>CAWUFW010009440.1:0-730000 GCA_963921515.1 Calotriton arnoldi | reverse complement strand
TTTGGGATGGTCCACAGGATTTGCTTCATGATTTTATTGCAGGCTTGTCCACCAATGAGCTTAACCTAAGATTCACTAGTAAGATACATGCTACCACCATTGAATTTCTGGATGTTCAGGTTGAGGTGAGGGATGACTTCATACATACTAGTCTGTACAGAAAGGCTACCGCAGGGAATAGCGTGCTACATGCACGGAGCAATCACCCTGATGGACTTAAGAGAAGCATCCCATATGGAGAATTGCTCCGCGCTAAACGCAATTGTAGTTCTGCTGAAGCCTATACCAGGGAAAGTTTGAATATGTTTAGCCATTTTAAAACACGAGGCTATTCAGGTCAAACTATTAAAATAGCTACCGAAAAGGCTGCAGGGAGGGACAGAAACAGCTTGTTGGTCCCTAAGACCACTAATAAGAAAACTCAGGAACTTATCACCACTTTCTCGGATGCATCACAAGCCTTACACAGGATAGTCAACAAGCACTGGCATTTAGTCAGGCAGGATGTGGTTATTGGTAGATTGGTTAGTCCCAAGCCACACATTACCTATCGTAAGTCTAAATCCCTACGAGATACCCTGGTACATAGTCATCTTACACATAGGAGTATCGGCTCGAGCTCATGGCTTAAGGAACTCCCCGGCTTTTACAAATGTGGCCGGTGTAAGGCCTGTAGCAATAGCCGTAATGTGAAAAGCTACCCTTTACCAGTGGGGAGGGATGAGAAAATCTTGTCATTCATTAACTGTAACACCGAATTTGTGGTGTATGTCATTATCTGTATTTGTGGCCTGCGCTATGTCGGTAGCACCATCTTTGCGGTAAAAAAGCGTATTCTTGAGCATTTGCGCGCAGTTAGGAACAGGGATCTGACCTACACTGTGGCCAAGCATTGCATGTTGGAACATGGTGTGACAGCTGATGTCTCTTCTAAACTTTCTTATTTTGGAATTGACAGGGTCCCAGTACATCCCCGAGGAGGTGATCGTGAAAGAAATCTTAGGCGCCTGGAATCGGAGTACATTATCCGCCTGCAAAGCAAGACCCCTGGAGGCCTCAATTGTGAGGAAGACCTTCATGTCCATTTAGGTTAGAAAAGATACTATATACAATTGGTGCCCTCAAAATATCCTTAGGACACTGTATATACTGTTATCTTGCCTCTCTTAACCTGGGTTCAATTTCTATTTAATTGCTGTTTTCCAACGTAATGTGCCCAAACAGTTTATTTCCTTTTCCTTTATTTCTCCTTTTTCTGGCCTTATCTAGTTTCTCCTCCTAAATTTATTTGTTTCCTTACCATCTTTTTATTTGAGCCATCCAAATTACTATATCGGCGTAATAGCCGCACTGTAATCCATTTTTTCAAGCGGCTGCTTGAATTTGCGGTTTCTCCCACCCCACTCTTCCCCTGTATAGCACCTAGGGTGGGGACTAATAGTGCTCTTTTTCTTTTGTTTTCATTTAGCTTTATGCTTTAGTTCTTGTTATTTTGTTGTGTTCTTATTTTACCCGTACTTGACAAATGGGATCTGGCAGGCCTTGTATTAGGTTAATAGGGGTGTGGTGGTTTTCTTGGCCACTGTGTACCTCTGAGCCTCATGAAACTTTAACGTTCGCGCACTTGCGCAGTGAGGCTTTGATGTAAATGTCACTTGATTGCCATATCCCATTGCGGTGGGTATTGTATATGCATTTTTTATATTTATTTTATTATGGTTCTGTTTCCACGTGATATAGTTTGTTTAAACTATTATGAGCTATAAAAATGGTTATTATACCTATATGTTCAAAACGTGACGTTAGTCTGTCTTCTAATATGAAGAGACTTCAGTTACCATGTATTTTTCTTTATGTCTATGTATTTGTCTTGTGACCTTTTGTATGAGCACTTAAATACAGCCACTTCCGGGTCAGGAAGTGACTTTGACAAAGACCGTGAGGTTGAAACGCGTCAGTCAATAAACTTTTGCTTTTGAAAAGTATCCTGAGTGCGACTTTGCCTTCTGTTGTCTGACTGAAGGATTTGTACATATATATACTCATGAAGACACAAAAAAGAGCTATGATTGAAAATGTGGCACTTTATGTACGTTATATTGATGACATTTATTTTATGGCATGGGACAGTTGAGAGTGCAGAAATGTTTGCTAATGAAATTAATAACAACCATTTAAATTTGTCCTTTACGAGTCACACTAGCAAAACATGTATACAATTCCTGGACATAGAAATGTATATAGATAACAATTGTCTGCAGTCCAGAACATACAGAAAGATCACAGCAGGGAATGCAATACTGCACGCAAACAGCTTTCATCACAATAGTGTCAAGGAAGGTATCCCCTCTGCTGAATGTCTGAGAATGAGACGCAATTGCAGCACAGAGGAAGGTTTACAAAAAATCAACTAATGAGCTCTTCAACAGATTAGAGAGACGAGGGTACAAATCAGAAACTCTGGCCAAAGCCAAATCTAGAAGCGAGAAAATAACGAGAGAGAACTTACTGTTCAACGACAAAACCAGAAGTCAGAAAAAGAAAGATGCAACAGATACTCCCAGATTAATCACGGGGTTTAATACATACCACACCACATTGAGGAAGATACTTCACAGACACTGGAACACCGTACGGAGTGATCCAGTATTGGGCCCTACGTGTCCAAAAGTCCCCTCAATCAGTTTCAGGAGGGCGAAGTCTATGCGCCAGGAATTGGTGCGTAATGCGCCAACTATAACTAGAACTCAAAATTGGCTACTTTCACCAAAGGGGTTCACTAAATGTAGTAGGTGTAAAGCATGTAAACATGGCACTAACAAGAAATCAATAATCATGCCCTTCAGACAGACACCGTATATTATACGTGGTAGCTATAACTGCAAGACGGACTTCGCTGTGTATATCCTTCAATGCACATGCAATAAACTCCATGTAGGAAGTACTATCCACCCTGTTCATGTCCGCATCCTGCAGCACCTGAGGGCCATTACAAATGATGACCAATCATATCCAGTTGCCAGGCATATTAATTCTTGCCATGCAGGAAATGCACAAGACCTCTCCTATTTTGTCATTGATAATGTCCCTAAGAACCCAAGGGGAGGCAATAGACAATTGGCATTGAGGAGATTGGAATCGAGATAAATCATTCTCCTCAATTCCAAAATCCCACAAGGGATGAATGCTGATGAAGCGTTAAGTGTCCACCTGTAATAAGACTGTGCGCTCATATATATCATAGAGATCCATTCCTCCTAGCGTAAGGTTCTTCCTTCTAATAATTTTTTTTTGGGTATTTTCTTTTGTAAATTCCCGACACCATTATATTTTGACCTATGTTTATTGTTGTAATTTCATATGGATATTTTTGTTAGAAACGCAGGCCCACTGGGGCAGTACTTATCTGACACATCTCCTTTTCTCCATCTGCCGACTCACATTATAGCCACATGAGTAATAAAATATATTTTTTTCTCCCGCTACCACCTTCCCACCACTTGGGAAGTCTTTTGGGCATCAGCACAGGCTGTGCCTGAGACCTAGTTCAGAGTGTATTAGTAAGTTCAGGGAGACATAGCTATATATATTTTGTGTACTGGGAATGTTTATTTCCACCCCCAGTTGGCAATAGTAGTGATGGATGTAATTTCCTTTACTTTAGTGTTATTTCTATGGGAGTTTTTAACTTTTTACTGAAAGTATAGATTAAACTGAGTGCATTATAACTTAATTTGGTATTTCCATGTTTATGGCACTTGACTCCAAGTACAACTTTAAAGTAAGATCCAATTATGTATGCAGGTCGGGAATTAGTGACAGAACACACTTTTCACTCTCACACTATGAGATACTTCAGAGTGCTATATTTAAACTCAAATTAGAATGTGTGTGTTACATTTATTTGTATTTTCGTTATTTGTAAAAACATGTGTATATTATTTAATTTTTTTTTGTGTCATTCTGCATTGTCATGGTACACAGCCGTAGATTAACCTTTATGTCTATGGTTGGTTCCGGTTGCTACGGCAACCATGGGAAAATGCTCAACATGTATATAGTTTGTAAAATGGCAGAAGCTCTTTATGCAGTGAACAAGGCGGTCCTGCCGCCGAAACGCGTCTGACCTTTGTTTGGAATAAATCGCCATCTGTGCCAAAATTATCACGGAGTCGGTGCCTGTTTGCTTGACGCTGTCAGGATGGAATTATATATATATATATATATATATATATATATATATATATATATATATATATATATATAATGATGCCAGAGATCATCCGGAGATAGAATACGTCTGTTGAAAATCGCAGCAGAGGCCAGGAGGAGAAACACCTGAGCCGTGTGCGGCAACAAAACAGAAAACCTGAGCCCAGGCTGGGGCCCGTCAGAGGGAAGCAAGGGGCACAAGGTAAACGTAATAGAGATCCGCTCTGGCGAAAACTCTACCGCCCCTAGGCAAACCCCAGACAGGGTGTGCCTAAGCCTTTCCCAACACCAGGGAAGAAGGCAACAGGAAAAGAACGCAGCCAATACAGTGGCTCAAGGAACACTACGGAACGCCCGTGATTGATTGATTGATATTGTGTGTGTATATATACACACACACACACACACACACACACACACACACACACACACACACACACACACACACCCACACCCACCCACCCCCCCCCAATCTGGAGCTGAACGGAACAAAGCGCCCACAGGGACGCATACCCAAGCCAGCCAACAGCGCTAGGGGCCGAATGAAGGTGGAAGATGAGCTAAATGCAAGGCAGGGGGACGTGCAGCCCCCAGGGGCGAGTCGGATACGGCAGAGCCCCAACAAGACACCGGAGCAGACTGCATCCACAGACCCATGAGTGCAACACAACAACCGTAGGCAGCAATACAGAAGCTCCAGGAGAGGGCCACGTCAGTCCGTGGATCTCAACAGAGGAGGCGTTCCACCACAGCAGGAAGTATGGAACAAAAGAGAGATGGCCACAGCATAACCCACAGGAAAAATCCCCAGAGGGACAGACAATGAAGAGAACTCCACGGGAGCCTCCAAAACTTCCTGGCAAGGAAGAGCAGCTACACAATAGCGAACGAAAACCCCACATAGGGTACGTCACATCCCTATAAAATGCAAGGGACACCCCTTGAGACAAGCTCATAGGCAGAGGACAAACAGAACCATATAAACAGCTGGCCCAGCTGTACCAAAGGAAGGAAAAACATGGCTGAACAGCCATACAGCCAGTCTGGGAAATAATGTCTTGAACCCAGAGACGGAAATCATAAAAGCAGTGGCAATACTGCATACAAAAACACAAGTCCACCATAGAGGACTAAAAACTTGGTAGTCATGGAAAACCAGATAGGAGGTGCCGGACCACCGAATCTGCATGCTCAAACAGATGGGCCCCATCAAAGGGCAGATCCCCGAGTTGCTCCATAACATTCTCGGGGAAACTGCCATCGCGTAGCCACGTGTGGTGACGGAGAGCAACTGACCTGGCCATAGCTCAACCCACAGATTCAGTGGTGTCCGTGGCCGACCGGACGGAAAACTGCGCCATGCCACGGCCATCCCGAATAAGCTGGACCAGGTCAGCACGAGGGCCCTCTGGCAAAGAGGGAAGGAGTTGTTCGACTGAGTCCCAAAGGGCAAAAGTAGCCCGAGCAAACACGAAGGTGTGTTCAGAGACCGAAGGTCTGAGCTGGTGGAAGCAAAGACGTTGCGGCCACACGACTCCAACCACCTAGACTCCCGAGTGGGAGGAAGCAATGGAGGAAGAGAGGAATGGAGCGCTGCCTGGACTACAAGCCCTTGAGCCCTAGGATGGAGGGACAAACAGGCAGGGTCAGCAGGAAACAGGCAGGGTCAGCAGGAGCCAGGCGATGGCGACGTGCAATAGCACGATCCACAGGGTCACCCGATGAGGGCCTAGCCCAAGTCCCCAAAAGGATATTATACAATGACCCGCCAAAAGGCAACATAGGCTCCACATCCACCGTGCCCTGGTGGAGAAGCTCCAACAAAGGATCCGAAGGCAGGGAGACAGAGGGCGGCTGCATCTGCAAGATATCTGCAGCCCTGCGAACCGCCCATGCAAAGTCTGCGCTAGCCTCCGTGGCCATCCGAGGTGGAGACAGTAAGTCATCCGTTGGAGACGGCTGCAGGCTAATCCGTCCACCCAACGACAGAGGCCCTGCAGAATAACGAGCCGGCCAGTGCCCCATGGGCCCCCTCTCCGTGAAGAGTGGAAAAAAACCCTGGGGGCGGAGAACCCACTGGGGACACGTCCTCCACCAGCAGAGGAACAGCAGGGGACGGAACTGATGTCGATCGACGTCAGATCAACGTCAACGACCCCCGAAGAGGACTCGTCCGCTCAGCGTCGGACCGGCGTCGAATCGACCTCCACTGAGGGAGGAGCTTGTGGGAAGGAACAAAGGAACAGAGTCGAGCTCCACACTGCAGCCGCATCCAGCGATGACGCAGGGAGCCCCGCAGGACTGTGCGAAGACGCATCAGGAGGACTAGATGTCAGAATGGGATGCCCCTCCGGGCAATGTCCCGACGTCGCAGCGACCCCGCAACCGGAGTCAAGGCACTCGGTCGGCGCCGAGGGCGAACCCGCCGGCGAACCCCCGACCTGACTCCCTACCCCAACTGTGGGGCCTGAAGGCGCGCCAGGGAGAGGGGGTGACCCAAAGATTGCCTGCAGAGCCCTGGAATAGGCCTCCATCTGGGTCCAAGTCGCCCCAGCACCAGGAAACGGTGGGTAGGTGGGGGCCGACTCCTGAGGGCCAGTGTTTGGTGAAGACCAGGAGCAGCGGGCCCCGACGTCACGCTTGTGCGAGGTAGACGACCTCCGTGACTTCTTCTGGTGCTTACCTGAGGCAGGCGAGCGACGTCCTCCGGGATCTGCCCCGAACAGGAACCTCAGCGTGGGAGGAAGAACTGCACCGTTGGGATCCCACCGCTGGAGACGGAGGCCGGCGCCGCGCGGATTCTGACCGGGACAACCAGGCGGACATCAATTTCATCCATCGTTCCCACAGGGACTTCGGCTTCAGCTGCCGGCAGGCATCGCACTCGGCGGAGTCGTGGTGCTCCCCCAAGCACCACATACAGATCTCGTGTGGATCCGTCACCGACATCTGCCGCGAACAGGACGCACACGACTTGAAGCCCGCAGGCATCGGCACACTGTTTCAGACACGAAAGGGCGTCGTGAGGGCCTGAAACCAAAACAGGCCAGAGGAACTGCTTTTCCCGGATCCGCGTTGGGACGCAGAAAAGAAGAAAAACTGACGTCAGCACGCCGAGGTGGACTTATATGGCTCGATTGACGTCACTTCCGTGGACGACATCAGGACGGAGCCGGATGAGGACGGAGCCGGACACCACCGCCCCCCCGGCGTGCAGAGGTACTGCTGGGGGAAAAGTTTTCCGGATCCAGTCTGACACCTGGGGATATTCTAAGTTAAGGAATCTGCGGCTACAGGTCTCTATCAGATAAATACATTCAATAAAAGATGAAATGCAGTAATAAGTTTACGTTAAAAAGCTCCTTCAGCACATAAGACATCTCTTCCTACATCTAAGAGCTCCTATCAAGAAGCGAGCAACATTAAAACAGATTAAGGGGCTCAACAGCATCTGAAGATAAATCAAGGCCGGTCTTACTTGGAGAAAACCTTTTCTTTTAACAAGGGTAGCTTCTACGTCGCAGTGAGCAATAATGATTACATAATATCACAAAGTGCATCGTATCTTGGGGCGAAAAACGATCACAGGTGCATGGGGCCTGTTATATTCCATATAGGTACCCTATACAGGCGCAGGTAACATCGCAACCTTTCACCTACATCCTTCCCTACATTACATACATAACTGTTCTTAGGCACTGACCTTTTACCTAGATATGACACTGCATCCAGAATGCGGGTTTTTCCCTGGTTCGATTCTCATACATTATGCATGAGGCTTCTTGGAAGCACAGCAGGACTAACAGATATTATACAGGAGATGGTAATCCTACTCTGTATAGAGTTCAGGCCCGACGTCATCCTTTAGGCCGACACAGTAACACAGCAAGGTAGGACCCCTGGGGAGACCTATGGGTATATATACAACACATCTTGCTTAGGAAGGGAGAGGAGACCGTGACTTCCCGGCTGACACACTGACCAGAGACGCTGAGGTTCCTGCATGCAGACCCTCCAGCTAGCAGTGGTCTAACATCCCTCGCGGGGTGTCCAACTCGAGACCAGGACGGGGTCCCATATTCTTTAACTCTCAGGTAATGGGGTGGACTAGATCCTAGAGGGATTCTTGGCATAACACCTACACAGATGCTAGGTACATCTAGTTAGGGAGACATCGTAGGAGTACGCACTTTTTATCATGTGTTTTATGTACATGTATATATTCATGATTTCTGCAAGATGGTAGAACTATACCATCCTTTTACTTTCGTAGTATTGCTAATCATATATCTCTGCTACTGTCTAACGGTTGTTGCAGCTCATCTATTATACACTAGAATACCAACTGTTCAATAAATACTTATTGAAACGCCCAGCCCGTTTATTCTGTGCATCTCTCTGAGACAAACTAAGTAAGCACGAGTGACTGAGCGAAAGGTAGTATATGGTTTCCAAGATCCTGGGGGATCAGGGTTGTCATGTTCTGAGGTTGCCAAGAACTATTCTCTCCCCGATAAGAGGAGACTCTAGTGGCACTGTGAGCTAGCTAATACAGACAGGCTAACATATCCGGTGAGGGTGCACGGAATCTGTCCGCCACCAATCCCACAGTTTGTGTTATCCAAAACGTGCAGATCCTTTATAGGTAATATAGGAACAACATGACATGGTGCCGCCAACGTTGGTAGGGTACTTATTTAACAGTAGAATCTGAGTAGGTCAGTAGTGCTATTCTCAGAGACCCCTACTCTCAAAACACCGAAGACGTCTGGAGTGGGTGGGCACAAACTCCACCACAGCTGAGTAAGCAAAAAATCCTATTTATTGGCTTTTTGGTTAATCAAGCTTGAAGGACACATTGTTCCTAAATTGTGCAAAAACACCTCATCTTAGTTCCCTTTAGAAACTTCTTCTGTACAAAACGACTGAGGACAGAAATAACAGAGAATTAGACCCAATGAAACAAAATCTGCCCCTCACAGACGAGGATGATGCAGACGCAATACAAATTGCACCAAACTTTAGAAATACAGTCACCTTGAAACTACTAGCGCATGGTTTATCAGCTAGGGGTGGCATAGTGGTTTTCGTGATTGAGGCACACGAATCAAACAAAACAGAGGTATTTTATTTGTGGGTTACATTCCCAGCAGCAAATGCAAGAACAAAAACATTTCACTCCTACACGGATGGAGATGCACCAGCGGAATATTATCCGTTCGAGGATATAGAGGTTCCGCTCACGTACCAGGAACACTTATACTGGTTTAAAGGTGCCCTACCCCACATAAGAAGAAGAGTAAGACTCGGCCCGCTCGGAAGAGAAGGGGCAAAATGGCCAATATTAGCGGCCTACACACCACATCTTGACATTGACACAATGCCACCAGGAGACTTACTCATACAACAAAGATTTAATCAAAATCTACAGACTCTTGACGCAATTCGTCATGAGGACACTTATGGTCCTACCAGCAATAGTTGCAACAAATGGAACTCAAATTCAGGGTACAGCAACTAAGATTACACCACAAACATTACACGCGGTGATGGGTAAAATGCCCACAAAACGTGAACAAATACCATTCTGGGTAGCTCAGAAAATAACACAGCTAGAGGCAGTATTCCCGAATACTACCCCATATGAAAAACACAGAATGCAAACAATCTGCTTGCCCATGGGGATAACACCACAATTAGAGGATTGTACCACTTGGGGTACAGTCTTTGCTGCCATATATACCAGATGGTATCCCGTCATTAGCAGTAGTACCAGACGTATTGAGACAGATACAAAATGAGTACGGAGCAGAGCCTGCCCTAAACTTAGGGATGAAGTTACTAGGTAACTATGCCCAGGTATCAGCCATAATACTAGCTAACATTAAGGGGGAAGCAGCTTCAGTGGCCATCCGCCAACGCCTGAGGGAGTTCGATCCTTTAGAACAGGAACACAAACTACCCAAAATAATTGAAACTGAATATGCAGAGTTCGGCAGAGACAGTTTGGGTGGGAAAGCTTTAAAAGCACAACTGATGGGCAGTCCTGAAAAGGACACTAAGCAGACACCTGCTTCGACAAAGAAGTGGGACAATAAAAAACAAAAAACTTTAAAGAAAACAGATGTCAATCCCGAGGTAGATCTCCTCCACAGGAGCCCTCCGAAAAGAGGTACAACCTTAGAATAGGGATAATATTAGGAAACCTGACAGGTATCAGGATACTGATGCACGTTCCTCTCGTTCCTTTCAGGGTTCATCGAAAAACTCCGAGAGGGAAGGACGGTCAGAAAGACAAGAAGAGCGTACACAGTCCAGAGACAAGCAGCACGCTCAGGATTACACTTCTAAAAAAGAAAAACCAAAGCAAAAGCCACAGTTCAAAAAGAAGAAAGTTGCAGGTCTAAAGATCAGACATGCCCAGAATTCCGAGGACTCGACTACTGAATGGGGAATGGGCTCTGACGATGCTAGACAGTGCGGCAGAAGTAACAATAGCTCGCCAGAACCTGAAGGAATTTCTGGTGACAGCGGACTTGAATGATTATATCATGGTGGAAACACCCGATACTAGGGTAAGCGTCCCACAAAGTATATGAAATAACGCTCCAAATGGAGTGGGACAAATGTAGAACAGTGAGAGGTCTCTTTTGGGAAAACCTGACGTTTGGCTAGGATATTTTATTAGCTGAACAAGATTGGCCGCCAGCATTCGTCATGGATTGCCCTAAAAGAGAAACAGTAATTCTTCCTGACTTCTCAGACCATATTCCCAGGCACTTGCAACACACATATGCGCAGGAGTGGGCAGTAGCCCAGGCTCCGGCATTATATAAAAACCATGTTAGATGGGATGAGGATTCAACCCACCACATACTTCCTTTAAAAAATACTCCAACTGCACAGAGGCAGTATCCAATAAGACAAGGAGCTAAAAAAACAGGTCAGGTAGATCTTAGATCAACTTGAATATCAAGGGGTGATTGAAACTTGGACCTCACCAATGAACAATCCTTTGTTTCCTGTCATGAAACCTGACAATTCATATCGTCTAGTTTTAGATTACAGACATTTAAACACTTGCACTAAGACATTTGCAGTCCAAAATGCACACAGTGCCGCATTAATGAATAACATTGTGCGGAAAAAATATAAAACACTTGATATCTCAAATGGATTTTTCTGCCAAAATATAGCGCCTGAAAGCAGACATCTGACAGCCTTCTCAGCGCTAGGGACGCAGCGTCAATTTTGTTGACTCCCCCAGGGGTATAAGAACAGCCCGGGGTTTTCGGCCAGAGTAACGGAGTTACTTCAAAAATTGGATGAAGAGGCATTGTCCTATGTGGATGATATTTATCTAACGGACGATGACCTAGAGGAGCACTTGAACGGGGTGAATACCATAATTTTGGTATTTGCATCTGAGGGCTACAAATTAAACTTTAAAAAAAATCAAAAATTGCCCACCTCAGTGTTCTGTTATTAGGATATGAGCTTTTAAGTGAAGGGAAAAGCCTGGCAGCCAATTTTTTAGAAAAATGCGCGCTGCTCCAATCTCCAAAATCATTAAAAATATTTACAGTCAATTCTGGGATTCCTAAATTTTGGTAGAACATACATTTTAGATTACGCAGAAAGAGTAAAACCTTTCGACGATTTAATAAAACCTGATTTTTCAGTAAAACAATGGACACAGGAACATACAGATACGCTTCGTTCCTTACAAGCTGACATGATAGCTTCCAAACACTTAGACACGCGTAAACGTACGCAACCTGGTGATCCGTATAGTTGCGGGTCAATCTGGGTACACATTTAACATATAATGGAGGAGACAGTACCAATTTCATACAAATCCCATTTGTACACAAATGTTGCTGAGATGCGCTTCGCATCTACAGAAAAAATTCTAACAGCAGTCCAGACTGCTGTAGTGAGAGAAAGAGCACTGGCTCAGGGGAAACGAATAATGGTAGTGACTCCGGTTCCAGCTTTGGAGGCTACGACAAAGGCAAGCGTACCTAATGCTAAAGCTTTACATCCGAGATGGATACAATTGGCTAATTCTCTCACCGCAACAGATGTAGAATACAGGTACGACCCAAATTTAAAGACACAAGCATTTCTGCAATACGAACAAGAATATCCTCTTCCAAACGAAATAATGCCTCTAGATCAGTATGAATATATAATTTACACCGACTGATCTGCTCAACCGGCCATAGGAAGTAAGCAACAATATAGCGCAGCATGTGCAATCGTTAAAGGTCGCAAACGGGATGGAAAGTTCCACCCGAGTTGCACAAAGACGCAGTCCCTAGGAGACTGCACGGCACAGTTGGCAGAGTTAAAAGCGCTGATACTGGCACTGGTAAATACAGATTGAGAATTCCCCACACTAATTGTGTGCGATTCCTTTTACTGTGTGCAGTCATACAATGAATATTTGCAGTACTGGGTTCAAAACTGGTTCAAAGATGCAAAGGGTGGCACAATTAAGCATAAAATGCTATGGGAACAGGTAGTGGAGTTGAAAACCGGACTACCGAGGGCTCACGTGATACGTGATGATGGCGTTCACGTTGAAGGGAATTCATTGGCTGATGAAGCCGCAAAGGGGCCTGTACGCACGGCTTCCGTAGCTGCAATCATTCGTTCTAAAACGAAAATAGACGGTGAGATTATGGTAGCTATTAATGCAACCCACAAAAACAGCGGAGCAGTACCAAAAAGGTTTCCACTCAAGTACTCCTACAAGTTAGATGCCAATAACACTCCATTTGCTTAGATTCCTGGAGTGGGGGATAGAGTAATTCCAAACACGGATCGTAGGTTACGTTTAATTCAAGCAGCACATGAAGGGATGGGTTTTGTACATGCAGGAGCTGCAGCAACAGTTTCTTTTCTGAAACAAAGCTATTGGTGGCCAGGATTAACAAAGCAGACCAAGGACTTCGTCTTAAACTGCGATATCTGTCAACAGATATATGGGGCCGCAGTAGCTCGCCCAGCACAGGTCCCATTACTAGACAGCATCAGACTGACCATTTGCATGCACTTACCTGGACCACTGCGGCCCCTTAAAATGTGAAAGGGCTTACAAGTATATCATGGTTGCAGTGGATTCCTGCTCGAGATTCCTATGGGTGTGGCCCCAACGCTCGGCTGACGCTCAAACTGTTATAAAGGTTTGCGAGTCTTCATAGGGACATACGCAATTGGCACATTACATTCTGACCAGGGCCCTGCGTTTAGCTCTAGGGCTTACAAGGAGGCCATGCAAGGATTGGATGTAGCATTGCAGTACTCATTTCCGTACCATCCCGAGGGAAATTTGGTAGTGGAGAGAAAAAAACGAGACTTAAAGCAATCTTTAACAGCTAGAGTATTAGGCACGGGTGAAAGTTGGGTAAAACATCTGTATGGAGTTAAGCGTTCACTTAACATGCCAAGAAGTTCTCTAGGGGGTGTCACTCCATATGAGGTCCTATTTGGGACGAGAATGTGGGTACATGATCTTGATTGTGAAGGCACAGTTGCGGATGAAAAGCCTTTTGACATCCATGATCGTTTGGCTGTTTTACAGGATCTGAATGAATCCAGGACACAACAAAGTAATGTCCACCTGAAGCAGACCGCCACTGGGGAAGTCAAATCAGTCACGGCAAGACCTGTCTGTATCCCAAAAGTCGGGGATCTGGTCAGAGAGAAAATAGCGGACAAGAAAGAATTTGGGCCATCCTACAGAAAGCCTGTACCGGTCCTAGCAATTGAAGGAACAAGAACAGTACTTCTACCGCCTCTTGCCGGAAAAAAGGAGAAAAGATTTATCTCAATTGACCTAATCAAACCACACTATGGGACCGATACTAAGCAGTAGGCCACGTGGACTCCAAAGTAGCATACGCCCTCCTCTCACTACAATCCAAGAAGTTCACGTTCGAAGAGCCTCCAACACGGAATGACGACTAAGCAACAATGCTATGGAACTCGTTCCTCTTTGACCTGAAGTTCAAATTCAAACTCAAAATCAAATCGCTGTTCGACCAAATACAGATGTCTACATCAACATGCCTCGACAAGGGCAAACTACGATTTCTACAAATCCTGATGCAATACCAACAATTGATCGAACTGCTTCTGGCTACTTCACAAACTTTGATACGTTTTCTTTGGATCCAAGCGAACCGGAAACGACGCCAGCCAAAAAATCACGCAAACAGCAAGTTAAAGACTTTATGCACTTTCTTAAAAGGACTTACCTGGTGTCACCCTGGGTAGAACTATGGATAATTACTGGGATACTTTTCTGGGTAGGATTGGTAAAAGTTTTTAGTATGCTTATTAATGGGAAATGCATTGGACAAAGCGCTGCAGTCCAAAAGGTGAACTTACTTTTAAAACCACACCAATCATCTCATCGAGAACAAAGACTTGTCATCAGTGAACATTACAGCAGTTCCTATTCCGGATGGTATAGTGTGGGACAAGGTTGATTTCGATCTATTTGGTCCGACTGAAATTTTAAGAATTCCACATTTATTTAAAATATCATTGAGTGATATCATTACCTCAAGTACATTTTCCGATGATTGGAATTTTGAAACTGTTAATAACATGTTATCTGATTTGGAAAAATCTGCTGCGTTTTCTAGTAGTGAAACATTGGAAGACATCAGATTTCGAGAGTATGTATTGTTATCAACACTATGGTCATCACTTTTTGCATAAATCTGCTAATCCTAGAAATGTGTTCACATACCACCAGTGGGAACATTGTCCAACACCGCCGAAAGGCAGTTCAAGAACATTTACACAGAAATTTCCATATTTTTCAGGGTTTAATATGTCCGACCCAGTCGCATACTATTATAAGGTTGCACCAACATCAGCACAGAAAAATATGTTGACAAACACCAAACCGATTTACTCTCCTTCCTTTATTGCCCAGTTGTCCGAATAAGGTTACGACTTGTGGAAAGACACCATAGACCTAAAATCAGTCTGGGGTACCAGGGAATGGCAGGTACAGGGGGGACAGAAGCCTTGTTCAGAGCATGCCTCATCCCTCAACAAATCATGTTTTTGAACGAGACAATGCAACAGACGTCTTGCCTTGGACTAGCTAAGAGCAAAGACTTGAACACACCTCGGGTGCCGACTCCATCACACACCGAGGGCAACAAAACATCACAGGAAGAAATGACAGTAGATGACATTATACAATACAACAGATCAGACCCCGATTGGAAAAAATGGTTGATTTGGCCCACAGACACTAATAGTTAGGCAAGATTCATGGGTAAAACCGAAGGGTTTAGTATCCATAGGCCAGATCCACGTTATGTACAAAGACAACATCCAGGGATAGTGACATCCTACAGTGTTGGGAAGTTGTGCCTTGATTGGCTAAAAACCTCAACACACACACAGGTGAAACAACACTTATCCTTACTGTCACAGGATGTGGATCTTAGGGATTTTCTAATGGGTCCCAGGAAGCCACATCAGAAACGTTTCTATTATGCAGTCTACAATGACATTTGGAAAATATCCCAACAAGAGGTCGCAGAGAGACTACAGGAAATAGACCGTATAAATCTAGAAAAATCTCTAGCAGTGGTAGACAATGGGTTAACTACCTTGACCTCCAGGATATATTCCTTAGGCAATAATAATAATAATACCGACATTTGTTAAGCGCGAACAGCTACCTCCAAGGAGGTGTCCCGGCGCTAAAGTGACAAGTAACACACGCGCGGCAAGCAGCGATCAGGACACAAAAGATTAGGCCAGGTTAAAAAGCCATGTTTTAACTGCCTTCTTGAATTGTGACTCAGACGAGATCAGACGCCAGGAATTCGGAAGAGAATTCCATAATTTGGACGCCCCCAACATGAAAGATCTGCCACCCAGTCGGGATTTCTTCACTCGTGGAGTGCAGAGTAATTTCTGGGTGTTAGATCTCAGAGTACGTGTCTGCGTGTAAACACCCAGTCTCTGTTTTAGATACGAAGGACACGTACCATGGAAAGCCCGAAAGGCAGGGGTCAAGGTCTTGAATTTAATTCTGTTGGCTACCGGAAGCCAATGTAATTCTCGAATATGCAGAGAGGTGTTGCCGAAAAGGAACAAGTTTGATTAATCTTGCATACGCATTTTGGACCATTTGGAGTTTCCTGACAAGGTAAGCCAATATAGAGGCCATTCGCGTAGTCCAGGCGGGCAGTTACTGTGGCGTGGACTACGGTCCGACGGCAGCTCTCAGGCAGCAGGTGTATAAACTTACGCAAATTTCTCAAACTACTAAAGCAAGCAGAAGTAACCTGCTGAATTTGGGCAGAGAAGGATAGGTCAGCCTGCCATTTTACACCCAAATTTTTAGCGCATTCCACTGGCGCAGGTGGCAAGCCCATTTCCACAGGCCACCACAAGTCAGCAGCCAGAGGCTGGGTTTTGCCAAAGAACAGAACTTCAGTTTTGTCTGCATTCAATTTAAGTTTATTATTATTCATCCAGCCTGCAATATCTTTTAAGCAGCCTTTAAAGTTCTTAAAAGAGTCTTCAGACTGATCCTTAAAAGGGAAAACCAACTGGGTGTCATCGGCATAAGAAATTGCCTTAACTCCCCAGTTGGCTATCAGAGTAAATAGAGGGGCCAGATATATATTGAACATCAGTGGACTTAGGGCCGATCCCTGTGGGACCCCACACCATAAATGCTTTCGGGTGGACTGATACGGTTGTAGGGCCACCCTTTGCGTCCGCAAGTGGAGGAAGGACTTCAACCAGGCCAGGGCTGTGCCATTCACCCCGCTGTCAAAAAGCCGTTGAATCAGTATAGAGTGGTCAACAGTGTCAAATGCAGCTGAAAGATCCAGGAGCACCAGCATAGCTGATGCCCCTGAGTCCAATGCCATTCTAATTGAATCTGCTACCTCTAATAGAGCTGTCTGTGCTAAACCCAGCTTGGAAACCGGATTGGGTGTCGTGCAGGATATTATGGCTCTCGATAAAGTTGGCCAACTGCCGCTGCACTACCTTTTCCAGCATTTTTGCAGGGGCTGCCAGCAGAGAGATAGGTCTCTTGTTGTTCAAGTCCCCAGAATCCACACTGGGTTTTTTCTTGAGAGGAAGTAAAGTGGCGTGCTTCCATAAATCAGGGAAGATGCCCAAAGAGAGGGAATTGTTCCATATTATGGACAATGCCTCGCAGGTGGAGTCTGCCAACTCTTTCCATAGTTTAGGAGGGCATGGGTCGTCCGGCGAGCCTGACTTGCAGCTCTGTATTGCAGACAATGCTTCCTTCTGAGAAATAGGATTGAATTCAGAAAGGAGAGGCAAGGGTGCTGTCCTGACTACCACATCAGATTTAACCGTAGCCGTCGTGGCAGAAAAAGAATTGTAGACCTTGCTTATTTTTCCATTGAAAAAGGTAGAGATTTTCTCACAGAGTGCCAGGGAGGGTCGGACGTCAATTAGCAGCTCACGGGGTTTGAGAAAAGAGTTGACCACCTTGAAGATAGCCTTATCCGATCTATCGGAATTATCAATACTCTTAGCGTTATAATCTCTCCTGGCCTCCTTCATGGAATTGTGCAGTACCTTCAAAGATTTTTTATATGTCCTTTTGACAGAAGCATCATAATCCACCCTCCACTGCCGTTCCAAGCGCTTACACTTGCTTTTCATAGCCCTAAGCTCCTCAGAGAACCATGGAGCAGAGGGCGATTTCCTCATGGATTTGATCATTCTGGCTGGTGCCGTAGCTTCTACTGCGGCAGCAATCCAGTTATGAAGAGCCATCGTATTAACATTAAGGTCTAAAGATAAAGGTGGGCGACTGGCTAACAAATTAGGACTTAAGCATTCAGCTGTCAGTTTCTTCCAATTTCTTTTTAGGTAGTATCTGGCACTCTCCGGCATATCAGGTTTTGCCAAATTGAAAATAAAAGAAATAAGAAAATGGTCCGACCAAACCACCTGGATTGGCACTTCAGTTTTCATAGACGAAATATTAGAAAATATCAGGTCAAGAGTATGCCCTGCTTTATGGGTAGGGAATTTAACAAGTTGAAGCAGATTTGCGCCTTCCAGTGATGAGACCATCTGCATGGCCTGCGCACAAGTGGGATCATTTACATGAAGATTGAAGTCCCCTAATACAGTATAATTGGCGAATAGGAGGGATTTCTGTGCAATATAGTTGCATAGTTCCATATGTATGTTGGGTAAGCAATCTGGAGGCCTATAAACCAACAGCCCTGAGAAAGAGGTTGTGGGACTAGGGCAACATTGCATCTTCTGCGATAGACATACTAGAACAAGATTTGGCCATATTACAACATGGGCAATCTCAATTACGTCCCATTATGTTGTTAAGCTGGACGCTGCAATCTTTGCGTGCAGGCTACGTGCCTTGGCGTTTTATTAACAGCACGTCTCTGTTTTCTAAATACAATCTAACAGATGGAAATGGCACAAAGGGGAGCAAAATATAGAATGCTGCGTATCGAAAAACTGGATAGATTACCATTCACAGTGGCAGAATCGCAGTCTACAGAACGGCTAATCCATGGCCACGTAACTCTACCGGTCACTACTTTTCAGTTTCAATATTGCCTTGAACAAAAGCAGGCAGGCAGATATGAAGAAATGGGTAAGGAATACATCAAGGAATCATGGGTATACCCATACAGATTGATGCCGGAGAGGGGATCGAGAAGTGTTTCTGAGCGGTACAAACTGCGAGAATGCTTTAAGTGGATCACTCATATGCCAGGATATAATGTTGCACGGAGCTTGTAATGGTTCTGTAGCGAACCTGTCCTGTCATTTGAAGGGTGCCCCAGCTGCAGTGATTACTCCAGCATTCAGGCTACTTTCAAATGGGAGTTACTTGATGCTGAACAGTCAAGGCTGCTGTGGCATGCTCCCGGGCATCGCATATCTGGTAACCGCGAGCTCCAGGGTTCCTTTTTGTATGCAAGTATTGTTTCCACCGACACATACAGTCAGGGAGGCGCCGTTATGTCCTTCACTGAATGTTTCCTTAATACGGTTTGATACTCTAAGCAGAATGAAAGCCATGCTTCTAGAGAAGTCTGTGCCCTTAACCTCCGCTTGAGAGACTTTTGATCTTCAACTTGCAAGGTCTTCGGCAGAGATACAGGCGCTCATTCATACTAACCTCCCTTTCGCAGAAATGGTAAATCGTATCTTTAACATGTCTGATACAACAGGCATTGTCCACCTATTTAAGACCATAGGTTCTGGACTTCTGAGCACCTTTCAGACGGTACTTGGAGTTATACCAAACTTCATACACTCCGTATTCAGAAGCATCTTTGGAGGACTTCCGCTGATCCTGTTTCTAATAGCAGGTATCCTGATTGTTTTCTATTTGCTACGCAATGGACGTCGCAGTCACCAAGGCGATGGAAAGTACACTCCTGGAGCGTAAATACCGTGACTGCTTGGTACAACTTCTAGGCACGCCTCGCCTAAGAGAACTAAGTGAATCTTGGTTCTTGTCATTTCGACCGGTCTGGATAGACTGCATCATACCCGTCCTCCGATGCCGGTTTTGCGGACAAGAATGCGTGTTAAACCTGTGTTTGACACTCCCATCATGTGCGCAACCGGACTTGAATGAGTTACTGGACCCGATAACGGCCCATGTTCTGCAGTGTCCTCAGCATGTTCCGATGTTGATGGCGGCATTCCTTGAGCCACCACGGGTAGTAACTTCACCTGTTGGTATGAACACCGGCTCCTCCTCTGACACCCAGGCTTTGGACGTTGCACAGGCTGCCCCAGCACCGGCTGTGGACAGCGTGGAACATCTGTGCTCAATTGATGTGCTCTGCAAGGTGCTACAGGGGCCGTCTACTGCAGAAGCAAGCAACGGAAATGTTGTGTCTACCAGCCAGGACACAAACATTTGAACTCATTTTGGCACGTCGTGTGCTGGGAAAAATTAGCCCTTTTTTAAACAAAGCTCAAATTTGGAACTAAATTGACATTCCTTTCATTTTTTGGGCATACATGGCTTTATAATGCTTATAGTGATCCGGACTATATCAACAGACATTTTAGAGCTAGGGCTTGCTAACTTTTTTCTTTTAAAAAACGTTTAAGTTTTTTAGATTTTTTTTTTTTTTTTGAAGTTTTTAAACATTTTAGTTCAAGAGATGTTTTTATAAACTTTGTGCGTACCACTATCTAGTAATGTTAGTAGTATAGTAATAGGTTACATATGTCGTCCATTCGAAAGAGTGGGTGTTATATTCCATATAGGTACCCTATACAGGCGCAGGTAACATCGCAACCTTTCACCTACATCCTTCCCTACATTACATACATAACGGTTCTTAGGCACTGACCTTTTACCTAGATATGACACTGCATCCAGAACGCGGGTTTTTCCCTGGTTCAATTCTCATACATTATGCATGAGGCTTCTTGGAAGCACAGCAGGACTAACAGTAGGATTACCATCTCCCGTATAATATCTCTGAATAGAGTTCAGGCCCGACGTCATCCTTTAGGCCGACACAGTAACACAGCAAGGTAGGACCCCTGGGGAGACCTATGGGTATATATACACAACACATCTTGCTTAGGAAGGGAGAGGAGACCGTGACTTCCCGGCTGACACACTGATCAGAGACGCTGAGGTTCCTGCATGCAGACCCTCCAGCTAGCAGTGGTCTAACATCCCTCGCGGGGTGTCCAACTCGAGACCAGGACGGGGTCCCATATTCTCTAACTCTCAGGTAATGGGGTGGACTAGATCCTAGAGCGATTCTTGGCATAACACCTACACAGATGCTAGGTACATCTAGTTAGGGAGACATCGTAGGAGTACGCACTTTTTATCATGTGTTTTATGTACATGTATATAGTCAGGATTTCTGCAAGATGGTAGAACTATACCATCCTTTTACTTTCGTATATTGCTAATCATATATCTCTGCTACTGTCTAACGGTTGTTGCAGCTCATCTATTATACACTAGAATAACAACTGTTCAATAAATACTTATTGAAACGCCCCGCCAGTTTATTCTGAGTATCTCTGAGACAAACTAAGTAAGCACGAGTGACTGAGCGAAAGGTAGTATATTGTTTCCACGATATTGGGGGATCAGGGTTGTCATGTTCTGAGGTTGCCAAGAACTATTCTCTTTCCGATAAGAGGAGACTCTTGTGGCACTGTGAGCTAGCTAATACAGACAGGCTAACGTATCCGGTGGGGGTGCACGGAATCCGTCCGCCACCAATCCCACAGTTTATGTTATCCAAAACGCGCAGATCATGTATAGGTATTATAGGAACTACACGACAGGCCAGAATCTTCAATTTTGTGCCTCCCCTGCAGCCCGGCTAGTAACCAGTACAAAAGGTTCAGTCTGAATCTTAACAAAAGAAAGTGATGTTGAGGTACTGTGGCCAACATCAAGTAGAGCTCTACTGCAGGACACGATTTTAAAAGAATAAACACCCTTACTGCGGTTTTGGAGAGCTCTCTGGTTTCTCTGTCAGCGTGCGCTACCAAAAGAAAATGTTTCTTAATCCAGGGCAGATCTTTCCTGGTTATCCCTTCTGGGTACCCAATTAGGTCCGAGCAACCCACCTTCTCCATGGAGAAGGTATTATAGTTGAGCCAGGTAATAATATTACCCCTCTCCAGGAGAAAACAATCTTTAATGATTGCCCGGTTCAAACATCCACCTTGTCAAAGGGGAAAGGGCCAACGTATCAGATATCATAGATAGATCCCCAGCTCTTCATGGGCTATAAAGGTAGCTACAGATTGCTCTATCGACCGCAACATTCTTAAAAATTCATTTTCCACTCTGTAACATCCTTACTGCCCCATATGTCAATCCCATAATTGGCAATAGAAATATATTAAGTTTGGTATACTTTAACCAACACCTGTACAGGTTTGGCTCCTAATCTTTTTGCAAAGTCAAACACAGCCGCTACTGCTCTAGACTGTGTGTTCCTTTTGGCCTTTCTTTGTGGGGCCCACAAACCCTCTCATTGAAAAGGACCCCCTCCAGATAGGGGAAAGTAGGCACCCTAGCTAATTTTATTCCTTCTCCAAAATATTTAATCTTGTATTTATTTCTGGGTCCTTAGACCATTGTATGTGATTTTGAATAGTTAGTGCTCATGTCTAAGGAGGTCATGAAGCCTATGAAAGAATTAAGAAGTTGGTGAAGACCCCAGTGCCATTCCCGCTATCAACACTATCATCAGCATATATAAGCGTGGGAATAAGCTGGGACCCGACCCGTGGAATATCTTTACATGTCGTAAATTTATTACTGCATTTAATCTTATCGAATGTATTTTACAAATGTTTTAGATATTGTATTTTATTCATGTGTAAGCTTTTATGTTAATTAGCCAAATAAAGTGTATGCAACTTGACAACACACGTCCCCACACAACAGGACGATGAAACATACATTGTACCACCATGCTGCCAGTCTCAAACACACAGCTGGTGCACCCACTTTTAACATTCAGGGGGTGACCGGACTTTAAATGAATAGGCACAAAAGCTGGTGTTTTCTCCAGACAGCGTGGGTGTTCTATAGCCACTACAACAGATAGGAGGTATGAATTTTTGGCTAATTCTTGAGTGATGACCTACCTTCATACCGCTTCTTGCAGTGCATGCCACTGCAGAACACCAGATCGCCACACCCCATGCGGCACAGGCTGAACTATTGCTAGGGATATATATATATGCTCACCAAAACTAGGGCGCGCTTGCATGAGCAGTTGCCCAGGTCTCCGACCTGACTCATCTGGGCCACTCCTCAGACTGGTCGAGACCCTCAAAGACAGCCCCAGCACCTTAAGGCTCCCTCCTCTCCCGCACACGACGCTCTTGTGTCTGTGCCGCCTCGGTTTTCACACTCACGCGTTCTCTGACTTCTGCCTCTCTTGCTCACCCTTCTGTTGCCTTTTGCTTTTTTCTTGCACTCCCTCACCCTTCTGTTGCCTTTAGCTTTTAGTCACTTTCTCCCCCTGCAACCTTTTGTGCCTCTTTGCTTTTTTTTCCTCGCAATTTCTCACCCTTCTGTTGCCTTTCTGTGCCAGTTTTTCACACTTACAGGCTTTTTTGCTCTCTCACTCCAGTTGCCTTTTTCTGCCCCGCCACGCTCAAAGTTTTCCTGCCTCCCACCTCCCGTACCTACCTCCTCCACCCTGCCTCTTCAGTGCCGCTGCTCTTTCCAGCGCTCCAGACTAGACCCGCCCTCTACAATCCTCCCCCTTCAGGGCCTACTTAATGATGGTCACAGCACGGATGCAGGCAGTGGGAGCGCTGCTGGTGCGCTGAAAACAAGCCCATCTGCGCATGGACCATACACAGTAACAAACCGTGGTCCTTCCGCCCCTGTACGCTACTCTGCAGAGCTCCTCTGGTCCCTGAATCTGGGGTGTCCATCCACATGCTGCTCCACATCAACCGGAAGAAGCACCCGCTGCCACTTCACCTGCAACACAACACCCACCATGGCCAAACCACCCACTAACAGCGCACCTTCCCCACCTACCTACAAACACGACAAGCTATCATGCATGCTCCTAAACACCCGCACTCAGAAAACACGCAGTGGAAATCTGGGACATCCTACACAATGATGCCCTACATCGCTTCTTCCTTAAGGAAACATGGCTGACCTCTGATTCGACACCCAACATTGCCATGGTGATCTCAGCACAATACAGACTCACACATTGATATCACCCACAAAGAGCTGGAGGAGGAATCACAATTATATTCAGAGATTCCTTCAGCTGCATTACAACCACAGAAGCGGACACCGCCTACATGGGGCACATGTTGGTACTATACACTCCAAGAGGAACCCTCCCATACAGACCACTGGGATTTAGAGCCATTTTCACAGACATCGCTGAATTCACCGCCTCTTTCACCATCAACTCCAGCAACTACATCCTACTAAGGCTTCAACTTCCACCTAGGAGACAAGAGTGACTATAACACTACCAGACTCCTCGAGAGCCTAGAGAACCTGGAACTGACACCACATCACCGGACACACCCTCGACCCGGTCTTCACCACCTTCAACACTGAAATCACTGCAACAATGCCGCTCACCTGAATCGACCACACCATCATCTAATTCCACATCAGCATCCCCCACCTAACTAGAACCACCACCACAAACATGGTCAAATGAAGACGGAGCAGCATCCAGGACTCCAACTGGGTAGGCACCCTGCGCCTGAATCAAGCAACGCCCAACAACTTAAACAGCAACATCAAAACCTGGACGAGTGGATTACAAAATGCGCTGACTCCCTGGCACCACGTACACTCAATGAACACAGAAGATTAACAGAAGCAGGTCAGTTGGTACACTGAAGAACTCAGTGCAACAAAACCATGCAAACAGAAAAGAAAATGGAGAATTAACCACCTGGAAAACAACAAAAAGACAGACAGCCCTGAGATTGTACCACCAACAAATCAAAGAAACAAAGAAGGCTGTAGCAGAGTGCATAGACAACAGCTCCAACAGCTAAAAAGAAATCTTCACGATCATGAAAGACTTCACTTCACCAGCTGCCACCACTAACTGCATTACTCCGTCGCCAAGAAGTGACAGCCGCTCTAAATTCTTCAGCAACAAAAATCAAAGCCATGTACAACAACTTTGAACCTCAACCAAACCCCTGCACCTTCACCTCCAGCCTACCCTCAAACACCCACAGAAAAACCCTGACGGCCTTGGAAACACTAACCATGACAGAAACCGCCAACTTCATGAGAACCTTTCACTCTGGGGAACTATAGACCCATGTCCCCACCACATCAACATGGGAGTCGCCCCGATCAATGAAGTCCTCACCCGCTGCATGAACACCTCCATCAGTTCTGAGATGTTCCCGGATGCCTGGAAATACGCGATGGCCAATTCATTGCTAAAGAAACCCTTGGAAGACCCCACACAACTAGCAAACTACCACCCAATCTCCCTTTCACACTATCTTGCCAAAGTGATAGACAAAAGCCGAAACAAAAGTATAACACCACCTCAACACAGACCTGCTCCTAGATGCCACACAGGCACGTTTCTGGCTGAACCACAGCCCCGAGACTGCCCTCATCACAGCAACCAATGACATCAGGATGATCCTAGACCGTGGAGAGACAGCAGACCATACACTACTTGACCTCTCTGTAGCCTTCGGCGAGCTCCCACTCTACCCTGAACAGAAGACTACACGAGACAGGTATACAAGGACCTGCCCTCAACTAGATTTGTTATTTCCTCACAGAAAGAATACAAAGAGTCAACCTGCCACCCTACAAGTTGAAGGTGAAGAACGTCCTATTAAGAATCCTTCAAGGATCATCCCTCAGCCAAACGTTAATGAACATTTAACATTTACATGAATCCACTAGAGGACCTCATCAGATCATGCATCAACGTACTCTATGCAGACAATACCCAATTCATACTCTCCCTATCAAACAAGACCCCCACTACAAAAAACATCTTTGTAACATTCATGACAGCGGCGCCACATGGATGAAAACCAAGTGCCTCAAACTAAACACGAACAAAACTGTAGTGATCTTCAAAAGGAAAGCCTCCACCTGGTGGCCAACAAATCTCAGACCCTCACCCAGCCCCACTACCCAGGCAAGACATTTTGGAATCATCCTGGACAACAAGCTTGACATGACAGCCCAAGTAAACACAGTGACCTCCATCCTGCTCCAACATCCTTAGGATGCTATGAAAGATCTTCAAATGGCTACCTGAGAGCACCAGGAAAACAGTTACACAGGCCTTGATCACCAGAAGACTCGATTATGGCAACACACTTTATGCAGGAATCCCTAAGAAGCTCCTGAACTAGCTTCGCACCATACAAAACGCAGCAGTAAGACTCATACTCAACCTACCTCGTTGCACTCACCTCAGTTCAAAGTGCTCACATACACAGACCAAGTACAACACAACACCGGCCCTACATACCTCAACAGCCGCATAAACTTCTACACACCTTCCTGGCACCTCCGCTCAGTCAGACTCACATGGGTGCACACACCTCCCATCCGCAAAGCCACAGCTGGAGGCTGCACTCTCATATCTCTCCCTCAAAGCATGGAACAATCTCCTTCACCACATCAGAGCCTCTACAAAGCTTCTTGAGTGCCACAAGAAGCCGAGGACCTGGCTTGTTGATTAACCTCACTAGGCAACAGCTGCCTGCCCACATGAAAATCACCTGGATATTATCAAGGGTGATTAGCACGCTATAGAAATACACAACATGAGCATGACGTGTACACTGGCACCTTTGCAGTGTTTGCTGTGTCCCCAAAACACAATATATGTTGCAAACTAAGTCCAAGAATTATTTTGTGACCAATTGCTATTTATGAAGCCACTCTATAACCATTAGGAGCTTCATACAATAAAAATCCTCGTTTTACTGTTCACTAGGTCTTAACAAGAAAAGAACATCTGTAAACTCCAAAGTGAATTTGGTCCTTAAGCATTTGTATTCTTGTGGTTAATTGTTTATGGTGAGCCCTGACTAATGCCTGACCATAGAGCTTACTAGGTTAGATTATGTTTTGGGCAGAAAGTCCTGAATAAGGACACAGACCCTGTCAGTGCATGGTCAACAAGCTTCTTGCCTTGTAGCCTAAGTTTGTTAGGCTTTTGGGACGATTGTATCATGCAAATTCCCCTCTCCTCTTCTTCTAATCTGGTTGTGGATTAAATCAATCAAGAATAAACTATCTTTCAGGTTATCTACAAGTAATTTTAACTGTATAATCTAATACATAATCCTACAATTTTAGCAGGGGTTATGCCTCATTGGTCCTTTGGATCGATGAACGTATAGAACAGATCGCCATAAAAGAGCTCCTGATGGAGCCCATTGGGTACTGCGCACCGCACCCAATGTAGCACATGATCCATTGATGCAGCATGCCACCCTGGAGGATGAGGGTACAGGCATCCAGAAGAGGAAAGCCCTAGGATCTAATGGGGTAAATCATTAGAGGGCTAACTTTACCCCTCGCCACACCTTGCTGTTTTGACTTATGTTGTGGGAGGAACTATGACGGACCAAGTAATTTCTCTTGTTCTACTTTTCTTTATAGTGAACACATAAGCCTGCTGTGTTTTTAAAAGAAATAATGCAAGAAAATTGTTTAAAATTTGATAGACTGTTTCAAAAACCTGTTTTATTCCTGAAGTTACGGATTACATAAGCTTTTAGAGCTGCTGATTAGAATGGGGTGACATTCTCTATTCTAAAGTAAAGTCCTGTGTTTGTCAACTCTGTCAATCACAATGTGTATGTAACCCATAAAGAGTTTGCCTCTGAATTTAATAACAGATTCATGCTGCAAAACAGAAGACATTTAAAGGAGACAACCCAAACGCATTCTCAAGCAAGAGGTAAGTAGCATGCAGTCACAGCAGAAGAAACAAAGGCACCAGTCAGTGTTCTGGGCTCGGTTTTCAAGTTTTTTTTCCCATTATTTTATTTTTAGTATATGGAGGCTCCAATAGATGTCAATTTAAGTTTATGCTTTACAAAAAACAATCCCCAAACCAATCCCGCCCCTCCCCTCCCTATAAATCAACAGAGAAAAAAGCCTTTGAAAGGACAGCAATACGTTATGGAACGCTGTCATAGAAAAATCTGGGGCCAAATCTTCTGAACAGCGCCAGGCAACGTCTTCAGGGATGGTGTCAGAGCAATGTCTTCTGGGACGGCGCCAAGGCATCATCATCAACGAGGTTATCATAACAATGCCTTCAGGGACAGCACCAGGGCAAAGTCTTTATGGAGGACACCGGGGTGATACCTTCAAGAAACAAGACAGTGCACTGCCTTCACTGACGGCACCAGGACATCTTCAAGGACAGTACTGAACAACGCCTCAAGGTGCAGTGCCATGGCAATGGTTTCCAGGAAAAGCAAGGATCATGTCAAGGAGAGAGCTAGTGATTAGGAGAGAACAAGACGCCATGGTACCTTCAATACTATTGATGGTAAATGGACGTACTGGATAGTCCGGAAGAAGCCAGAACCACATCATGGCATGACTGCACCTCCAAGAGACCATGGTGCAAATACCAGAACCATCGCTCACTCGACTTGTGCAAAGTGACTAAGCAAACCGTTGTGTCCCTACGCTCCTCCCCCCCCACCTTCCATCCCAGACAGAGACTGAGTTCAGACCAATATAGTTTTATACTATTTCGTGAACGGTTTTACATTTTTACACCAATGACCTATACAGAAGGAAAGAGAAATGTCATGTCACCCAACTGGTAACCAATATGGGAGGGGAAAGCATTGAATGGAAGTATGTGAGCATAGCAAGCGGGGAAAAAGGCAGATGTATCAAATCACTTTTTACTTGGACAGTGGACATAAGTTATCAAGAGCCATATTAAGGAGGGAGAGAGCATGGTAGGTGAGCAGAAGCATGTTCCTTTTGAACACTGAGGAAATACATTAGGTGATCAGGAGCATGTTTGATGCAATAAAACGCAAGACAGACATTTATTTGTTTATTGTGGGGCTAGGTAAAGTGGAAGAGGCACCCCATATGTAAAGAGTGGGCAATAAAAAGTGATCTAGGGCTAGATGCTGCTTTGGTTGAAGTAAATGTCACTTGGTTGCCAGGAGGACATCTGACAGTCCTGATTAGGTTTCTGCCTCTCATTCATAACCAGATGCCAAGGTGGGGGGTTAAAGTCTCTTCTCCTCCCACCACACCATGTTCCTCATAATGGCTGTACACTCCAGGCCCGTGGATGCAACGGAAAAGACTCCAGCGGCAAAGCGCAAGAGCTTCATTCATGGCATTTAATAGACATTATCTGATGCAGAATGCTGACAAGACAACAAAACCACATATAGAAAGAGGGTGGCAGGGAGACAGGACTTTTCCTGCAACAGGAGTGAACGAGTGCACATCAAGTATGAAAGCCGATCAAGGGGTTTAACTTTGCTGCTTTTTCTTCAAAGCCACCACCAAGTCATTCTTAAGAGCCTCCTGTTTGGATTTATCTGCAAACGTCTGCACAGACCTATGGAAAGATAAGACAGACCACAAATTACAAAAGTATACCCATGAAGACATTCCAAAGCCAGATCACTTACAGTTGAGCAACCCAAAGACATATGTACTGGAGGGCACAAGGGCAGTGACAAGCTACTTCAAGTTACAACAGATTACAGTTTATTTTGCTCTTAATGGGTGAAAAATTCAACACTTCTCGGTCTTGTGTGCTAGTCGAAGTCTCATATTCCTGCTGGAACATCCCTTTAAGAGTCAATATTACAGGACCCTTCTGTAATACAGCCCCTGGTGCACAGATTTTGGTACTGTATATGACAGAAGTGCCTCGGGGGCGCAACAGGCGTTGTGTCCACTCTGTGCGCCCTTGGGGCACTTTGGTATTACAGAAAGGGGCACAAATTCTTGTGCAGTCCCTTATGTAATTTAGATAGTGCTGGCGCTACATGTGCGCCAGCGCTATCATTAGAGGGCGCTTCCTCATTTGCAAGGGGTATGGCCCCATGCAAATGAGGGAATCTGCCTCTGCACCGGAGCCATATCACCGACGTGGGCACAGAGGCAAACATGCCTTTAGGAGGCGTACTGAAAGTGAGCCACAAAAATGTGGCCTAAAGGCAGCCCTCTGGAGGGATGAAAGGGGGTCCCATGGACCCCCCCAGACATTTCTCGGCAGGCGGGCGCAGTCACTCGCTGCACCCGCCTGCACAGCGATCTCTATTCCCTCCTAAAAGTACAGGCGGCAACAACTTTAAAACAGATGCTCCGTATTTCTCTTGACAGCGCTGCACTAGGGCAGTGCATTCAACATAATAGGGCACACTTTCCCTGTTCGCACCCTGCTTAATGGGGCGCCGTGACGCAAACATGAAAAGTACGCCCTATCTGTAATAGGGCCCCAGGTGCAAAACTGACCATGAATTAGAACTCAACAGCAGCACCCAAATGCCATACATTTAACCACAGCAGGGTATGTCCAAACTCAAACCCCATACAGATTCCCAAATCAAAACATCAGTATCAAACACCAAGAGATCTAAACCAACCACAGCATTCACCCATATTACAAAGCACCCGCAGCACCTGTTCACCATGTGCTCTACCTCAGCACCGGGACAAATACACTTGTGTCTGAATAAAACATGTGCAATTATCCGGAACTTCGCCACAACAACCATATTTTCTAATCCAGAACTCCTGGGCAGTACTCCAATCCCAGTATCTCTATACGAGATCTTAAATCTACCCCAGTACTAATACACTCCAACCCGAATCTAGCACCCTTACATCATCGCCCTTTGTCCAACCTTAGTACCCCAAGACCCCAACCCTACCAAGTCCCCAACCATGTCTTATTAGTCTACCAGATTTATGCAAAATGTGACTCAAGTCAATCTCAAGATACAGGGTGTTATGCCATGAGAAGGCCAAACCAACCAAGAACAGACCAAGTACACGATCCTAATCTGATCATCCGCTCAAAGTCCATCAAAACCAGTCATTAACTACGTATCCTAATGTAAGCATCAATAAGTCAAGCGTTCTTCAATGATCCTAGCACCCAAACACAAGTACTAACTCAACCCTTGCAACCCATCCCACCATGTGTCAACCCTTCGACTCCTACAACAAGACTCCTAAACAATCAAAGCACCCACACCTGTCCAAACAAAGCCAGCACAAATTTATCATAAGACTCTAGTCAACTCCAAGACACAATACATATTCTAATCTAGCACCCAATGGCAAGTCCAAACAAACCCCAAGAACCACAGTCTATGTGCCTTATCCCAATCCCAGCACTGATGCCAGGTCTATCAAAACTTTAGAAAACTAGCACAATACATTGTGTCCTTAGCCAAACCAAGCAACCACAAGCCAAAACCTACAACTTTAATCGAGCCACGTCTACAAACCATACTACAGTAATTAAAACATCATCAGCCTAAATGAATTTTAGCACTTATACAAGTCTTGCAACACAGACTTACTCTTACGCACCATGACTTAACCAAAGGAAGCATCCACAACATGTAAACTAAACCAAACCGATAGCTGTAACAATATGCAGTCCAACATAATTCCAACATACAAACAGTCCTAAAGTCACCATTGATTTCACACACACTGCTCTATCCTTGCCACAGCATCCATGTCGCTGCACCCACACACTCTTCTAAACCATTCCTATCGAAAATACATTGATACCATAACCAACCCAACAATCAGACCATGGTGAAAACAAACCAATCCTTGCAACCATATACAGGCATCCTAACCAAACAGCGGCACCAATACTAATCTGGTCTTGGCACTCACGCACCAGGTGTAACAACTGTGGTATCCACAGAGCTAGTGGTCCAATCTAAGCACCCATACAAAATGACCCGATCCCAACCCCACATCCTTTTAGACCTTGACCCTCACCAATGCCTGATGATCCTTAAATATACTTTTGTACTTAATTCCAAAGACCCGAGGTTCAACAAAAGGTTTGGCATTTTTGATTGAAAATGGTTGCATTATGCCACATGACTGTGGCTCGTTTTGTTTTCAGTATTCGGATGATTTATCGCATAAAGAAACAGGACATTTGAACATCTGCCTAGTGCACAAAACACTCTGCAAAAAAGTGTGTAAAAACGTGCAAGGAAATGCAAACCGTGCCATCAAACAGCGCCAGCCCTACAAATGTTATTTCAATATGTAAGAAAATATGCTCATGCACAGAAAACATTCATGCAGCTGCACTAACAAACAAACACACAGTCAGTGCTCGATGAATTACCACACAAGAATCCGCAGCACCAAAGCACTCCAGCACAAACCTAGAGGCATGCTGGATTATCACAAACTGAGCCAGGGGCCGTGATCCAATGCTGCACCACAGGGAGATGGAGGACCCGCCCAACTCAGAGTTCAATATTGCACTGCTGTCACTCAGTAAGCCAGACCCTCATTCAACTGCTTCTACACTGGCAGCCAAAGGCCACATAGGGAGCCAGAACCCCCGCTACAGAGGGAGTCTCAGCTCCATCTCACAGCCACCCCACAGAAAGACAGAGACCAGGACTGCACTGCTGTCACAAAGTGTTTCTGCTACACTGAAGCCAATTAGCCAGAGTCAGTGCTGCCACACAGGTGTCAAAGGTCATGAAGTGAAGCAGGAGTTCTTGCCCCACTGCCACCACAGAGAGAGCCAGGGGCCCAGCCACAGTCACGCTAGACAAGGAAACCAACCCTACCACATAGGGCAAAGCCTATGTTTCACTGCTGCCACACATGAAACAAACCCGCCACCACACCGCTGACACTCGGGAAGACATTTATCCTGCCACACAAAAAGCCAAAGGCCCCCCAACACACAGCTGCCACACAAATCAAGTCAGTGCCACAATGAGTCAGTTCTGCAGCACACCACACAGGTAATCTTAAACTGTCACAAGGAGCACAAGTCGTTTTCAACTACCTCCGAAAGACCCACACAGATGCTGCAAAGCAACACAAGGATCAAGAGTGCTGCTCCACTGCCAGACAAGGAGCCACAGATGTGCATTTAACAATTGTATATTGACTGTTAGTTTTGACTTAATGCAAACATCAAATGTACACCAAGTGAATGCTTTCACAAGACCCAACATGGAATTGTGGGGTGGAGTCTGGCAAGACCATGCAGAGATTAAGGGTTAGGCACGCCCCGGCCTCGTGAGCGCGGGTTACCTCCACTGTTTAATTATCAGGTTGTATGTAGATCTGCCGTTGGGTCAAAACTTGCGAGAGTTCCCGCTGCAGTTGTTTAAACTTTTGATTGTCGGGTATTGCATCAATCGATCTACAGAAAGTAGGTGGGAGAGAAGTGAAGGACAGAAAAGGAGGAAAAAGCAAAAGTTCTGCCAGACAGATGGCTTCTCAGAGCACATCAGAATGCAGAACCTTCCATGAGGCCTGCAGGACTCCATTCTAAGAATGAAAGGCTGACACTCTTCTTTTAAGTGCCATTATGGAGGACAGAATTCTGGAACCTGCAACTAGATATACAATACCCAGTGCTAGACAACAAAGACCTGGCATTCCAATACTTTGTGAAATAAAAACAGGCCAATTAAAAAAAAAACTAAAAAAAACCCAGTTAAATATTAATAAAGGGACAGCGTTGCAGAAAGCTCACTTGAGGCCACATCATACGACCCACGTATTGAAGACAGCAGAACAAGAAACAAAATGAAAGCATAGATCGATTTTGCCTACATGGCATCGCAGAGAAAAAAACGCAACTGTTCTATTGGGATAATGTACTCACCTGTAACGCCGAATCTACAGTTTAGTAAAGTTACATGTTGATTTACCTACCCTCTAGTGATCGCATGTGAAACAGTTGTAAAATTATTTATGTAATACTATCATTTAAAAAAAGTACCAGCAGAGAAATCATTTTCAACTAGATTCGAATGAGGTCGATAGAACGCCCAAAAATCTTGAAGGCACAACCAATGGTAGAGCTACAAACATTGATTGAAACTTACACACTACTCACTAGTACTACAGTCAAGGCTATGTTCTATTAAATAGATGTAGTGTCCTATCTATATATGGGAACAAAAGGTGCATCCACAATAGATAACACACTGCTTAGAAACAGTGCTGTACAATGCACCATCCATATTTGGCAAAAAAAAAAACAAACTGATTGATAATATGTATGCTTGAGGTATAAACGGCCTCTATGGCTTCCTCTGAAACTATAGAGTTTGTCCATCTTTTAACAGAAGTAACCGCAGGTTAATTCTTAGCAATGAGACAAGATACCAGAGGAGGCAGCACAGACTTGGATAAGGTGTCTCCAGCAGTCAGCTGTCTTTAGCAATAGTCTCTTGCAAAGGATGTTCCTTCAGTCTCACTGCTTCTGTGGTGTTGGAATAACCAAAGTAAATAATGAACAAGTTACTTACGTTCGGTAATGCCTTTTCTGGTAGAGACTATCTAGCCGCAGATTCCTTACCTCAGAATCATCCCCAAAGGTAAGCGTGGACCAAGAAATCTTTCATGAGCAGTACCCCTGCGCGCCGGTAGGTGGCGTGGTTCGGCTCTGCAGGTCATCGTCCTTGCTGGAAGTGACATTTGTGGTGCCTATATAGGCGCCACGTATGCGCGCCAGTGTCAGTTACTTTTCGCGACTTTCCACGCCAGAACCGCATAGCCATGAAATACACTGACCACTAGTGTGGAAAACTAGGTCCCTGAAAGGGGAAAGCCCTGTCCCTAGATTTTTGTTTGCAGGGCGGGGAGGATGGGAGGTTGAGTAAGGAATCTGCGGTTAGATAGAATCTCTGCAAGATAACTTAATACCGATGGTAAATAACTTGTTCATCTGATAGAGACTTCGAGCTGCAGATTCCTTACCTTAGATTAGATACCCAAGGAGGTGGGTCTGCGGACCAATTTCATACGAGGAAGTCCTGCAGGACCGAATGGGCCAAGTGCCCATCCCTACAGAACAGACTGTCCGGACAATAGTGTTTGGTAAACATGGGCAGGGAAGCCCACGTTCCTGCCTGGCAGTTGTCCAGGACCAGAACTCCACGAGCTAACGCAGTTGTTGCAGCTTTAGCTCTGGTGGAATAAGCACACAAACCCTCACTGGGTTGCTTCTTAGCCAATGCGAAGCAGATTTTGATACAGAGAATGAAGCATCGTGAGAGGTTTCTCTTCTGTGCAGCCTGTCCTTTCTTCGTTCCGACACACCCCACGAAGAGTTGGTCGTCCACACGGAACTCTCGTGTGCAGTCAAGGTAGAATGACAACGCTTTTTTGAGTCCAGATGGTGAAGTTGCGCCTCTAACTTGGAGGGAAGAGGCGGAGTGTAAAAAGTAGGCAGAGTGATTTTTGACCTACGTGAAACGGAGTGACCACTTTCGTAAGAAAGGAAGCTCTCGTACGAAGCACCAGTTTGTCTGGGTAGAAGTTAAGATAAGGCTTGGATGACAAGGCCTGAAGCTCACCGACGCTCCGGGTCGATGTTATTGCCATCAGGAAGGCCATCTTAAAAGTAAGGAGCCTTAGAGGACAGTTATGTAAGAGCTCAAATGGAGCCAGGAACGCCAGGACCTGATTAAGGTCCCACTGAAGCATAATGAAAGGCGAGTGAGGAAACCTATGTTACAAACCTTTCAAAAACTTATGTACAATAGGGGACTGGAAAAGGGAAGGCTAGTCAGGCAACTGAAGAACAGCAGAGATTGTAGAAAGATGGCCCTTATCAGTGCCCAGAGCCGAGCCATGCTGGGCAAGGGAAAGGCCAAAAAGGACAATCTGAGAAAGGGGGGCAGAAAGGGGATCAATTTGTCTTTCTCTACACCATGCCACAAATTTTGCCCAACAGCAGGCATAAAAACGTCTTGGTGGAGGTACGCCAGGCTGCCAAGATAATGGTAGAGACTTTGGTTGGAAGGTCCAGAGCAGTCAGCAGTCGCCGCTCAATCTCCATGCAAGAATGCAGAGCGTTGACAGGTTCGGGTGGAGAACTTTACCCTGCGACAGAAGATCCTCCCGAAGGGGCAGCCTCATCAGAGGCCCTGCTCTCCGTGCCCAATCTGGAGCCACAAGGATGACTTGGGCCTGGTCGTTCCTGATCTCCTCGAGAACTCTGGGCAGGAGTGGTATGGGCGGAAAGGCGTACAGAAGGCCTATGCTCCACTTGAGATGAAAAGGGTCTCCGAGCTAGAGCGGCCTTGGAAACTCCAGCACATATTACTGCTGATATTGCGTGTTCTCGTCAGTGGCAAGAGGTTGATGAGGACTCCCGATTCCGCCGGAGACCAGAGTCCTCTAATCTCCACCTCTACCAGCTGACCGCCCAATCCGAGGAGTGACGCATGTGTCTACTGTGAGATCTGGTTGGGGAAGGGAGAGGGGTCTGTCGCCGAGCCAATTGCAGTTCATTAACCACCACTGCATATCTATTGCAGTTCCCTCTGAGATCTGGACTTCAGGTCCCACTGCAGAGCTCGCATATGCCAACGAGCATGTGTCAACCAGCAGGATGCAGTCTCAGAGGCAGTCTCACCAAAATCCGTTATAGAGGCTGAAACATTGGTATCAGTCTAAATGAACTGGACTCGCCGTTTGGGAGGATAGGTCCGAAACTGCACCGTGTCCAGAACAGCTCTGATAAAAAGGGAGCGCCTGAGAGGGAGTCAGGTGTGACTTCGCCATGTTGATAGTGAACCCCAGCGAATGCAGGAGGTCCGCCGTAGTCTGGAGGTGAAGACAAAAGCCTGGGGCGAGACCTCTTCAATAGCCAGTCGGCGAGATGGGGGGAAGACTGGCACCCCAGATATCTGCAGATTAACTGCAACCACCGCCACCACCTAGGTAAACACCTGAGGGTCGCTGGTGCGGCCAAAGACGAGCACAGCAAACTGGAACTGCTCGTGGCCCACCGTGAACCACAGGTAATGCCTGTGGGCAGGCAGGACGGGAGTATGGAAATAAGTGTCCTGCAAGTCAATGCTACCATTCAGTTCCTGACCTGAGCATGAGTGAGCATTTTCAACTTCTTTCTTGAGGAAGAAGTTGAGAGCACAGGTTGAGCATAGGACGAAGGCCTCAGTCTTTTTTAGGCACCAGAATGTAGCAGGAATAACAACCGCAAACCCATTTTGGTGTTGGCATTCTCTCTATGGCTCCTTTGGTCGAAAGAGCCATCACTTCCTGGCAGAGAATATATAGGTGGTCCTCAGTCAGCCTGTCGCAAGTAGGTTGATTGGAGGGAGGGGTAGTCTCGAAAGGGAGTGAGTAGCCCCTTCGGACAATCTGTAAAACCCACCTGTCTGATGTTATGACTGCCAGTGGCAAAGGTGATGGCAAATCCTGCCCCGCCCATTGGGTGCAGGGCATCAGTAAGTGGTTCTTTAAATGGGAGAAGCAGTTAGAAAGGGGACACTCCCGGCTGGAGCACTTCTGTCAAGACATTAGTCTTGACTGCCACAGAGGGCAGCTAAGGTCCAGGATCTCAGCCGCCCACCGCACCACCATTTTGAATGATGCTCCCTCCTCCGTAGCCACGGCAGGGGTAGAAAGAATTCCAGTATCTGGAGAAGTATCCAGTCTGCTGTCTTCACCCCAGATCCTCACACCAGTCCATGGAGTCATAAGGATGGCATTCTTCAGTTTCCAGCAACCCCTCCCATTCTTTCCCCGAGTCCTAACCCATAGGAATAGGTCTCAATCTCTGGCCTGGAAAGCATGGCTCCAGTCTGCGTCGGACGACACCCCTCTGGCTCTGAGTCGGAGTTGGGAATAAAAAAGGTGATGGCGCCGCTGGTGGGCACAGGGGAGGGTCGGCTTCAGGGCCGCTGCCGGAGAAGGTAGACTTGGCACGACCGGCGTGAGAAATGATCACTAAACCCACCCAGCTACATATTTTAAACTTTGCGCTTCTGTTTGCGATGCCACAATATTGACTACATGTTGCATTTCAAATCCTATTTTCTCAAGCAAATGAACAAAATGCACAATATATACAACAATTAATTTTCAACAATATTTGCTTTTAAAAACAAAACTACAGAGCTTTTAACAAATTTGCATTAATGTTTGGTGAAATGAAAGCCTGCATCAGCCCCCTTATGCCAATGTCGGAAATACACAGGGACATGAATGATCCGTGATCCAGCTTCATGTGATGGTCAGTAGGTATGGTAAGAATAGATCATAGTATTCCTTCTCTTCAAGGTATTCTCTGTCTCCATAACCGTGATTTCCAACAGCTCTGGGGCAGTTGCACCTGTATCCTCACTCTCCAATCATTCATGATTATTAAAGTCATCTTCTAATGAACAGACTCCATGATCAGTGCCGGAGGCTCTGAAGATCTTTTAACTATAGGTGGGTAGCTACTAGCTTAGTGTACAATATGGGTACAAATTCAATGCTTTAGAAGTGTGGCATGAGCTTTCAATTTAGTTCTGGTAGTAGACAGTCTTACTCTTTTTAAAACATTTTTAAACCTTTATCTATCATTTTTAATATATGAAGAACACCGCTTTTGTGACAATTCATACGTATTGCAATTGTAGCTAAAATTGGGACAGAATCACTTGTGTGTTTATGCGAATACAATGAGAAAACAGGACATTCAATACAGTCCAAACCATTATCTGGGAGTGAATACCCGTGGGCCGAGCTTGCATGCAATAATGTGGAATAACTCAAATTGCAGCACCTACAGTGGATCTGGAGGGGGAACAAAACTCATCTTATTCCATTTGTTAGAGTTTACAATAGCGGCATTGGCAACATCCATGTAATATGGAGACGTATATCCCACAGAGTCAATCTTGAACAGTCGTGCTGCAGTGGAGTAAATACGTGCGCAGGGGTTGCCAAATATCTCAAGGACGAGACGTTGGTGGTTGCATCTGAGCATACAGTTCACTAGTTGTGTCACAAAAGACAAGACTTTTAAGCCATTACGCTATGGTGGGGTGACGGGCGCTTCTCCAATGTATTGAAATCTCACGCTTTGCAAGGAGTGAAATTGCAACAAACCGTTGGGCCTCCGTTGGGATATTGTGCATGTATCCCAGTAGCGCCAGCAGGGGGTCGGGTGCAATTGTCATTTCCACCATCCGGGATATGTGTGCAAAAGTGTCAGTCCAATAATTACCTATGTGGGGGCACATCCAAGCCAAGTGTAAGAAGTCTGCATCTGCAGTGTTGCATTCGGGGAAGGTTGATGGACGTGTGGGGTCAATCCTAGCCTGGAGACTGGGTATCATGTAGGTGCGTCGTAGGAATTTAAAATGCAGCAGTTTGTGTTTATGATTAGGGGGGACCAACTTTGTCTGTAAACAACAATAAAAACAGACGTCATCTGGCAGGGGGCGCTGTAGGTCCTCCATCTATGCTTCCCGCAGTCGGGTATTTGCGGTGGGCAACATGTCAAGACAGGAGTTCAACAGCATCATCCTCAATGAGGACAATGAGAGGGGTGAATTCATCTGGAGCAATAGGGTATGATGGGACGTGAGCCCTTAAGGCACTCTGTATGCGATGCATAATAAACCTGTCCAGCAGCGCAGCGTCAGTAAAACGGGTGTCTCCCGACCAGGACACAGCGTGGCCCTCCCAAAACAAATCTCCAGTGGTATGTAATGCATATTGGCTTAGTGTACGCTTAATAGTGGATTCTACCATCAGGGGGAGCCAGCGGTGGTCCGCAAGTGGCAGTGCAGATGAATACAATTGCTCAATTCCCAATAGACGCAGTAATCGGCACCACGCCCGGCTTGTAGTGGAAAGTGGCTGAATGTCCTTGGGGTCCAAGGGTAGAAAGACATTTAAGGGTATAGAGCCGGTTAGGTCCCGATCGACCCGGTTAACAAGCGTCCCCGTGGTACCAATGGTATGCATTGACACGGAGCTACCAAATAATAAAGGTGAAAGTGGGGCACACCAAAGCCTTCCCTTGCATAGGGAAGGGTCAGCGCACACCAACCAACTCGTGAGCTATGGCCAGCCCAGGTCAACCACAACAGGAGACCCCTCAGAGTGGCAAAGCATTAGTGAGAGGAATGGGTATGTTAAGAAACGAGCAAAGAAATCTAGGCAGGTCAACCATTTTAATTATTGCTATACGCCCAGCTATTGATAACGGTAGTTTAGTTCACCATTCGATTTGCGTTGTTAGTTTATCCACAATCGGATCGTAGTTACGGCAGAGGACCTGTTCTTTATCATGATGTATGTGAATACCCAGATATTTAACCGTATCAGTGCGCCTTTGCAGAGGAAAGTTACATCGGAATTGCCGAGCAGCCGCTGTCAGCAGGAATAGTTTGGACTTGCTCCAGTTAATCTGAAGTCCTGAAAACAGACAGAATCTTAGAATCTCTTGCATGATCGGGCGCAAATTTGTGGCAGGGTGTTGAATAAAAAGCAGGATGTCGTCCACGTAAAGTGTTAGTAACAGCGGGCCGGAATCAAACTGTATCCTGCACCAAATGAGCTTCTCTTGTAGGTGACGGACTAATGGGTCCATCGCCATGATGAATAAAAGCGGGAAGAGTGGGCATCCCCGTCTCGTGCCCCTAGCCAGTGTGAACACAGAGGTTAATGAACCGTTGGTACAAATGAGAGCCGTTGGGTGCAAATAAAGGAGCTTGATTAGGGATGTAAAGCCGTGTGGGAGGCCAAGTTTCTGCAGTGTTGCCTGCAGGAAAGGCCATGCAAGTGAATCGAAGGCCTGCTCCGTGTCAAGCAAAGCCACAGCTGCAGGGACATAAGGAGATAGTCTATTTACCACAGAAAACAACATGCGTAGGTTTATGGAAGTAGATTGGCGTGGGACGAAACCAAACTTGAGAGAATAGTTTCTAGAAGGAGAATAATCGAGGTTGCTAATACCTGCGCAAGAATTTTATTATCAAAATTCAATAACGTCTGTTGCCTATAAGACTGACAATGCAGTGGGTCCTTGAAAGGTTTTAACAGCAGGAACACGATCGCCGTGAGTAGTTTGGGGGAAGCATTCCATTTTCAAGGGATTCAGCATAGAGTTCAAGCAAACGGGTAGCAAGAAGGTGCTTGAAAGTTTAATAAAATGCTCCCATGAGTCTATCAGAACCAGGGGCCTTCGACCCATCCATGGAGTCAATTGCTGAAATCTCCTCAACTGAGACTGGCTTGCTAAGGAATTGTTGCTGCGGAGAGGACAGCCAAACCATGGCAATCTCTGATAATCTGCTAGATTGTTACCTTCCTCCACATACATGGAGGGATAGAGCTGAGTATATCACAGCAATTCCGCCAGGATCTCGCCACCATCTGTGGTACGTGTACCATCCTCAAGTGTAAGCTCTATGTAATCGCTTCCCCGCTGTGGGCGAAGCAGTTTCGCCAACGTACGGCCCGGGCGCTGCCCTTGCTATACCGACAGTCTTGCTCATTAACGAGGTTGCCGAACAAGTTACTTACCTTCGGTAACGATATATCTGTAAGCAACATTAGTAGTGATAGATTCCTTACCTTAGAATATCCCCAGGCGTCAGACTGGATCCGGAAAGTTTGTCAGCAGTACCCCTGCGCGTCGGTAGGTGGCGTCGTGCGGCTCCGCGTCAGTCGTTGGCGTCGTGGTCGCCGAGATGACGTCGCGGGCGCTACTTAGACGCCGCCCACGCGCGCTGACGTCAGTTCTGTACACGACTTTCCGCGCCAGGAACGCAGAGCCATGCAAGATACTGACCACTGGTGCATTGAAACTAGGGCCCTGAAAGGGATGACCTCAACCCTAGAAATCAGTTCGCAGAAAGGGGAGGATAGGTGGGGCGGTAAGGAATCTATCACTACTAATGTTTCTTACAGATATATCGTTACCGAAGGTAAGTAACTTGTTCATCTGAAAGAAACACATAGTGATAGATTCCTTACCTTAGAATAGATACCCCAGCAATACCAACCCCGGTGGTGGGTCTGCGAACTAAGATCACACCAGAAAGTCACGGAGAACAGAACGGCCAAAGAAGCCGTCTCTCCGGACTTGGCTGTCCAGGCAACAATGCTTGGTAAACGTGTGCAGCGAGGCCCACGTGGCTGCCTGACAGATGTCTTGCAGGGGGACACCCCGTCCCAATGCAGTAGTGGCTGCAGTAGCTCTGGTGGGATGAGCACGCAGCCCCACCGGAGGTTCTTTTTTTAGCCAAAGAGTAACAGGCTTTGATACATAAGACAACCCAGCGGGAGATAGTTCTCTTGTGTACCGCCCGACCTTTCTTGGTGCCAACGTAGCCAACAAAGAGCTGGTCATCCACCCGGAACTGCTGTGTGCGGTTGAGATAAAATGAGAGCGCACGTTTTGGGTCCAGACGGTGGAGCCTCTCTTCCTCTCTGGAAGGATGCGGAAAGAAGGTGGGCAAGGTATTAGTCTGCCCAATGTGAAAGGCCGTAACCACTTTTGGCAAAAAGGAAGGACGGGGCCTGAGCACAACTTTGTCCGGATGGACTGAAAGGAAAGGAGGCTTACAAGAAAGAGCCTGGAGCTCACTCAAGCCTAGCGGAGGTGATGGCCACCAGGAAGGCAGTCTTCAATGTCAAGAGACGAAGAGGACAGTTGTGAAGAGGCTCAAAGGGAGCGCACATCAAGTATGTAAGAACCAGATTCAAGTCCCACTGAGGCATTACGAAAGGAATAGGAGGAAAAAGGTGTGCAATGCCTTTGAGAAATCTATTTACAACAGGGGACTTGAAAAATGAGGGCTGATCAGGGAGCCTGAGAAAGGCCGAAATAGCAGAAAGGTAGCCCTTGACAGTGCCCAGAGCAGAGACCTGCTGGGCCATAGAAAGAAAGGGGATCCACAGCCTTTGCTGTGCACCATGCCACAAACTTGTTCCACCTGCAGGCGTATACCACTTTAGTAGAGGGACGCCTGGTTGCCAGAATGACATCACAAACTTCAGGAGGCAAGTCGAAAGGAATCAACTGCCGCCGCTCAATCTCCACGCAAAGAGGTGGAGGCTGGACAGGTTCGGGTGGAGGACCGTCCCCTGCTGCGGCGACAGAAGATCCTCCCGAAGAGGCAGTCTGATTGGGGGATCGATGCTCATACTGAGTAGCTCGGGATACCATACTCTTCGAACCCAGTACGGGGCCACAAGGATGACTTGTGCCCAGTCGCGCCTGATCTTCTTCAGCACTCTGGGCAGAAGTGGTATAGGCGGAAAGGCGTACAACAGACCGCAACTCCACTCGCGACGAAAGCGTCGCCGAGCGAGTGCCGCCTTGGAAATTCCAACGCGCAGAACTGATGACATTGCGCGTTCTCTTCGGTGGCGAACAGATCTAACCAAGGCTCTCCCCACTGCTGAAAGAGACCTTGCGCCACCTCCGAGTGAAGACGCCATTCGTGATCCATCATGCACCTGCGGCTGAGTTGGTCTGCCCTGGTGTTCAGAGACCCTGCCAGGTGTTGAACCACCAGGGACATGCCCTGATGTTCCAGCCATGTCCAGAGACGCAGAGCCTCCTGACAGAGGGTCCACGACCCCACCCCGCCTTGCTTGTTGCAGTACCACATGGCAGTGGTGTTGTCTGTGAACACCTGCACTACTCTCACCCTTGACAGAGGGAAGGAATGCCTTCAGTGCAAGCCGTATTGCCCGAAGCTCCAGAAGTTTGATATGGAGCTTGGACTCCACCGGAGACCAGAGGCCTCTGATCTCCGCCTCTCCCATGTGGCCGCCCCATCCCAGGAGGGACGCATCCGTCACCACTGTAAACTCCGGTTGGGGAAGGGAGAGGGATCTGCCGTCGACCCAATGCCGGTTCGTGAGCCACCACTGCAACTGTTGTGCAGTGCCCTCCGAGATCTGGACGTGATCGGACAGGTTCCCCTGATGCTGCGCCCACTGGAACTTCAGGTCCCACTGCAGTGCCCGCATATGCCATCTGGCATAATTGATCAGCAGGATGCAGGAGGCCATGAGGCCCAGCAGCCTCAGTCACTCTGACCGAAACCCGGGACAAGGGTTGAAAGATGGGAATCAGAGCCCGAATATCCCGGACTTGCTGTTCGGGAGGATAGACCCGAAACTGCGCCATGTCCAGAACCGCTCCGATAAAGAGGAGCTTCTGAGAGGGAATCGGGTGCGACTTCGGCACGTTGATGGAGAACCCCATCAAGTGCAGGAGGTCGGCCGTAGTCTGGAGGTGGGAGACGACTGTCTGGGGCGAGCCCGCCTTCAACAACCAGTGGTCGAGATAAGGGAATACTGAAACCCCTGATCTGCGCAGATGAGCTGCGACCACCGCCATCACCTTTGTGAACACCCGAGGGGCGCTGGTAAGGCCAAAGGGGAGCATGGTGAACTGAAAGTGCTCGTGGCCTACCGTGAACCGCAGGTAACGCCGGTGGGCTGGCAGGACAGGGATATGGAAATAGGCATCCTGCAAGTCCAGCGCTACCATCCAGTCTTGTGGATCGAGAGCAGACAAGACCTGAGCTAGAGTGAGCATCTTGAACTTCTCTTTGCGGAGGAAGCGATTGACGTCCCGGAGATCTAAGATAGGACGCAGGCCCTTGTCCTTCTTGGGCACCAGAAAATAGTGGTAATAGCAACCACGACCTACTTCTGGCGTCGGAACGCGCTCGATGACCGGGCCGCAACTTCCTGCTGAAGAAGCACCAAGTGATCCCTGACATGCGGTGGTACTGAGGTGGCATGGCTGGAGGGGTAGTCTCGAAGGGGAGGGAGTAGCCCCCTCCAGACTATCTCTAAAACCTACCTGTCCGAAGTGATGGTGCGCCAGTGGGGGAGGTGATGGCGAAGCCTGCCGCCCACTGGCGTTTGATGGGCCTGAAAGTTCGGACTAGGAAGGTTTGGAGGCAGTGGTGGCGGACTGACCCGCCCGCTGGCCCCTTGGTCTGCCACAGCGGAACCCGCGTCCACGCTGTGATTGTTGCTGCGCAGGCCTGTGGCTCTGTTGCGAACGCTGCGGGGCGCCCCTTCCTGTGTCACGAAAGGAGCGAAAAGCGGAAGGCGGGGGAGGGCGGACTGCCGAGAGTCCCAAGGACTTGGCCGTAGCCCGTGAGTCCTAAAACCTCTCCAACGCGCTGTCCGCTTTGTCGCCGAAGAGGCGACGGCCATCAAAGGGCATGTCCATAAGGGTGTTTTGGACATCCCCCGAAAATCAAGTGGTCCTCAACCAGGCGTGACGGCGAACCGCCACTGTCGTTGCAATCGACCTGCCCAATGAGTCGGCGGTGTCTAGGCCACAACGAATCATGAACTTTGCTGCGTCTCTCCCCTCTGCAACAGCCTGGGAGAGAGCTGGCCGGGCCTCCTCCGGACACTGGGGCAGCACTTGCGCCACCATATCCCACAGAGAGTGGGAATAACGGCCCAAGAGGCATGCAGTGTTCAAGGACCGCAGCGCAGAGCTGGTGGAAGAAAAAATCTTCTTCCCAAACTGATCCAGCTTCTTGGATTCCCTATCCGGTGGAGCGGAAGGGAAGGCGGTAGGGGAAGCAGAGGCTTGTACAACCAAGCTCTCGGGGGTGGGATGTTGGGAGAGGAAAATGGGGTCACCCGGAGCCGGGCGATGGCGTCGGGCCACGTTCCTATCCACAGGAGCCCCTGTGGTGGGCCTGGACCAAGTGCCCAAAAGAACATCAGAAAGGGCTTCATTGAAGGGAAGCAGCGGCTCTGCAGAAGTAGCTGCTGGCTGAAGCACCTCTGTCAGGAGGTTAGTCCTGACGGCCACAGTAGGGAGCTTGAGGTGTAGGGCCTCGGCCGCCCTACGCAACACCACAGCATAACTAGCACCCTCCTCCGTAGCCACGGTAGGAGGAGACAGCATGCCAAGGTCTGGAGAGGTATCCAGACCACTGGCGTCCCCCAATTCCTCTGCCCAGTCCTGTTCAGACTCGCAAGCAGCTGCGAGAGGGTCCTCAGACCCCTCCCAGTCCTCCCCTTGCTCCTCAGGCTGTTCAACAGGTCTAAAATAAGGAGCAGGGACATGGGGATAAAAATCCCCGAGCAACGTCGAGATCGGCATCGATCGACGCCGCGTCCACATCGGGGCTGAAACAGAGGTCGACATCGTCCAGAGGAGCGGGCGGCGTCAGAAGTGGTGCCGGTGGAGTCGACGTCAGTGGAGGTGTGACAAGGTCAACCGGTGTCGACCGGGATCCAGGCCTGGATCCAAGGGTGTCCTGCGGCGCAGAGGCCGGAGCAGACAGCGACGCCGGCGAGGAAAGGCGAGGACACCCAGTCGGGACCGCGGGGCCCCAAGGCGCACCAGCGGACCCCGACGGCCCAAAGAGGCGAGCCATGGGCGACAGGAATTCCTGTATTTGGGCCGAGTCGCCGACTACCCCGGGAAGGGCGGGTAGTCGGGCGGCGACTGCGTAGGCTCTGCCGGAGCAGCGGGGGAGGCACCACCCGCATCCTCAGCAGCGTCGCGCGACCGGCGAGGGGAAGTCGGAGAACGATGGCGTTTCTTTGACTTCTTGTGCTTCGTCTTACCTGACCCAGAGTGCGAAGACTTGGATCCCGAAGATCAATGGTGATGACTCCGCGCACGGTCCCTCAACCTCCCACGGGACCGGGACCTCGAACGGCGTGGAGCCGAGCTTCCAGCAACTTTCGGGACCGCTCCCGCAAAGACTTCGGCGCCATGACCCGGCAGTCGGGGCACGACTTGGGGTCAAGGTCGCGCCTCAGGCAGAAAAGACACACGGTGCGGGTCCGTCACCGACATCATGCAGTGACAATCCCCGCAGGACTTAAAACCGGGCGTCCTAACTGCACCAGGAGTTGAAGACTCGATGAAAAAATAGAGACAAAAAGCCTCAAAAAGTCAGTCAAAAATTGACTGGGGGTTCCTGCTCTTCCCGGATCTGCGCTTGCTGGCGCGGAAAAAGAAAATTGACGTCAGCGCGCGTGGGCGGCGTCTAAGTAGCGCCTGCGACGTCATCTCGGGGACCACGACGCCAACGACGGACGCGGAGCCGCACAACGCCACCTACCGACGCGCAGGGGTACTGCCGACGAAAACTTTCCGGATCCAGTCTGACGCCTGGGAATATTCTAAGGTAAGGAATCTATCACTATGTGTTTCTTTCAGATAGAGACAATAACTCATTTGACTAGGTGGTCATTTACGGGGCAATATTTTTCTAGTTGGAATTTCGCGCAGTCATCTAAGATTGTAATTCTAAATTTTACTTAGCTGGAATCAACTGGCTGCAGTTTTGTGTTGCAAACTCACATGGTGTGCATTTCTCCTATCTATAAGGTCCGACAGCGCTTAGAGTCTGGGAGCCTTGTATGGTTCTGGGATTCTTATTTACTGAAAGAGGGCATTTGTGAACTTTGTGTTTGATAGTTTTAAATAATGAATCATACTAGACATAGGTCAGCTAGAGCTGAATTAATATACTGTTTAGTAATAGTATCTTCTGGGAAACGATCCTCTAGTGGAGCTGTGGGCTGCGTTATGTATATGAATGCATTTGCTGAAAGACTTGCAATCTATTTCATTCTGATGAACTGTGCTTTCAGGGTCATCATAATCCGATTATTTGGCTTTGATGAAATTTTGTGAAGATGTTGGGACGATATAATGAAATTAACTTTTAAATAACTCTGATATGTCACTTGGTGATAGCATTATGATTGTGCTGTCGGTATGTAAATGCTTAAATAGTGTGTGTGTGTAAGCTTGTGCGTCAGTACCAAGTGGTGAATCAAATGTTTTGTAACTTTTATTCACAGTATAAATGCAGCCTTGAATCTGAGGAAGTGTTGTCCTTCTGAACATTGCTTGAAGGTGGCACGTTCATTTTTTTGTAGCTTGCTTGGAGTGGTGGTCAATTTCCTGCCACAGGAGGGCATAATCTCCCAAGAGGAGACCCTGTTCAGCTAAGAAGCTTCATTCCTTTATCTTCAGTTCAAGGGGTTTTGTTTTTTGTAGCGCTACAGCAGTAGAAGGAACACCATGCACAGATAGAGGACTGAATTATGCAAACACCTGTACCAAAGGGTTTACACTGAAAATGTTTTACAGGTGTAATGTTCTTGTGATATGGGTTTCTGATGATGGCAATCTATACACCGTAAAAAGGGCTCTTCAGCATATATTTACTTTGCTCCACATGTCACACTACGCTTTCAAGAGACTTTTTGGCCCAAATGGACATCTCTTGTCCAGACTAGCTTGCCAAAGACTGATAGCTTCCTTCACAAAACCAACTAAAAGTGGGCAAGTAATAAAAGCTCAGTAAGAAAACTATTGAATATTACAGTTCGTGTCTATACTGTAGAGATTTAGAAACCCCTGAACCATTTGCACTATTTACCCAAAGTAAGTGTTTTGCTAGGTCTGGAGCACAGACCTTTGTACCTGTACACATGTAGGGGGATGGACTATCCGATTTCCCCGGTACTGCAGGCTGCCTTTGTCTAAGGTGTTGAAAACCGTCTGAATGCTTTAAGTTTAGGTGGCCCTCCCCCAAAACCAGTCTAAAATTTTAGGAAAAGGGGAGCCTACCCACTCCTATTCTTTAAGTAGTGTAGTTTTCAGCTGCTCAAGTGAAACCAGCACACCCCCGTCCTCCATGTGTTGCCGGCTGTCGCGTTGCAAAGTGGTCTTCTGTTGGGACCGGGTTCGGTCAGATGAACCTTCCAGAGTTCCAACCTGCTCTGTACTTGGACTCCGCTATTGAAGCTAACAATAACTGGACCCAAAAAAAGGACGACATGTTTGTCTCTAATTGGACGAACACTTTGAATGCAGAGCAAAGCAGACATTTCTCTTCCACCATGAAGTTCGACCAACAGAACCGCATGAAAATCTGGGCTCCGAAAGTATGGTAACCCCAGAAGATATCATAGTTGGTACTGACTCACTATCATTGTGTGCCCCATTAAGAAACACAGAGACAAGCTGGGGAGTAACTGGTTTTCAAGAACTTAAGCTGTGCAATGTCCGCATATAATTTAACAGCACATGGTTACCATAACCTGAACATTCAGTCTATTGTCACCCTAAAACAGTAATACTAGCTATAAATGGGTAAAGGACTACTGAGGCCAGGATCTTTACTATTTCTGGACAGGAAACTCAGCAGGGGGGGCTTCAGCCCACTCCCTGAATGGAGCCCCCAAAGAAGTTCTCAGAATAGGTTTTCAAAAACCAAGAATTTTACATTTCTGCCAGGGAATACCAGGCTAAAGACCAGAAATTATTCAGTCATGCGACTACTTGAAGGGGCCAATTCCAGAACAAGCAATAGTTAGAACATACTGCCTTTGCTTCCACAGATAAAGTATGGTTGCAATTATTCCAAAGCCCCTACATAAATTGAAATTTCAACTTCATTTTTCCAGAGTGGATCTTGACCAATGGAACCTGGCTCCATAAGAACGTAAGAGAGGATATTAAATATGGAGACTAACTTTTCTGTGGGGTTTAGTTTGAGCTATCTTTAGGTGCTCAAGCTTCTTCAGCTAAGACAACAGTTTTCTCTGCCATAGCAACCCAATGATCTAGAACCTCAGGGAGTGACTTCTAGGGTGCACAGACTCGGAGAAACTCCAGCAGGCCTAAACTGGCATTACAGGGAAACTGAGGCATGTGGCTATTTAGAAAGGATAGCAAAAGCACGACCCAGCATAAGTTGACACAACAGCATGAACTAGCTGTGGGAGAAGCATAGGCACGAGTCAGCACCAAAGGCATGATCAAGCATTGGAAAATGGCAAATACATGCACCAGAATCAGATGGGGAGTGGGGGGGGGGGGGGGGCAGGTCACTCATTAACTGCTGTGAAATGGCGTTGGATGGAGGAAACCAGAATTAGAGTATTAATCTTTTCATAATTTGTGGCAGCAGCCTGAGTGTGAGAAAGAAGGTAAAAGGTAGTTTGGCTGGAGAATGTCACGCCTATTAACAAGTGGAGCACTACAGAGACGAGTGAAGAACACAAGATCTTCTGTGGGAAGGGTCAAGCCTTGTTGCCAGCGCACATGAACGTCATTATGAGACAAGGAAAAGATCCAACCAGTGCAAATAACTCTTAACTGGGCTGTCAAGGAGGCGATGTTGAAAAATGTTATTGGCTAGCTTTACCCACAGCTTAAGTAAATCAGAGTGAGCAGGAATCTAGTAGAATACAACGAACAGGATGGCAAATGGAGGAAAGAGCAGAGAAGACAAGTGAAAAGTTCAGAATGGTACAAGAGGAAGGACGAACTGAATGTGATGTGTCAGCCTATGTGCAGAACATGGAATATTACGTTTCCTGGATCCAAGAAAATGTGGGCAAGTAAGGTTTACCTAAGTCCATTCACTATGTCCTTGGTTTTCCCGAAGTAGATCTCATTCAGTGTGCTCCTGATCTTATTCTCCATATCCTGCAACAGAGGAAGAAAAAAGACAAGTCTAAGACTCCAGTGCTGGTAACCTCCCAGACTACCCTGTTACAGTACAAACAGTGGATGTCACAACACTGAAGAAAGTAGTTGACACCTCCTCCCACTATCCTAACACAATACAAGCAGTGCACTTGTGGAGGAGCAGGTGACTATCTCCACCTATTTTAGCACAGTACAAGCAGAAAAGTGCACACATTGGAGGTACTAATTGAACTCCATAGATTTAATTATTACACAAACACACTAATTCAAGCTCCCCTACAACCTAGGACCCATAGTGGTGACAGAGAAGACTGGCTGAAATCCGAGATGAATTCTAACATCATGCAAGCAATGTAGGTTGATTTGCACATATTCCCCATCTAATTTGGTATTGCTGTATGTTTCATGGTGCAAAAAGCACACTGGTGGTGTTTATTCACTGGAGGTCAGCACAAGCTTTCAGTCAGTCTGAATTAAGAGACCGTGTTACTATAGGGTACTCATCCACCTCTCCCATCCCACAAGACTATATGCCAGATTACCAAAGTCCTAGAACACGTTCCCTCCATTCACCACTACCACCCTCCTCATGACCCACTGCTTCACGTCCACCACACTTCCCATTGGTTTATCTATGGTATAGCTTGAAGCAAGACAGGCTTGCCTGAATGTCATAATAACCACAATGACTATGGTCAATCGTAAAAGAAAAGAAACACAAATACGAGCCAGATTTCGAACTTGCACAAGAAATCAAATGGAGACCGACATGGCAGAGACCCCTCCAGCGTGTGGGGCACCAGCTAACTTTTACGCCTTGCCATCCACTAGTACCCAATAAAATACCTAATAGCAGAAGCAAACCAGACTTCATACAATTGTTTTATTTTTGCAGCCTCAAGAGCGCTACATACCGCCATGAAGAAATCCTGCAGAGAGAAGATCAGCGCATCTACTAGCATAGGAAAATTAGGGCTCCAACTAAAGTCAGGACCTGCCTCCCTGATACTATGACAGGAAATGCATATTCTCCTTGCACTCCTTGCCAAATGAAAATGAGTCCACCTACCATGTAGGAGAACCAAGCATCATTACTCACCTCCACGAGTCGTCCAATGTTAGCGATGTGTGGGGAGGAATCGCTCACAGTTTCATCCTTCTCCATCTGTTGATCAGAAAGTCCAAAATAATAAGTTTGCCCAGTTTTGAATTAGGATTTAATTATATTTGACAGAATAACCACAAACTGCTAGAGGGCACACAAAGTCGTACAGTATAAAGTGGTCCAGAATCCGATTCACAAAATAAATACCTGGTGTCCATGGAAGAATATCCATAGCAGGCTTCAAGTAAGCAAACATTACCAAGGACTATAAGGGAGTGACACGAAAAAAATTTATGCTTTCCAGTGAAATGAGAATACATATTCATGTTATATAGGTGGACGGGGAGTAGCATGTGACAACAGAATGCAAAAAGAGGCTCATGTATCTGTCAAAATCTCTCTGCAAATAAAGACTAAGTTACTTACCATTGGCGTGTCTGGTGGATACTCTACCTGCAAATTCCTTACCTCTTGAATCTCCCCAGGTACCAAACTGAACCCAGAAAAGTTGAAATAGTTCTCCTTTTCTGACAAGCGATGCCTTGGCCCCAACACCAGTATCACCCCAGATGTGATGACACAGCCTATGAAGGTGCCACCTCGATGCTCTGATGCCAGTTACCATTCTTTTTTCCACTCCCTTAAAGGTGATGATGAGATTGACATAAGTGACAAATCAGAGTACTACAGTAACTGGGGACCTTATCATACTTATAATACTGCTAAGGTGGAGGCCGTGGATTGCTCAGTGACAAATCTCCACCAGAAACATTGTTACAGAGGGTAACCTGTTCTTGTGACGAATACTTCTACCTGTAGATTCCTTACCTCTTCAAACAATACCAAAGCAATACATCAAGAGGAGAGGCTGCGGAGAGAGCGAAGACCAGCACCAAGAGGACCCACAAGGAAAATGCTACTTACCAGTATGCATCTGTTCTTGGCATGTAGAGCTGTAGAGTTGTATACTAATGCATAGATCGCCATCTGGTGTTGGGCTCGGATGTTTGCACTTGTTTTTGTCTTGGTAGAAGTCTTTTGTGGTCACGAGATAGGTGACTCCTCCTTAGGGTGATAGTGCGCATGGGCACCGACTCCATCTCCAGATTGTTTTCGCCATGAAGGGTTGTGATGGAGTTGGTAAGAAATAGCAATAGAAATAGCAATAGTAATAGATGCCCATGAGTAAGTATCCAAGTAAGATAGTACTGGAACAGATACAGGTACGGGGGGAGGTGGGTGGGCGTATACAACTCTACATGCCAAGATCAGATGCATACTGGTAAGTAGCATTTTCCGTTCGAGGCATATGAGCTGTAGATTGTATACTAATGCATAGACTACACAGCAGTTATCTCCTTAGCGGTGGCCACCTGTATCTGTTGCAGTGGTTTGAAAAAGTGTTTTTAGTACAGCCTGGCCCACAGTAGCTTGTTTTGCTTGCACATCTACACAATAGTGCTTTGTGAGGGTGTGTGGTGTAGACCATGTTGCTGCCTTACAGATGTCATCTATGGGGAGGTTTCCTAAGAATGCCATATGTTATGTTAAAATTCATTTTTAGAGCGCACGTTCACCGAACGGTTTCTTGGCGCTATGGGCAGAGCAGTAGCATTTCCAGACAGTAAGTGGGTGTCAATTGTAAGAGTGGGAGAAGAGCCAGGTTTTGAGTGATTTCCTAAATTGAGTGTAGGAGTCCGCCATGCGCAAATAGAGAGGGAGGGCGTTCCAAAATTGAGGGGCCAGGGACGTGTATCTAAGGCCACCATTTTTCTTCCGTTTAAAAGAATGGGAGACCAGCAAGTTCTTATTGGAGGAGCGTAGATCGCGAGAGGGGAGATACCGCTGAATGTTTAGAGCAATAAAAGCGGGACCACGTCCTGACAGGGCTTTGTGGATGGTGCAGCCCAGCTTAAACAGACAGCGTTGGGGTATGGGAAGCCAATGGAGGCTTTTCAGCAGTGGTTTCACATGGGAGTGCTTTGGCTGTCCAAGAATGAGTCTGGCTGCCTGGTTCTGGACCCGTTGCAGGCGATGGACTTGGTACGCAGGTATACCAACGTACAGGTAATTGGCGTAATCAATACGCGAAATAACCAGGGCGAGAACCACTTGGGTCAGGGCTTCGGTGGAGAGGAATCTGCTGATTTTTCGGATTCTGCGAAGATGGAAAAAGCATGCTGAGAACACTGAGCTGACCTCGGCCTTCATGGTAAGATCATTGCTGATCATAATTCCCAGACTTTTTACTGACGAGACCGGGGCTGGAGGGCTCCCTAGAGATAGTGGCCAAAAGCTGGAATTCCATGGGTTAACCAAGCCACCAGTGAGAATCAACTCTGTTTTATCTGGATTTAGTTTAAGTTGATTAGCATTCATCCAATCCCTGATGAAGTTCATTATGGATTGAAAGTTTGTGATAGATGAGGCTGATGGGTCGATGTTAAAGATCAGCTGGAGGTCGTCGGCATAGTTGTACACAACGACCTTTCTCTTACGCAAGGCTAAGATCAGGGGAAGAATATACAGGTTAAAGAGTAGAGGTGAGAGGGAGGAGCCCTGTGGGACCCCGCAGGTCAGATTCATTTGTTCTGCCCTGAAGCCAGCAAGGCGGACAGATTGGGAGCGATTACTCAGAAAGGAGGCAATCCATTTCAGTGGCAGACCCTGGAGCCCAGCGCTGCCGGCACGGTCGACCAAGAGCTGGTGGTCGACTGTGTCAAAAGCAGCCGACAAGTCAAGGAGCACCAGGGCCTGGGTGGTGCCCTGGTCCGCCCCCTTTCTTAACTCGTCCAGGACTGCTAGGACAACGGTTTCGGTGGAGTGTTCAGGTCGAAACCCTGCTTGGTGAGGGTCCAGATAGTGGGTCTGTTCTACAAAGGAGCTGAGACTATTGGCAACATGGGCTTCCATGACCTTGCTCAAGTAAGGTAGCAAAGAGATGGGGCGGTAGTTGCCAGGTACCTGCGGATCTAAGCTAGGTTTTTGAGGATAGGAACGACTTCAGCCATCTTAAATAGATCTGGAACAGTCCCTTGAGCAAGGGAGTTGTTAATGAGCGATAAAGGAGGATCCGGACAGCGTAGGAAAACTTCCTGGAGAACATGAGGGGGACAGCTGTCCAGAGGGGAACCAGAACTGACTTTAAGTAGGCCAAAGAAAGCTTCCTTAGTAACAAGGGGAAAGTGATTCAAAGAAGCAGTGTTTGTGTCACAACATAAATAAGGCAGAGGGTCAATAAGTTTAGGAATACTAGCCTTAATAGTAATTTTCTCAATAAAAAAATGATTGAGTGAGTCACACAGAGATTGAGAAGGAGTAGGTTTTGCAATCACTCGGTCTAGTTTAGAAAGTTCGTCCACTATCGAAAAGATTTCCTTGGCTTTATTAGCTGAGTTTAGTATTTTGGACGAGAAGTACTCAGCCTTGGTCTGAAGAATCGATGTTTTATAATCTTTAAAAAGAGACATAAAAATGACTAAGATTAGGGCAGTAATTGCGTCGCCACTTGCGTTCCGCTTGCCTCAAGGTTAGTTTCTTTGCCTTTCAACTCTGTTGAGAACCAGCGTTGTGCGTCATGGGGCCTCTTTATTTTCACTTTCTTCAAAGGTGCTATACTATCTCTGGCCCTGTCCAACCAGGTGTTGATATTTGCCGCTTGAAAATGAGGGGACTCCTCCCAAGACAGAAGGGGCCGAGGCAATTAGCGAGGAACAAAAGTCCTCCATATCCACTCTGCTCCAGTTTCTGGCTAAAAAATTGCCTAAAGGAGGGGTGGTATCGGGATGGACAGAGGGGATGGAAAAGGTGACCAGATGGTGGTCCGACCATGTACACGGGGCCACTTGTAGGTGGAAAATGTCCAAATTGGCGGTCCAGACCTGCCATAGAAGCCCCTAGTTTGCGTGTGGAATGCACTCTAGGAGGTACAGATAATGTACGTTTTGCCTTTAGGTAACATATTTGGATACATTTAACAATCCACCTGGCAAGTCCAAATTTTGATATGGGGTTGCCTTTATGTGGTGGTGAGAAGGCTACAAAAAGTTGTTTGGTTTTCCTGAAAGTTTTTGTCTTTTCAATGTAATAAAGGATAGCTCTTTTGACATCTAGTGTATGAAGAGCCCTTTCTGCTACTGAGTCTGGCTGCGGGAAGAAGACTGGTAGCTCAATTGATTGGTTAAGGTGGAAGGCAGAGATGACTTTAGGTAAGAATTTAGGGTTTGTCCTAAGAATCACCTTGTGATGTATTTGCAAGAAGGGTTCTTGTATGGTTAAGGCCTGGAGCTCACTAACTCTTCTGAGAGATGTGATTGCTACAAGGAAAGCTACTTTCCATGTAAGAAACTGTAGCTCACACCTATGGAGAGGTTCAAATGGGGGGCCCATGAGCCTAGTAAGGACAATGTTTAGGTTCCACGCAGGAGCTGGTGGAGTTCTTGGAGGGATTATTCTTTTAAGGCATTCCATGAAAACAGTCTGTTTTGTAGGTAAGCAGCTATGGCTGCAAGGTGTAATCGTATAGATGTGTATGCTAGATTACAGTTTTGTAGATGCAAAAGGTAACAGATAATGTTTTGAATTGACGCATCTAAAGGATCAATTGCATTATTGTTGCAATAAATCACAAATCTTTTCCACTTGGCTGCATAGCAGGCTCTAGTGGTAGGACGTCTAGCCTCCTTAATAATATTCATACATTCTGGAGGTAAGTTAAGGTATCCAAACTCTAAGACTTCAGGAGCCAGATTGCTAGGTTCATTTGAGCTGGATTCGGGTGTCTCATTTCTCCATGGTTCTGTGTGAGAAGTTGTGGAGAAAGGTACAACTTTTGGTGTGGGACTTGTGAAAGTTCTAAGAGGGTTGTGAACCATGGTTGTCGAGCCCATGTTGGAGCAACCAGGATCAGTGTGAGCGAATGTTGTCTGAGCTTTCGAACCACTAATGGAAGGAGTGGGGGAGGCGGAAAAGCGTACGCAAATTTGCCTGACCAGTTCATTCATATCGCATTGCCTATGGATAACGGGTGTGGATATCTGGAGGCGAAGTTTGGGCATTTTGTGTTTAAGTGTGTGGCGAACAGATCTATGTCTGGGTGGCCCCACTGTTGGAAGAATGGGTGAAGAACTTGTGGATGAATTTCCCATTCGTGAATCTGTTGCGTCTGACGACTGAGTAGATCCGCAATTTGATAGTGTACGCCTGGTAGGTGTTCTGCTAACAGGAATATTTTTTGCGGAATGGCCCATCTCCATATGGTTTGCGCTAGGCGGGAAAGCTGCAGAGAGTGTGTCCCCCCCCCCCCCCCTGTTTTTGTATGTACTACATTGCAGTCATGTTGTCTGTTCTGACTATGACTGCTTTGTCTACTAGATGTACCTGGAATGATTTTAACGCAAGAAAGATTGCCAGTAACTCCAAATGATTGATGGAGTAATTTTTGCCTAGGGGTCCATATGCCCTGAATGGTATAGTTTAAGACATGCGCTCCTCAGCCGGTGAGCGATGCGTCCGTTGTTAGTACAATCTGTGGAACTGGGTCTATGAACTGCCGCCCCTTGGATAGGTTGTGTGTGTTCCACCACTGCAGAGAGCGATGTGTGCGGCTGTCCACCAACACCAGATCTGTAAGCTGGCCCTGGGCCTGGTTCCACTGATGTGATAGACATTCCTGTAATGGGTCTTTGAAGACCTCTGGAGCGTGTTTGAGCCTTTTAACATGGGTAAGGTAGTGGAAGACTTTTGAGAGTGAGTGAAAGTCTCCATTAAAAAAATCTTCCTCCGCAGGTTCAGAATGTAACTGAACCTGTTGGTACTTGGCTGCCCTATTAATTGTGCGAAGCCAATATTGTCATCTGGTGGGGATGGTTTGGATGGATAAGTGTCCGGCTCAGGCAAATCTGGGATATGGTGGTAATCATCCCATGAGTCTTGTGGAGGGGTGTCGTCATCATAGTCTTGTGGTGTGTATCCCTCACTGTGGTCATCCCCACCCCCAAAGTCTTCTTCATCTTGCTGAGGTACAGGTGAAGGAGATAGTGGAGCAGTAGGAGAAAGGTGGAAGGGGAGAGATAGGTCTAAGAGGAGAAGTAGTAATATTTTTCCTCTTTAAGGGCATTTCAGGTGGGTCTGGAACTGGTAATGTCCTCTTTTTTGGAGGAATTGAAGTCACCTGACCTGTATGAGGGTCAATTCTCAATGTGTTTTGCTTTGGATCCACTGGATCCGGGCAAAAAAGTTCTTCGGAGTCGTCCGACTTTTTCGGCACCGAGGGTTTTGGGTCCTGGTGCTTTGACTTAGGTTTAGTAGAACTGTCTTTGAGCTTTGTGTGAGTTTTTAGTTCTGTAGCCTTTTTCGATTCCGAAGGTGTGTGGTGCTTTTTCGGATCCGAGGATTTATCCTTGGTGTGCTTCGGCTCCGAAGGGGTGGTGGAGGCCGGCTTCAGTGTCGATGTAACGGGGCGTGGCCCTGTGCTTGGTTTTGTCTCTCGGTGCTGAGGAGTGTTTTTGGGCACAGACACTGGGCTGACTCGGTCCCGAGCCGCCTGAAGGCCTTTGTTTGTGCTTCGGAGCCTGGCCCAAGGGCGAGGCGTCGGAAGACTTATCTTGGTGTTTACCCGAGCCCGAAGGCGAGGGTGTGACCGGAGCCTTTTGTGATTTTACCGGGAGAGGGGCGTCGAGTTCAGTACTCACAGTCCGTTGTCCTGGAGAAATGGGTTGATCCTCGGCATCGGAGTCGTCTGATTCGGAGACGCTGTCTTCCTCTTCGGATTCTGTCTGTTGTTGGATCTTTGAGCCTGCATCAAAGACGTCTTCTGGCGCCGAAGAAGTCGATCGAGCCATTGTGTGACGTTGAGCCTGGTGATCACGTATGGCTTCTTCGATCGAAAAGAAGCGCAGGCTCGGCAGTCCTTGTCCTTGTGCTCCGGAGAGAGGCAAAGGTTACAGACCTCATGGAGATTGTGTGTGGGAATTTAGCACCAAACAGAGGACATTTTTTAAATGGAGTTCTTTCCATTTACTGCAGGGCCTGATGGCACCGGTAGGCCCAATGGCCCCCATCGACGACCGGAATCGAAGATGTTGTGGAAATTCTTTGGATACGCGTCGAGGGATACCCGAGCGAAACAATACCATCGAGCGGTGAAGGATTGCGCGTCGAAGGGGGGATCGAAGACGACACCGACCCGGAGCGCAACTTCTTACATCCGAACCCGATGGCGGAAAAAAACAATCTGGAGATGGAGTCGGTGCCCATGCACACTATCACCCCAAGGAGGAGTCACCTATCTCGTGACCACAAAAGACTTCTACCAAGACAAAAACAAGTGCAAACATCCGAGCCCAACACCAGATGGCGATCTATTCATTAGTATACAATCTACAGCTCATATGCCTCGAACAGGTGATTTATCCCTAGTCCAAGCTGCAAAAAGAGACAAGTAACAAAGAACAAAATAACCCTGCACAGTAATCCAATGCACGCACATGCTGACAAAACAGCCCCAATTATAAATTCTAATTTGGATCAACTCCAAGCTTTTTTTTTTTTACTGATGCATAAGGAGGAAAGGTGAGATAGGGACTTCCAACACAGACAATGTAAACCTCACACAGCAAGTCAGGTCTTGCTTAACATCGGGGAATGATCATCTGACAATTACCCCCAACTGCACAACACCTTGCTCCAATGGCGAAAGTCGAAACACTTAAAGAGTAGGAAGCTGTTAAAACAGCTGCAGTAAGCTGCATAAGCACCCAGTAAATACCCAGACGAACAAGTTACTTCCCTTTGGTAACGATATATCTGTAAGAGACATATATTAGTTATAGATCCCTTACCTTAGAATTAAGGTAAGGGATCTATAGGCGTCAGAATGGATCCGGAGAATTTTTTCTCTTAGCAGTACCCCTGCACGTCGGTAGGTGGCGTCGGTCGACTCTGCAAACCTCGTCGGCATCGCTGGGATGACGTCGCGGTATCTACTTAGATGCCGCCCCTGCGCACTGACGTCAGTTTTTTCACACGACAGTCCACGCCAGAAGCGCAAAGCCATGCAAGACACTAACCACTGGTGCACAAAACTAGGGCCCTAAAAGGAAGTCCCTTACTCTAGAAGTCAGTTCGCAGAATGGGGAGGATCGGTGGGGTGGTAAGGAATCTATAACTAATATATGTCTCTTACAGATATATCGTTACCGAAGGTAAGTAACTTGTTAATCTGAAAGAGACTATTAGTTATAGATTCCTTACCTTAGAATAGATACCCCAGCAATACCAACCCCGGAGGTGGGTCAGTGAACCAAGTGCACACCAGAAAGTCCTGGAGAACTGAACGGCCAAAGAAGCAGTCTTTCCGGACTGGACTATCCAGGCAGTAATGTTTAGTGAACGTGTGCAGAGTTACCCACGCGGCTGCCTGACAGATATCACCGAGGGGGACTCCACGTCGCAAAGCAGTAGTGGCTGCAGTCGCCCTTGTGGAATGGGCGCGCAGTCCTACAGGAGGTTCCTTTTTCGCAAAGGAGTAACAGATCTTAATGCAAAGGGCGACCCATCGAGAGATGGTCTGTTTTTGCACGGTCCAACCTTTTTTGGCGCCCACATAGCCAACAAAGAGTTGATAGTCCACCAGGAATTGTTTTGTGCGATCCAAATATAATAATGCACATTTTGGATCCAGACGGTGGAGTCTCCTCCTCCTTGGAAGGATGCGGGGGGGGGGGCGGGAAGAAGGTGGGCAAAATGATGGTCTGTCCTATGTGGAAAGAGACACCACCGCCATGTTGTACTGCAACAAACAGGGCGGGGTGGAGTCGTGGACCCTATGTCAAGAGGCTCTTCGCCTTGGGACGTGGCTGGAACATCAGGGCATGTCCCTGGTGGTTCAACACCTGGCAGATTCTCTGAACGCCAGGGCGGACAAACTCAGTCACCTGTGCATGATGGATCCGGGATAGAGGCTGAAACATCGGTATCATAGCCCGAATATCCCGGACTCGCTGCTTGGGAGGAAAAGCCCGAAACTGCACTGTATCCAGAACTGCTCCGATGAAAAGGAGATTCTGAGGGGGAATCGGGTGTGACTTCGGCACGTTGATAGTGAACCTCAGCGAGTGCAGGAGGTCCGCCGTAGTCTGGAGGTGTGAGACGACAGCCTGGGGCGAGCTCGCCTTCAACAGCCAGTCGTCGAGATAGAGGAAGACTGGAACCCCTGATCTGCGCAGATGAGCTGCGACCACCGCCATCACTTTCCTAAAAACCAGAGGGGCGCAGGTAAGGCCAAAGGGGAGCACAGTAAACTGGAAATGCTCGTGGCCTACAGTGAACCGTAGGTAACGCCTGTGGGCTGGCAGGACGGGGATGTGGAAATAAGCATCCTGCAAGTCCAACGCTACCATCCAGTCTCCAGGGCAGACAGGACCGGAGCTAATGTCAACATTTTGAACTTCTCCTTCCGGAGGAAGCGGTTGACATCCCTGAGATCCAGGATAGGACGCAGGCCTTTGTCCTTCTTGGGTACCAGGAAGTAGTGGGAATAACAGCCACGCACTACTTCTGGCACAGGGACTCGCTTGATAGCTCCCTTGGCCAAGAGAGCCGTAACTTCCTGACAGAGAAGGGCCAAGTGATCCTCTGACATGCGATGGAGTGTTGGTGGCATGGAGGGAGGGGTAGTCTCGAAGGGGAGGGAGTAGCCCCTTCGGACTATCTGCAAAACCCACTTGTCCAACGTGATGTGCCAGTGGGGGAGGTGATGGCGGATCCTGCCGCCTACTGGCAACTGGTGGCCCTGAAAGGTCGGACTAGGAAGGTTTGGAGGCAGCTGCAGGGGGGGGCACCCTCTGGCCCCCGGACCCATGACGCTAGGTCCCACGTGCCCGGCCGCGCAGAGGCTGGATGGCTTGTGCAGCCCTGTGCGCAACATGGTGGGGCACCCCTTCCGTGGCCACAAAAGGGCCGAAAGGCAGACTGCATGGGACAAGAAGTCGCTGCAAGGCCCAAGGACCTGGCCGTAGCTCGAGCGCGTTGTCTGCCTCGTCGCCAAACAGACGACGGCCATCAAAGGACATGTCCAAAAGGGTAGATTGAACATCCCCAGAGAAGCCAGAGGTTCTCAGCCAGGCGTAATGTCTCAGGGCTACTGACGTGGAAATCGTCCTACCCAGCGTGTCGGCAGTATCCAGTCCACACCGGATGGTTAACTTTGCTACATCACGACCTTCAGCAACAGTGCGAGCGAACACGACCCAGGCCTCCTCCGGGCACTGTGGCAGCACTTGTGCAACTGTGTCCCACACTGAATGTGTCTAACGGCCCAAGAGACATGCGGTGTTCACCGACCGCAGTCCTAAGCTGGGGGAAGAAAACATCTTCCCAAGATGGTCCAGCTTCTTGGATTCCTTATCTTGAGGAGCTGTAGGGAAAGCGCTTCCTTTCGAAGACGAGGCTTGGACCACCAAGCTCTCGGGGGTAGGGTGTTGGGAGAGGACAAGCGGGTCACCCGGTGCCGGGCGTTGGGTGATCATCCTATCCACAGGAGCCCCTGTGCTGGGCTTGGACCAGGAACCCAGGAGGACGTCAGTGAGGGCCTCATTGAAAGACAGCAAGGGCTCCGAGGAGGCTGCTGCCGGCTGAAGCACCTCACTCAGGAGGTTAGTCCCGAACACCACCATAGGAAGCTCAAGGCCCAAGACCTAAGCCGCCCTACGCAACACGACAGTGTAGGAAGCTCCCTCCTCTGTAGCCACGGTAGGGGGAGAAAGCATACCAAGGTCTGGGGAAGTATCCAGACCACTGGCATCACCCAACTCCTCTCTCCAGTCCGGCTCTTCAAGCTGGTCTGCCAGAGGGTAAACAGAGCCCTCCCAGTCCTCCTCACTCTCCTCTGGCCGCCACTCAGGGCGATCAGGAACGCCAGGGAAGAACAGCAGTACAAAAGTACCCTCCGGCGCCGGTCCAGTTCCGTGTCCAAGTCGAGGGTGAGGCCGGGGTCGACGCCGGCCAGGGACTCAACTGGCGTCCAAGGTGGCAGAGGCGTAGTCAGAGGGATCGGCGCTGGGGAAGGTACCGTGAGGTCGACCGGCACCAATCCGGATCTAGGCCTGGATCCTTGGGGGCCCTGCAGCACCGAGGCCGGAGCCGCCGGCATCCAAGGCCTATAGCCCCCAGCCGAGTCTGCGGGGCCCGTAGGCGCGCCGGCGGAGTCGGGCTGCCCAAAGATGGAATGGAGGGCTTCGTCAAAGGCACGAAGCTGGGCAGGGGATGCTCCAGCCCCCGGGACGGGAGGGAAGCTCAGAGCCGTCCCCACAGACTCCGAGGGCGGAGCCAGAGGACGACGACTCTCCTCGTCCCGCGGTCGACAGACGTGGAGAAGGCGAAGATGCTTCTTCGCCTTCTTTGTGCTTCGACTTACCCGATGATTAAGACTTCGATGATGAATGATGGTGGTGGCTCCGCGACCGGTCCTGCGACCTTCCTCATGACCGGGACCTCGAGCGGCACGGAGCCGACTGCCGGGCCTCCAGAAGCTTTCGGGACCGCTCCCGCAAAGATTTCGGGTTCATGGCCCGACAGGCGGAGCACGACTTCGGGTTGTGGTCACGCTCCAAGCATCAGAGGCACACGAGGTGCGGATCAGTGACAGACATCAGCTTGTGACAGGAGTCACAAGGCTTTAAGCCGGTCCGACAATGGGACATCCCTACGTGCACCAGGAGTCGAGCGACTCGAAAAAGAGGTCGACAAAAGTCAAAAAAGTTCTAGTCAAAAAGTGACTAAGGGTATCGCTTTCTCCGGATCTGCGCTGGCTGGCGCAGAAAAAGAAAGAACGGACGTCAGCGCGCAGGGGCGGCATCTAAGTAGATACCGCAAAGCCATCCCAGCGTTCACGACGCCGATGAACGCCAAGTTGACCAACGCCACCTACCGACGCTCAGGAGTACTGCGAAGAGAAAAAAATCTTCGGATCCAGTCTGACGCCTGGGGGTAATTCTAAGGTAAGGAATCTATAACTAATAATCTCTGAGATGGAAAGAACACTGCCATTCAGGAAGGTCTAATACCAAACAACTCATGAACTAGGTCAAATAGGCTCCCCGAGGCATAGAGTAGAAATGAAACGGGATGCAGAAAGTCCCAGCAACACTGATGGAAGAGCAGGCCAAAAGAGGGTGTACATAATCAAGGAAAGTGAACCATGACACAGAAAGAAATGCTAAGGAAGTATATTGAGGACTCCATTCAAGAACCTCATCCACGTGTTCGACCGCAAAGCGGTATGCTCATCTCTGCTGGGATTCATTTTGTGGAAAGCATCATTGGGTCTTGGGCCTCTCAGGTGATCTGGCAAAAGAGGAACCCCCCCCCAGCTTTGCAGTCACCCAGAAGGTATGTGAATAACATTGCAGGAGGCATTTGGCATTACAGGAGGGAAGAGCCAGACACCCCGGGGAGAACATCTTCCCCATCAATTCTGTCCACAAAAGATACTAGTCAACCAGGCAGGATTAGGGAATAACAGCGCCGATGCCGGTAAACACTGGGAACCGGTAGCTCTAGTTCCTCTGTACCTGGGTAAAATCAGGAAAATAAATCAGGTTGTCATTATTTATAGAGTGATATTTACATATGGAAGAGCTTTTGACTGTACGTGTTTTGGAAAGTGTCTTTCTATTGTCCTTTGCCCATATTGTGCTAATAAATGCTAAAAACTGCAGTGAATAACTATGATCCAGCGACTATAGACTTCCCTCAACATCCATCAACTTTTATGGCTGAAATATGGCATTTTTACAGCATTCAATCTATAATTAGTATGGTTCTAGAGTGCTTTTTAGCTCAATAACAAACTTTCTAAATAGCTTTGAGTTTCCATCGCAAACTAGAGTCTCATTCAGTTTGGCAGTCACCTATTCTCTGTTCTTTACTGACATTAACTTGCCAGGCTCCAAGGTTTTGAATCTTAATTCCAAAAACCTATGCTTGCCAACTTAGTGTCCTTCATAAGTTTGTCCATTGGCCTCAGTCTACCATTTTAGCTTGTTGCGGACGTGGTTCCATTTACTCACTGGGTTGGATGTTTCAAGAGGAGCCTTCGTCTAGTGAAATAATGCTTCAGCATGTAACTTGGTGAGGGTGAACAAAAGACCAATGGACAGGCAAACTCTGCAGAGTGAAATAGATTATCTTATTTTTTCAAAAGTCCAACCGCCGAACACTGCTGTTATTATGCAAAGTCGTCAGTTTATATCTCTGTGTCACGGCCATGCTTCGGGCGCACAAATAAGGGTCTAATCAGAGTTGTATGCAATTAAGATTCAGCACAAAGCTGTTTAGAGACGCATGGAGCAAGGCGTGCTTACATATTGCTGCAATGATTGAGATTGATGGACACAAAAGAAGAAGAATAACGGGAGGGACATTCCACAGTTTTATAAACCCTAATTTCCTACTGGTCCAAATATGCAAAAGATAGTTGCCCAAGCTTGTTCAGGTAGCTGTCACAGGACTGTTGCATATCATACAAGTATACACGACCAAGTTCCCAGTGGATAGATATCAAAAATTCCTATATTGCTGTGTCTCTAAATCAAGGTTTTTGGGACTGCTGGAGAGCCAATAGCTGCTCAAACAGATTGCCACATCACACCTCAACACTGCAGTCTTTTCAGAAAGTAGTATGTAAATTCTCATCAGCTTTAAGCATTAGATGGTTAACATTTTAGCATTCTGTCTTGACAGTTTAGATTTGTGGCCTATAACGAGAGGGCATCTTTGGAAGTAGGCAAGCATGTTCATTAGTAGCTGAATTGGCTCACTCTACAAAAGTGTGGCATTTCAGTCGACAAGAGGTACGACAAAGGATATACAGTTCGCTCTGGACTTAAGGCTAGGTTGCATGAATGTGCTAACTACCATCTTCTCATAAATAGCTGTCACAAAAGTACGAATCTGAGCTGCTTTGAATGTCCTCGAGTGTGTTAATCTAGAAAGTGCAACAAATGGTCAGAGGCAAACCTAGATAGGTTAAGGGTGACAGCAAGTAAAATCAAAAACACCAGGGAAAGGAAAATATTTCTTTAAAAAGATCAATCAATAATTTCAACCACAGCACCAACTTCTCAACCTAGTTAAATGCAGCTAGTAGCCCACGAAGCAGCAGTAGAGCACACATTTTAGATCCACCTGCTTTGCATGCTTTAGGGTACGTTTTGTGGTAGACATTCCTAAACCCTGCTTAATAACCACATACCGGTTCCTTGCCATCTGTCAGGTTCCACTTTATTTATTTCAGTGCAACTGAGAGCTCTACAGTAGTCTTGCGGTCGCTTCTGAGCAATATTCACGAGTGGACGGTAAACCGGTGCGAGTTCAGAATGTGCCGCAGAATATTCTCCAATTGGCGGGGGTTCAGTTAGTCTATGGTGTTCAAGCAATTAAGAGGTTGGAGGATGATCCCCCGTTACTCTCGCTGCACAAGCTTGCAGCATTTAAAAGCAGTATAAACTGCTAGTATGAAAAGCTATATAAAAACCAGACAACTTTGTATTTTTTCAGGCAGGCTTTTGGGAAGCAATGTTAGACCGCTTCGACTTAAGTTCCGCTCTTTATTTTTTCTGAAGGGCGTTGGTCATGCGGAGGTGCTGGCTGCATCCAAAAAAGGGTACTGACACCAGCTTACTTTCAATTCCACCCATCCCGAAGACCATAAATTCCCAGCTTCTACCCAGATGGTGGCAGCAAGGGTCTGGGGCAGCATCAAACGGCAGAAATGTGGCCTCTCTTACCACCATTAGAATCGCTTAGTCCGAAATATTGTACATATTTTGCAAGGAGCTTCCCACAATAGCAGAACAGGGGAAAATGAGTGCTAAAGACATTGTTGTTGTTTTGCCTCCGTTTCCATTTTGTATACTTCAACAGATGTAACCACAAGCACAAAGTAGCAAACATAAGCATGAACAATGGCTACCCATTTGCAGTCTATTTTAGCAGCAATATCTACAAAACGTCTAGACTTGTGCTTGGCACTGCACAGTACACCAGTGAAGTATCAGTAAACATTATTCAATAAATGAGATCCATTTTTCCAGGTGTATTGCTGGCTACCGTACCAGTTATATAGAATGTTTGCGTTTGGAACCAATTCCCCAAATTTCACTTTGCATTTAGACTCTAGTATTACACATTGACACACAATCAAACTTCTCCTGTGGAATAATGCTTTTACACTAAATGGAAAAGCTACAAGCTAGAACATCAGGTCTCCACCTTGGGTATCCTCATTAAATTCATAAATATTCTCAGCTTGATTCTCAAAGATGTTTGTGTACAGTGTGCATAAATTTGTCTTACAAGGGCTAATATTACTGGTGCAAAATCACGTCCTTTCCCACTAGTAAAATGGATTAATTGGCATTTGCAAGTTGTTTTAAGTTAACATTGTATAACCTGATGGCAACTTTAAAAAAAAAATAAAAAAAAATACGGGCTTTACTGCGAGACAGTCTGTAGCGTAGATAAAATGTTACCATCAGTTGATTTGACATTTATCATACGACTCCAATCGGCTTCATTCAAAGTTTACGAATCCAGATGGATTACGAAATAGTACAAGGCAATCAGTATCTTATGAGCAGGTGTGGTCACACACTATCTTCCAATGAATTAATCAATGTTAAGTTGTCCCATTTCTGTTTTTTTTAAGAAGAGTAAGACAATGTACAATATACAGGAGTTACATATTTGCCTTCAGGTGTAGCGGGTGCTTAATCGTTTCACTGGCTCCCAGAACTGTACGCAAAGTTTTCACTGGACTTTTAGACTTCTCAGTAAAGGAATAGAACAAACCATGTCGACAGAATTTCTGCAACTTTTTCCATGTTACTGACTAAATTGGGTATAGGAGCAGTACAAAAATGCTGCACTTCCCAAGTCCCCAAAACGCCAATATTTTGGCAGTCTAAAGCTGGAATGAAGAATCACCTGGAGAATCCAATGTGGACACACTATTTCTCAAAGTTATTCCCCAGTACCCAGGAGACACTCTGGGCCACCGTCTGAATATCAGGGTATTCCCACTTCCAGGAATTATTGATCCCTCATCTTTAATAATTCGGAGGGAAAACTGCGAAGATATTTCCAAAAACCTCAGAATTGGAGCCCAGGAGAACTACACCCGCTAACAATGATTTTTTGAACGCACCTATGGTTTTTGAATGGAACTTCATGCAAACTTCCATAAGTAGGCTTACGATTACTCAGAGAACACTATTTTCATCTTTTTATCTTGAAGGCTGAAGGGCATTTGCTCCTTGCTATAAACTCAATCGACCACCTGAATGATAAATCAATTAACGAGCCTATGCAAACAGTAACTGACAGATGTGTAAAGAATCTTTTACTAGTAAACACATAGAACGGTTATATGAAATAACACTAAGCAATTAATTTCTTGAGACTGGCAAAATGTGACATAAGTTGTTTTCACAACCTACAAAGCTACTCTAGATTAATTTAGAAATGCACATGATTTGCTTCTTTCCGTCATCTAGCCACTTAATGCATGTTCTTACTTTTTCCCTTGCAGTGTCCAATTTCCATGAATGTGTGGGGGCGCAGCGCAGATCACAATCCTAGACTCATGCGGAGTCTGCACCGCCTACCTCATGCATTTGACTCAGATGTCCACATTAGTGGCAGTTGAGGCACACCTCATTCTTGAAGATGAATACAGGTGCTGTGCTAGTGGGTGCTCTTCAAAAATCACATTGTGATTCTGGTGCCAATGAAGGGAAAAGGTGCATTTCCATGCAAAAACCTTCTGGCGCTCTGGCTTCCCCATCAGATGCTTTTGAGAGAAGGCAACTTCCATCGCTGTGACCTGTTCTTGTCAATGTCCACTTACACTCACTTGGCAGACTGCAGGTAAACACGGCTTGTATCATTGAAGGAAGGTGCTCCCACACTAGATAGTCCTCATCATGTGACATTATTACCATTTAACAGGATTAACTTGAATTTGTTTGTTTTAACATGATCCTCAGTGACAAGTGAGCGCTTTCATCAGGGTTATGGCAATCAGCCCAGAACTTCTCAGCTTGTCAAGAGGTCAGCTGAGATGGATCCTGGCTTCTTTCTCGTACTCCCCCTTCCTCTACGCAAGACTGCTGCTACATAACCGTAAGATGAAAAGCATGGCACAAAGTATCATCACTACTTTTAAAATATTCATACTCCGATCAGGCATCTAGTTATCAAATATTATTCTCCTGTTGGCAAGTGCGGAATTGATTTGATTTTGTTTGTATTTGGGTGAGTCCAAGTGCCAAAGAAGCATTATTACTAGGTTTATGGCACTCTTTCCAGAACTTTACACCTCTTGCATGGACTATTTACAAGCCAGTCCTAGACAGCTCTCGACAAGATTTCCCATTTGACTCTTTGAATTTGTGTTTGAAGAAGGTACCTATTGCTCATATTCTACAGTGTGGATGATCTGGAGAACACATGGTGAAAAGAGGTGAACTAGGATTGAGCCAAGCAGTTTTCTCATGCCCAGCCCATCTTTGTGGCAAACGGATGGCAACACATGAACTTGGGCGATACTGAAGAGTTTTGTCTTTCCGTCAATGTAGGACCCAGTTTTAAGCGCATCACTGACATGCTGGAGCAGTCAAGTTCATACTGGAAGGTGGAAATACCTTATTACTCCAAGTCTCAATTACACGGCTTTTAATTCTAGGCTATTATTTGTTACAACAGTGCATTCCAAGATTTGCAGTCTTCGTTCAGTTTAACTGTGCCCTCTGGACTACCACACCTTAAAACAATGTTGGTAAAACAAACATTTGAGGCTGAAAAAGTTTTTTCCTTGTGACACATGACATGCAGACATATGCCAATCTTAGTGGAGGATCTGAGGTATTTTCCAATGTGCTCTCACTTGGTATCTACAAAGAAGCCATGAAATGAAATACTATCCGAAGAGTACCAAAAATGTGAGGAGGTGGCTGGTGGAGAGAGATGCAAAGACAGGGGAGTGGAGTCAGGAGGATATTGGTGAACACTTGGTGAGTGGTGAAAACCGGATTACAGGGCAAGCTCAGAAGAAGGGGTAAGATGAATCATTATTGATGGAGTCCAAATAAGGTGGGGGGGGTGAAATGTGCAAAAGAGAGCTAGGAATGAATATGAGAAGAAAAAGCTTACCTGTCGGGTGAGGCTGCCTCCTAGGTTCATAGTTCCTGAGCCCATCTTGTTAGTCTGCAGCCAGAGCATCACTGTAGAGGTGAGCTTATAATGAGCTGTGCGACCACTGGACTTCTCCTGCAAAGCAATCAGCATAGGAAATTCTTAATTGTTTGCAACAGATCTGTAAAAGATATGCTTCCTGAAGACCTCCGTCTAGTCATTACTACTCCTTGTTTAGCACATAGAATTGTACAGTCGACTGACCCATGCACAATGCCCCCCTTCCTCAGTTCTTCGCAGTCCCATGCACGACACTCCAACCCTTTCTTAGTAGGTCACTGCATCAATCGGATTGCTGGTCTTTTTACACTTTCCTCCTTGCCCTCTAGAAAGACAATCTACCCATTCTTCCCTCCAAATACCTTTTCTCCTGTGCAGCAAGGGACAGAAGGGAAAGCATTTCCGGGTCATTCTCCGTCCCTTAGACCGCATCAGTCCAGTGGAAAGTACCTAACCCCTCCCTCTACCCCATTACACGCACAGCTTCTTTCCTGGACCTTTATTTCCAAGATTGATGCCCCCTTCGGACCTTTCTGTTATTGTAAGAAACTGGAGAACATATTAAAGTAAAATGCCCTACCACATGCAATACTACACATTGTGTATATTTAATAAAATGTCCCTGCAGACTAGGATATGTAGGAAAAACAGAAAGGAAAATCACAGCCTAGTCCAACTTAGAATTCAAGTATCACATATTAAATTTGGGGGAAACAGATCAGACTTCTACATAGGGACATTTGTTAGATTAATAAACTTGCTACAATATTTCCAAGAGGTATAAATGATAAAATTGAATCAGCTGTTATCTTTGAACTCAAATAAACTCTTCAAGCTCCATTGTGCTATTTGGTCCTTTATCTTCCTATAGGGCTGCTTCTCACCTTGATCTATTTTTTCCATGAAGCCACGTTTATATTGCCTGCCTCTAGTAGGTTCTCAATTATATTTCACTTGATTCGTTACAGGAAAATCATAGCAGAAGGACGATCAGTTTTCCCGGCAGTGAAAAACAGATCCATTACAATAACCTTTTATAAGAGTCGAGGTCTATATAGTGTGGCATGGACAAGAGATGTATCCTCGTGGACTAGATACCTTGTTTCCCATAAGTATAATTCTTGCGCTTCTATACTCTGCTCTTTTCTGTGTCCAATACAGACTGACAGTTCGACTGACTATGCAATATACAAATTAGATACTTCAGATAGTAAGAATACAAGCTTCTATGGTCCACATGTTATTCCACACTTTACCTTTGCAGCTACATATAAAGTAACAACCTTGGTGTACAAAAGACACATTAATAGATACATATATTTTGGATCTTGCTGGAGTTTTGGACCAGAGCAGTAAGCTTCACAAGCGGACTATTGCAGGATTCACTGTTCTTGATCCAAGTTCCGCTGGGCTCAGTCAGAGCCCTTTTAGGACACAGGAACAAATGGACTGGAGCACACAAAACTCCACTGCACCAATTCTGGGAAACAAAGGACCATCTATGTGCACTGGGTTTATGGTTGTAATACACTGCGCACGTGAGGTGAGATATGGACTATACTGAATATTTCTTTACACATTTGACTATCCATATGGCTACTTTTTCAAAATTGTCCATGACTGAATTTGATGTAGGAGCACAATATTATGATTCAGAGTAATTTTAGATGTTATGACACTGGAGTGTAAAGAGGTCATCTGACCTACAAGTTTAGTGTTCAGGCTTAACCTTTTCTTATGCCTTTGCCTCACAGCGCAGTTGTTGCCAGACAATCATGAGAGCATCATTAGAGATGGGTTTTGGCCTCCGCCCACATGCTGGGTGGGAGCCAGGAGTACATGTCTTGATTGGGCAGAAGTTGTGTGTTTCCATTTAAAAAGTACTTGCTCTCCACGCAGCTGTGATAGTTTATTTATCCAGCTGCCAGTGCTTGAACATTGAGGGACAGACATAACATTGTAAAGCTATTACATTTTCTTAGATCTTACTGTTTGGATATTTAGTTAACAATTTGTATATGTTTACCTAATTGCAGAGGGCAGACTGCCAGAAACTACTAGTTATGAATGTGTTTCAGTCACAGAATCCAATACTTCAACTCTGCACTGTTGACCTTACTAGACTTCTACTTTGTAATGTAGGCGATCAAATAAGCCGAGTAGTAGGTTGTATTGTTATCACAGTTTATTTAATTCCAACAAGTATTGTTTCTCTTGCAAAAACAGGTATTTGTGTATTTTAATTATTTCAATTTGTGAATGAGCTTTTTACTCCACGATCTCAGGATCCCCAATGCATTTAGAGTTCACCATTCTTTTATGTTTAAATTTCTTTATTGACTTTCAGCATAACCATAAAAACATACAACGATAAAATACACTCTGTAAGTACTGCTATAAGCCCCATTAATTAGGCTGGCTTGGATACAAGAAAAACAAGCATTGGCATAGCCAATAGGTCTCGCTTTTGGGACCTTATAAGTATTTAGTTATGCAGCACAATATCCTTGGTGCAAAAACAACTGTTGCATGGCTAAACACTTAGAAGGTCCCAAAGGCGAGACCTATTGGCTATGCCAATGCTTGTCTTCCGTGCTATGACAGGTGGTTGAAACATCCTCACCTTCCGGATAGTAGTGGAACACCAAGTGAACTTTACAGTCCACATCTCTGTTCAGATAGGCACAGCTTCACTACACAGTAGTCAAACCCGGTCTACTTATAACTTCTGACCTTGGTCACCGCACTAGATCATGAAAAGGCAGATGACCAGAATTATTAAGGTAAGAAAAAAATCTTCTTTTCCAGTGATATCAAAATAAAGTGAACACTTGTTAGAGCTGCCACTACCGTGGTCTCCTAAAGTCTTGCTGTGGCATGAAACCGCATTGGCACTGTACACCTGATTTCCACCATTTGGAGACTGATGTTAAACCAGCAGCATTGCTCTCATTTTTAATTTGACTCGCAGATACTTTGCTCGATGTAAATAATAAAGTGCCACATGTACGAAGCGGGTTTGCTGGTCGCAAGTCCTGTGATTCGGTAAATTGCAGGGTTTACGACCAGTAAATATGTTTTTCAAATGTTCTAAACCCATTTAATGATTCGCCAACAGGTTACTGATTTGCTAAATAGGTTTAGGAAACTACACTGAATTTTTATTTGAAAGGAGTGTGTTTAGGAAGTCCCTTCCAAATGCCAACTCCTTATGATATGTATTAATGTTTTTTTGCAACCGAAATCCGGTCACAAAACATTAAAATATTACTGATTACTGAAAGACTACTAAAAGGTTGTGGAACCCATTCGCAAACTGCAAAGGGACCTCTTCCCCTTTGTGAGTGGGCAAAACATTTTTTTTGAGTGTGTAGTGCCTACTCTTTAAAAAGTTTTCAACACTTTTTGTTTTATCACACCCATTTTCCTTTAAGGAAAATGAGCTGCAATAAAAAATAAAAAAAGATTGGTTTATCATCACAGACATGGTGGTCTGTTGACCCCAGCAGGCCACCATCTCTGTGATGGCAGCGAATCGAAGTGGGTCACAATTTGTGGCCTACCTCATTAAGAAACATGAGATGGGCTGAATTCCGACCCACTAGTAAACAGTTCATGAGGCCCCAAAGGTTTATTTTGTAAAGTCTCTAATTTGCATTGACATAGATTTCTTGTTGTTGATTCTGCAATATTTATGCGCTTGGATGAAAAACCTGAGCTAGGAATGTGATTTGCCATAGTCCATTCTTATTGTGAAACAATTCAAGTGGAAGTGACCTAGAGTGAGCATGCAGTGACATGTTTGGCTCTGTAGAAGACCACTGAAATAAATATGAACCACCATATGTTGGAGTACATTGGTGAATATTTGAAATGTATTCAGTATGGCAAATAGAATATCGCTATGTCTCACCTCATATCTCCAAGTCTTTTTTTCCTGCCTCCTGTTTGTCCCCAAGGCCTCCCCGCCGCCAAGTGGTTTGAAGGAGAATTTATATTTGGAGGAAACGCGTGTTAACAGTACTTAGACAAAGCAACTTTTCCTTGGCAATTCATGAAGTAAAATGCTGCTAACGTTTGATACGGGAATTTTTTGTCAAGCTGTAATCTCGAGCTGATGTGAATGCGGCGTGCACTACCTTACTGCGCACGTAACTCCCGGGCTTCTTAGAATTGTGCTACGTGTACCGTGGCCTTGTAACTTGAGCTCATGGAGACTTCCACTCATCCGCAACCGGTAACATTTTAAAAGGCTGCATGGCAAGCCGCAATTCTGGAAGGCAACAGCAACGTAACATTTGTTTTTCCCCCACAGGAAATGTTATGTTTTTCTTCGCAGTTATGTAACAGGATGGAAAAAAGCTGCGCTCGAGACCAGCCTCCGCGCGCCCCAAACCCGTCCATTCATCCGCACCGCCCCCGCTCGTCTGCAGCAACAGTCGACTCACGAACACATACTTGTTATGCGTCTGCAGAGCTGTGTTCACATTTCATTCATGACTGAGGGAATATCCTGTGAACGTATTTTTTTCAAGCACTAATCACATTTACTTTAACCAGGCTGCAAAATGAAAAAGAAATGGCGGCTGCGCGGTTTAAAAAAATAAACAGTGGTGCGCGCGCACCACAGAGGGAGCGGAGGGGGGGGGGAGGAGGGAGCGCGCAGCCTGCTCAGCTGACCAGACGCTCGTGCGTCATGGCCTTTTGCCGGCATGTGTTTACAATTATCGCGCACGATAATTGGAAACACATGTTTGCCGCGCGTACCCATCTCAAAAAGGCCAGCCACGACGCACGAGCGTTTTTGGGACTGCTTTTGAAACTCGCTTACTAAAAGTCTTCGCCTCTAAGCAGCGCTTGCGCGCTACTCGAGGCTCGACCTAAAAAGAAATAAACAAAACCCACCCCCAACCCCCCCCCCCTCCGAGGCATGGAGCTCATCTTGTGTGTCCTCTGACTCACTCCCTGGAGACCCCTGTCCCGTAGTAGCCTATGACCGTTGGTGTGTTGCTTCTTTATGTGGTGTTGGTGGTGGTGGGTCGGGTAGTGGCAACAATCTCAAGTACCTTGGGCAAGTAAGTTCTTTAAACTCCGAGGTCAGCAGCGACAGAAAGTGTTTCCAGAGATCCTGGAACAAGGCCCCTGGATTGGAGAGCGAAAGAGATCCTCTCCATCCCAAGAATGCGCCAAAGCCTGTGAAGCCACCCCAGATAAGTGGGTGAGGTGGTCATCACCCAGTGAGATAGAATATTTTGGAGGGCCGCCCCCAACTCTAATGTAATGTGCCGATACCTCCGTGTTCTAAGTGGAAAGGTGAGAGGGTTGGGGAGTCCCAATAGAGTAAGCACGAAAGCGGGGTACCTGGGTGTCAAAGTGGGCGTCGGTCATCTAATACCTGCGTCCAGTAACCAGAGTTTTGAGGGCTTTCCCACAGCAGGTGGGTTAGGGTGCCCAGTGAGCCACACGCTCTCCACCATTGGGGGCTTCGGGTCGGGTTACCTCTATGAAGCCTTGGTGGGGTAACATACCAATAGGTTGCTATTTTCGTTGCCGTCTCTATGCTCGCTACACTGTGCTGTGTGGCGAGCTCTGTAATAAATGTCCGACCATTCTTTCTACGAGAGCGTCCTGCCCAGCTCCCCTTCCCAACTCAACTGTCCGGGGGATTTATCTGTCCCAGGGGTTCGTCTGAGGAATCTATAGAGTTCTGTTGTCAAGCGAGAGTCCATGTGTTTCGTCACTAACGATTTCTCAAATGGCGTAAGGGCCCTCTGTGCCCCCTCCCGGACTTCTGACTGCATAACCCAATGCCGGATTTGGTGGTAGCGAAAGCGTTCCTTCTCTGGGAGATTCTGTTGTGTACGGAAATCAGCAAATAAGGGCCCCTCCACATCAAAGAAATGTCCTATGGACCGGCAGCCCTTTTTAGTCCATAGAGCAAATGCTCTCGTGTCGAGACCCGGGATAAAGGCAGAATTGTGGACTATAGGTGTGATTGGAGACAGAAACGTCGTAAGCCCACGAGATATGGCCACTCTGTCCCAGGCTGATAGTGCAGAGTGTGTGACCCTTGATAGGTATACGTTGCGTGGCCTTGCCGCCTTTGTGAGAAAGGGGACTCCCCTTAGGGGCTGTCTAGCTAAAGCCCTGTCCATAAACAGCCAGTGCTTCTTGGATTCTGGCCTTGACCACTCTACCAGGGGTCTCTACTGCACCGCCCAGTAATAGTCCTGCAAATTTGGGATTGCTAATCGCCCTTCGATAGGGGGCCTATATCAGAGCTCTCTATGTAATCTGGGTCGCTGATCACACCAGATAAAGCGCTCCAAATCACGTTGCATAGAGTGCAGCACTCCTGAAGGAGGGGCCAGCGGGAGGGTCTGGAATAGGAATATTATCTTAGGTAAGACTGTCATTTTTATCGCAGCTATGCGGCCCAACCAAGACAGCGAGTGTGGTCTCCATCTACGGAGGCAGTCCTGTATATGTCGCAGTAACGTCGTGTAATTTAATGAGGTGGTGTGTTGTATGCTGGACGCGAGTTGAAGGCCTAAGTAGGGGATAGTCTCTCGAGCCTATTGAAGGTGATGCGCGCGTTTGAGTACCTCTATTGTGTCAGGGGTGAGGGACAGATTAAGAGATTGTGACTTGTGGACGTTGACCTTGAATCCCTATACTTGCCCAAAGTGTCCAACTCCGTCATAAGGGCAGGCAGGGAGTCCCTTGGATGTTCCATGGTGGCGACTAGGTCATCCGCGTATAAACTGATCTTATGTTCCTCACCCCCAAACACCACGCCAGATATCAAGGAATCATTCCGCACCATTTGGGCCATGGGCTCCATATAAAGGGCGAATAAGAGTGGTGAGATGGGGCAACCCCGTCTTGTTCCTTTTTGGATAAGAAAGGGGTTCCAGGTGAGGCCGTTCACACAGACAGAGGCGGTAGGGTTTGTATAACTACTTCGGACCCAGCTTATAAATCTCTCTGGCAGGCCAAAATGGCGCATGGTTGCTGTAAGACCGGGCCAGTGCACTCTATCGAACGCCTACTCAACGTCAATACAAAGGAACATGCGTTCTATATCAAAACGCTTGGCCTTGTCTATAATGTGCAAGAAGCGTTTAGTATTATTGGAGCACTGGCGGCTTGGCACAAAACCCGACTGGTCTGGGTCTATCAACCCCGGAAGACAGGGGGGGTGGGGGGTGGGAGAGGGTCGCTGCGCTAGAATCCCTGTGAACAGTTTAAGGTCCACATTAAGGAGGGAGATAGGACGATAGGACACGCAGTGCCTCTTGTCTTTTCCCGGTTTGGGTATGACTAACTAGTGCCTCCAGCATCGTGGATGGAATGGGGGAGGAGAGCCCAATTGAGTTGTACACCCTCACCAATATCGGGGCTAATGTGGCGCAGAAGGTTTAATAGAAAAGGGAAGAAAACACATCCGGGCCTGGGGACTGAAGCAGTTTTTGTTTAGAAATGGCCGAGATTACCTCCTCTAGCTTGATCAAGGAGTCAAGGTCTTCAGCCTGGTCAGGCGTTAATTTGGTGGTCTTCACGCCATGTAAGTATTGGGCAGGGTCATCGTCAGGGAGTTGCTGTGCCCCATATAGGGTAGCGTAGTATTGCCGGAATGTTTCTGCAATGTCCTGGTCAATAACTGTGGGTATGTTTGAGGCCTGCCGCTGTGCCCTTAACCTATTAGCCAGGAGTCTCCCACTTCTATCCCCCCCAGTGTAGAAGGAGTGTCTAAGCCGTAGCGCGGCCTACTCTGCCCTGTCAATGTCCAGGCCTGCCAATTGGGTTTGCGCCACCTTAAGCTGCCTCCAGACCCTGAGAGCGCCCGTTCTCTGGTGTATACATTCTAACTCTTTCCCCTCGATGGAGAGTCGCTCCCTCTTTTCCCGCCGAGTTTTGTTGTCGAATGCGGTGATAGCGATAAACTCTCCCTTGACTACTGCCTTCAGGGTGTCCCAAAGTGTTGCAATAGGGGTATCGGGCATGTCATTCACGTCTAAGTAATCCACTATTGCTTTTGTGATCCGCTGTACCACTGTGGGGCGTTGGAACATTGTCTCTTTGAGCCGCCAAAGGTGGCGTCTGGGCACCAGTGAAGGCCTACGACATACACACCGCCAAGTGGTCCGATATTGTGCAAGGGAGTATCTCAACCTGTTGTGCCTGCTGGGTCATGGTGCTGGAGAATAGAAGATAGTTAATCCTAGCGTAGGTCTTGTGGGAATGTGAATAGAAAGTGTACTCCCTATCCGGATGATAAGACCTCAATATGTCAGTCTGCCCTGACTCCGTCAGAAGCTGCCGTCCCTCCTTGGTGAGTGACCCGGTCTGCCCATGTCGCGGTCTTGATCTGTCCATATAGTTATCAAAAGCTAGGTTAAAGTACCCCCCCCCCCCCCTATGACCAACGATCTGTCGGGGGATTTGGATAATTCCAGCACCACCTCACGAAGCAATCCCTCTTGGCCCTCGTTCAGGGCATATACTGTGCCAATGGTAAAAGTGTGTGGGCCCAGTGTGAATGTATGTGCCAGCAGCCTACCCCTGATTTCGGCCAGTTTGGGGCCAACTCTGCCATTAAACTTAGAGGAGACTAAAATGGCCACCCCAGCTGTCTTTGCATTGTGAGACGAGAAAAATTGCTGAGGGAACGCCTTGGCTCCTAATCTATAAGTGTCCCTTGACAAAAAGTGCGTCTCCTGGAGAAGATAGATATGTCCGTCCGCATTTTCCAGTAACGAAAGAACGCCCCGCCTTTTAACCGGATTGTTAAGGCCTTTCACATTGAGTGAAATCATCTTGAGGGATGCAGTCATTTGATTGGTTTTATTAGATCACTATGCATAGCTGAGTGCCGTATAATGACCGTGAGGGATAGCCACTGTGCGAGTTGACAGGTGTTGTGTACCAGTGATCTAGCTCCGGAAGAGCCTCTTCGAGCATTAGGATGCATGTGTGGGGGGGGGGGAGGTGGAGGAGGACTAAATAACCCCATAACATTATAAACAAAAACAAACAAACTGACGAACAATGTAATAGTCCTGGGTGGAAGACCCAATGGGTAGGCGTGAGATGTCAGCAGGATACATTCCGTCCCCCCGTCCCACCCGGGCCCCGGCAGTTTAAAAGAACGGGAAGTTTCATAATTCAGGCCCTCGGGACCCCTGGACCAACCCCGCCGGCATGATCAGGCAGTTTTCAATCTGCGTTAACAGTGTCTACTTCCAGGGAGGCAATGACCGCCTTTCGGGGGTCTATTTTTGGAGTCTGCCTGCGCGGAAGCATCCCGATCATCCTCTGATGGGTTCAACAGCCGTTTGGCCTCTTGCAATGAGCGGATATGGTGTGTCTTACAGTCCATTTAAAAATTAGTCGGAAGGGATGGCCCCAAGAGTAAGGGAGATCATTGGATCGCAGGTGGGCAGTGATTGGTCTGAACTTCCTCCTCTTTTGCAATGTGGAGGCTGCTAGGTCTTGAAACAAGAGGGGCCGGGAGGCCCGGAACTCGATGGGGTGCTTGTCTCGGGCCTCTCGGAGGATCCGTTCTTTGAGTTGAAAGTCGTGGACACGAGAGGATGGCCGGCGCTGCTCTCCCTGGGCCTACCCTGTGCGTTCAGTCAAATTTGATCTGCTGTTCCGGTGGGGCTCCCAGAATAAAGCGAAAGAGGTCCTCTACGTAGGCTTCGATATCTGGCCCCTCCGCTCCCTGAGGAACCGCACAGATTTAAATGTTGCGTCGAGAGCGGTTTGAGGTCCTCCGCATGTGCCTGGAGATCCAGATGCTGATCCTGTAGATGGAGGACCTCTTGTTGAAGCCGATCTATCTCTTCATCCCTGGTGGAAGCCTGTGTCTTCAGGGTGTCCACCCTTTCACCCACCGAGTCTAGGTCCCTCCGAACCTCCTGGGCTAGCTCCTTCATAGTGTGGAGTTCATCTTTCAGGGAGGCAAACAGTCTCAAGAAAGGCGTGCGTCACTGGGGCCTCTGCATCCCCCACCTCTGGGCCTACGGGGCCTCCGGACAGGGAAGGGATCACGTCCGTGCTGCTGGTGCTGGACTTAAGGAGATCCTTGACTGAGCGTTCCTTCTTGCTTTTATTTGACACCATTTCCCAATTGAGCAGTGGCTTTCGCTTATTCAGATTAAGCACAGCTGTATCTTATGGGGTACTCTCTCAGGGCCCCTCCGTTCCTGGGACTCCTGTCTCTCGAACTCTTGTACCAGATTTCAGCTGCTAGTGAGTAGCCCGGCCGCAGCAACCTATTCCACCAGGGCGGGTGTCAACACAGCCGGGGTCTGTACAGCAGATGTTCCGTCCTTTAGGTCTTACACCAGGCCTTAGTTAAACCCTGGGCTTGTAGCTACCTCCACCCTATACGGCTTTGTAGGCCGCTTTGCCTGATCGGCCATAGGTGCGAGCCGGCTATGGATTCCGGGCCGGGGGGGAGGTGCGGGGATAGCTGGTTTCTTCTCCTCCGCAGCCTGCCTCAACTGGGATTGGCTCTGGGACGTCGTTGGGGACGGGGGGTGAAGCCTCAACACCCCTCCCGGTCTGCTACACAATGCTATGTCGATGGGGCCCAGACAGTAGGACGGAGCGATGAGCAGGCACGTCCTACTCTGCTGTTACAGCAAACAAATGATGGACGGAATGCTGACAATGCAAACATTCTCCCCCAGTCAAAAGATCTGGGTTAAATCCATCGTTCTTTTGCCCACTACGCCACCCCAGTTTGGACCCAGCCATATGCAAATCAGTCTTGACCCTGTGCCCCATGGGAACAGTCCAGACCGAACTGCCAGGTCCTCCCTGGACCGGAGACAAGCATGCTGGGACCGGTTTCAGGGTATGTCACCCTTCTTCAGCCAGGCTAGATTGAATCCAGTAGTACAATATAGAATGATCCCAGTAGACTATAACTAACCGGACATTATATAAAGCATTGTAATCGCATCAAATTAACACTACAAAACGAAAATACGTAGCAAGTGTTATTTAATCACACTGCTGCATAGAAAAAATGCAATGTACATATATCAAAATTCAAGTCAGTACACAAATAGGTGCCCAAAAGGACAGGGAAAAGGGGATGGATGGGTAAGTGAATCTCTTGAGGATAAGAGATTGTAAAGGAAGTGTGGAAATCGTGAATGCATAAAAAGCCTAATTCAAATAAATTCTGGCCTAAATATTTTGCCAGTGGTACATGAATTATTCATTGATTCAAATAGCTAGACCACATTTGTGAAACACAATTGAGTATTCTGTGTTGTTTCTGGGGGCTGGCACAAAGGAAAGAGTGTCGACGTTTCAACCCCAAGGTATATCGTAGGCCAATTAACACCTTACACGGGGGTCTTCCTCAGGACTGTGATGAAGGGAGGGCACCTGAGGGCTGCTATGACATTTTAGCTCTTCAGGAAACACATCATTTTTTTCAAAGCACTTAGAGCTGAAGAAATATTTTCTTCAGCTGGCATGCAGGAATCCCTTACTGGTTGCTTCTATGGCTGTGCTTTGTGGCCTGCCAGCGTCGCAGTATCGTTATTTTGCGAACTGGACAGTGGGACACATCATCTGGTGACGAAGGTAGTGACCGGACCCAAGCAACTAAGATTCCTGTGTTCTGCAACATTCATCTGCAGAACACAGGAATCGTAGTTGCTTGGGTCCGGTCACTACCTTAGTCGCCAGATTCCTGCATGCCAGCGGAGGAAAATATTTCTTCAGCTCGAAGTGCTTTGAAACAAATGAAGCATTTCCTGAAGAGCTAAAATGTCATAGCCGCCCTCAGGTGCCCTCCCTTCATCACAGTCCTGAGGAAGACCCCGTGTAAGGTGTTAATTGGCCTACGATTTACCTTGGGGTGCCAGCCCCCAGAAACAACACAGAATACTCAATTGTGTTTCACAAATGTGGTCTAGCTATTTGAATCAATTAATAATTCATGTACCACTGGCAAAATATTTAGGCCAGAATTTATTTGAATTGGGCATTTTATGCATTCACGATTTCCACACTTCCTTCACAATCTTATCCTCACGAGAATCACTTACCCCTCCACCCCCTTTTCCCTGTCCTTTTGGGCACCTATTTGTGTACTGACTTGAATTTTTATATATGGACAATGCATTTTTTCTATGCAGCAGTGTGATTAAATAACACTTGCTACGTATTTTCGTTTTGTAGTGTTGTTAATTTGATGCGATTACAATGCTTTATATAATGTCCGGTTAGTTCTAGTCTACTGGGATCATTCTATATTGTACTGCTAACTACCCAGGTCCCAGTACCATTGGGTCTACCCTTTTATGTATAGCTTGAATCCAGTGGCACAGTGAGCAAGGGACCCACGTCTGGGCATATCCATCCCACTTAGGGCGAAAAGTGTTACAGCAAACAAATGATGGACGGAATGCTGACAATTCAAACATTCTTCTCCAGGGAGGAGGGGGGAGGGGAGTATGGATAAGTTACTTACCTGTAATCCTAGTTCTCTTCCAGGGTATACTCATCAAAGTCATAAGCACTGAATAATCTCCGCCCACGTGCGGGAACCCGGAGCATATATAAAAATACATATATATGTGTATGTAGTAGAAAAGGAGTACATAGTACGAAATAACACACATATACATGTATTACATAAAAATATGCAGCCTCAAACATATCCAATAGGCTAAGAAGCCAGAATTACATGTATTTCTCTAGTATGAAAATGCCATATAAACATATAATGTAAGAGAAGGACATGTACAGTAAGAGCATTCCGCAAAAAACCTTTTATTTTCATCAAGAAAACAGTAATGCCAGGCAATTAGCCCAAATAAGGCTGCATAAATAAATAACATCCCTGTACAGAAAAGGAAAAACTGGCACCTCGCCTTTAAGGCCTCAGAGACTCTGAGCACTATGCCTTTAAGACCTCCAGGAGCCCCTGCTCCCATCATGCACCACAGGTGACAGTTAGGTCAGTTCTTTTGTACGGTATAAGAAACCTGTAGGAACCTGCATCAAAGATGCAAGAATATCGAGTAAACTGTCAATGCTCGTCCGGGGAGGAGGGCGGGTTGCTTATGACTTTGATGAGTATACCCCTGGAAGAGAACTAGGATTACAGGTAAGTAACTTATCCTTCTCTTCCAGGGGATACTCATCAATAGTCATAAGCACTGAATAGAGTAGCAAGCCCATACCCACTTCCGTGCGGACGAGCAAAACACAGAGAACTCAATTAAGATACACATTTTAAACAGTATTTGCAAACAAGTTTCTCAGCGAGGCCTGCCCAACCTGAGCATCTGCCTGCGTGTCAGCATCTAAACAGTAGTGGCGAGTAAAGGTATGAACTGATCGCCATGTAGCTGCTTTACAAATCTCTGCCATGGGGACATTCCTCAGGAGAGCCGTGGTAGAAGCTTTCCCCTAGTGGAATGTGCCTTAGGCTTCCCCGGAAGGGATTTGTTGGCCAATTGGTATGACAGTAGAATACAAGAAACTATCCATCTAGAAATGGATCTCTTGGAAGCTGCAGAACCTGTATTAACAGGACCATAGTTAATAAACAAACGTTCCGAATTCCTCAGTGTCTTTGTTTTGTCCAAATAAAACTTCAGAACCCTCTTGAGATCTAGTGAGTGAAGAGATCTTTCCGGAGGATTCGAAGGATTCGGAAAAAGGTAGGTAAAGTGATAGTCTGGTTAATATGGAAGTCCGAGACCACTTTAGGCAAAAAGCTAGGATGAGTTCTGAGAACTACTCTGTTAGCGTGAAACACAGTATAAGGTTCCTTACAGCAAAGAGCCTGGATCTCACTGACCCTGCGAGCAGAAGTAATGGCCACCAGGAACGCGGCTTTCCATGTTAAATGCTGTAAGGAAGCTTTATGAATAGGCTCGAAAGGAGACCCCATCAACTTTGTTAACACAATGTTAAGCTCCCAAGGAGGAGAGGGAGACCTGACTGGTGGATAAACCTTTTTAAGCCCTCAAGGAAATCCTTTACCACCGGAATTCTAAACAAAGAAGCCTGGTGGGGGACTTCCTATAGGCTGTGATTGCTGCAAGGTGGACTTTGATAGAAGAGAACTGAAGACCAGATCTAGCCAAATGCAGCAAATAGGGTAAAATCACCTGTTCCTGACCCCGGATGGGATCATGTCCATTGTCCACACACCATAGGAAGAACCGCTTCCACTTAAAGGCATAAGATTTCCTCGTGGAAGGTCTTTTCGCTTCTTTGAGAATAGCCATACAGTCTGGATTCAATTGTAGGTGTCCATATTGTATGACTTCAGGAGCCATGCTGTCAACCGGAGGGAGGACAGGTTGGGATGGAATACTCTCCCTGCCTGTTTGGATAGGAGATCCGGGCGGCATGGCAACCTCTTGTGTGGTACTTCCGATAGTTGAAGGAGGTCCGGAAACCACCACTGGCGAGGCCACTCCGGGGCTATTAGGATCATCCTGGAGGTGGTCCTGTACAGCTTGTTGATTACAACTGGTATCAACGGAATCGGTGGAAAGGCGTACAGTAAGCTCTGAGACCATTCGATCAAAAGGGCATTCCCTCGAGATCCTTGTTGGGGACACCTGGATGCGAAGGCGGGGCATTTTGCGTTTACCGCGTCTGCAAACAGGTCGATGTCTGGCGTTCCCCATTCTCGAAAAATGCTTTGAGCGACTTCGTTGTTGAGAACCCAATCGTGGGCTTCGACGAAGTCTCTGCTGAGGAAGTCCGCCTGGGAGTTGAGAGCCCGGTAGATGAATGGCTACTATTGATAGGTCTCTCGCTAGAAGCCAGTTCCATATGGTTTGAGACTCTATGGAGAGTGTCCTTGATCGGGTACCTCCCTGTTTGTTCAAATAATACATCGTCGTTGTATTGTCCGTTTGGATCAGAATGGAGCGAGACTTGAACGACGGAACCAGGGACTTGAGTGCTAGATGTACTGCTCTCAGTTCTAGCAGGTTGATGTGGTAGCTCTTTTCGGAGTCGGACCATAGACCTTGTACTTGCAGAGGGCCCATATGAGCACCCCAACCCTGGAGAGAGGCGTCCGTGACTAAAGTCTGGGTTGGAGGGTCCTGATGGAAAGGGACTCCTTCATCAGGTGCGATCGCTTCATCCACCACCGGATGGAGTCTTTGGCTGATTGATGGAGAATTACCTGATCCTCCCAGCGCCCTGATACTTGCATCCACTGGTCCTCCAAACATTGTTGTAGTGGACGCATGTGTAATCGTGCGTTTGGTACTATAAAGATGCACGATGCCATCGATCCCAGTAGTGATGACACCTGTCGAACTGTTGGGAGATGCGTGTGAAGAAGAGTCAGACATTTTCCTTGGATTGATGACAATCTCTCCTCCGAAGGACACACGCTTGCTTTTTGGTGTCCGGGAAGGAGCCTAGGTAATGGATCTTTTGCGTTGGATTTAGTATGGATTTCTTGAAATTGACGTGAAGGCCCAAGTTGTGGAGAAGCTGAAGGCAGCACGTGAGATGATCCTGCAGCAGAGTTGGAGATGAGCTCTTCAGGAGCCAGTCGTCTAGGTAAGGATATATGAATATTTTCTGCTTGCGGAGAAAAGCGGCCACCACAGCCATACATTTGGAGAATGTTCGGGGAGCTGATTTGAGCCCGAACGGGAGAACTGAGTACTGGTAATGTTGAAAAGACACTCGAAAGCGTAGAAATTTGCGATGTTTCTTTGAGATTGGTACGTGGAAGTATGCATCCTGCAAGTCGATGGAGCACATCCAATCCTCTTGATGAAGCTGTGGAAAAATTTGATGGAGTGCCAACATTCGAAATTTTCTCTGCGAATGTGTTTGTTCAACAGTCTCAAGTCCAGAATAGGTCTGTATTCTGTGGCGGGGCCTCTTTTTCTTACAAGGAAGTAACGAGAGTAGACTCCTTGATTTCTTTGAGGAGCGGGGACTTTTTCTATAGCTCCTTTCTTCACTAAGGTGTTTATCTCCTTTTGTAATAATCGTTTGTTGTGGTGAGAAATGCCTCTTGGAGGTATTGATGGAGGAGGAGTTATGAATCTGAGAAGATAGCCATTCTGAACAATGTTGATGACCCATTTGTCTTTTGTTATACGTCTCCACTCCTCCAGATGTAATGAAACACTTCCTCCCACCGGAGTGGACAACAGCTTTGGAGGAAGACACATCTCATTGCTTTTGTGGCTGCTTTGGTGCTGTTGACTGTTGTTTGTTTCCACCTCTGCCACGTCCAGGTCTGCGTTGCTGGAACTGCGATCTTTGTTGCGTCTGACCTTGGTTCTGCGATGACCAGTTAGATGATTGACCTCGCTGTTGAAAAGAGCGTTTATCATAGGGGCGAAAACGACGACGAAATTCTTTCTTCTTTTCGAGGCCTACAGCCTTGAGAGTATCCAACTCAGTTTTCATTTTTGCCATTTCGTCGTCAGCATGTGAACCAAACAACGATGATCCATTAAAGGGCAGATTGGCTATCTTTCTTTGAGCATCGGGCTTGAGACCTGTGAGTCGAAGCCAGGCTGATCTTCGGGAACAAACGCCATGTGCGTACCCATGAGCTGCCAAATCTGCAGAGTCGGCCGCTGTACTAATGATCTGATTAGCAACCAGGCCCCCTTCCTGTACAATCTCTAGAAAGTCTTTTTGATCCTCTTTGGGTAATCTGTCTGTGAATCTCGTCAGAGAGTCCCATAAAGACCGGTCATATCGTCCCAGTAGAGCGGCTGCACTAGCCACTCTCATAACGGATCCTGATGTATTGCACATTCGCCGTCCCAAAGAATCCATGTTTTTGCTATCCTTCTCTGGAGGAGCAGATGACAGAGGTATTTGCATGTGCTTTTCTGGCGGCGGCGACTATAAGAGAATCCGGTGGCGGGTCAGACCGCAGAAATAAAGGATCTTGGTCTGGGGCCTTATACTTTTTGAAATCCTTGCGGGACCCGAGCCCACTGTGGCAGGTGTCAAAAAGTCTTCATCGCAGGCTCTAATAATCCTGGTACCAAAGGTAGAAGAGGCTTTGCAGAAGCTCGATGGTGCAAAGTTTCGAATATAACAGATGTAGAAACCTGAGGCACAGTCATGGTTATATTCAACTTGCTGGCACCTCTACAGAGAACCTCGTTGAATGTCCCCATATCGTCAACAGGAGAAACTCTGGATGGTGGGGTTGACGATATAGTAGGGGAATAGTCTCTATACGATGACCTTGTTGATGAGGTCGTTGTAGGAGACCTGTCTTCTCCTTGGCGTATGTGATCGACGGGGTTCTGAGCGTTCTTTTGAACGTGAATGCCGTCTTAATGGAGATCTGGAACGTCTCGGGGACCTACCAGCGGAAGATCTTGCGGATTCTGTGGGAGGAAGTCTTTCAGTAGATCTGGGTTTGTTCTTCCAGTGCCTAATGTCCAACCATCTGGGTGACATTGATGGGAGGAGATTTGTCTCTCGCCGGAGAGCCCTCCGGTGTAACCTGAATAATAGTTATACCAGGCGAGGAAGAAGCTTCCCTCGACGTCGACCGTGATTTTGAAGATGATTTTTCTAAACCTTCAGCTGGAATAACTTGCTTGTCCCTCGACGTCGAACGCCTCGACGTCGAACCAGAATGAGCCACCATCGACGACGACCGTGGAGGTGAAACTCTTGACGGTGGAGATCTATGGGACGAAGCCCTCGACGTCGGTCTCTTCGACGACGACCGCTGGTGTTCATGCGGTGTCTTCGACGTCGACCCTGCCCTCGACGTAGACCGCTGACGGGTCCGAGAGGGTGAATTGTAGAGACTCGACGCCGACCTTCGAGAAGGTGGCGGAGATCTCGACGTCGACCTCTGAAATAATGTCGACGGACGTTTCGACGTCGACCGAGGTCTATCATGCTTCGAGCCCGAAACATGTCTCGACGTCGACTTACTTTTCGACGGCGTACTCCTCGACGGCGATCTTGCCTTCGACGTCGATCTCGATCTCACTTGGGTCATAGCTCTCGACGTCGACTTACTTCTCGACGGCGATCTTGTCTTCGACGCCGACCTGACTTGTTTGGTTGGTCTCGACGTCGACGACATGCTATGATGTTTTTTCTTACTTCCAGCTTTTGGTGAAGTAGATTTTCGCCGTTTCCTTGGAGAAGAGGGCCCTCCAGATGGATGATGACTTTCTGGGCCACTTTTCTTTCCTTTCACCATCAAGGCTAGAAGTCTGATCTTCTCTCTGTCTTTCAATGTTCGACTTGAAAGTTGACGACAGTGGTAGCATGTCTCTGTGTTGTGAGAAGAAGGAAGACACACGACACAGACCGAATGAGGATCGGATTTGGCCATCTTCTTCCCACAGGAAGGACATTTATCGAATAAAGGTGGCATATCGGACTAAAAAGAATGTCAATTAGTCAGAAAAAGACTGATATTAAAACCAGTAAAAAGAAATATTGTTAGAATATTGTTAGAAATATAAATTCTGACTGGAAAAGTCAAAATCAGTTAAGCTCAAGCTCCAGGTTCCTCACAGAAGGAGCCGGAAAAAGAACTGACCTAACTGTCACCTGTGGTGCATGATGGGAGCAGGGGCTCCTGGAGGTCTTAAAGGCATAGTGCTCAGAGTCTCTGAGGCCTTAAAGGCGAGGTGCCAGTTTTCCTTTTCTGTACAGGGATGTTATTTATTTATGCAGCCTTATTTGGGCTAATTGCCTGGCATTACTGTTTTCTTGATGAAAATAAAAGGTTTTTTGCGGAATGCTCTTACTGTACATGTCCTTCTCTTACATTATATGTTTATATGGCATTTTCATACTAGAGAAATACATGTAATTCTGGCTTCTTAGCCTATTGGATATGTTTGAGGCTGCATATTTTTTATGTAATACATGTATATGTGTGTGTTATTTCGTACTATGTACTCCTTTTCTACTACATACACATATATATGTATTTTTATATATGCTCCGGGTTCCCGCACGTGGGCGGAGATTATTCAGTGCTTATGACTATTGATGAGTATCCCCTGGAAGAGAACTATAGTTACTATATTCTGCTCAAGTCTGTGAAAACACCAATAAGGAAAAAAGTGAATCAAAAACATCTAAGGAAAATAAATCTGTCATACGTACAAACATCTGAAAATAGACCATTGGTTCTGATCAAAATTTGCATCATTTAGTAGTTGAAGGCTGAACCCCAACTTTGTAAAATAGAAGTGTCCTGAACAGAGTCTGTTCCCCTGCACAAACAAGCATTGGCAGCACCAATAAGCCTTACATTAAAGACATTGCACATGTTAACTAGGGGTGGGCGATAAATTCTGCTTTGCGAGTGGAGTTAGCGGAGTTTTGCTCACTCTGCATTAAGCTTGTAGCGCCCAGTTCCGGCAAAACTCCAGCAAGCGCCGCATGGCGGGGTTTTGTCGTACGCAGTTCACCAACGTTAAGTTGGCGAGCGAGAATTGGCATCCCTTGGTGCGATTTTTGGGTGCTATGACAACACCCAGCGAGATTTTCTCAACATGGGCTGTCACGGGCAGTTGCGTCCGTTCTCAGTGAGAAAGCTGTCGCTTGAGTAGAAAATCTACTCGAGCAGCAGCAAAGATGCAGCATGGTGTTGTTCGCGCAGAGCGGAACAAGCTCCCAGCGCTAAAAATCAGTGCAGCGTGCCGATTACGCATGCAGAGCTTCATGGAATATCAATGAGTTTTTATGTAACTACACGGAATTCCGAGGAGTGAAACTCCATGAGTTCCGCCCACCCTAAAGTTAATGTGAAGCATTACAAGTAGATACCATGGGAAAGGAACCTCGTGTTAAGAAATCCCGCACAGGTGGGATAGCCTTCTATTACCTAGCCCCCTCCTATTGGAACCAACTTCCCAGCCACCTTCGGGAATGCCCAGACTATTTACTATTCCGAAGCATCCTTAAAACTGAGCTTTTTTGAAAATCAGTTCTTCCTAACTGTTGCACCTGCATAGCGCGGAGATAACCCTCTGGGGGGGATTCGGGCGCTTTACAAGTTACAAATAATAATGGATATGTATTTGTATGGAGCAAAGAACTGTAGAATAATATTGGTGAAGGTTAAATGGTTAGGTAACAGTTGCACTGTCAAGACCGGACCTAAAAAACCATGTAGGTTTAGTGATTGCAGTGCTGCTGCTAGAGAAAAACACCCATACATTATCTTTTTTTTGTTGTTGCAGTTTTATATAGCGCAAACACAACCCGAAGGTATGGGAGCGCTTTACATGAGCACCAGTTGCATTAAAGACAGACACTAATTTTTAGGCACGGGGAGATTAAGTGATTTGCCCAGAATCACAAGACGTTTGAGCCTCCCGCCAGACTCAAACCTGGTTCCCCAGCTCCAAGTTCGGCTGCTCTAGCTGTTAAGCTACATGCTCCCACCACACTACCGATCCCCTCCCATAAACAGTATGAAATCTCAACCCCATCATTGCCCTGTTCTGGACAAAAATCCTCAATACATCTCTTGCCTCAGGCTGTGTACCAGACTCCCTCCAACTTAGACAAATCACACCCATACTCAAAAAACCAGGGGCAGACCCCAATGATTTCAACAACCTAATACATCTCCAACCTCCCGTTTCTAGCCAAAACAATGGAGAAGTGCGTCCTACAACAATTTAGCCAACACATGTGAATTTAACCTCCACGACACCTTCAAATCAGGATTCAGGCATGGCTATAGCACAGAAACTGCCATGCTCAATATCTCAGATGACATCCACAGATCCTTAGACGAAGGTGACGCATGCCTACTTATGCTTACTTGACTTATCAGTGGCTTTTGAAACCATAAATCACCCAGCATTACTTGACACTTAAGATCTGCTCTGGTATCAATGGCACTGTCCTAAAATGGTTCACATCTTACTAGTTACTCTTGGTGTACCCCAAGGCTCAATTCTCTCCCTTCCCAATCTCTTCATGGAACAGTCATCCTGAAGCAATCAGGGGTCAAATATCACCTATATGCCGATGACACAACTCTACTACAAAATCAAATCACCCAGTGACAACCTGCATCTCAATGCCACACTAATCAAGATACAAACTTGGTTTAATTCCAACCACTTTAAGTTGAACCACAACAAAACTGAACTAATACTGTCCTCCCCTAAAAGTAGCCCTCTACCAATCCAAGACTGGCTCAAAAAACTGGATGCCCTAAATTGCGCTCTCACTCTGTCCAACTCCATAAGGTCCCTAGGCATCACCCTGGACAAAAAAACTCAGCCAAAGGAGAGCTTTACACACTAAAACACTTCAAGATAATTAAACCATTCATTCCCCCGATGATTTCAAGCTGGTAGTACAATCTCTAGTCCTCTCTAAACTGGACTATGGGAACGCCATCTTCACAGGGACACTGAAAACTCACCTCGTGCCCCCCCCAAAGATCAGTTCTAAACATGGCGGGCCGGCACTGTGAACACATCACACCGGCCCTCAAGATCCTCAAATGGCTTCCCATCGAAGGAAGATGTAGTTACAAGACTGCTTTCATCACCCACAAGGCCCTTCACACACAACTTCAACTATCTAGACAATTTTACGAAAGCAGGAAGAACGAGAACTCTGAGAAGCTCCAACTCACTTCTCATACCTCCCAAACTGAAAAGGAAATCCACTCTGGCTTGCTCTTTTTCTGGAAATGCACCCAGGATATGGAACTCACTCCCTAGAGATCTCCGATGCAACCCATCCTTCTCCTGCTTCAAAAGGGACCTGAAACACCTTCTCCTCAACAAATACTTTAACACGCACGCTAACTAAACTGTGTTTCATTAGCTCACTCTCTCTAGGACTAAACCCTGTGTGACGGTCGGTTGTTTAATTATTTGAGCTGACTAATGTGTCATTTACTGCTTTAACTCATTCTGTTCTAATTGTCCGCATACTGTAACCACCCTAATTGCCTAACAATTTTCTTTGTCTTTATTTATACTTGTACTTGAATCTAAGTGTCTCGCATTATATGTACAGCTATTTTATTTTCATTTTATGTAAAGCGCTCGGATACCTTTGGGTCTAGCTAGCGCTATATAAAAACCTATAAATAAAATAATAAAATGATAAATAAGTGTGCTTGAGATTATAGAGAAGCGCATATAATTGAACATATACAACCCGGGTCAGTTCTTTCCATGCACAGCTCACTGGTCTTTCCTAGCCCTGGCATGTAGGCAACCACCCTGCTTCACTCATTTCATCTTCAACTTCATCTCTCCTGCAGTGGAGTCTCAGCAGTCTGTGTTCCTCTGCACAGCTCCCACAATCATGCTTCTCCTTTCTCTGTTCCTCCTGCAGTGCACTCCCTACTCACCCCTTCTGCTCTAGCAAGTAGTCTACTCTCCACCCCCATATCCCTTATCTACTTTTGTATGAAAATAGTCCCGAGACTTTACCCGTCCCTTGGACATGCCTGCCCAACCCTTCTGCGAAGCTTATCCCCTCATATTTCTCCCTTTATTCTCTGAAATTTCAGAACTACTGAGACCTGCTATACTTCTCAGCTGTTCAAGCAGAGCCTTAAGATCCCATGTTCTTCTCACCTCTGCGATTCCTGGACTAATCAGAAACCATCTGCAGTCCTAACCTTATCTTGGTAATTCCAACATAACTTAGCAACCCTCTTTGCGATTAGCGCCTTATCTTTGGCTCTATGAGCCTTTCTGCTTCACATCAGAGACTATAAGGTAGCACTGAGATCAGTCAGTCTCCTAATTTTGGGGATTCAAGCACAAATCAGAATCTCCATGCTTCTCCTCTGGTCTCACCAGATGCCTGTGCCTCTACTGATGCCCTTTCACCATTGCAAGGAATTTAGCGTCTCATTTTCTTGCCTCATCTATCCAAGATCTAAGAAAACAGTACTAATGGCACTCTGCCAGCCACTAAGGTATCATATTTCTGAATTAGACCCAAAGTTATCTACAGCTAAAGTGCACAAGGCGACATACCAGTGTGGATGGGCGGGCTAGCAAAAATTAGATTCAGGGTTCGCATTGCAGGCAAAAGTATCAGACACTCCATGACAGGAGTGTTGGGGATAGCATCTCAAGACAAGCCGGCCTTGTTGCCTAGTGAATACATTGCCCCCTTCCATAATGTGATTTGCACAGGATGGGGGGGGGGCTAGGAGTCAAAGGAAGCAGACGCATACATACACTTCTACTGGGTGAAGAGAACCATCAATCAATCAATCATTTGTATAGCGCGCTACTCACCCAGAGGGTCTCAAGGCGCTTGGGGGAGGGGGGTCCGCTACTGTTCGAAAAGCCAGGTCTTGAGTTGCTTCCTGAAGGAGAGGTGGTCCTGGGTAAGGCGGAGGTGGATGGGTAGGGAGTTCCACGTCTTGGCAGCCAGGTAGGAGAAGGATCTTCCTCCCGTTGTGGCTCTTCGGTTGCGGGGGACGGCGGCGAGGGCGTGGTTGGTCGATCGTAGCTGGCGGGTGGGAGTGTAGAAGGTCAGACGGTCGTTGAGGTATCTGGGGCCTTGGTTGTGGAGAGCTTTGTGTGCGTGGGTGAGGAGTCTGAACGTGATTCTCTTGCTGACGGGGAGCCAGTGCAGGTCTCTCAGGTGTCCGGCGATGTGGCTGTGTCGGGGGATGTCCAGGATGAGTCGAGCTGAGGCGTTCTGGATGCGTTGGAGTCTTTTTGAAGTTTGGCTGTGGTTCCCGCGTAGAGGAGTTGCCATAGTCCAGTCGGCTGGTGACGAGGGCCTGGGTGACCGTCTTCCTGGTTTCGGTGGGGATCCACCGGAAGATCTTGCGCAGCATGCGTAGGATGTTGAAGCAAGACGAGGAGACGGCGTTGACTTGTCGGGTCATTGAGAGGGAGGAGTCCAGGATGAAGCCCAGGTTGCGTGCGTGGTCCGTTGGTTTGGGTGCGTTGCCCAGGGCAGGGGGCCACCAGGAGTCGTCCCAGGCGGAGGGTGATGATCCTAGGATGAGGACTTCCGTCTTATCTGAGTTCAGTTTCAGGCGGCTGTTACTCATCCATTCGGCTACGTCCTTCATCCCTTCATGTAGGTTGGTTCTGGCGGTTGTGGGGTCGTTGGTGAGGGAGAGGATCAGCTGGGTGTCGTCGGCGTAGGAGATGATGTTGAGGTTGTGTTGGCGTGCGATGGCTGCGAGGGGGCTCATGTAGACGTTGAAGAGGGTGGGGCTGAGTGATGATCCTTGTGGTACGCCGCAGATGACTTCGGTGGCCTCGGAACTGAACGGGGGGGAGGCGGACTCTCTGGGTTCTTCCGGTGAGGAAGGAGATGATCCACTCCAGTGCCTTCTCTTGGATTCCGACGTTGTTCAGGCGTTGCACTAGGGTGCGGTGGCAGACTGTGTCGAACGCTGCGGAGAGGTCCAGGAGGATGAGGGCCGCAGTTTCCCCGTTGTCGAGCAGGGCTCGGATGTAGTCGGTGGCTGCGATTAGGGCGGTCTCGGTGCTGTGGTTGGCCCGGAAGCCGGACTGCGAGTGGTCGAGGGATCCATTCGTCTCGAGGAAGGCGGCCAGTTGTCTGTTGACGGTCTTCTCGATGACTTTGGCAGGAAAAGGAAGGAGCGAGATGGGGCGGTAGTTTTTGAGGTCGGTGGGGTCCGCTGACGGTTTCTTCAGTAGGGCGCTGAGTTCGGCGTGCTTCCAGCTCTCTGGGAAGGTGGCGGTGTCGAAGGAGGTGTTGATGATGTCCCGGAGGTGGGGTGCGATGACGGCGTCGGCCTTGTTGAAGACGTGGTGAGGGCAGGGGTCGGTTGGTGATCCGGAGTGGATGGAGTTCATCGTGCAGATAGTGTCTTCGGTGTTGATCGGGGTCCAGGCTCGGAGGGTGGAGGTGGGGGACGTTGGAACGGTCGTAGGGTACGTCGGCTGTGTGCTGAAACTGTTGTGTATGTCTGCGATCTTGCTGTGGAAGAACGAGGCGAGCGAGTTGCAGAGGTCTTGCGAGGAGTGATGTCGTTTCCGGCTCTGGGGTTCGAGAGCTCTTTGACGATGATGAAGAGTTCCTTGCTGTTGTGGGCGTTGTTGTCCAGTCGTTCCTTGAATGCGGTTTTCTTGGTGGTGTGGATCAGCTGGTGGTGTTTTCGGGTGGCGTGCTTGAGGGTGGTCATGTTGTCTGCAGTCGGGTCTCTGCGCCATGCTTTCTCGAGAGCCCGGCAGTTCTTCTTGGATTTCTTGAGTTCGTCGGTGAACCAGGATGCTTTCTTGTTGCCGGGTCTGACTGGGGGGTCTTTAATGGGGCGAGGTCGTCTGCGCAGTTGGTGATCCAACTTGTGAGGTTGCTGGCGGCTTGGTTGGGGTTCGTTGAGCTGGCGGGGGGTTCTGGCTCAGGGATGTGGTGAGTTGGTCGGTGGTGATCTTGTTCCAGCTTCTGCGCGGAAACTGTTGCGGGTGGTGGTGCGTGGTGGTCCTGCTGAAGCTGAAGTGGACGCAGCTGTGGTCTGTCCAGTGGAGTCCGGTGGTGTGGCTGAAGGAGATGTCCTTGCTGGAAGAGAAGACGGGGTCAAGCGTGTGGCCGGCGTGGTGTGTGGGGGTGGTCACCAGTTGCTTGAGTCCGAGGTTGGCGAGGTTGTCCAGCAGGTGTTGCGATCGTTGTTGTTCTCTGGGTGGAAGTTGAGGTCCCCAAGGAGGATGTAGTCAGCCGAGGGGAGGGCGTGCGGGCTGATGAGGTCGGCGATGTCTTCGCTGAATTGTGTGCGTGGTCCTGGAGGTCTGTAGATGAGGGTGCCTCTGAGGGTGGTCTTGGGGTCGGTGTGTATCTGGAAGTGCAGGTGTTCGCCGGCTGTGAAGGTGTCGTCGGAGTTGGTCGTGATGCGGATGGTGTTCTTGTGGACGATGGCGATGCCTCCTCCGGTCTGGTTGGCGCGGTCCCTACGGGTGATCTTGTATCCGTCCGGGATGGCGATGGCGATGTCGGGCGCTGAGGAGGCGTTCATCCATGTTTCCGTGAGGAATGCGACGTCTGGTGATGTGGAGTCGAGCAGGTTCCAAAGTTCCACGGCGTGTCTGTGGACGGAGCGGGTGTTGAGCAGGATGCACTTCAGGTGGTTGCTGCTGGTGCTCGGCTTGGCGGGTGCGGTGCAGGTCCGGAGGCAGGAGAACTTGCAGGATTGGCAGGCGAAGGGTCCGTGGGTGCGTCCTGGGGTGGCACGGTGGCAGCCGGGGATACGGCCGGTGTTGAGTGCGTTGAGGGTGGCGGTGTCGTAAGTCCGGTGGGTGGGTTGGCTGCTGCGGGGGCCAGGGGTTTGGCGCTGGGCGCGGTCCAGGCACGGACGGGCGCAGACGGGCTTGCCTTAGGCGCGCCTTCGAGCGCGCCAGCGCGCGGCCGCCATATAAGGGGAGGTGGGAGGGAGGAGCAGCTGGGAGGCAGGGTCAGCGAATGGGCAGTCAGGGGCGGGGCCGTAGGGGACACAGCGGCGGGTTTGGAGAGAGGCAGCGAGGAGACAGAAGGAAAAGATGGACGCAGTACAGTGGGGGCAGCGAGGGGAGCAGAGGAAAATAACGGGCACACAGCAATGGGGGCAGCGAGGGTACAGAAGGAAAGATGGACGCAGTACAGTGGGGGCAGCGAGGGAGCAGAGGAAAATAACGGGCACACAGCAATGGGGGCAGCGAGGGTACAGAAGGAAAGATGGACGCAGTACAGTGGGGGCAGCGAGGGAGCAGAGGAAAATAACGGGCACACAGCAATGGGGGCAGCGAGGGTACAGAAGGAAAGATGGACGCAGTACAGTGGGGGCAGCGAGGGGAGCAGAGGAAAATAACGGGCACACAGCAATGGGGGCAGCGAGGGTACAGAAGGAAAGATGGACGCAGTACAGTGGGGGCAGCGAGGGAGCAGAGGAAAATAACGGGCACACAGCAATGGGGGCAGCGAGGGTACAGAAGGAAAGATGGACGCAGTACAGTGGGGGCAGCGAGGGAGCAGAGGAAAATAACGGGCACACAGCAATGGGGGCAGCGAGGGTACAGAAGGAAAGATGGACGCAGTACAGTGGGGGCAGCGAGGGAGCAGAGGAAAATAACGGGCACACAGCAATGGGGGCAGCGAGGGTACAGAAGGAAAGATGGACGCAGTACAGTGGGGGCAGCGAGGGAGCAGAGGAAAATAACGGGCACACAGCAATGGGGGCAGCGAGGGTACAGAAGGAAAGATGGACGCAGTACAGTGGGGGCAGCGAGGGGAGCAGAGGAAAAAAAACGGGCACACAGCAATGGGGGCAGCGAGGGTACAGAAGGAAAAAAGGACACGATACAGTGAATCGGGGCAGTGGGGGAAAAACAGACAAAAGCGGGCACCGAGGCCAACAAGCAGAGGGCGAGCTTACCAGCAGCAGCGGCGGGCAGGACACCACAGGCGGAGCTGTGTGGCGGGGGAGCGACCTACCTGGTAAGGTCAAGGATTCACCCTTTCAGCTGTGAATCCTGTTCAGGCCAAGGTTTGGAGACATATATGTACTTTGCAGAGCCGTTAAGTGCCCACACTGCCTAAACCCCAGGAGACGTTGAAGGTGTCGCACATTGTGAGGCTCTTTGGCAACTATCACCTATACATACCTATCACCTATACATACAGCGCTTTCTGTGCCCCAGTACACAGATTTCCCAAAACTGGTTTTGCAGCTGAGGGACATACCTGCACCTCTACGACGTGGATGGAGTCCCAGCAGCCCTTTATCTTCTTAGATCCATCACCAGCTTTCTTAATGAGTATCACCCCAGCAAAGCCATGCTCTAAGTCCCAGAGGTACACAGAGGACACTCCGCCTTCAAAGTACCTACATAAAAAAGTAGTAGTATTAATGTTTATAGTGAAGGAAGGAGAAAAGCAGATTACGTGAAAACAAAGGTGTACACAACTGCCTTCCATCAGTACACAGGACAAAACTAAACAGAGGTGGAAGAGCTGGCGGAAACTAACAGACTCATCAGATAAGTTAAATACACTTACTATGTATCTATTTCAGGAGATAATTTGTGGGCTGGGGTGTGGAGGTGAGTATAACCTGCAGGTGAAAGGGCTGAAACTTTACAAGGATGACAAAGCAATTCTTTCTTACAGTAAAAATAAAAAAAACAAGGGGGCAAATCGGAAAGAGTGAGGTAATGTCTTACTTCAGCATCAAAAGGAAACGCAGTTTTTGGTGAAGCCCCAGAAAGGCCTTCAGCTGTAAAAATATCTTTCCTTTACTGTCAACTGTTACTGCTGGTCTCCACCTGCATTTTGGGCCTCATATGATCACTGGGCCTTTGAATCTGCTACAAAATACAGCAGCAGTTTTTCAGGTCAGAAACGACTGCACAGGTAAACTGGCAATGCTTCTGAAACCATGTGCCTAGGAAGGCCTGCCATGTGCTGCATGTAGATGTGCTAATTTTTAAAATTTGCATAAGAAACTGGCTTACAATGATAAATTAAATATGAGCAGTAGTCCAATTATGCAAGGACAGTCCACAAAGCACACAGGCAATACATTATATTTTCCAAAGCTACAGTGTGTCCTTGTCCAGCATGCCTGCAGGACAGATGGGTCAGAGAACCTTGGACATGCAAAACTTTCCATTGAACCTGCAGTTTTCTAAAGTTTTGGTGGTATATTAAAATAGGATTGTTTTACACTAAACTATTCAAAACATGGACTATCTACACTTTGTCTAGATGTTCCCGAGTTATAAAGAGTATTGGTGAGCTCTTTAATAAGCCCAAACTTTCTCAGGCATTCTTGGACAATACCATCAATATCTGAAACATTCTCCCTCTGCAGCTCTACTGCGTGTTCTCGGTCTTCTCTTACTGGACTGAAACCCCTAATCTGAGGAGATCTCAGAGAGAAGGCCACACCGAAATCACTCCAACCCTTTGCCCCACACAAGTATCCAACTATCTCATTAACATCCCACCACTGCCCTATAGGTTCCATGCATATCAAACTATGCATGGTTAAAGACAGGGATTTGTGAGGTATACTTTATCATGAGATCAATTCTTGGATAAAGCATTCATCGTTTCCAAATGCCTCTCTGTTCTTTAGGTTACACTTCTTGCAGGTAAGATCCTTTTAGACAACTTTGCCACCACTTCCAACTCTACCTAAACAGAGTACTTTCTCATTGCAGACTCAAAGTATTGATCCTTAATTGATTTGTTTCCTTCGAATTATACAGTCCCTCCACTTTCTGCCCAAACATTACTTTTCCCTCACTTGTGTAATCTCTCTCTCACCCCATACTACTCTTGAAAATAAACTTGCTTGCTATCTGGCATTGAACGACAAACTCAAATCCAAGAATTGGAGATTTACTGGGTTCAATCAAGGTACTAGCTCTTCAAAACAGTCAGTAGTCCCCAGCTGATTCACCCGCTTTAGGTGAACCCGGCAGGAACATTTCTTTGACATTCATTCTATTTGCAGGTATTTCAGTTGCGTTTCAAGCACCTGACGAAAATAGGAAGACAAGCGTGAGTTCCTTGAATATGAAAGGGGGGGGGGGAATACTAATTCTAATGTGCTTCCTGTGGAAAGGTTTTACAAAACAGAAAAAAGAGCTAAAACTAAATGAACAAATACCTTTGGTAATGCTTTTCTGGTGGGTACTCCATCTAACTGCAGATTTAGAATATACCCAGGCGCCAGACAGGATCTGGGGATTTTTCAGCATAGTATTTGCGTGCCGATAAGTGGCGTCTTGTGGTTTGGTGTCAACTTTGCTCCACCTAGGAATTGACTGCTGGAGCCATATATAGGTGCTACCCAAGCACTTTGCCTTCAGTCTCTTTCTAGACATTGCGTGCGCCCTCGAGGAAGAAACCCAAAAGTAATCAATTGTGCAGATCGAAAACTTGGGGCCTTCTTAGATGGAAAAGAAGCCATTCAGCAGAACAGGGAGAGGGAGGGTAGTGATGAACCTGCAGTACAATAGGGTAATCACCAGAAAGAGCAGTACTGAAGGTGAGTAACTTGTTCTTCTGACTGATATTTCTAACCGCTTTAGAATAGATACTAAAGCATTACCCACTCGATGGTGGGTCTGTGAATGACTCAAACCAGAAAGTTTGGCAGGACTGAATGGCCAAAATGCTCTTCCCTTGGAACCTGGCTGTCAAGGTAGTAGTGCTTTGTGAACACCTGAACTGATGTCCACGTTGCCACCGGACAGACATCCAGGACAAGTAAGCTGTGTGCCAATGCAGTGGTAGCAGGTTTTGCCCTGGTGGAATGGGCCTTCAACACTTCTGGAAGCAGCTTCTGCACCATTAGGTAGCAGATCTCGACTACCCACCTGCAAAGGTCCCTTTCTGCACCGCCTAGCCTTTCTTCGTCTCAAGAGAATCCCATAAAAGTTGATCGTCCACCTGGTGATCCTTGGTAAGATCGATGTAAAAATGGGAGCACAATTTAGATGTCCAACGATGGTTTGAGGGGGGGACGAAGAACATTGGAAGAGTGATGGATTGTCTGACATGAAGAGGCCCCAACGTTTGTGAGAAAAGCTTCTCTTGTCATCAACACAAGCTGGTCCGGAAAGAAGGAGGTATAAGGCAGCTGAACTGAAAGCATGACTTTCATTCATGCAACAAGCTAATGTTATCGCAATGAGGAAAACCACCTTCAGAGCCAGCAGGCATAGGGGACAGAGGTGTAACAGCTCAAAGGGAGCACACATAAGAAAACTAAGGACCAAGATATGGCCCCCCCTGTGGTATTATGAACAATTTCAGAGGAAACATGGTCGATCAAACCTTTGAGGATAGCAATACAATAGGTTATTAAACAAGAACGGTTGGTTTAGTAAATGCAAAAAGACTGACAAGTAACCTTTAACAGTGCCCACTGCAAGTCCTTGTTGGGCCATATATAAAAAACTGCAACACATCCGAGAGCTTGGCTTGCAAAGGTTCAGTGTCACGGGTGCCGCACCAAGACACAAACTTGCCCCAGATGGCAGTGCAAATCGATTTAGTAGAAGAACACCTGGCCACCAGGATGACATCCACCACTCCAGCAGAGTAATTGAATGAAGTTAACTGTCACCATCTCCACTAATGGAAGTGTAGATTGAGCAGGCCCGGGTGCAAAAGACCCGGCCCTGCTGCTGTGACAAAGTCTTCTCAAAGAGGCAGCTGGAGCGAAGGAAAGATGCTCATGCCCAGAAGCTACTGGGTACCACTTCTTGGGAACTCCAACATGCAAGTGTTGACGAACAAGTTACTTACCTTCCGTAACGATACATCTGTAAGAGATATATATTAGTTATGGATTCCTCACCTTAGAATTACCCCCAGGCGTCAGACTGGATCCGGGGAATTTTTCTTCAGCAGTACCCCTGCGCGTCGGTAGGCGGCGGTCGACTACGTGTTAGTCGTTGGCGGTGGTCGCCAGAAGGACGTTGCGGTATCTACTTAGACGCCGCCCCTGCACGCTGACGTCAATTCTTTACACGACATTCCACGCCAGAAGCGCAGAGCCATGCAAATCCCTGACCACTCATGCACAAAAATAGGGCCCTGAAAGGATGTCCCTTACCCTAGAAGTCAGTTCGCAGAACGGGTTGGATGGGTGGGGCGGTAAGGAATCCATAACGAATATAGGTCTCTTACAGATATATCGTTACCGAAGGGAAGTAACTGGTTCATCTGAAAGAGACTATTAGTTATGGATTCCTCACCTTAGAATAGATACCCCAACAATACCAACCCCGGAGGTGGGTCTACGAACTAAGTTCACACCAGAAAGTCCTGGAGAACTTAATGGCCAAAGAAGCCGTCTCTCAGGACTGGACTGTCCAGGCAGTAATGTTTAGTGAACATGTGCAATGAAGCCCACATGGCTGCCTGGCAGATGTCATGAAGAGGGACTCCACATCCCAAAGCTGTAGTGGCTGCCTTCGCCATGGTGGAATGGGCACGCAACCCTACAGGAGGTTCCTTTTTTGCCAAGGAATAACAAATTTTGATGCAAAGAACGACCCATCGAGAGATGGTCTGCTTTTGCACGGCCCGACCTTTCTTGGCGCCCACATAGCCAACAAAGAGCTGATCATCCACCCGGAACTGTCTTGTGCAATCCAGATAAAAGGAAAGCGCACGTTTTGGATCCAGACGGTGGAGCCTCTCCTCCTCTTTAGAAGGATGCGGGGGCGGGAAGAAGGTGGGCAAAGTGATGGTCTGTCCTATGTGGAAAGAGGTAACCACTTCGGGAAGAAAGGAAGATCTAGTGCGAAGGACAACCTTGTCCGGATGAACAGCCAGGAAAGGAGGTTTTGAAGAAAGAGCCTGAAGCTCACTCACACTGCGAGCAGAGTTAATGGCAACCAAAACAGCTGTTTTGAGTGTCAAAAGTCTGAGAGGACAGTTATGTAGAGGCTCGAAAGGAGCGCACATAAGGTAAGTCAGAACAAGATTCAAGTCCCACTGGGGCATTATGAAAGGAATAGGAAGAAATAAGTGAATAATGCCCTTAAGGAAACGATTTACAATAGGGGACATGAAAACAGAAGGTTGATCTGGAAGGCGAAGAAAGGCCGAAAGGGAGTGCCCAGAGCAGAGCCCTGCTGGGCCAAGGAAAGAATGAAGAGGAGAACCTCTGAAAGAGGGGCAGAAAGGGGATACACAGCCTTTGCTGTGCACCATGCCACAAATTTGTTCCATCTACAGGCGTATACTGTTTTGGTGGAGGGACGCCTGGCTGCCAAGATAACATTACAGACTTCAGGAGAAAGGTCGAAAGCTGTCAACTGTCGCCACTCAATCTCCAAGCAAGGAGGTGGAGGCTGGACAGGCTCGGGTGGAGGACCGTCCCCCTGCTGCTGCGACAGAAGATCCTCCCGAAGGGGCAGTCTGATCGGAGGATCGATGGCCATGTTCAAGAGCTCGGGATACCAAACTCTTCGTGCCCAGTCCGGGGCCACAAGAATGACTTGGGCCCGGTCGCGCTTGATCTTATTCAGCACTCTGGGCAGAAGTAGTACAGGCGGAAAGGCGTATAGAAGACCGCAACTCCACTTGCAACGAAAAGCGTCGCCTAGCGTGTGCCGCCTTGGAAATTACAACGCGCATAACTGCTGACATTGCACGTTCTCTTCGGTGGCGAATAGATCTAACCAAGGCTCTCCCCACTGCTGAAAGAGACCTTGCACCACCTCAGAGTGAAGACACCATTCGTGATCCATCATGTACGGGCGGCTGAGTTCGTCCGCCCTGGCGTTCAGAGAACCTGCCAGGTGTTGACCCACCAGGGACATGCCCTGATACTCCAGCCACTTCCAGAGACGAAATTCCTCCTGGCACCTTCCTCCACCCTGCCCTGTTTGTTGCAGTACCACATGGCGGTGGTGTTGTCCGTGAACACCTGCACTACTCTTCCTCTGACAGAAGGAATGAATGCCTTCGGTGCAAGACGAATCACCCGGAGCCCCATAAGGTTCATGTGGAGCCCGGACTCCACCGGAGACCAGAGGCCTCTGATCTCCGCCTCCCCCATGTGGCCGCCCCAGCCCAGAAGTGATGCATCCGTCACCACTGTGAACTCTGGTTGGGGAAGGGAGAGGGATCTGCCGTCGACCCAATCCTGGCTCGTTAGCCACCACTGCAAGTGGTGTGCAGTGCCCTCTGAGATCTGGATGCAATCGGAAAGATTTCCCTGATGATGTGCCCACTGGAACTTCAGGTCCCACTTCAGAGCCTGCATATGTCACCTGGCATACTGCGCCAGCAGGATGCAGGAGGCCATGAGGCCATGAGGCACAGTAGCCTCAGGGTCATTCTGACCGAAACCCGGGATAGAGTGTCCAGAACCGCTCCAATGAAAAAAAAGCTTCTGAGAGGGAATCAGGTGCGACTTTGGCACGTTGATGGTGAGCCCAAGCGAATGCAGGAGGTCCGCCGTAGTCTGGAGGTGGGAGAAGACAGCCTGGGGCGAGCTCGCCTTCAGCCAGTCGTCAAGATCTGGGAAGACTGGAACCCCTGATCTGCGCAGATGAGCTGCGACCACCGCCATCACTTTCGTGGACACCCGAGGGGCGCTGGTAAGGCCAAAGGGGAGCACTGTAAACTGAAAATGCTTGTGGCCTACCGTGAACCGTAGGTTACGCCTGTGGGACGGCAGGACGGGGATGTGGAAATAGGCATCCTGCAAGTCCAACGCTATCATCCTGTCTCCAGGGTCTAGGGCAGACAGGACCTGAGCCAATGTCAACATTTTGAACTTTTCCTTCCGGAGGAAGCGGTTGACGTCCAAGGAGATCTAAGACAGGACGCAGGCCTTTGTCCTCCTTGGGTACCAGGAAGTAGTGGGAGTAACAACCACGACCTACTTCTGGCACAGGGACTCGCTTGATGGCTCCCTTGGCCAAGAGTCGCAACTTCCCGACGGAGAAGGGCCAAGTAATCCTCTGACATGCGATGGAAGGCAGGTGGCATGGAGGGAAAGGGAAGTCTCAAAGTGGAGGGAGTAGCCCCTTCGGACTATCTGCAAAACCCACCTGTCCGACGTGATGTTGAGCCAGTGGGGGAGGTGATGGACAATCCTGCCGCCCACAGGCAACTGGTGGCCCTGAAAGGTCTGACTAGGAGGGCTTGGAGGCTGCTGCAGAGGGTGCGCTGGTGGACTGGCCCGCCTGCTGGCCCCAGAACCCACGTCCCCGGCCGCGCAGAGGCTGGACAGCTTGCGCAGGACTGTGGCTCTTGGCGGAACATGGCGGGGCACCCCTTCCATAGCCACGAAAGGGGCGAAAGGCAGACTGCGCTGGGCGGGAGGTGGAAGCGAGGCCTAAGGATCGGACCTTAGCCCTAGAGTCCTTGAAGCGCTCGAGCGCATTGTCCGCTTTGTTGCCAAACAAGCGACGGCCATCAAAGGGCATGTCCAAAAGAGTTGATTGGACATCACCGGAAAAGCCAATGGACCTCAGCCAGGCGTAGCGTCTCAGGTCTACAGACGTTGAAATCGTTCTGCCTAGCGAGTCGGCGGAGTCCAGTCCACATCGTATGGGGAACTTCGCTGCATCTCTACACTCTGCAACTGCACGGGAGAGCACGGCCCGGGCCTCACAGAATGAGAGTAACAGCCCAAGAGACATGCAGCGTTCACCGACCGCAGTCCTAAGCTGGCGGAAGAAAACATCTTCTTCCCAAGATGGTCCAGCTTCTTGGATTCCTTATCAGGTGGAGCAGTAGGGAATGCAACCTTGGAAGTCGAGGCTTGGACCACCAAGCTCTCGGGGATAGGGTGTTGGGAGAGGGAAATGGGGTCGCCCAGTGGCTCTCTGGCAATCATCCTATCCACAGGAGCCCCTGTGCTGGGCTTAGACCAAGTGCCCAGAGGATATCCATGAGGGCCTCATTGAACGGCAGCAGGGGCTCCGAAGAGGCCGCTGCCCATTCAAGCACCTCGGTCAGGAGGTTAGTCCTGACCGCCACCGTAGGAAGCACAAGGTTCAAGGCCTCAGCCGCCCTACGCAACACCACAGCGTAAGAGGCACCCTCCTCCGTAGCCACGGTAGGGGGAGAAAGCATGCCAAGGTCTGGAGAAGTGTCCAGACCACTGGCCTCACCCAACTTCTCTCTCCAGTCCGGTTCTTCTAACTGGTCTGCCAGAGGGTCCACAGACCCCTCCCAGTCCTTCTCACCCTCCTCTGGTAGCCACTCAGGGCGATAGGGAACACCAGGGGAGAACAGAGGTACAAAAGAACTGGTTGGCGCAGGTACAGATGTCGGTCGACGCCGGTCCGGCTCTGTGTCCATGTCGAGGGGGGAGGCCAGGGTCTATGTCGGTTGGAGACACAACCGGCGTCGGAGGGGGAGGAGGTGTCGCCAATGGATTCAGCGCCGGAGGAGGTGTCGTAAGGTCGACCGGCGCCAATCCGGATCCAGACCTGAATCCCTGCAGCGCCGAAGTCGCTGGCCTCGAAGGCCTAGAACCCCAGCAGAGTCCGCGGGGCCCAAAGGTGCGCCAGCGGAGTCTGGCTGCCCAAAGATGGAGTGGAGGGCTTCGTAAAAACTACGAAGTTGGGCAGGGGTCGCTCCGGCTCCCGGGGAGGGAGGCTCCGAGTCGACCCAACAGGCTCTGTGGGCGGAGCCGGATGACTACCATCCGCATCCCGCGTCAGCCGACGGACGGGGATAACGCGAAGAGCGACGGTGCTTCTCCGCCTTCTTTTTGTGCTTCGACTTACCCGAAGACAAAGACTTCGACGAGGAGTGGTGGTGATGGCTCCGCGACCGGTCCCACGACCTCCCTCTCGACCGGGACCTCGAGCAGCGTGGAGCCGACTGCCGGGCCTCCAGAAGCTTTCGGGACAACTCCCGCAAAGACTTCGGGTCCATGGCCCGGCAGTCAGAGCACGACTTTGGGTCGTGGACGAGCTCCAGACACCAGAGGCACACTAGATGTGGGTCCGTCACAGACATCAGCTTGTGACAGGAGCCACAAGGCTTGAAGCAGGTTCGCCGATGTGACATCCCTGTGCACCAGGAGTCGAACGACTCGAAAAGATGTCGACAAAGTCAAAAAAGGGTAGTCAAAAAGTGATTAGAGGTACCACTCTCTCCGGATCTGCGCTGGCTGGCGCGGAAAAAGAAAGAACTGACGTCAGCGCGCAGGGGCGTAGATACCGCAACGTCATTCCAGCGACCATGACGCCAACAACTAACACGGCGTCAACCGACGCGCAGGGGTACTGCTGAAGAAAAATTGTTTGGATACAGTCTGACAACTGGGGGTAATTCTAAGATGAGGAATCCATAACTAATAGTCTCTTTCAGATACTGCCCATACTCAGCGGTGGCAAAGAGATCGAGCCAGGGCTCTACCCACTGTCAGAAAATTCCACCTCCAGATGCAATTGCAGTTTGTGATCTGCTAGGTGTCGTCAGAGTTATTCTGCCCTGGCATTTAAATATCCCGCTAGGTGGTGCATGATCAGGGAAATGCCCCAACGATTTAGCCACGTCCAGAGGAAGAATGCCTCTTGGCACAGAATGCAGTACCCCACTTTTCCCTGTTTGCTGCAATACCACATGGCTGTAGAGTGATCCATGAGGACCTGTAACGACCTCCCCGTGATGTGAAGGCTGCTCTCTCCTGGAGACCACAGTCATTTGATCTCCACATCTCCCAGATGATCCCAACCCTGCAGGGACACATCTGACACCACAGTCAGCTCTGGATGGGGCAGAGGGAGGGGTCTGCTGCTTGTCCAATTGTGGTCGAGCAGCCACCATTTCAAGTTTTTGTGCAGTCTCTGACAGGACAGAATCAGACAGGTTCCCTCGGTGCTGAGCCCACTAAAACTTCAGTGTGCAGAACCCACATATGCCATCTGGCATGATAGGCAAGGAGGATACAGGAGAACAAGAGTCCAAGAAGTCAGAGTCATCCTCTTTGAGAATCAGGACTGAAGCTGAAACAGGAGTATCACGGCCTGAATGTACGGGACTCATTCCGGAGTAAATATACAACGCATCCAGGAAGACTCCGACAAAAGAGATTCTGTACCAAGGAGCCAGGAGTCTTCAGCACAGAGCGTTAACCCAAACAATGTAAAGAGGTTCGGCGGCGTCTGGAGGTGGCATACGACTAACTGTGGCGAGTCCATCTTCAACAGCCAGTTGTCTAGGTGGAGAGAGGGGTTGACTGCCACCCGAACCGCCGAAGATTCGCTGCAACCATCGCCATCATCTTTGGAACACCCGAGGGGCACTGGTAGGCAAAAGGAACACAGCAAACTGAACATGCATGTGGCCAACATTGAGCGGCAGGTAGCGTCCGTGGGCCTGCAGGACGGGGGCATGGAAATTGGAATCTGGCAGGTCCAATGCTACCAATCATTCTCTAGGATCCATGGCCGACAGAACCTGGGCCCATGTGAATATCCTGAATTTGTCCTTCCGCAGGAAGAAGTTGAGGTGTAAAAGGATTGAAATAGGTTGGAGGCTTCGGCCCTTCTTTGGCATTAGGAAGTAGTGGGGGGGGGGGTGGGGGGGGAGGGGAGGGAACACCCAGTTTCAAATTTCCACATCCGGACCTTCTCTATGGCTCCTATCGCCAAAAGAGCCTGAACTTCCTGCAGCAAAATGGACAAATGGTCCTCCAAAAGCTGCTCTGTTGTAGCTGGAATAGGCAGAAGGATCGAGAGGAATAGAAGTGCTTTGCCCATTTGTACCATCTGCCAGACACACCTGTCTGATGTTATTTGTGGTCACCGTGAAGAATAGAAAGGATCCTGCCTCCAACAGGACGGACATGGGCTTCTGAAGGATAAACTAAAGCAGGTTGGACGCTGCTGTCACAGGAGCTGGAGATCGGGAAGTGCCTGACCATTGCCTGCTAGATCACCTACCCTGAAAGTACTGGGATACCTGTTGTTGGGGTAGTGGGCCTTGACTTTGTTGAAAGGTGACACCCCTAGCAATGGATCAAAGGGGGGAGCGAGATTGTTGTGGCCACTACCTTGCAGTTATTGAAAAGTCGAGGGAGTGGGCAGTTGCTCTGCTTTCTTTTAAGTGCTCAAAGGCAGTGTCTACCTTCTCGCCCAAGAGGCGAGTCACATTGAAAGACATAACCATGCGTGAACCTGACCTGAAAAGCTTGTGAATCTTATCCATGCGTGGCGCTGTGGCAACACACTAGTGCCAATCTCTCTACCCACGCAGTCACTCGGTTTAGCCCCGAGCGGATGATGTACTTGGCCACATCCTGGATTGTCTGTAATGAACTGGCTCTGAATACCCAGCCAGCAGCTGGCACTGACTGATCGAGGATGAGGCTAGCCAAGGAAAACATTTGTTTCCCAAACAGCTCCATTCTCATTGACTCCTGTCTGGTGGGGTCATAGGGAAGGATTTAGGGTTAATTCTACTGATACATTAACAGGTTTGAAATGCACAAAGAAGCATCATACGTTCAAAAATTGGTCCAACATAGTGCCTGCAGTGTGCTTTGTAGGGTGGTCAACACAGAAACTGGACCAATGAATATTTGCAAGGTTGTAGCCTATCTAGAAGGGAGGTGGATAAAAGTACTGCTATCCTCCTCTATGCACCGCTAGAGGGCTCTTAGTGTATTGAGGTCTAGTAGGTAGAAGAACAGGCACTAACACAGCTGGGTCTGTGGGATAGATGTCTGAGTAACAGCAAATGTTACTTGCAGCTATGGAAACACAGCAGGTCAGGTGACGTAAAAAGCTACAGACTCACCAACTGAATTTGGTCTTAAAAGTAATATTAATTTACTGTTCAAATATATCACAGTGGCAAGAAATGTGTTTGGGTGTGAATATGCTATGAGAAAATAAGATCTGTGGTCATTTCCAGCAGGACTTAATTTACTATTCTGGTACACTGCCACATCAAGCAAAGTAAAATCCTTAGTTGCTGAGCAACTCTCTACCTAAAGCAGACCTGGTGGGAAGGACAGGAAGGAAGCCTTTGGGTTTACAACGAAAGTGGCATCACACCAAAATAGCACTTTGAAGTATAACAGACCACAATGACCTAGGACATGAACAGTACAGATCACAAATCCCTTATGTGTCTGAACCCTACAGCTAGGAGGGGTCAGCCTCCAGACACTGTGGTTCATCAGTAAACAGAAAGTATACCTTATACGAAGCAGGATGGACTATAAAGAATCATGCCAGGGGGAAGGTTTAAGTGCAGCAGTGAGCTAAAGTATCCCTTTCTCGATTACTCTGTCAAAACCGGGTCAAGCTAAAGACACGCGTTTTATTCTTAAGAGAAATTGGAAGAATTTGTCTGAGGCCTCATTAAGTCCGATTCTGCTGGACAATTACCCCCGTCTATCCTCGGACCCCAATGTAGATTCAGCTGCTATACATCAATGGATTACCAATGCTGTGGAGTCAGTCGCACCGGCCAGAGTAGTGAAATCGATTAGACTGTCCCCCTCAGCTCCCTGGTTCTCTGATGCCCTCAAAGAATCAAAAAGCAGATGTAAAAAACTGGAACGCCAGTGGAGGCTGTGCTACTGCGATTTAGCTAAGGGAACGTACAAAAAAGCATTAAAAGACTTTCATAAATCCCTAAAAGTTGCCAGGCGAGACTACATTGTTACACGCATCCACAGTGCTGACCACTCCATTACAGAGGTTTTTAAAGTAGTCCAATCCTTTCTTAAACCCAAGGCTATAGAGACGGGAATGATTCGGTCCCTAGCTCTGTGTGAAAAAATTGCTAGTCATTTTGATAATAAAATTTTAAAGGTCTACGACTCCTTCTCGTCCCCGGAGGCAACTGAGAAATCGGCTCTCTCCCAGGGCACGGGTGAGGTTCTTTCATTCACCAACTTCACACCGATCTCATCTCTGGACGCGCTAGCTGAAATTCAAAAATGCCGCTCTGGCGCCCCAGATGATCCTTGCCCTCCCAAATTGTGGAAAATGTTAGCTCTCTCCCTGATGGGCGGGCTGCTTTATATATGGAACACCTCCCTAGACACAGGCATCTTTCCTGACCAATGGAAACATGCAACACTTCTCCCTTTGCAAAAGAAACTAAATGGTGATCCAGGTGACCTCAGCAACCTTAGGCCCATCTCTTTGCTCCCTGCCCCAGGAAAGATGCTGGAGAAGTTGGTTCAGCGCCAACTGACCACCTTTATTGAGCAGCATAGTGTATTGCATGACACACAATCTGGTTTCCGGGCGGGATTCAGTACGGAGACCGCTCTCCTTGAGGTGGCAGAGTCGTGTAAGATGGTCGCTGGATTCAGGAGCATCAGCATTGCTGGTGCTCCTGGATCTATCCGCCGCGTTCGACACTGTCGATCATTCCATATTGATCCAAAGATTACAAGGTGTGGGTTTTGGGGTGAAAGTGTTGACCTGGCTGACATCTTACCTGAGTGGGCGCACGCAGAGAGTTGCCCTACAACCGTTCGAATCTGAACCAAAACAACTCTGGTGCGGTGTTCCCCAGGGTTCAGCTTTGAGTCCTTTGCTCTTTAACTTATATCTGGCTCCACTGTTTTCCCTTATTGCCAACTGGGGAGTGAAGGCGATCTCCTACGCTGACGACACCCAGTTGGTTTTTCCATTTAAGGAGCGGACGATAGATGCCTTTAAGAACTTTAAGGGCTGTCTGCGAGACATAGCTCTATGGAAGAACTCTAATAAATTAAAGCTTAATGCTGGGAAGACAGAGGTTTTATTCTTCGGGAAAGACCATGTGCCAGACTTTGATTTATGGTGGCCGTCAGAAATGGGTCCACCCCCATCCCCCGCCACACGTATTCGAAATTTAGGAGTGAGATGGGAGGCGGACCTCTCTTTCTCAGCTCAAATACAGCAGGTTTCTGCAACATGTTTCAGTAAACTAAAAATCTCCGGAAAGTCCTACACTTCCTACCGGAAGATTGCCGCAAAACAGTAGTCCATGCCACAGTTACATCCAGGCTGGACTACGCAAACAGTTTATATCTGGGCCTTCCCAAGTACGCCATTTGCCGCCTTCAGATGATTCAGAATGCGGCTGCGAGGCTGGTTCGTCGTATACCTTTTCGACACCATGTCTCTCCGCATTTACAAAAGCTCCATTGGCTTCCAGTTGAGAAACGAATTAAATTTAAGGCTATGACGTTGGCCCACCGGGCCCTTAATGGAAGGTGCCCTGGTTATCTGAAGGAAAGACTGTGTCCCTGTAAGCAAAATCGTACACTGCGATCCAATTCTCATAATTTGCTGCGCACCCCACGATTTGCGAAATCCCGTTTGGGTGGCAGAGCTTTCTCAGTCAGAACAGCTTCGCTGTGGAATACTTTACCAGGGCCCCTGCGACAGGCCAACTCTGAAGCCTGTTTTAGAAGGGCCCTGAAGACGTGGCTCTTTATGGCTGACTAAATAGAGCTTGTTGGTATTGGTACTCTCTCTGGTTGCAATTACCGGTTGGGTAGCTGTCGCGCTTTATAAGCTCTAGTATTATTATTATTATTATTATTATTATTATGGACTATAAAGAATCATGCCAGGGGGAAGGTTTAAGTGCAGCAGTGAGCTAAAGTACCTTAAGATAGTCAAGATGTAAAATGGCCAGTCACTATTGACATATTGATTTATAAAGCACACAAATACCCGACAAAGGATGCCCTGGTGCTAAAGAGAGAAGTTTGCCTGCAAACAAATCCTACAGGGAGAACAAGTGAGTTTTTAGCAGTTTGCGAAATTTGAGAAGCCACTTTTCAGCTCGAAGAGCCAGATGAAAATCATTCAAAGTTTGAGAAGTAACCACAATATAGGAACTACTTATTACTAATGTGAGCTTTGTTGAATTTAGGAATGTTAACAATGTAAAGTGCTGGAAGCAAGGGATCTTTTAAGGAGTATAAGGAGAAACAAAAGGCCTTATAGCTGTTAAAAGGCAAACTACGTAGGGCTTTGTGACAAAAGCATATGGCTTTAAGAAGGCAGAGCTTACGCAAAGGGAGCCAACGAACAGAAAGGTGAACAGACATACTGGCTTTGCTGCTCAGCCCAATATAAGACATGCAGCAGCATTGTGAATGAGTTGCAATTTGTGGAGAGGATAACAAGCAGGAATTATGAAAAGAGAATTACAGTAGATCAGCCTGGAGAGGAGGGCTGGGACCAAAGTTTTCATGGAAGAGCCTGGTAGCAGCGGAATTATGTTCCTGATTACTATGATCATAAAAAGCAGGTGCAAGTAAGCTTATCAACATGTGCTTCAAAGGTAAATTTTTCATTAAAATTTACCTCCGGATTCCGAGCCCAAGAAGATGGTAAGGGAGGGGTACCAAGAGAAACAGGACACCAGTTGGAGGGTGTGAAAGAGGGCTTGCCAAAAACAATGATCTCAATCGTATCAGTGTTGACCTCAAAGGTATTATTCATCCAACTGGCCATCGAACACACACTCTTTAAACATGTTCTACAGATGATGGTAGTGGAATTCAGTTCTGTCTGGAGAAGGACTATTCTGCTCCTGCAAGCTACTTTCTTTGTTAATCCTCTACAGCTGCTCTGTTAAATAGTTTGACCTGCTTGATACCTCACTCTCTAAGGAGTAACAAAGGTTTGGCCCCACAGGACTGACTCTGCTTTGATCCTTCCAAAGTTGATACATTTTGCACCAATAAGATGGGCAATAACAACATGGTAAACTGAATAGGTTTAGCATTTATTCATTCATGGAGCACATATGCCATCCAAAGGGCGTCTTGGCGATAAACGTTAGAACTGCTGAAACATGGAAGAATAAGATATGAAAAACACAAAAATTAGTTTGCAGAACAAGAAAAGTTCTGATTTCTTTCCTAAAGTCCTGGCGATTCTGAATTTTGGTAAATCATTCCCTAATTCAGGCCTTAAAGGCCTAAAAACTACCCCTGGTTCGAACATGTCTGGCAGGCAGAACATGCAATAAAAGAACAGTGTCAGAACAGAGAAGTTTGTAAAGCACTGCAAATATTTCCTCAAATCAATATTTGCCACCACCAACATCATAGTATTTTCGGTACTTCAGACAAGCTTCTTTGAACTGCATCTGCGGTTTGATCAGTAGCCAATATAGCCTTTGACTTGCTTAAAATCTATTTGTACTTCCTAGGGCCCATCACCAAAGTTCTGAACAAGGTGGCGTCTAAGATAACTTTTGGCAGGTCCAAGTATACGCTATTACCATACCAACCTTCAAAAGCGATTGGGTGAAATGACCAGGGTACGAGTCAACCTCAGCAAGACGGGAATAATTTTTCCTAGTAGACAAAAGGGCCTGAAAGCACGAAGAGATTACTATGACCGGTGCCATAAATCCTTAAATAATAATAAGTGATATCCATCTAGTAGAAGAATTCCAAGTGGCCTAAACATACAAACAGCTTAGATCCTAAGGAAGTAAGCAACATACATTCTTGCCACTGCTGTTTATTTTTGCTGATTAATTGCCAGCTCAGTTTAGTTACCACTCAACTTCAAACCATTTGCCAATGATCCACTGTTAAAAGGCACATAAGCAGTTCACAAGCGTAATGTAGGGTCTTCTCAATCCTAACAAGCAAACAGCTGCAGGCTATTAGTGCAAGAAACCGTAGAGCACCCAAAGGCTCTGCTCAACCGAGTTGGCAGTTTCAGACAGTTTGGTAAGCAGGAAAGGAGAGAGTGAGGATCCCTGAGGAACTACAAACTATATCCAGTGCTAGTGGACCCAAAAGATGGCCACATCAAGGACTGTGAGCAGCTTTCGAAAAACGACTGAAAACATTCAACCACATCTAGTGATCTATGTAGTGATAAGGATGTTATGATCTGCTTCCCCATTTCACTCTACTTCCTGTAATTAAGGATTTGTAAATAAAAAAAATTCAAAAAATCTCTCCCAAAAAGTACTAGACACAAAATCTGGCTCGTTCCGCTGCTGCCATCCTTGGCTATTATGTGCTTTAAACACTGGCCCAAACAGCATGTGATGACATTTGTTGCCGTCAGTTTCGTGCTCTGCTAGCAGTGAGGGCACAGGGAGCAAAGACCACACTCAACAGGACAATTGTGAGAAGTCAGAAAAAGTCTAAAGCTTCTTCTCCCCTTAAGAACGAATATGCACTAAGGCCATCAGAGTTTGTTCTGAGAGACTTTCTGCATATCCCAAAGATTCTAGGCTCAAGGGACATTTTGGAACCCAAAATACTAGCACCAAGTCAGATTTAAATTAGTCCGAATAGGGTTTAAAACACTGACTGCTCAATCATGGTTAAAGGCACCGACTACCCTGAAGTCACCATACTGCTGGTCTCTCTTTGGAAGCATGGGACCAAATGTTAACGTATTTTTTTTTTTTTTAGAGAAATGTGTGACCGGTACATAAACTCATGAAAATTGCAACAGTTAAAACGATTGCACTGTCCAAAACGATTCTAATTCGAAATGTGCTGAAACAAAATACTGGGACTGGAGCGAGAGAAAAATATATAAGGCTTGACAAATAGGACTCCTATAAGCCCCTCAAATATCCTCAAAATGTATGTTCACAAAAGGTTTGACATTTCTCGCTTGCAACAAGAGATAGTACTGGCTTTTGTTCATGGGTTCAGAGTTTGGGCTAAAAAACATCCACAAACAGAGACCAAATCTACACATTTCTCACATGGCCCTAAGTGCCCAATTCCCATCATAAACCCTTTTCACCCAGGCAGATGTTTGCAGTCACCCACCCCTGCACAGCCCACCCTGCAACTGGGGTGTGTACAGCTCTGTGCAATGAAAACCCTACTCAGCCCCTCAACTCAAAACACCAGGTGTGCAGGGATACCTTCACAGGTCTACCAAACTGGATGTGCAAAACTGCAAGCCTGGATCAGCAGCACAAGGTTTGCTCCACTGCTCAAACAGATGTGCGCAGTAGTGCATATTACTCAAAGGTCATCTGCGCACACATCCTGGTCGGCTCAGAGGGTGGTGGTGGTGGACAGCCCACATGGCCCACAGATCGATGGGGCAAAACTCTCCAATGGTGGGCCGCTGGGTGTGAAAAACTGTATGCCCTGACGCGGGGTATAGAAAGCTTCTGCTGGTCTGAGACTGGAGCGCAGAGCTCCAACATGGACGGACAGCGAGCCTGCACAGCTCTACCAGTGTAGTGCAAGGTGTGCAGTATTTGTCTGCGGAGCACAACTATTTCACTGCTCGATGAGGGGGCACATTAAGCCCGCAGGCAGACATTCCATCTAGGCTGTGCAAGTGCAGCCCCTGCCCCATCTTGCATACCAATCCAATGAGGTGATAGCTCGTGTACATCAGCAGCTCCAGCAACAACTGGTAAACAGCATGTTCAGACAGGCTCACAGCAGTCACTGCTTCATACTATGGAACTCCACAGTCTGTCACAGCCACCAGACTAGCGTACATTTACAGTGAGTCAGTGCTTCAGGCTTCAGCAGTACCACAAGGCAGCCAGTAACCCTCCTGGCTCTGCTAAGTTAAGGGCTGACTGCTCAAAGGCTGAACAGATCCATTTTGTGATGGTCAGATGCCGATTAATAGTTAGTTGTTATAGAGTTCTGCAACAAACTGTTAATGGAGTAGAGACGAACGGAGAAAGGAAATATTCAAGAGAAAGACTACTCAGGCCAACAGTGCTCTATAGAAAACAAGGACATCGCCAGATTGGAAACAGAAATTTGGAGGGAAAAAAATAAAGAGCAGACTGCCCATTTTCCCAATTTATATACCCAGGTTCTGGAGCAACATACCCCTCAACATTAAAGCTGCCTAGCAGGGAAGAAAGGAACTGCAGACACCTTTTCAGAGAACACTGCCCCACTTTACGATAGGAACCTACCCCCCCTAATATTCTGCCACATATAAACGATCATGAATTGTACCTCAGTTCTTACGTCCCCGTTCAGCTCTTTACTGCAAGCGGATGTACTAAAGGTTTTGTAAACTCGTATTGCTTTAGAGCTATAAAAAAAACAGACTATCAATATAGTCTATCGCATACGCTATATTATGGCTCTGCACAGAAATGACTACTTGTTAGTTTGAAAGAGAAAAATTACATCTACGCAAAGACCCTCACTTTATTACAGGTCTGCCCAGCAGTTGCAGTCCTTCGATTCAATCAGAATGCTAGGCACCAGTCAACATTGCAATTCTGTATCAGAGTTCTTTACAACAGGAGCCAATAAACCATTAGTGTATTGCAGCTCTGCACAGCAAACTGTGCATTGGTCACAACAGTGCTGAAGCATTCAAGTTTCTAAACTGTAGTAACGTACTTTAGGGCATTAGTACCTCTTGACCTATAAAGTCCGAAGACCAGTGGTGTCCTACAAATTTATCACATGTTATAGTCTCGTTTCTACAGCACAGTGTAATGTGTGGTAGGATTAACAGTGAGGCGGGCGATGGCGGCGGCAGCAGCGGTTGAAAGGCAAATTAGCAAATTGAGTCCATAGCCTGCCTCACACCCCATTCTCCCAGTCCATTTTTATCTCAATTTTGAGACTTTACTACGTAAATAGACTTTTAACAATATTTGACTGCAGCTTCATCTTGTGGCACGCACCATTACTATCCTTTGTAACGACTCCACAAAACAACTGCAGTGATTTAGCCTTTTCAAAGTCATCCATACTAGCCTTTTCTTCTCCATATCACGACTACAACCGGTGGCGGCGGTGGCGGTGCCGAGTGATGCTGTGGTGGCGCCGAGTGATGCTGTGGTGGCGCAGAGTGATGCTGTGGTGGCGCAGAGTGATGCTGTGGTGGCGCCGAGTGATGCTGTGGTGGCGCCGAGTGATGCTGTGGTGGCGCCGAGTGATGCTGTGGTGGCGCCGAGTGATGCTGTGGTGGCGCCGAGTGATGCTGTGGTGGCGCCGAGTGATGCTGTGGTGGCGCCGAGTGATGCTGTGGTGGCGCCGAGTGATGCTGTGGTGGCGCCGAGTGATGCTGTGGTGGCGCCGAGTGATGCTGTGGTGGCGCCGAGTGATGCTGTGGTGGCGCCGAGTGATGCTGTGGTGGCGCCGAGTGATGCTGTGGTGGCGCCGAGTGATGCTGTGGTGGCGCCGAGTGATGCTGTGGTGGCGCCGAGTGATGCTGTGGTGGCGCCGAGTGATGCTGTGGTGGCGCCGAGTGATGCTGTGGTGGCGCCGAGTGATGCTGTGCTGGCTCCGAGTGATGCTGTGCTGGCTCCGATTGATGCTGTGCTGGCTCCGATTGCTGCTGTGCTGGCTCCGATTGCTGCTGTGCTGGCTCCGATTGCTGCTGTGCTGGCTCCGATTGCTGCTGTGCTGGCTCCGATTGCTGCTGTGCTGGCTCCGATTGCTGCTGTGCTGGCTCCGATTGCTGCTGTGCTGGCTCCGATTGCTGCTGTGCTGGCTCCGATTGCTGCTGTGCTGGCTCCGATTGCTGCTGTGCTGGCTCCGATTGCTGCTGTGCTGGCTCCGATTGCTGCTGTGGTTGCGCTGAGTGATGCTGTGGTTGCGCTGAGTGATGCTGTGGTTGCGCTGAGTGATGCTGTGGTTGCGCTGAGTGATGCTGTGGTTGCGCTGAGTGATGCTGTGGTTGCGCTGAGTGATGCTGTGGTTGCGCTGAGTGATGCTGTGGTTGCGCTGAGTGATGCTGTGGTTGCGCTGAGTGATGCTGTGGTGTTGCAGAGCGAGAGATAGGTGAAGATATAATGCCCAATTAGAGAGGGTGGTGAGAGAGAAAGAGAGAGAAAGGGTGTACATAGAATAAAGAGTGGAGCGGGATAGAGAGAGAGAAAGAAGGGGAGAGAGAGTGAATGAAGGAGTTTGAAAGAAACAGATAAAGGGGTGAGAGAATTAGAGAGGGGAGAGAGAGAGAGAAGGAGAGAGACAATAAGAGTGGGGGGTGTGGAGTTTAAATAGAGTGAAGAAGTGACGCGGAAAAAGTAACCTTAAATATAGCTTTGTGCGAATAAATATTTTTTTTTAAAAACAGTGATGCCTGTAGAATCACGCTGCGGGGACCCCACCAGTCTCGAGTCCAAGTAGTCCTGCACTCGTAATCCGCTGCTACGGCGGGTAATTTCCGCGACCGGGCAGGTCGCTAATTATCCCAACAAACAGTTCGCACCTTGTGGAAAGAGCCCCACTGCTGCGTTGCAGTCCTCAATTCAAGCGTGATGTGCAGCATGGAGGGCAATGCACACAACCACGTTACACAGCCAAACGCGTTTCAGGATATTCATCCCTTGATCACTGGCAACAGGAAATCATTCACTGGACGTTTGCAAGAACCACCATTTGCGGGGTCCCCGCAGCGTGATTCTACAGGCATCACGGAGTGAAGCAGTGTCCATTACCCACCCACTGGGGTTTTTTAATTTATGATGGGGAACATTCACGGAGCCCACTTGGGAATGAGATGTAAGACCACAAGTACCACAATGCCCGGAGGCAGTGGGCGGGGCTTGTCTATGAATAAAATGGTGGTTCTTGCAAACGTCCAGTGAATGATTTCCTGTTGCCAGTGATCAAGGGATGAATATCCTGAAACGCGTATGGCTGTGTAACGTGGTTGTGTGCATTGCCCTCCATGCTGCACATCACGCTTGAATTGAGGACTGCAACCCAGCAGTGGGGCTCGTTCCACAAGGTGCGAACTGTTTGTTGGGATAATTAGCGGCCTGCCCGGTCGCGGAAATTGCCCGCCGTAGCAGCGGATTACGAGTGCAGGACTACCTGGACTCGAGACTGGTGGGGTCCCCGCAGCGTGATTCTACAGGCATCACGGAGTGAAGCAGTGTCCATTACCCACCCACTGGGGTTTTTTAATTTATGATGGGGAACATTCACGAAGCCCACTTGGGAATGAGATGTAAGACCACAAGTACCACAATGCCCGGAGGCAGTGGGCGGGGCTTGTCTATGAATAAAATGGTGGTTCTTGCAAACGTCCAGTGAATGATTTCCTGTTGCCAGTGATCAAGGGATGAATATCCTGAAACGCGTATGGCTGTGTGCATTGCCCTCCATGCTGCACATCACGCTTGAATTGAGGACTGCAACCCAGCAGTGGGGCTCTTTCCACAAGGTGCGAACTGTTTGTTGGGATAATTAGCGGCCTGCCCGGTCGCGGAAATTGCCCGCCGTAGCAGCGGATTACGAGTGCAGGACTACCTGGACTCGAGACTGGTGGGGTCCCCGCAGCGTGATTCTACAGGCATCACGGAGTGAAGCAGTGTCCATTACCCACCCACTGGGGTTTTTTAAATTTATGATGGGGAACATTCACGGAGCCCACTTGGGAATGAGATGTAAGACCACAAGTACCACAATGCCCGGAGGCAGTGGGCGGGGCTTGTCTATGAATAAAATGGTGGTTCTTGCAAACGTCCAGTGAATAATTTCCTGTTGCCAGTGATCAAGGGACGAATATCCTGAAACGCGTATGGCTGTGTAACGTGGTTGTGTGCATTGCCCTCCATGCTGCACATCACGCTTGAATTGAGGACTGCAACCCAGCAGTGGGGCTCTTTCCACAAGGTGCGAACTGTTTGTTGGGATATATATATATATATATATCTATATCATCTATATCTATATCATCTATATCTATATCATCTATCTATCTGTGTATATCTATCTATCTGTGTATATCTATATATATCTATCTATATATATCTATATATATCTATATATATCTATATATATATATCTATATATATCTATATATATATATCTATATATATCTATATATATATATATATATATATCTATATATATATATATATCTATATATATATATATATATATATATATATATATATATATATATATATATATGTGTGTATATCGAATAGTTTCTTACCTGTCGGTGTAGTTTTGCAGCTTGAAGACTTTCTGGATTCACTATGCTGTGCATTATTCCGCCATCTCGTGGTTGGGTCCGGATTCGTAGTCTTTTCTTTCTTTTTTTTTTTTGTTGTTGGCCCAGGTGGGCGGTGATGCCCCCACCATTTGGTGTTCTCTGTGACGTCGTCGCGCTTCCTGCGGAAGCTCCCACCTTTGGTCGCCATCTTCGGATTCTTTTTTCTTTTCCTCTTATTGTTTTGTCGTCTATGTCTTTCTCTTTTATCCTTTTATTTTTCTTTTGATCCCTCTAGACTCTGTATGTAGTCTAGTTTTACCCTAAACCTCCTATGTTATCTTCCTGGCGGAGGCGGGTGGGATCGCTAGTGAATCCAGAAAGTCTTCAAGCTGCAAAACTACACCGACAGGTAAGAAACTTTTCGTTTTGCAGCGTGAATCTTTCTGGATTCACTATGCTGTGCATAGACTTTGTAGCGGTTTTGTTATTGCGGTGGTTGGGTGGAAGATGAGCATTGGTTGCTGAAAATGTGCTGTAAGACCTTTTGTCCTACTTGTGCCTCTTTGTTCATCTGGATATCCACACAGTAGTGTTTGGTGAACGTGTGCACGGAAGACCATGTTGCCGCTTGGCAAATGTCTTGTATAGGTGTGTTCGCTAGGAACGCAACCGTTGCTCCCTTCTTCCTTGTTGAGTGAGCCTGGGCGGCTCCCTCTAATTCTTGTCCTGCCTGCTTGTGGCAGAGTTGTATTGCCTGTGCAATCCATCGTGCTATGGTATTTTTTGTTACTGGTCGTCCAAGAAACTGCTTGCGAAGGAAACGAAGAGTTGTTTTGTTTTCCTGCATTCCTTTGTCCTTTCTATGTAGTGCATCACTGCCCTTCTGGCGTCCAGCATGTGTAGCGCCTTTTCTGTGGGCGTTGATGGTTTCTGGAAGAAACTTGGTATCTGTATTGTCTGGTTAATATGGAACCGCGACACCACCTTTGGCAGGAAGTGTGGGTCCGTTCTCATGACAATTCTGTCCTTGTGTATTTGCAAGTAGGGCTCTTGTAGTGTAAGAGCCTGCAGTTCACTGACCCTTCGCAGTGACGTGATAGCCACCAAGAATGCCGTCTTTAGTGTGAGCATGTGCAGTGTGATTTTGTGTATGGGCTCAAATGGTGATTTCATCAACTGTGTTAGCACAGTGTTGAGGTTCCAGCTTGGGGTGGGCATCCTTTTTGGGGGGGGCTATTCTTTTAGCCCCCTCCAGGAATCTTTTGACCACCTGGGAGGTGAAGAAACTTTTCCCCGCTTCTCCCCTGGTGTAGGCCACTATGGCTGCTAAGTGAACCCTTAGTGACGAGTAGCTCAGCCCGCTGTGTAGTAGGTGCGTTAAGTATTGTAGTACCGTTGATTCTTTTGTGACCTTTCGTTGCAGTCCCTCTTTAATGCACCATTGCGAGAACCTTTTCCACTTTGCAATGTAGCATTTTCTTGTAGTGGGTCTCCTTGCTTCTCTGAGTACTGCCATGGTGCTTGGTGGTAGCTTGAGGTGTGCGAATTCTAGGTCCTCAGGAGCCATGCTGCTAGGCTGAGGCTCTCTGGTTCTGGGTGGAGCACTTTTCCGTCTTGCATTGTCAGGAGGTCTTTCCTTCTGCTGAACCTGTGCGCTGGTTCCTGCGCCATTTCCATTTGTGAGAACCATGATTGTCTGGCCCACTGAGGTGCCACCAGTATGAGTGTCATGCTGCTGCTCCTGCATTTGCTGAGTACCTTGTGTAACAGTGGTATCGGGGGAAAAGCGTATGCAAATTCGTTCGACCAACTTATCCATAGCGCATTCCCTAGGGACCTTTGGTCCGGTTATCTGGATGCGTAATGTTGGCATTTTGCATTCTGGAGTGTTGCAAACATGTCTATCCGTGGTGTACCCCACTTTTGGAACAGCCGCTGCACCTCCTGTTGGTTGAGCTCCCATTCGTGGGATGCCGACGTCTGCCTGCTGAGTCGGTCTGCTTCTACATTGTCTATTCCTGGAAGGTGTATCGCCAGTAGGTCTATCCTTAGAGGGATGGCCCATCTCCAAATCTCTTGTGCCAGGCTTGATAGCGGTGCTGACTGTGTTCCACCTTGTTTGTTGATGTAGAACATGGTGGTTATGTTGTCTGTTTGTATCAGCACTCGCTGGCCGTAAAGCTGCTTCTGAAAGGCTTTTAAGGCTAGGAACAGTTTTTAGTTCTAGGTAGTTGATGTGTTTCACTGCATCTTGTTGTGACCACAGCCCCCTGACGCGGAGTCTGTCCATGTGCGCGCCTCAGCCCTGCTGTGAGGCGTCTGTTGTGATGGTCACTGTTGGAGTTGGCTGTGTGAATGGCTTCCCCTGTAATATGTTTTCTTCCTTCCACCACGCTATTTCTTGCTGCACTGCGTGTGTGACAACCACTAGATCTTCCCAACTCCGTCGCTTGTGACCACTGCTGCTGTATCCATTCTTGGAACGGTCTCATGTGCAGCCTGATATGTGGGACTAGGTGGATGCATGATGCCATCATCCCCATTAGTCTGCTCACCGTCAGAACTTGCCCCTTGCGGTAATGACGTGTTTCCCTCAGGAGCGCTATAGTTCTCTTGTCGCTGGGGAACACCTTGGACTGTGTGCTGTCGATTTGTGCCCCTAAGAATATTTTGATCTGCTGCGGTTTTGTTGACGATTTCTCCCAATGTATTGAGAAACCTAGTCTGGACAGTGTTTGTATGACTTGTTTGATGTGATCCTTGCAGTGCATGTATGATCCTGCTTTCACAAGCCAGTCGTCGAGGTAGGGGTATACATGTATGCCCTTTCTCCGTAGGTGCGCTGCCGCTAGGCATTTTGTGAACACCCTTGGTGCGGACTTGAGCCCGAAGGCTAGCACTGTGAACTGGTAGTGATTGTGGCCTATCACGAATCTTAGTAGACGTTTGTGTTTGTGGTTGACGGGTATGTGCAGATATGCGTCTTTCATGTCTATGGTCGCCATGTAATCCCCTTCTTGGATTTGGAGTATTACTTCCTGAAGTGACGTCATTTTGAATTTTTAGTTTTTACGAACTTGTTCAGGAATCTGAGGTCCAGTATTGGCCTTAGTGTTTCGTCTACCTTTGGCACTAGGAAGTAAGTTGAGTAGACTCCCTTGTTCCTTTCGTTGATTGGAAATGGTTCTATTGCTCTTTTTTGTAGCAGCTCCTCTGCTTCTAGACATAGGAGGGCGAGCTCCCTTGCGGGGATTGGCCGGTGTCTTGGTTTTTTGCCCGGGGGGTGTTTTTGGAGTTCTATGCAGTACCCGTGCTGTATGATTTTCAGTATCCACTTGTCCGTGGTAATCTCCCTCCATTGTGTGAGGAAGTTTCCTATTCTGCCCCCCACCGGGGTTGTATGCTCGGTGGTCATTTGTTTGCTGTGTGTGTTTCTTATTTTGTCCTTCTGTTGACTTCTCCTCTCCCTTGGTGTTAATAGGGGAGGGTTTGGTTTGTTTGTGGAGTCACTTTGAGGTGGGCTGCTGACCCCCTCTTCGGGACTGTCCCCGTCCGTACCCGCGTCCTCGAAAGGACCGTCCTCTGGGTTGATACTGCCAATTTTGCTGCTGTTGTCCCTGTTGGCTTTGGCCCTGGTTGTTCCCCTGGTATCCTTGTTGGGGAGATTGGTGGGAAGTGGCGGGCGCATTGCCCCCTCTACCATTGGGCCGCCTTGAGGGGTTCCTCTTCTCATCCCCTGAATTGCAGTGCTCCCATGGACCTCGCAGTTTCATTGTCTTTTTTGAGCTGCGTTAACTTCTCGTCCACTGGGGCTCCAAACAGTTTCTGGCCCTCGAATGGCGTGTTCAGGATGTTGCTTTGTACCTCAGGTTTGAAACCTGAGATCCTGAGCCATGCGTGTCTCCTTTCAGTCAGCCCTATCATCATCTGCCTGCTGGAGTTCTCTGCTGCGTCCAAGGCTGATTTTAGGCAAGTGTTTGCGATAGCCTTGCCCTCTTCAACTAGGTGATTTGCCCTTTGTTGGTGTTGTTGTGGTAGGTGTGTTATGAGCTGGCTCATTTCATCCCAATGCTGGTATGCATGCCTGCTGATGAGGGCGTTGGAGTTGGCGATGCGCCAGTGTATGGCTGCGTTCCTCTCCACCTTTCGTCCTGTGAGGTCCATTCGTTTGCTCTCCTTGTCTGGAGGTGGACCTGTGTTAGTGGGCACATTTGCCCTTTTCCTGGCCGTTGCAGTGATAATGGAGTCTGCTGGCACTGACCCTTGTATGTACGCAGGGTCTTTTGAGGAGTGCTTGTACTTCTTTTCGCTCCTTGGTGTAACAGCCTTGCAGACTGCCGGTTCTTTGAAGGCCTCCCTTCCCTGGTCCAGGATGCTAGGGAGCATGGGTAGGAACTGGGACCTGGTTTGTTGAGGAAGTAGGGTTTCCAAAGGAAACATGCCTTTGCCTTCTCCTCTTGCATTTCGACGCCATACGTTGCTGCAGCCCTTTGGACCACCACATTGTAGGCTCCAATGTCGTCTGGCGGCGAAGGCCTCGAGGGATAAGAGTCTACCCCTTCTTCTGGTGATTCTGCGTCGAGGTCTTGCCAGTCTAAGTCTTGTTCTTCCGAGGGCGCCGAGTCCCGGTAAGACTGGAACTCTTCTTCGCTTTCGGCTTCGAAGTAGTAGTCCTCTTCGCCCTGTTCGTCGAGCGGTTCGGGGATTTTTGGGGGCTTGATGTCGCCCTCCCCGAGTGCTTCGCGTGATGGCTTCGACGGAATGGCGTATAGCTTCATCTTTTCGTCGAAGTCTTTTTTCCGTTGCAGGATGCTCGCCATCTCTGCTTCGAGCCTTCTCTTCTTTTTCTCCATCTCGTGGACCTTTTCGGCGTCGATGACTGAAGCGCCCCTCTTCGCGGTCTCGGACGTCGAGGATGACGCCGGGCCTTCCTTTCTGGGCGTCGAGGCTTCCTTTTCGGAGGTTACCTTCGGCGCCCTTGGTTTTTCGGAGGCTTTTGCCGATTGTGAGTCCTTCACGAAGGATCCGCTCGGCTGTTTGTCCTTGGTTGCTGTTGCTTTCGTCGAGTGTTTCGGCGGCAACGCTCCCTCGAGGACTTTGCTTCACTTCTGAGAGTGTCGCTCGGGGCTTTGGCTTCACTCTTTCGAGCGTCGCTTGGGTGCTTCGGGGTCGACGTCTCCCTTACCTCCTTCGACGTTTTCTTGTGGACCTCGACGACTGAGCAGTCCTCCGGTCCCTCTGCGATGTTGTCTTCCTCTCCACTCGAGAGGCCCAGGTCTCGAAGCGATGGAGCTGGTCCCTGGCCCTGCATGTTGTGGTTAGCCCTTCTTTGCCCCTCTCTCACCCGGAGGGTTTTCGGGGTGAACGCCGAACACGCGTTGCAGTCTTCGCTGATGTGGTCGAGCGGCAAGCAGAGGTTGCAGACTGGGTGCTGGTCCTTCTGGGCGTACTTGTGGTGACAGTTTTGGCAAAACATAAACGGTGTCTTGTCCATACCCGCGCTCAGGGGGCCCCCTGTGAGCGAATTCTTTGTAGGCGTCGAGATTTTGGTCGTGGACCTTCTACCTCGTCGTCCTTCTCGTCGCCTCCGGTACTCGTCTCCTCGTCCGGTGTCACAGGAAACTATCTTCTGTGGTTTTTTATTGAATTTGAGATTCTTCGTCCAACTTTCTGGAACTTCTCGTCGACGATCCAGACCCCACGGCGGAAAAAAGAATCTGAAGATGGCGACCAAAGGTGGGAGCTTCCGCAGGAAGCGCGACGACGTCACCGAGGACACCAAATGGTGGGGGCGTCGCCGCCCACCTGGGCCAACAACAAAAACAAAACAAAAAAAAACAAAACAAAAAAAGAAAGAAAAGACTACGAATCCGGACCCAACCACGAGATGGCGGAATAATGCACAGCATAGTGAATCCAGAAAGATTCACGCTGCAAAACTATATATATGTGTATATCTATATATATGTGTCTATCTATATATATATACACATATATATATATATATATATATATATATATACACACACACACACACATATATACACATATATCTCTATATCTCTATATCTCTATATATGTGTATATGTGTATATCTATATATATGTGTATATCTATAGACACACTGATGGGGAGGGATACTGGTTCAAGACCAAAAACTGAAAATACCTCAAATTCGGAACTACAGCAAGATATAAATGTTGCCCAACCCAGTCTTCTGTCAGAGTTTAATCCCACTGTAAACTATCTCCTAATATTACACATAAAATACCATATTAAATATTGTAATATCATTTACGGCTACAATCACAAGACATCCACATACTTATTCAGTGTCTTATTCATTTCTCATTTCCACAACTCACCAGTGAAGGCAGGGGTGTGAGTAATAGCAAACCCTTAATCTCAACTCCCATCACATCGTCCTCAGTCAACCTTAACTCATACCCATCATCACTGATGCAAGGTGGAAATGAAATCTCAAACAGCCTGTGGTGAGGGTGGGTGTGTTGGGGTATATTTTCTTTCCATCTTGACCAAGGGTAGGTGAGGTTGTTGATGGTTGAGGTAAGCAGGGCATCATTTAAAGGCAGCTATGAGCTGACTCGGTGCAGTGTTTGAATTTATGGAGATGGCACCTGGGCAGGTGTGTGCAACTGCTGGCCCTCCATGGCCCACAAAATGCTGGAGGACATGGAGAGGAGGGGCTACTTTCAGCTGCCCGGCTCCCTGCTCAGATTTACAAACAGGGAATTCTGTTTACATTTGTGAGTATGATGCTGGATCAGAGTGAACTGATCTGTTCCTCTCTGACCCAACAAAACAAGCACTACACAGAGGAGCGAGGCAGCAGTTAACTTTGCAGTTTTTTTAAGCCGCCCCCTTGCTCCCCTCCATTACTCACCCTTAGGCAAGTTGAAAGTTGAGTAGCTTGAAAATTAAGCCCCCCCCACCCCCCCCTTCCCTTCTCCAACCACTGGACAAGGTAAAGGGTGACGTGGATCAAACTGCCCCACTCACCATTTGGTTAGAAGGGAGGGGCCACCTTGAAAAATCCCAAGCGACCTCTTAGACTTTTGATCTACGTGAAAAATCTGCACCAAATCTGCCACGCCTACTGTAAGCTGTTTCGCCAACTTTGGTTCAAATTCTTTTGATGGTTTTTGGTAGGGGTGGGCGATTTCAAAGTATTTAAAGGTACAGAAACAGGATTCCTGATTAAATGAGGCAGCAACCATACTTACAGAGGCACGATATGTACATAAATAAATGGAAATATTCTAGATTGTACAAAACCAATAGCAATAAGTTCTAATTCTTCAGGATACTTTTGTGGTGAATCCTGATATATCATTAATTCATACAAGTGATAGTTCTTGTGTACACTGCACTACTTAAGTAGTTCAGAAAACTTTGTCTGGCATCTCAAACCAGTGCAGACAGACCCAACTCATTTTGAGGACCAGTGTAACTGATGTAACTCCGAAGCTCCATTGAACTGCACCCGTTGTTTGTTACATAGTACTGGAATTAACAACGAACCTTAGAACAAAGTGAAGACCAGAGATGCTTTCAGCAATAAGAGCTCAAAGTATAAATAGCTTACAGATGAGCTTGGTGTTGATGACATCATTATGAAATCACCCCATCTGTTTCTAATTACTTATAGCTTCCTTGGAACATAGCTTTGTTTCCCTAGCACTGCTACCCAAAAACAAAGGGATCTGGACAGAATCTGTCACAGGTGCAGACTATGGCTGCAGAGAAGCGCACACCCAGGGCGCTTGCTTCAACAGATCTTTCACCTACTACTGTGAATGATCAATCACGTCGTCACCATAACAACATGTCAATGTATCCTGCTTTGATGAAGTTATAAAAATGTCGAGTGCCTCCCACGTTTTCATCACCATTCCCACTGTGCCTAGGCCTCAACAAATTCATGAACCTGGCAAAAGGGTTTGCACTCTCTGCGAACTAGGAAGCCGCATTATTGGAGGGTCACAATATTCACTCATCGGAAATAGTAAACTGTCTCCAGAGCAGCCACATCAAGGCATTAGGCACTCTAGAGTACAGCAGTTGACCATGCTGTAAGTATTAAGGAGTGGGCCACCATCCTCTTATTATACGTTTAAGCATTTTTGGTACTTTAATAATCCCCCCCCCCAAAAACCGCAACAAACTCATCAATCTTGAAAATCCGATTACTGGTCAGATCAAGATCACTGTGTTCTACTATCCCACTCTGCCTTTATAGGCAATAACAACCTATACAGAGACCAGTCAAATATCTCTTTATCCTGGAACTATATGTCAAATTCAAAGCTGAAATCTCGTCATGAACCTTCCCTCAATCCACTGAATAATTTACAGATTAATTTAATAAGCTCACTCATAACAGCGTTAACAAATTGATCCCTCTCCTCCTTAGATCCATTTTTAAAAAGCCATCTGCCCCATGGTACTCTATTGACCTCAACAAAAGCAAAGGGACCACTAGAATATGTGAGCAATCTTGGAGGGAACTAGAGTATGAGATGACTGTGACCGAGTAATTTAGATCTATACAGATCAGACACACCCTCAGACACCACATTGTGGACAGACAGCAACTGCCTGAGGCGGTGCCGTTGGAGGACCGTCTCCTTCTGGACCTACTGAAGGACAAGGCCATCTCCTTGATGTACAAAAAGTTAATGAATAACTCATCGGACACCCCGAGATCTTTACGGGAAGCCTGGGAAAGGGAAACCGGGACAATGGAAGTCTATGACTGGGAGGAGGTGTTGCAGAGCCCAAGGGTGGTGGCGATACGGGCCCACTTTCGACTGGTGCAATTGCACATCCTACATAGATCATACTACTCTAAAATGCTCTTACCCAGGATGGGAAGGGGTGACTCTACGCTCTGTTCGAGGGGCTCCGGTCAGGTGGGCACCTTCTTCCACATACTTTGGGACTGCCTGATCATCCAGCACTATTGGGCAGGAGTGGTGCAAATAATGGCCAGGGTACACAGTCTGAGAAGGGCTGCCCAGAGAAATGGGAGAAAATATGGGGCAATCTGCGTACCTATTAAGGCTACTGAGACTGCAAGGGTGGCTGTGGAAGGGGACGGGGTGCCTGAACACTGTTGTGTTCCACACATGGGGAACAATGTCTCTTCCTCGCATGATGGAACCCACACAAATTGACTAACAATCTTGAGACCATACTGTTAAATACTCTGCTTGAAGTGTAAACTGTACGAATGATTCGATTATAGCATTTGTTGTATGATGAGCAAAACGTTAATATAAAATTATATATATTTATTTTGGAGGGCACTCTACACCAGAAGCCTTACAATTGCGGAGAGAAATTTACAAGTACTAATCAAGTGAAGTCCTGCAAGAAACATGTCAACAAAGCCTCAAATGATTCAGGAATGCTCTTTCAGATTAGCAAACAGCATCCACCAAACACAAAATGCTTAGATTTCCAAGCTCAGCTACAACTGCCACCAGCTTGCACAACAGCTTCCCGAAGCACACACCGACAACATACAAAGAAGTAAAAAAAACATGCATCACAATCTTCGACTGCCTCTCACCACACCAAAAGGGAAGAATCCTAAATGGTCATGTGTCAAACAACTTGATGCCCAAGCTCTTCTGCAAATCATTGCTTCAATCAAGCCCTCCAAGTACATAGATTCCTAGAAATGTAATAGAAGCTTATGCTCAAGAGATAGCAACCCTTGTTCTCGAGGCATATAATTTCTCCTCTGAATAATGCACGTTTTTCTGACCACATCCCCCCCACTACTATAGAAAGCAAATACAGATACAGCATTACATCTCCACCTCCCAATCTAAATGAGTAAAAACAAACATCTGACCAAAGGTCAAAGAGACAGTAGAAGCAAATATCCTTCAATCATGGAAATCCCATAAAAGAGAAAATCAAAGAGAACGAATTAGCCCTGCTCGTGCCAAGCAGAGAGACTGGAATTGTCTTCTGGATAATGTAAGCCTCAAAACAAACTTGAAATCCTTCAGGAAATACGTAGGCACAACTGTTCATACTGCGCCCTAATATTTAACCTGTCTTATCTCCCTCCTCGCCCTTTGGTAGCCTTTGTATGTTGTCATTCCACAGTTTTGTGTATTGTCCATGAGGCTATGTCTATGCTATACAAATACCTTAAATAAAAGCATGCGTTTTGGAACAAGTGCACCGATAAATGTACTTTCACCTTTTCATTACTACATTGCAAATTCCAAAACGGGTAAATATCATACTGCCCATCTAATGTGAGAAACTCTTCTAATTGCCTTTCAATGAACGCATATTACAAATACTTCACAAAAAATACAAATCAGACTCACATGGCACTCAAAGGGGTTTTATCTCGCATGTAAAAACAGCATGGCGTAAACCATAAATGTAGACACGTACAAAATAATATGTGATTTAGTACCACTGCTGAAAGATGGGAGGGGCCTCAAGCCACACTAAAGGTACATCTCTCGTGAGCCTACAACTGGTCATAAACAGAAAAGGTCCAAAGGAAAGATTTGCTATTCTGCCTGAATGAACAAGACTACAGCATAAGAAACATCCAGCTTACTGATCCGTACTTAAACAGCAGCAAGCAGTAATCTCTTTCAGATGACGCAATGTGCATGACACCACCTTAACCTACACTAAAAAAAAAAAACAAGTATTTATTTTAAATCACATTCAGAAAAAAAATTACATACACACACCATGACTGGCAGTTAAAGGATTGGTAGGGTTGGGAAGCTCCACTGATACACAAAGTACAAACGGGATTATACAACAGTAACTGCCGGAGAAATGCAACAAAGAGGTAAAGAAATTGAAGATAGTGGGTTACAAAAACTTTGACACTACATCTGGGCCATGTTAAGTGAATGAATAAAGTACGCATACTTGAGTGGATGACGTTGCACCTATTAACAATTGTGCACAATGTATCTTCCAGTTCAGTGTTTCAGAAGGTGGACACAACGGACATGATTAGGGAGAGGTTTCTTAGAAGGGAATTCCCCTTTGCTGCTGAAAATGGTGACTCCGGTTTGTTTTACAGAACTTTAACGATTTCATTGAATTAGGTTCTATTTAATTATCTAGACTGCCGTTTGAATGCTTTCTTTCAGGTTAAACTCAAATAAAGATCTATTGGGGTATAATTAGTTTTGAGAATTTGGCAGGTTGCGAGTGTGAATACCTTTAAGGGCTGTGAAGAACAGAGTGCGATACCAGACTATGTACACTTCCTCCACAGCTGCACTCCCTCTGTTTTGTGTAATCTGTGACTGTATCTAAGTGTGGGGACCTAGGACATTCAGAAGAAGCTTTTCATGCATTTTCTTAAGTGGAAAACTGTACATTCACGTAGCCAGAAGCAAAAACGAAGGGGGGTCTTACAAGTCTCTGTACTGATCAAAGGCATTGTTGGCTTCCACTTCCAGTTTGCGCAGGCGAGCAGAGGGCATTGCTCCATCTTCCAGAGGTGGATCATACTTGTTGCTCCAAGGTGATCTTGAAAAGCAAAACAAAGAAATTAGGCCATGGACACAAAAACCATAAAGCAACTGAGTTTGCAACTCCCGTAGACTATACACTGTTTTATAACCAGTGGTATTTCCGCGTCTAGTTTGCATGCAGTGTCCATCCCCCAGAATGTATATGTTCAGAGCAGTAGGTGAGCAACCGGCAATCTGATGCTGAGTGACAATCTACACCGAGTGCAGGACAACCTCAAGCATGTCCACTGTCACGCCCATTTCATCCAAAACATATGAACTTCCAATGCAATCACTGACTCTCCAACAGCATATCTCTTGCAAGGTACGTCCCCACAGCATATTTACAACCAAACCACAGTCCATGTCGACAGACGTGGACAGACTGTTCCAGGGCAGGTTTACACCCAGCCCGTGTCAAACAAAGCCCCACAGAGCACATTTACATACTAGGCAAGCCTCAGTCCCACAGAGCACGTTTCTATCCAGGGACAGCTCCACAGACCGCATCTACTGCCAAAACCCAGAGGATACATCCTCAACTCCCAAAGGCCACATCAACAGTCAAGGCCAGTCCCAGAGAACATCTCCAGCATAGGTTAGCTCCTGTCACACCCTCCAAAAGCCTACCCATTGCCATGCCAAGCACCACCTCAGACTCCCACCCCCTCCCAAAATCATTCTATGGCCACTGCCAGGCCACCACTACCCCCATGGACATCTACAGCCAGAGAGAGAGATCGCGAAAATAAGTATACAGCAAGGGAAAGTCCTTTTAAATACAGGGACTTGTCACAAGCATGACTAAAGTGAATGAGGACAACAACAAAAAAGCATGACTAAGGCAAACTATAGTCAGCCCGAAAGCATTCATTATGGTCGTGCTTCCAATAGCCTATGACTCCATCCTCAGCTACTCTCCCACAATACCTTGTATGTATCTACTGCACCAGTCCCTCTTATTTATGATCATTAATGGTGCCAGACCCCACAGCCAAAAAGTTCTAGGGACTGTTCTCAGTGAATCCCAAGGGCAACTGCCAGTCCCCTGGGCCTGTGAATGTCCTGTCAGTATTCAGGACAGGCCAATACAAGTGCAACCCTTCCCAAAGACTATTTATCCCTGTTATTCCACCCAGAGAACATGCCCTTGAGCAGGCTTTGCGTTCTTCTCAATGACTCACACCGTCCAGCTTGGTTAACTCCCAACAATGGGGGACATATGCCCCAAAAGTAACAGGGTTGAGCCAAGGCACAGCTTTTGATAGTGAGGACTAATAGCTATTAGAGAAGGTAGAATTTTGGCCAGGATAGAATTGCGATATGGAACAGGAAGCACTAGGCGATCCCAAGCATTGCATTAGGTCGGTTTATCTTCTATAACCCAAGTAATAGGACAAGCCAGATGAAGCAGAACTCTACAGAGCATCGCCACTGCCCCGATTAGAGAGCAGGAGGTGCTCGTGTGGGGGAAGAGGAGGGTAGAAGGAAAAATCACCTGTATGAGTCACCATCTCTGTTGTAATCACACAAAAGGTAGTCCTTCCCCACCACTTTATCTCTGGCAATCTTCAAGGGCTGGTCCACGGAGGAGAGAAGATCTTCACAGAGGCTGGGAACCTGTGACGAGAGACAGCATCAATCAATAAGGGAAGGTAATTTAATAGACATGGAAACCTACCATGATGACATAAAATCACAAGTGAATATGGAGCCAAAAGTTCATAAACTGGGAAAACATCACAAGATACTGAATCTGTGCATATATTAACATTTAAAATTACGCTCGGTTTCTATGCTTCTCACTGTGTTAAACTTTACTGGTTCACAACTTCAGAAAACCTGAAGAAATAGTATATACATTTAACAAAGCCAGTACTTTCACAGACAGTGGACAAGTCAAAAGAACAGCAAGCAGATAAAGCACAAGATACAAGTCTAGGAGGCACACGACTTACATGTCTAAGAGGACACACAATTTTCTTTGAAGGAGAGTTTTTGGAAGTAAAGGCTCGACAATGCTAAAAGCCACACAACTCACAAGTAACAGACCAGAGAGTAAACAGGTAAACCGATGTTGGCTTTCAATTGCTTGGATTATCTGTAAGCAAGGAAAACAAGCATTCCAATAGCTAATAGGCCTAGACATTTGCTTGTCAATCAATTGGCCCATCAGAAAAAAGCAAACCAAAAGTCGACAAATATAATAGAACTGTAGATGTACTGGTCAACTGAAAACAAAACAGGGGCACTGATAACGTTGACAATTTGGCCATATAATTCCATTGTTATAAGGCCGGACAAGCATGAATATTTTCTATTGGGTTAAAGGGCATTAACATCATTAAAACACAATTACCTGAAAGTCGTCCTGGTGAACAGTCAAATCTTGAGTAACTTTCTGAATTGAATCCAAAATGGGGGTAACTAAGAAATTGCAGGTGCACACATGTAATGTCAAGTTCCAAAAATTATTTTCAAACATGAAAGTTCTTGGTGCTTCAAGGTCCTAAATACTGCCCAAAGAGGAATGATGCCCAATAGGGATTCCAAATCCCTCGAGCACTACTTGCCACAGTAGTAAGTGATCCTGTATTCATGGGTGCTCCAATTCTTCTTTTATTTGGTTAACATGTAGTCCTCTTTAGCCAACAGGCGTTTCATCTTTTCTGACTTAGAGCCTGATTAAGAGTTTGGCGGGGTGGCACGCCACCGCCCCGCTCCAGCACTGCCAAACTCAACTGCTGGCCAGATTAGGAGTTTTCTCCTGGTCTGGCGGGCGGCCCTTTGGCGTTCCCACGGTGATGCCTTTGAAACAGGCACAGCAATGGGAACGCCAAAGCCCTTTCCTGCACAACATGGACTGTTGAGTGCATGCCGTGCAGGAAAAGGAGTGCATGCACACACAGGGGCACACCATGTGCCCCCTGCATGCACCCAAGGACCCAGATGCAACAGGGGGGCTACATAAAGAGTTTAGCATCCAAGGAGCGCAGCCAGCGACCATGGAAGTAGCAATTAAACTTGCTACAAGGGTAAACAGGGCCGACCTGATGGAAGGGCATGTGGGCAATTCACAGAGACTTGAAAAGGATCCATTTCGGCAAAGGGAGCCAGCGCAGTTTATTGAGTGGCAGAGACAAAAGAGGATGGGGGAGGCAGCGAGCCAGGCGTGCAGCAGCAGGGATAGATGCTTGCTTAAATAGTCGAAGGAACCCAAGAATAGAGCAGTCCCGTAGCCTAACCGACTTAGGATAGTGGCCTCAACAATCAGTGGCCAGCTAGCAACATGAAGTGGTACTATCTTCCAGAGCATTTTAATAAGTAATAAACAAATGGAAGCCAACCTAGTCACCTGGTGTTGTATTCCGCTTTAGGTGTCCGTATATAGGTTTTCCTGAATCATGTCCTTATATAGGCACAATTCGCATTGCCCTTATATAGGCATAGAACCCCTGTCCTTATTTAGGCATTAACCGTGCACTCCAAATACAGGCATGGTCACTGACATCCGTCCAACCGTCACAACGAGTTCTTAGAAACCAGACCCTTAAGCTTCGGGAGTTCCCCTAGCACAGGACTATTGATTTCTCCAAGAACTCATCTATTATGTATGAACCGTTATACCTTAAGGGTTCATTCCTGACGTCTTCCTCTGTACGACTTCACGTCAATACTAACATTCCAAGACACCTACCAGGTATAAATATACCTTCCCTTGCCCAAGCAAGTTAGAGGAGACCTCGACTTCAGAGGAGCCTGTATCCCGGCCTGACGCACTGAGAAGACGCTGTCATTCCTGTACGCAGACGAATCCAGCTTCCAGTGTTCCGACTCCCTTCGCGGGGTGTTAAGAGTTCCAGATCCAGCAAGAGATTCCCACCTCTCTCATTCTCAAGGTATGGAGCTGACTAGATCCTAGAGGGACTCTTGGCGTACTAGACTTAACATACTCTTAGTATACCATACTGGAGAATACTCCACCTACTTCTACTTTTCCCTACACCTAGACCAGGTTAGGTACATTGGGGTAGAACTAGCTTAGAGACGCATTGTATGAGTACTCGCATTTTTAGCTCATATTATTTATGTACGTGAATATATGCTAAAAGATAATGCTAGCGAAGTATTATTTATTTCTACTGCTTACGCTGTACATTATTTATCTTGCATACTGTCTTGTGATCATAACAGCACATATCTCTTACACGAGAAACAAGACTGTTCAATAAAACCTTTTTATTGAAACGCCCGTCTTTCCTTTCTGTGTAACTCTGTAGAAACGAAGCATGCACGATTGACTGAGTGAAACTTATCTACTGTTGCCACGATTCTGAGACGTGTTCCGATTCTAAAGGGAAACAAAGTAGTCATGTTTTTCGGTTGCCAGAAACTACTCCCTTCTTGTTCTCAAGGAGTTTCTAGTGGCCTCTGAGCTAGCTGGCACAAGTAATTAAGTTTAATATACTCGATAGGGACATACCTTCCGTAGTCCTATGTCAAGCCTATAGGTTATATTATTCCAATGCGCAGAGCCTATTAGGGAAATAGGAACTACACTACACTCGGCCTTCAGAGATAAATTGCTATTAAAATGGAACGCAAAGTTCCTGACAGCAGACAAACCAGCAGCAGGGAAATCAGACAGAGGGACAGAATTCTTCCCGGAGAGAGCAGGAGGGGTATTCTTCAAACAGCAGCAAAGGGCCTCAGTTTATCCTCATTAAACTTGTGAGCATAAGAGGTCAGCCAGCTGGTGATTTTGCCCATGCAGAGATGGAAGTTTTCATGCGAGGCATGTGCTGCAGAATCCACAGATGACGAGCTAGATATCTTCCACATAGTTCATTAAGACGATACGCAGATTGCGGATTAGCTGAGCTAATGGCCTCAAATAAATACTGAATAGAGTGGGTCTCAGTGCTTGGCCCCGAGGAACACCTTGTTTGATACAGTGGAACAGCAGAAGATGAATCGCTTGAGCTCTATCAGGATATGAGTACCACTTTAAGGCTGTATTCCTAATGCCGATTTCGGCCAACCTAGATGTCAAGATCTCTGAGGAACAGGCTAGCAGGAAGAGGACAGATCTAAGAATATTAGGGCAACAAGATCATCCAAGACAGAAACCAACATGGTTTCAGATCCATTTGTGGGGCGACAACATGACTGGGCGGGGTCCAGCAGATTATTACTTTCACGGTACGCAGAGCGCATTGAGTTTCCACGCCTTTCCAGGATTTTGACCAGGAACTTAAGTAGTGAAATAGGTCGGAAATTGCTGAGACTTGTAGGGTTCGGTGAGGACTTTGTAAATTGTGGTACCACCAAGGCTTTCTTCCATTCAGTGGAAACAGTCCCGAAAAGCAGGGAGGCATTGCAGATCAGATGCATAACTTCTGAGAGACTACCGGCTAGAAGCTGCCACATTCTCTAAGGGATGGAATCACTTCGAGAGCCAGGGGAGATAAAACATGCCAGCTCCTGGAAACTTTCGGCAGAAATCTGGCCAAACTCCCCCTGGTAAAGAAAGCATAAGGCCATTAGTTTTGATCAAGTAAAGCCATTTGAATTACAGGAAAAAATCATTTATGTCAAAATTTGTTTATTGAAATATTTGTCACAAATAACAAACAATGCATAAGAAATACAACTCACTAGGCGTTGCAAGTAATGTGGCAAGCCCAAATACCATTCTTTAGGCAGCTAAAGTAAAAACACAGTTTCGAATTACCTAGGCAAGCTTGTCCCCCAAAATATCTCCAAGTTGGCGCTCTATAACAGAAAGAGCAAAGGTAAACCCAACAACTCCTGGGAACTATCGGGCTCCATCGTCCAAATATCGCCAATGTAAGCAAACACCCGTGGGGGGTAAGCATGGGGCATCCAATAAGAACCCATGGAACGCCTTTTGGAGACATCGTCTGACTTGAGCCAGAGTATACAACCAAAAGCACGCCTATAGAGAAGAATAGGTGATAAAAAATAAAGGGAAAAAGAAGCAAAGAAGCAAAGAAGCAAAAAGAAAAGAAAAAAGAAACATTCAAACTACGGTGGTACCCAAGGGACATGAGCGTGGCAAAAGTACTGACTATAGAGGGGGAAGGAAGTCAGATCTCGGCGGGTGCAGCCACCACCAGCGCAAGACGTTGTCCTCGCCAGGGCCGCTACATCAGTGGCGCTGTCTCGCAGCGGGGCCAGATGGACTTAGATCAGGAAGAGATGGAGCGCCCTCAGCCGAGGGCTGCAGGCAAATAGGGGAAGACCCTCAGAGGTAGCTAACGAAAAAATAATTTAATAGGACTTAGGTAAAAGAAAGTTACTTTTGGGATGGTTTGGTAGGGCAAGTTTGGTGCAGGGGATTTTGAGGTTAGTTCAGGAAGACACGAGATTCACTGTGGAATCTAGTTCCTATTAATCAAATTATGTTCTTCTGCTCTTAGCTAAAGGGTCTGTATCCATACTAGGTTATGTCCTTAAACAGTTCAATTAACTACCTCTGTAAATATGGCATGGTCCTGTATCAAAAAACACAAATCTCGGAAATGCATGGTGTGCTCCGGTACTCAAACAAATAAAACAGACGTTTGGAAAACAAACTTTGGTTTAAGTATGGATTACTACATGTGCAGAATGAGCTAAACGCCATAAATTTTTTTTTTTTAAATGAAGTCGGTTGTAATGGAAAAACAGAAAAGGGGGGTAATCTCATAAAAGTAAGTATTCAAAATTATACCACCAATTAACTTTTTCAAACCTTAAAACTTTATGAATATCCATGCTGTTTTTATCTGGCATGACTGGCGCCACAACATACTACAAGCGTTTCCAAGAAAAAAAAGCATTGGCATAGCCAATAGGTCTCGCTTTTGGGACCTTATAAGTATTTAGTTATGCAGCACAATATCCTTGGTGCAACAACAACTGTTGCATGGCTAAACACTTATAAGGTCCCAAAGGCGAGACCTATTGGCTATGCCAATGCTTGTTCTTCATTTCCCACGTCTTCCCGAATGTATCGCAAAGGTTGTGGGAGGCCTTACAAAAAAAATCTGTCGGGGAGAGTGTGAGTAGAACTGTTGCTAGCACATAAAAGAAACTCTACAGAGGAGGAAAGGACACCTAAAAAAGCATGCACATATGATCAGTCATGGGCACAGGAAGACGGGCAGCCTCATTCACTAAGTTATCTGCATGTGCATGTTTGACTTGCATGCGCAAATAGCTTCCTTTATGAGTGCCGACCCTATTTTGCAATTCAGAGAAGTTGGCCTGGCACTCTTAAAATGATTTAATCGCCAGCCTGCACCGCCACTCCCCACCTCTGCTCGGCACAGATTGTAAGAATAAAACGGTGGAATAAATGATTGTGGAAGCGGGGGCTGGCAAGGCTGGGGGGCAGTGCCCCGGGGGCGGATGCCAGTGAATTTAATTGAGATAATCAGAGCCGCCCTTAACGAGCTGGTGGCGGGAAGGGAGCGATTCCTTCTGTTTCAGCAGAACTTTCCCTCTCTGCCCTAAGTGCCCGCCCAACCCCCAACTATTCTGAACACAGAAACCTACCGCAGTGACTGGCTTCCGGTCACCAGAATGAGCTGCCCTTCGGGTTCAGTTCTTCTTTGAAAATCACTCCATGGCAATTTCATTTTTTTTGCATGTGGTTTTCAACATTTTAGATTTGTGTGTCGTTGGCCGAACATTCCAGCTCGGGTATGTTGTCCCGCGGCGTTTAGCAGGGCACGGCAGCAACATGAAATGGGACGCATCGGGGTGAATTGTGTGACAGACATCAAAATGCACATGAAATGGGGCGCCCTTTATAGGGTGCTGTATAGGCCCTTAGGCATGTATCCAGCATCTCGGATCACCGTTTTCCCCGTCCAAAAGCCTCACATGCCGAAAGCACCGAAATAAAAAGGTGACACTTTGGGGAGGCCCTTGCTCAAGTCAACACAAACCGGGGCCATGTCTGGCTGCTAGGACGGGGTCCCGGCCCTTTCCCTGCACCTGGCCCCCCTTTCACACCTTATACCGACTCATGCTCATGTTCCGTGTGACCCCCGCCAGCGGGGCCAAGACTCTTGCAGGCAGTGATGTCTGAGGCGGACACATACCTACAACCTGGAAAACAACATTACACGCCTCTGGATGGAAAATCGTGGCTAAAAGCTATTCTTGCCTGAAGAAGCGAGACATAACATTGGGCACTTTGGCAGCTACGAGTAGTGCTGCGCAGGTGTGCACCTGCCGGGCAGCACGGAGGAGAGAGTGATGCTGTACAGAGCCAGTGGAAAAACACCGAATGACGAAACATGCCTCCGACGCCAGCAAAAAGACTCCACTGTTTGCAGTGGCTCACAAAAGCCTTGGAAGTCCGTTCAAGGAACTACACAGTCAGGACCCCTTAGATTTGCATACCTGGTGAGATTGCCTGAAAACTCCCATGCCCTCTACGTCATTACAACCGAAAACATTACAAACTTATCTCAAAAATACAGAACCTGGAACTGTACCTTGCGAGCAAGATGCCCTACAGTCAGGGCCACTGGAATTATGCGATTGTGCGGCCGCAGCGACGATTACAGATCAGCCCTTTTACTGTGACAAGATAACGATCAGGGAGGAATGCAGCTTAAATGCGCTGCCGAGAGTGGAAACTTGTTGAGCTGACCACACGCTCGTGCATCGCGCCTGCGTCTGGGCACGAAAATTGGAAACAGATGGCGGCCGTGCGGGTAACCGCACGGAAAAGGCCATTGTGCACGAGCGTGTGGTCAGCTTTTAAAACCACCTACATAAAGTCTCGCAGAGCAGCGCATGCGCGCTACTCTAGGCTCGACCTAAAAAGTGTATAAAATCCGCACACAGATTCTCAAGCCAAACAGTTCTCATATGGTCCATAAACAGCAAATGTAGTATTTGACTTCAATGCAAGTCAGTCATTGAAAATTCAAGAAACTTACAGCGCCACATAGTTACCCAACATGCACCTCTTGCTCCTTATGTGAGAGAACAGCCTTTTCCCTTAAAATATGTTAATGGAAAAGGAAAAAAGTATAAACTTAAAGAGGGTTGAAGAGGATTCACTTTCTAATGAAACCCTGCCTTGGTATCGCCTACAGAGAACCTGTTCCTCTGTTAGTGTCTCTTATAGCCACATTAATACCTCTTTACTATCAGCCCTGATCGAGTGATTGAAGAATCATAGTTGCTTCAGCGTTTCAATTATTTAATAACTGCTAGTATTTTCTGATCCTGAAAGGGGCCAACATGTAACAACCGTATTTTCAAGAGTAATAAAATAGTCCTAAAGGTCAGAGTCCTCCTTTGCATAAGTCTATGCTCAAGTCGGTAAACATTATGCTTCCTAGACCATATTTCTGATCTCGTGGTCTTCCTTAGTATGAATCCTTTGTTTCCGAATCCTTCAGCACCCCAAGTATAGCTCTTTTGCTGAGTGTGAGGCTCGTTTACCTTCATTAGGAGCAGTTCAGAATAGTAAGAACTTAAAAGGTCCAATTTAAAATAAACCTGCATTATCGCAGTCACAAAACTGCCAGTGTGCTCCAGCAGGAACCTGTGGGCTCTGAAAATTTCTGACAGACAAATGCTTTCCATTTGTGCTACCATGGAGCCGCAATGCGGTACGAAACCAGTGCCAAACGTAGGCTTGGTTATTCATCTTCAAAGTCATTTTATCAACAAGGCTCTCAGTTCTCCGAAGCGGTCTTTGTGACCACAATCTTGGCCACAAGCAAGGACTATCTTCTCTAGACACATTTCTACTACCTCTACAGCCTTTACCACAATGCTGGGCTTGAAACTGTCCCCCAATGTAAAGCCCATTTCATTTTGATCAATTTCAAGTGTCTCTGTGCCATGTTTTCTTCCACTGCTCACCCAGCATCCTGCTATTGGCATCACAGCAACACAAAGAAATCTTGCTGCTGCCTTCTGTTTTTTTACATTAAACATAACCAGTCTAATCTCCACTTTACACCTCTAGAAACTGAGGGTCTGGGCGCAGTAGTAGAACGCAAAACACTGGCCCCTGTGCAGAATGGGATGAGGCCCGAGTCTCCAATGTCCCACAGATATTCATTGAACTTGTGATGAATGGGGCACCCTTAAAGGGTTGGGAGCCCCCCTGCACCACATGGGTTGCAGTCTCTTGTGTTACGCTCCTGTCTGAGCGCCTCCTACATAGTAGCTTTGCCAAAGTGTTAAAGTCCCACCCATAGATCTCTTGGTTAACAATAATCAGACCCAAGAGTGTCAATTATCTTCTCGCCAGCCTCTCGTCCAGAGTCTTTGCTCAGGGGCTTAACTCTTCTATGCCAGGAACAGTTTCACAGAAACCTCCTTGATGTGGAAGGAGATCCACTCACTTTCAAGCAGTCCAGGCCAATTGTACCTACCTAGGTCATTGCTGATACTGGGTTACGTGAGGCTACTTACTATTTGCCGTACTCCAATCTCTACCATGGGTCCGCGCACACCAGTTTCACCAACACAACACGAAAGCTTGTTGCAGTTGATCCCGCCGCCTCCCCATTGGTTCACCATTCGGCAGCGGCTATCCCAGAGACATAGACCGCAGCCATTTGGTGTCAAAGAGCAAGTCGGCACTGAAAGCTCTGTCATTGGTAGACATTTCGGATCATTTGCCCCTGCTCAGGAGTATTTTTTTTTTATTTTTTTTTAATGGACACCAATGCTACCATACAACACCAGGTTCCTTACTGCGTCCTTAGCAGCACCTCAATGTATCTATGAAACAGAGGCTCATAGCCCCCTAAACCTTCAACTCTGCACAGCGCTTTACAAATGACTAGTATAACAGCTACCAGCGCAGGAATCTTCCCTTACAGACCACCCTGCAACAAACGCCTCAAGAGATGGCTGGCGTGAACAGATCCATTCTTCCCCTCGCCCTCCCCCCTCCAAAGGGATCAGAAGGTGCCCATACGCTCCTGAACATGGACATGCAATGACGGAGATGCACAAAGCAAAGACAAATTGGGAGCAGGTAATGAGAGGGGCTGCAAGAGGGCAGGCGGGCACTCACAAGGCCTCTGTTGTGCTGCCTGAAACCCCAATCCCGGATAGCTAGAAAGGCAGCTTCTGGGACACATTTAATTAAAACTTAAGAGCGGCATTCCCCAGGGATCCAAAGAGATGCCTTTGTCCGAGCCGAAACTCTATCTCTCCCAGGTCAGCCAGCTGCGCTGAGAAGCCGAGAAACAGCTGAACCAGCAGGTCAGATTGTGCGAGTACGGAGATGGGGCCAAATGTCCCAGGCACCGTTTCCGGCACAAGAATGGCGAGATACGGTAAAGTTTTTCTCTCATCCTTTGAGAAGAGATCGTGTTTGCTGCAAACATCTAAAAAAAAAAAAAAAAAAAGTTACATCTTCAAGGGAGCAGAGGACCCGTGAGCCTTGCTTCCCGCACAATGGCACGGAATCAAACACACTAGAGAGAGAAGTACACGAAAAGAAGCCATAAATGGCTCTGAACTTAACATCGGATGGGCCGAACCGTTACAGCTTAGTCAGAGCCGGAATGTTACCAGCAGCCTTTTCAGGCGGACGCCGGTCAGTCTAGGGGAAGTAATAGCACATCGCCTCATTGCCAGCAGGGGGAGTTGTACGACCAGGAAACATTCCCAATGCAAAAACTAGAACTAAGAACTTTGCTCTGTTCTGGCAAAGCAGGGCCACTGGAATTATGCGATTGTGCGGCCGCGGCGATTTTCGCATTATCCGGCATTTGCCGCGTATGCCACATAATCCATCATATGCCGTATAATCAGCAGATTTTAACGTAAAAAAAAAAATGTCTAGCTCAAGCGGTTCAAAAGTTAGTAAAATCGGAGCGAAACATTTTGCCACACAATAGAAGGCCCTTTGGAAAGGTTGACTGGTCACTATTCTGTAGTTTATTGCTATATTTAGGTGTTAAACTTGTACTAATGTGGTGATACTAATGCCCAGATGGTGCTAACAAGTGTAAAAATGTCAAACTAATAAAGTAATACAATTACAAAATGTGCCGCATAATTTGCCCTTTCTTGCTGCAAAATTTACTTACCCCTGCCGCATAATTTGGCCCTCCCATGCCACACAATTCCAGTGGCCCTGCAAAAAGGAAGTGTTTTTTCTCGTGCAAAGTTTCTTATGTTCTTGTGAGGTAATCAGCCACCCAAACTTCAAGAGCTCTGTCCAATGACAGAAGTTACAATTCTTGACCAGAGGCTCCAGAAGGTACACCATGCAAATCAGAACCAAATTTACATTTAAAAGGAAACTCAAACCGCAACAAAAGGCCCGCAGTGCCGAGTAGGGTACGATACTGATATAGTGCTTTCTACTTCCGATGGTGCTGAAGCTACATCAGAAATGTCACCATGCGTAAGGAATTACTTACCCCTGCTGATTAACACACCGTTATTATGCGGTAATTAAGGTCATGCTTTTGGTACAAACTACTATTCTGTATCGATGCACAACCTCAACCTGTGATACAGCATACTTGGTGCTGTCAAGCACTACACCACAACTGCACAAACCTACACATTCACGACCGATTAGTATCAAGACGCAATGCTGACATTTTAGTAGCAGAGACGTGTTCATCGCCCTGCACCCTCTGCTGGTCCCTGAAAACCCTCCAATTAGTCCATTAGTAAAAGAATTGTTAATTAAAGGTTCTGACATGAAGGCTGTAAGCTCCAATGCACCCCAAGGTGCCCCTTCTGGGGCCAGAGCTCACGAGTCCGGCCTCTATCCTGTGAATGACAGACATCCTAATGGGCGCTAATTGCCGGCTCTGAGAGTTTCAGGCAGCGGAGGCAGCTGCCTGTGGAAGGCACACAAAGGGCTCCCTCCACAAGGCTAAACACACCGCAGCTCTGAGGAGGGAAGCGATGGGGCCGTGAACCTCGACACTTGCTGTGCCCCAGTGGCGGCTCTCAACATTTCGGACAGGTGCCGCACTGACTGGAACTGTGCAGGGCCCGGTGCATGTGCAGTCAAAACCTTTTCAAAAAAGTTGGTACTCGTGTGGCCTTCTAGATCACAGTTGCCTCGGGTGGGGCTGGACTTTTTGAAACAACAATTACCTACTAGGTTAATTCCTTCTCGATGCATAGAAAACTAAATAAGAAAGAGAGGCCCCTCTCATCCACCTATATATTCCTCACGGTGTTTAGCAGAGATCTGTAACCCACATGTCTCATAAAAGTTCTAAGAGTGATGAAAGATTACATTAGTCTGTCCTGCTGGATCTGTTCCACTAGGAATGGAAGACTGCACTTGCTGCCTTCTGGGAGACCTGGAAACTTGCGTTGCTAAAGCCACGCTGTACCCGTTTTGTAAGGCTCCAAAGCTTTCACTGCTGCTGCCCAATTTGTGAGTGTCCAGCGATGGGGAAAGCGTGCGCTGCTGCCCGAGCTGTACCTGTTCTCTGAAGGAGAGGAGCTTGCACTGTTTCTGCTCAAGGTGTGCCTGTTCTATAAAGAAGTGGTCTTTCCACTGCTGTTGCCCCACTTGATGAAACAGCGGATATATTAAATGTCCTTGCATAAACATGCTTTATACTTCCCAATATTGGATGTGAAATATCAAGACCTATGGTTCCGAGGAAGGAAACTTACTCGTAGGAGCAATATTCAAGAGCCAAAATAGGTCTACGGAAAGATGCATGGTCCATGGCTCGACACTCCTGTTTTTCATCTTGTGTTAAGGAAACACTCGTAAATACCATTTTTAGCTCACCCACTCACGTTTTAATGCAGGTCCGGCAGTTTATCAAAGCGAGAAAATAAATGTTAATATAAGGGACATAACTTAACCCAAGCTAGAGAACCCACAACTAGGAGGCTGTACACCAATGAACATTAGTGCTTTCAGATGCTTCCCATGGCTAGACGTGGATCCCATTCGGCAGGTAAGGGTTCATCCTACGAGACCACATGAATGTATTCTAGATCTATGAGAGGTTTGGCCATTTCCTCCAGGAGTAGCATATTTCTTATGGAGTGCATACAACAGTGCTATAACTCCCATCACTCCATCTTTATTGTATTAGCTACCCAAGTTTTACAGGTTCTCTGTGTGAGAACTGGGTGATGTTTCTCTTGCTACTGCCACATGTCCTTAACCTATCCTTTGTGTTAGGGAAGTTTGTGTTGCTACTGGCCATGTTATAACTTTGTTGTGAATCACCGTTTAAAACGCTACACTTCACAAAAGACAAATTGTGAGTTGTATTACCAAAGCTTATTTTAATGCATGTTGTAAATGAAATAGTGAGCTCTCTCGAAATATCTGATAAGTGTTTACTTTTTGGCTCTACACGTAAAACAAGCAGTTTTTTTTTTAATTAACTTAATGATTTGGTAATATATTAAGTTATAGCAGACAAGCGGCTCCCGTATAATGTACAATAAGTTAGGCTAATTCTAACAATTTATACAACATTATTTTACATACTTCCATTTCGAGCCCATAATGACTGTTGAGAGCAAAAACACAAGCCCTACAATGCAACGTTTTATTGGGTGAAAAGCCAGGGTCGGCTGATTTAATCATATGCAATAATGCCGTTTGGCAGACTTTGGAACTACTTTTTAGTTCGCATTTCACCTCTGCCTGCCTTCATCTTGTAGGCGATCACAGGGTAAACATCCCAGTGGGTTGGATGGCAGAGATAGCTTTTCAAACGCAAATGAGAGAATCTCACTGCTAATGGGTTAAAATTAAAAACCTCTGGGGAAACAAACCAGTAAAAATGACGTTATTTACTAGAACAATGCGAGTCGTGTCTAAAGAGACACTGAGAAAGGGAAAAAAAATTGCTGGCTGCCTTGTCTGAGCCCACCCACAGGCCTAGAAGTAGGTGCGATTGAGGTGGAGCGCCTACAAAAATCACTGATACGCCCTACCTTGAACAGGTGCAGCACAAGCTCCAGGAGCTGCACTGCAATGGCCGCCAGTAAGCTCAACACCCTCATACATCATCTCTTTTACAGACTCTGGAGGGAGCAAAAACTTCTACTGCAGGCCAACAGTACAAAATCCACAGCCCAATGTGCACTACATGGGCTCCCAAAAAACATGGGAGAGTTTAATACACAGAACGGAGCATGTGCATGCCGAACAGGACTTGTGCACACTTTTCCTCTGAACTAAAGGCTTAAAATGGTCTCTGCAATAGAGCCCAACTATCAATTGATGATCAACGCAATACCTTCTCCTTTCACCGGCAGGTGAAGTGTGCGCCATGTATTAGAGGACAACCACAACAGCGTGCATGCAACCCCACTACAAGCAGTGTGCCACCAATGCACTCAAGCTATAGAACAGAACGATGCTAGCCTCTTCTGCACCGGAGCACAGCTCTAGCACGGGAAATGTGCCCAATGTGCTTAAGCCCAATCACAAACTGCCGCGTGCTGAAATTAAAAAATGTCAAGAATATTTAAAAAAAACATTAAAAAACACTCAAGAAGTGCTGCTGTGCTCACCTTCTAACCCCCAAAGTAAAAACAAATAGAGATATTGTTCATTTTTAAAATCAATGACCTTTTCCTACTCACCAAATCAATGAGGTCACTGAGGTTTTTCTCGATCTGCTGCGGAGGCAGACGCCTCATCAGATCCAAGGCACAGTCCAGTTGCTGATCACTCTGTAAAGGAAGGAAAACGGTAAGTACAGGGCAGCAGAATAGCAGTAATACACACACTTTAGAGTTAGTGGTCCTCCACGTCAGACCCAACTTCTGATCTCCACACCACCTCTCCTTCCCTCCTTGAAACAGGCTCCAAGCAGTTCCCCCATCAACGCTACATTTCTAAAGATACATCATCTTCACTACTCCATAAGGACGCAAGTCTCAACATAAAACCGACTATAGTCAACAGGTTTTCCCTAAGAGGTCAGCATGAAGGTGCGGTCAACAGCGACAAGAACTATGAAAAGCGGCATTCTCCAGAGCACTGAAAGCCAAAGAAGACTGCCTGAAGTTTTAAGAACTCAATCATCATACCCTATTAAGCAAATGTTCCTCTCCATCCTGTACTATGTACACTTCTGGTCTTATAACATTTTCAATAAAAAAGACTTTGGGGAAAAAAAGGAAAAGAAAAAAAACACATTCATTGATATGCGGGGGGTGGGCGAGAGGGTTTCTGCTGTTGGAGCCCACGAGGCAGAGCAGCAGCACATGGATTCTTTCAGCAAGTGAACAACAGAGTTCATAATGGTTAACAAATTAGGGTCTTTTACTTGTGGTATTTGAAGCTTTGGGCGAGTTAATTTAGTTTAATCGGTTAACACAAGTAGTTTCATTCAGTCCCTTTAACTTTTAGACTTGGGGATCAGATGGTACAAAAGATGCCACAATTGTTTAACAATGCAATAAGTTGATTGCTGTGGTAATGTGATCCCAACCAACAAAAGTGGCAGGATAGAGAGGTGGAAGACACCTGCTCGCAAACCGGGGCCCATGAAAGCCATTCAGCAAAGCCTTGGTCAAGGGCAAAGATAAGGCTGCTTGTGAAAGGATTCGCCATGCTAGAACCACTCTGGATTTTACTTCTGCTTCGAGGTTTTCGGTTTTCTTTTCTAGTCGCCACAAAGAATGAACATGCATCACTCCTGAACTATTAGGGATAAAACCTGGGGTACGATTCAGAGTGCACATCCATTGAATTCACAAGCATTTCTACTAGAAAAGTTGCACATACATAATGAAGTGCAATACACAGACAAATGATGCCAACATAAACAATCATGTCAATGTAAACGATCACTGACAAAAAACAAGGGAAAATGAGAGAAACAAGAGAGTCAAAACAGACAAATGCACAAGTTACTACTTGTGTAACGATATATCTGTAAGAGACATTAGTTGGTGATAGATTCCTTACCTTAGAATATCCCCAGGCGTCAGACTGGATCCGGAATGCTTTTCGTCAGCAGTACCCCCGCGCGTCGGTAGGTGGCGTTGTGCGGCTCCGCGTTAGTCGCTGGCGTCGTAAGCGCCGAGATGACGTCACGAAGACTACTTAGGTGCCACCCATGCGCGACATCAGTTCTGTACACTACTTTCCGCGCCAGGAACGCAGAGCCATGCAAGAAACTGACCACTGGTGCCATGAAACTAGGGCCCTGAAAGGGATGACCTTAACCCTAGAATCAGTTCGCAGAACGGGGAGGATGGGTGGGGCGGTAAGGAATCTATCACTACTAATGTCTCTTACAGATATATCGTTACACAAGTAGTAACTTGTGCATCTGAAAGAGACACGTCAGTGATAGATTCCTTACCTTAGAATAGATACCCCAGCAATACCAACCCCGGTGGTGGGTCTGCGAATAGATTACACCAGAAAGTCACAGAGAACAGAACGGCCAAAGAAGCCATCTCTCTGGACTTGACTGTCAAGGCAGTAATGCTTGGTAAATGTGTGCAGCGAGGCCCACGTAGCTGCCTGACAAAATCCTGCAAGGGAACGCCGCGTCCCAAGGCAGTAGTGGCTGCCGTCGCCCTGGTAGAATGGGAAAGCAGCCCCACAGGAGGCTCCTTCTTAGCCAACGAGTAACACGCTTTGATGCACAAAACGACCCACCGAGAGATGGTTCGTTTGTGCACGGCCCGACCTCTTTTGGCGCCCACGTAGCCAGCAAAGAGCTGGTCATCCATCCGGAACTGTTGTGTGCGCTTCAGATAGAACAAGAGCGCACGTTTTGGGTCCAGACGGTGGAGCCTCTTTTCCTCTTTTGAAGGATGTGGCGGCGGAAAGAAGTGATGGTCTGCCCGATGTGGAAGGGCGTGACAACCTTTGGCAAGAAAGAAGGACGGGTCCTTAAAACCACCTTGTCCGGATGAACAGAAAGGAATGGAGGATTAGAAGAAAGAGCCTGGAGCTTACTCACTCTTCTGGCAGAGGTGATAGCTACCAGGAAAGCCGTCTTGAGAGTAAGAAGACGTAAAGGACAGTCATGAAGGGGCTCAAAAGGAGCGCACATCAGATAGGTCAAGACAAGATTTAAGTCCCATTGAGGCATTATGAAAGGCACGGGAGGAAACGTGTGCGCAATGCCTTTCAGGAAACGGTTAACAACCGGGGACTTAAAGAGAGAAGGCTGAACTGGAAGCCTGAGAAAGGCGGAGATGGCCGAAAGGTAACCTTTGATAGTGCCCAGAGCAGAGCCCTGCTGGGCCAAGGAGAGCAGGAACAGAAGGACCTCAGAAAGAGGGGCAGAAAGGGGATCCACAGACTTTGCTGTGCACCATGCCACAAACTTGTTCCACCTGCAGGCGTATACCGTCTTAGTGGAGGGACGCCTGGCTGCCAGAATGACATCAGACTTTGGGAGGAAGATCGAAAGCTGTGAACTGTCGCCGCTCAATCTCCACGCATGGAGGTGGAGGCTGGACAGGTTCGGGTGGAGGACCGTCCCCTGCGGCTGCCACAGAAGATCCTCCCGAAGAGGCAGTCGGATCGGGGGATCGACCGCCATGTTGAGTAGCTCGGGATACCAGTATCTTCGCGCCCAATCCTGAGCCACAAGAAGGACTTGGGCCCGGTCGCGCCGAATCGTCTTTAGCACTCTGGGCAGAAGTGGTATAGACGGAAAGGCGTACAACAGACCGCAGCTGCACTCGCAACGAAAAGCGCCGCCGAGCGAGTGCCGCCTTGGAAATTCCAACGCGCAGAACTGATGACATTGGGCGTTCTCTTCGGTGGCGAATAGATCTAACCAAGGCTCTCCCCACTGCAGAAAGAGACCTTGCGCCACGTTCGAGTTGAGACGCCATTCGCGATCCATGAAGCACCGGCGGCTAAGTTCGTCCGCCCTGGCGTTTAGAGAACCTGCCAGGTGTTGAACCACCAAAGTAATGCCTTGATGTTCCAGCCATGTGCAGAGGCGCAGAGCCTCCTGACATAGGGTCCACGACCCTACCCCGCCCTGTTTGTTGCAATACCACATGGTGGTGGGGTTGTCCGTGAACACCTGCACTACACTTCCCTGGACAGAGGGAAGGAATGCCTCCAGTGCAAGTCGGATCGCCCGAAGCTCCAAAAGATTGATATGGAGCCGGGACTCCGCCGGAGACCAGAGGCCTCTGATATCCGCCTCTCCCAAGTGGCCGCCCCATCCCAGGAGGGACGCGTCAGTCACCACTGTGTGCTCCGGTTGGGAAAGGGAGAAGGATCTGCCATTGGCCCAATCGCGATTCGTGAGCCACCACTGCAATTGTCGTGCAGTGCTCTCCGAGATCTGGACATGAACGGACAGGTTGCCCTGATCCTGTGCCCACTGGAACTTCAGGTCCCATTGCAGAGCCCTCATATGCCACCTGGCATATTGCACTAGCAGAATGCAGGAGGCAATCAGGCCCAGGAGCCGGAGGGTCATCCTGACAAACCCGGGAAGAGGCCGAAAGATCAGAGGCTGAAAAACCCGGACTCGCTGCTCGGGAGGATAAACCAGAAACTGCGTCGAAACCAGAACCGCTCCGATGAAGGGGAGCTTCTGAGAGGGACTCAGGTGCGACTTCGGCACGTTGATGGAGAACCCCAGCAAATGCAGGAGGTCGGCTGTAGTCTGAAGGTGGGTGACGACTGCCGGGGGCGAGCCAGTCTTTAACAACCAGTCGTCGAGGTAGGGGAAGACTGACACAACGGACCTGCGCAGATGAGCTGCGACCACCGCCATCAGTTTCGTGAACACCCGAGGGGCGCTTGTAAGGCCGAAGGGGAGCACGGCAAACTGAAAATGCTCCTGGCCTACCGTGCGCAGGTAACGCCGGTGGGCCGGCAGGACGGGAATGTGAAAATATGTGTCCTGCAAGTCCAACGCTACCATCCATTCTCCAGGGTCGAGGGCAGCCAAGACCTGAGCAAACATCTTGAACTTCTCCTTCCGGAGGAAGCGATTGACGTTCCTGAGGTTCAAGATGGGGCGCAGGCCCCCTTTCTCCTTCTCGGGGACCAGAAAGTAGTGGGAACAACAACCATGTCCTACTTTTGGCCCAGGAACGCGCTCGATGGCCCCCTTGGCGAAGAGGGCTGTGACTTCCTGTCAGAGAAGTGCCAAGTGATCCCCCCCTGGCCATGCCGCCTCAGTTCCACCGCATGTCGGGGGGGGGGGGGGAACAGACTAAGGGGAGGGAGTAGCCCCTTCGGACGATTTGCAGCACCCACCTGTACGAAGTGACAGAGCGCCAGTGGGGGAGGTGATGTTGAATCCTGCCGCCCACCGGCGTGGGGTGCACCCCAAAGCTCGGACTAGGAAGGCTTTGAGGCGGATGCTGCGGGAGCGGAGGTGGACTGGCCGCGGCGGCGACCAAGCCCACGGCTGCGCTGAAGTTCGTTCTGCGCAGGCCTCTGGCTGAACGGACGTGTAGGGGCGCCCCTTCCGTGGCACGAAAGGCACGAAGGGTAGATGTGGCCGGGCGTGTGGTGGAGAGACCCATGGACTTGGCTGTAGCCCTGGTCCTTAAAATGCTCCAGCGCACGGTCTGCCTTATCGCCAAACAGGAGAGTACCATCAAAAGGTATGTCCATGAGGGAACTCTGGACATCCCCCGAAAACCCCATGGACCGCAGCCAGGCGTGTCGCCGCAAGGCCACCGTCGTGGAGATGGCTATCCCCAAAGAGTCCGCGGTGTCCAACCCACACCGAATGGCGAACCTTGCGGCATCCTTCCCCTCCGCAACAGCTTGGGAAAGTACAGCCCGAACCTCCTCCGGGCACTGGGGCAGAGTTTGCGCACGTGGGACACCGTGAGAATAGCGGCCCAAGAGGCATGCAGTGTTTACTGACCGCAGCCTCAGGCTGGCAGGGGAAAACAACTTTTTGCCAAACTGCTCCAGCTTTTTCGATTCCGTATTTGGCGGAGCGGCAGGGAATGCAGTTTGGGAAGTGGAGGCCTGAATGACCAGGCTCTCCGGTGTCGGATGAGTGGTCAAAAGGGCAGGGTCACCCGGTGCCGAGCGGTGACGCCTGGCCACGTGTCTATCCACAGGAACCCCTGTGGCTGGCCTAGACCAGGTGCCCATCAAAACATCTGTCAAGGCCTCATTGAACGGAAGCAGAGGTTCTATGGAACTTGCCGCCGGCTGAAGCACTTCAGTAAGGAGGTTAGTTTTGAGAGTAACAGTAGGCAGGTCAAGGTCAAGAGCCTCAGCCGCTCTACGGAGCACCACAGTGTATGTGGCGCCTTCCTCCATGACAGTGGGAGGAGACACAAACCCAGGCTCAGAGGAGAGGTCAAGGCCACCTGCATCCTCCGAGTCCTTCGCTCCAACGGCGCCGGGAACGCCGCCGATCCGGCTCCATGTCCCAATTAGGAGGTGGGACGACGGAACCCAGTGCGGCGCCGGGAACGGAGCCGCAGGGGGCACCGGAGCCGCCGGAGGAGGACCCTAGGGCACCGGGGCCGGAGCCGCCGGTGGAGGAACTTGCGGCGCCGGAGCCGCCGGACCTTGCGGCGCCGGAGCCGCCGGCGGCGCCGGTGGCAAGCAAGGGCCCTCAATAGGGACCGCAGGGCCCGAAGGCGCGACGGCAGGAGCCCTAGGCCTGAAAAGGCAGCCTATGGCGGCAAGAAACTCTTGCACCTGGGCCGGAGCCTCCGACGGACCCGGGTAGGGCGGGTAGGCCGCGGGACTCACAGGCTCCAACCGAGCCGTGGGGGAAGGACCCCTGGCCCCCTCGTCCGGAGACCGACCGGGGGAGGTCGGAGAGTGCACGCGCTTCTTCGACTGTTACTTGTGACGTCTCTTACCCGATTCCGAGGGTAAAGACGTGGACCCCGAGGAGCGAGGATGATGGCTCCGCATTCGGTCTCTCGAGCGACCCCTGGACCTTGAACGGCACGGAGACGACTGTCGGGCCTCCAGCAGCTTTCGGGACCGCTCCCACAAAGCCTTCGGAGCCATGGCCAGACAGTTGGAACATGACCGGAAGTCATGGTCGCGCTCCAGACAGTAGAAACAGACGCCATGGGGGTCAGCCACCGACATCGTACGGCAGCAGGCCCCGCAGGATTTAAACCGAGGCATCCCTACGTGGCACCAGGAGTCAAAGACTCAAAAGAAGTAGGACAAAGTCCCAAAAAGAAATTAGTCAAAAAATGACTAGGGTACGTGTTCTAACCGGATCTGCGCGCTTGCTGGCGCGGAAAAAGAAAGACCTGACGTCAGCGCGCATGGGTGGCGCCTAAGTAGTCTCCGTGACGTCATCTCGGTGCTTACGACGCCAGCGACGAACGCGGAGCCGCACGACGCCACCTACCGACGTGCAGGGGTACTGCTGACGAAAAGCTTTCCGGATCCAGTCTGACGCCTGGGGATATTCTAAGGTAAGGAATCCATCACTAACGTGTCTCTTTCAGATAGTCCACACTGAAGTCTATACAGACACCAGGCAGGAGTTTGTACTGCTACAATGTCATGCTGCTCTGTGGTGAGCCAAGTAGTAGCTGGGCTCTTCATGGTGGAGAAGGTGATTCCCACGATTAGCTTTGAAGGCACGCAGGGTTACAAGTAAGAGTCACCAGGTCAGAAACGTTTCAATGGAAGGACAAAGGATAGAACTCAAACAGTACCACAAGGAGGTTTTGGAAAAGTAAGTATGGTTTCGGAGTGAAGGTGTGGTTGAAGGTTTAGAGAGACATGGCTTGGGTCTAGCACTGTGGGTCTGAAAGGAAACTTATGGAATCTGTCTGAGGCCCAGTTATGAAGTGAGAGCTGGCCTGTGTGGTGGGTGAAGGGGGCGGACGGACAGACTAGGGGTCGGAGGACTACGATTCGGTCCCCTGGAAGAGGTGTCTGATAAGAAACTAGTAATAGTGCAGCAGGTTGTGGAAAAAGCCAATCTTACGGAGGACAAGAATGCTTTGATGAAGGGTTTTGGTGGGTGAAGTGATAGAGGACAGATCTTTTTGGTGTCGAGCTAATGGAATGTTGTACCTATAGTGGATAAATACAAGTGACTGAAAAAGCGGCACCCAGGGTTTTTTGTTTTTTTTGTTTTGTGCAGAACAAGAGAAAAAGATGTCAAACGGCAAGAGCAAAGATGCCAAACGCTGGTCGAAGCACGGGACATGGAGTAGACCCTGCTCCTCTTTATCCATGTCCTATCATCAGGCCCCCAGAGAAATTGGAAATGGAACAGTGTGGCCGAGCAAAGCACTCTGAGCTGCAGGGAGTCATCAGGCTGGGGTTATTTGGTGCCAACAGAGATGAATCGCTCAGTAGGTATAAATGGACAGTATATGTTACCCACGGAGAACGTAGGTGTAAGTGGTTGAATGCTTCAAACCTAAGAAGAGGAATCTAAAGTAACAATGAGATGCTAGCACCATGACATGATACCATAGGAAGTTTGGCAGGAATTCATGTGCTCTAATGCACCACAGCAACAGGAAAGCACCCACTCGACAACACCTATCTGCCGTCTCCCTGAGTTGTACTCTTAATGGCAACACCAGATGTTCAACACCAACGCAATCTTTCTGCAAACAGGTCACAAACATTTGGATTAACGAATGCTCAATTTGTAGAAACGTGCATATATCATACAAAGTACGTCTTCCATTCTCTGTATTACAGTTGTCGTGTATGTTCAGTCCTGAATTACTCTGTCCCTTTACGGCTAGGTTTGCATTACATAAATGGTAAGCCAGCACGTGCCCCGTGACACTACAATTAAAAGCGGCTGGGCCTTTGCATGCCCCACGCCACCACAGTAACAGTAGAAGACCAACAGTGCCCATGCCTGACTCAAATGGGCAGTTTTTTTCCGTGGATGAGTGCAGCGCGAACTCGTTTTGCGTCGGTCTTTGATTGGATGAGAAGCAGCAGCATCGGTTGCCCTGTGGCTGAAAATTAATCCCATCCCCTACTTCACTGGGGAGTCCCCGGGAGGAAGGCCTACTTTCAGTGCTGGATCAGGAAACCCACCGGGAGAGGACGACAGCTACCTCCCACCAACTCCAAAAGAGAAGAGAAAACTGGCACGGAGTAAAAAGGTCGAGCTCCTCGCCGGGGGACCGTGGGAACGCACTGCGAGGCGCTTGCAGCTGCAGTCAGAGTGTGAGAAAAGGAGGAGCGGAAGTGAGGCGTTGAACTGGAAATCAAAAAAAATACGTGGACTATAGCACTCCATTAATTAAAAGACACGCGGGGAGAGTCTAGTGCCTCAGACTATGTCTCCTCCACAGAAGGGCTATAGTACTCACACGCAGGGATCTGGCGCAGTACCCGACTTCCAAGAAACGCACAGCCCTGTCACTGTGGTGTGGCGCTCTAAAGAGAAGTGTAGAGAACTCAAAACTGGAAGTGGCCCATGGACCGAAAAAGTACTGGAAGACACAAGTGTCTGGTGCTTTGGCAAGGCACCGTATCGCTTTATTAGAGATTACTGGTACTACACAAACATACGGCCGCTGCTAGGGGAGCTCGCGTTAGCTTTATGGCCATGACGATCCGATCCCCCCCCGCCCCCTCCCCCGTCGTAGTCTCTGGTGTGCTAGGATTTGTGCCAAGCTACGACATACAATCGGCTCCACGGCTTTATGCAACCCCGAAGGCACTGGTGATTCTGCTGTGCACACACGGCCTGAAGATTTAGCAAAAGATAAGCTGACTTCACACACCCCACCACCCACCAAGCAAAACAAAAAATACACAGAGAGAGACGCCTAGAGTGTCAGGTTGTTTAGGGCCAACGCTGATCCAGCACCCCAAATTAAATGGCCAGATACATTATGTACCCCCTCCCCCACTTGAGCAAGAAGGTTTCATTTCGTCCACACATGTTCTTCTACATTAGCACAGTGGGGCATCTGACCAGAAACTGGACGTGGAAGTTGTGGTTTCTGCTCCGTATTCCCCAAGACCGGAAACGAGTCTAGGGCTCCGGGGGAAACCCTGCTGCTGTGACCTGCTCTGTATGAAACGGAAGCAGTTCTGCGCCACATAAGGAACATTTCTGACGGTGAAGGCTCAGCTAATTTCGTTTTTAACAGTTTTCAAGTCAAGTTGCCCACAAAGAGGCAAAAAAAACACATATTGAAGTCAGCGATGCAAGAGGGTCAAGGGCCAACATGAGACATTTCCGGACTCAAATGTGTAGAGCCTTCTTCAGCAAGACCCATCATGCACCATTCTCAGATACCGGAAGCCCCGGTCACCAGTTTCAGCCAAAGAAGGGCAAAGGTTTTTTTTCTTCTTTTTTTTCAGCTTAGACCAGAAGGTGGACGGTTTCAATATACTTGCAGTTTTTCTGTGCATTGATATTTTTAGCAGATTCTCATTTGTACGTGCTCAAACCCACCGACATCTTTGTCCTTAAAACAAGTAGGGCTGAGAAACTGGGGTAAACTGCCAATGTACACTGCAACATTCCATAGGGCATCTTTGTTTCATTAACGGAGGCCTGCAAACAAGGCCACATAGTAATAGAAGTGAGATGCCGTTTGTGAAAACAAAAACATATTCATTTGTACCCACCAGATAACATGCAGATGCCCTATATTTTTGAACTTTTGGGCAATAACATAAGAAAAATAGAGTTGGAGTCCTTGTCTCTGTCCGAGAAGGTACAAGGACCAATCTGTTTTTTTGTGTCCATTACTTTAAAATATCATCTATTTAATACAAGTAAATTAAAGGGAAACAAATTCTCAAAAGACGTCAACTTTGAAAGGACACATTTACGTCCTGTTTCACCAACTAGAAACGCTTGGACTGAAAGGAAATTAAATCTTTTCCTTCCTTAAAGCTCTGAAGTCTTCCTTCTATTTGTACAAGTTACCACATCTGCTAAAATACACTGTGCAACTGAGAAAGAACAGTTCCTCCTTGTTTGACGTCTCTCCACTGTTCTTATAACTGACCCGTATTATCAATTACCTCTACCACCTTTCAAGAGGTAATATATTCAATTTATTTTCCATACAAAAACATTTAAGGACCGTTCCTATCACAGAAGATACAATATGAATACGTTATAATCACATTTAGGACTCTGGATAAAGTTAGCACACGTTTTCTACCCATTAAAATATTTCAAAATAGTTTGCAATTGCAAGATATATGAAGGCTGTAAAAAGTTCTTTTATGGAAAAATGAATGAGAATATAGGTGTTAAATGTATTGGGTCTATAGCGATTTTAAAGGATGATCTCCATTAATTAGCACTTATTTATTAATCTAAAGCTTTCTAACTTTTTATTCTATTCATAGTAGGGATGTGCTGATAATGTTTACACTATGAATCTAGCTACTATGTCTTATTGTATGAATATTCGTGTGTCCTATATTCATTGTTCATAGGTTACCTATTTTAATGGAGTTATTGATGGATTTGTGATGATTTTAGGCTTGATTTTAGGCTATTTATAATATGTTGTTTTTATGCTGTTTGAAGACCAATGTTCTAATAAACGTTACTCTTTGACTTGACAATAGTTGAAACATGATCATCTTTGAGCAATTAATCCAAAAATTGTGACTTCTCTCGTATTCCTTAATGGAGCGTTTCCACCGATTTAGAAAATGTAATTTTACAAAATAAATCACAAGTTTAGTTTTCCATTCACCCCATCAGTAATTATCAATCCACAAACATTTTTTTTAAGCAATTTTCATTTGATATCCCCACCCTTTTATGGGCTACTACTTCACAGTTCAAATGAAACGTTTTGTTATTCTTAATCTTATACCTACCTTACATCTGTGTTCACACATTTTGATTTTTAACTTACACGATGTTTGCCCACTGTAACATTTCCAACACGGATAAATCCCATTTTCATTAAGCATGTAGTGCATTGATTTATGAGGATTTCAGTGCCCGTTTTCAGATGCTGTATTATTGAGCCCTCTACTATATCGTAGCATGTAGAACAACAAAGACATGGCAATGTACCTTGTTGTGGGTGGAGATTGAATTGTAGTTTATATCGATGCAGTCACTATTTAAGCGCGTACCAATACATTTAATAAACTGCACTTGCTTGTGCGAATCACCATGGGTTTTCATTTCCAATGTATTTTAATTAGGTATAGTCTCTAAAGAAATAAATGCCAATGTTTAAAAACATTCCTGATTATCATTTTTACTTTGTCAGCTTCAACCGAGAATCACTTTAAATATTTCGGTAGTTAGATAAATTCTCCCAGCAGACTGTGCCGGAAGACAATTTACACACAAACAGCTGCTAAGCATCTCCATAACAGGCTTCTTCTCAAAGGAGGTGCTCGCGTTATTATCCTCGAGGTGGGTGCCTGCGTTCGCCCTGGCAGTTTCAACCAGGTAAGAGTTTTTGGACAAGTAGGAATACCTTGCGCTTGTTCAGCTTGACAAGAGGAAGCATTTAAACCAACAGAGACTGATTATAAAGAGGTATTGTACCCAGGGGCGGCTCCTCCGCAATGGAGGAGGAGCGTCACCCCACTGGTTCAAGCCAGCAGGTGAAAAATAAAATGATGTTCCATCATGGTTTTATTTTTCACCTGCTGGCTGAGCCAGCGTGCATAGAGGGGCGGAGCCAGGTGATGGGGGGCTGGTTTGTGCACTTCTAAGTGCGCATGTGTGTTCAGTTGGCCGTTCTTGGCCAGCCAAACACACATGCGCACTTCGGTTTCTCCAACCGAGCTGTACTGAACAGTCGGGTTGGGGAAACAGCACAGACTCCCCGTCCTGAGTGGTGTCAAACCAGCCGCTCAGGCCAAGCTCTCATAGCACGATACTGTCCCGGTATTAGCTGGGACCAGGAAGAACACTGAGGCGCGATGCAGGAGGCGGCCGGCAGCTTAAGGTAAGTTACTTTAAAAAAAAATATTATTAACACCCCCGCCCCTCCCCCCCCCACTTTGTTTATGGCGGCCGCCACTGATTGTACCCCAAACTGTCGGCCGTAGAGGCGCAGCTCTTTTACCGGCCTAGCAGTGGCTTGAGGCTCACTGGCACAGGCATTCTCACTGCGTAGCTGCTCAGCTTGCTAGTTTTAACTAAACGTTGAACGGCTCTCGCCTAGATCAAGTTGCCAATCCAGATAAGTGTTGATCTTTGTGGTTATAAATCGCCTGGCAGGACTGACACTGTATAACATTCACATTTTTTTTTGCAGTTTTATATAGCGTGAATTTGGCCTAAAGGTGTTAGTGCACTTTACAGATGCATCTGATTACATTACCCAAGACCAGATTTTTTTTGTAAGGCAAGATTCAGTGATTTGCCCAGGGTCACAGGATGAGCCGACGCCAGGACTCGAACCTGGTTCCCTAGTTCCAAAGTCGCCAGCTATTTCTCCCGGGAGTGCGCGAGGAATATTTTGTGCACCAGTAATCACTGTTCATCACTCAATAAATAATTCAACCTAAAGCAACTGACGGCTGTAGACAGGGGGTTTCTAAGCAATTCAGGTGCCTTCTATGCGCTAAAAGCTTATACAGAAACAGAGGAACTGGTAGATCGGTTTTCTACTGAAAAATTAGGAGAACGCTAGTACGGGTATTGTGATGGACAGGGAGGACGTGCACTGCAATAACTACATCTCCCTGCGTCTCTGCTCCTGTGGCTACCAACGGTAGTAGAGCCCAGAAAACACATGAATGCAATTAACGGATAAGCAGAAGTCACAATTTCCAAACTCTTCTGTGGCTCAAGGCTGAATGCAGTTTTCTGGTCGTCCTATGCATGCACTTTGAAATGCTACATCTTTCACGTATGATGGGTCGCTCCTGCCTCCGCTGTTTTTATTTGTTATTGCGCCACAATGCAGGAATGGATGTGCTGCCCTCGACTGCAGTTTGACAATTCCTGGTGTATGGTATACAAGACAACGTACGAAAAAGGCAGGAAAACTGGCCATGCGATGCAATGACTTACCTATGTTATATCCGGAAAGTGAGGATTCCCTGTGTATGGCTGTTGATGTAATGGTGCATACCCTGTGCGTTACCTAAATATGCCGGTTACATGGCTGCTGATTTACACCTCTTCCTGCAGCTCTACTACGGGCGGGCTACTTACTCCACTAATGATTTTGAATTGGGCCAGAAGCGTTTAGAAAGACACCTCCATGAAATGGTATTTTTGTGCAGCATACATTTCTCCAGATACGAGATATAGATATATATATATATATTCGATCACCATAGCAGATGTGTTAAGACTTCCATTTTTACACTTCATGCACTACAGTTCGAATCCAGGTAGATAATTATGTTATTTACGCATGACAGTGTGGTATATTTATGCTGGTTAGCACAGTGACTTTAGTTTACCTTGGGGGACAATATGGTTGGGCATCTGTTGCCTAGGGAGGTGTTGTTAAGTAGACCGTCTATGCAGAGTAGAGCCGCAACGTCTTTGGTGCTACTGCACATAAAATCCAACTCAATGAATTAGGGTTGAATTCTTTCTGGATCTACACGCGGCATGAGATGCAATACTACCTCGCTATCAACATACCTCACTGAAATCCCGACCCAGTGTTCACTTTTGCGTTTCCATGACCATCCCGAGTATTTTCCCAGTCTATTCCAGTCTAGGAGAAACAAGAACAGAGCAAAAAGGTCCTGCACGTGAGGAAGATCCTTCTCCTACCTGGCAGCCAAGACCTGGAACTCCCTCCCCACTCACCTTCGGCGAACCCAGGACCATCTCTCCTTCAGGAAGCAGCTCAAGACCTGGCTGTTCGAGCAGTAACTTACCCCTTCCCCCAGCGCCTTGAGACCCTCCCGGGTGAGTAGCGCGCTCTATAAATGCCGTGATTGATTGAATGGCTAGAGGTGTTCTCATGTACAGTATTCAGTTACCTCTGTAGGTCATTTTTCCTCATTGGTGCTCTAAAATCATGGTGAGGTCAGTATGCTTATTAAGATTCTGAATGTACATGGATCAGTGCAATCAAGTTACTACCCTAACGCAACCAAATGCAGGATTCTGGCATTTGTATTTGGGATGGTGACAGCTAAAGTAGGCTTCCTATTGTGGCCCATGTGTGTACAGCTTGTCAAATTGAGAAGGGTTAAGCGTATACTTCAATGAAGAGGAGGTGGACAAACCAACAGATGAAAGTGCGAATCATCATCTGCAATCTATCTAGCTGCAGCCATTGCCTCTATTACACTATCCGAGGAGGAGGATGCAATAAAAATGTCTCCCAAAGCAAAAGCCTGTGAGAGTGACGCTCTACCCACAGAAGTACATAAGCTATTTAAGAACCAAGTGAGTACATTTCTGGTCACTCTTTTCAATGAAATTCTAGAAGGTAGAAACCTACCCAGCTCCTTCACTGAAGCAGTAATGAGCTTTTTGGAAAAGAGTAAGCCTCCCAATAGCCCGGGCTCATATCGTCCAATTAACTTGTTGAACAAAGAATTATAAAATCTTTGCAAAAATAATCACAAACATATTGGCCTCATTAGCGCAAATTTTGGTCCATCCAGGCCGAAATGCCTTCTTACCAACTAGATTGATTCCCACCAATACTAACTTTTTAGTACACAACAGAGTATTATCCAGTCAAAAGTACTAAGGCATCAATCATTATGTTAGATGCTAAAAAAACTTTTGATTTGGCTCAGTGGGAGGTCTTCTTCGCTACATGGACGAAATTAAGGTTCCCCCTGAAATTGGTTCATTTGCTGCAGAACCGTACATTAGGCTTACAGTTAAAGGCTTCTGCTATAGTGGACTGGGAAAGGAGACTTGACTTTAGCTGGTGCAGTAATATCTTGGCAACAGCTCGTTAATAACCATCTCGCAGTTGCGTCAATTTGGTGTTTACCTGCTTACAAATGATAAATTACAAGATGAAGCGGTACCTCTGTTTCTAGCTAACATTGCTGCTGCCACAAATTGTAAAATCGATTTCCACACCAGGGCATTCTATAACAAAATTGCTCATAAAGCCATTTGTGCTGCTAATTATAGAAGGTCTTTTTTTTTTTAAAAGTGGCTATTATAGTACATATCGAATCCATGAGATATATCCTATCCCCTCAACAGCATGCTTTAGATGTTGCAATGGTAAGGGTGATAACTGGTTGCAGATAGGTTTTACATGTCTGGGTTTTTATTACTTTTGAGACAAAACATTTCAATTTATAAGCCAAAAATGTAAGTCGATTCTATGGCCAGACCCTTACGAGGCTTTGTTCGGAATGATTAAACAAGTTAGATATAGCACTGTACTGTAACAGCAATTGAGTTCATCACCTCGTTGATTACCTGATCATTAATCTTACAAAAATGGAAATCGATCGAGGTGCCAGCCTTTACCCAATGGTTAAAAAAAAAAAAATCAAATGGGTGAAGCAGTTTGAGAGCCTATACGCTAGCAAGAATTGAGACTTTGGAAAAAATGCCTGAAATTGAGATTTCTGCCTGAATGAGCAGTGACTATATGCTGTAATGAATTTTGATGTAGTCTATTTGAGATTTCTGCCACTTTTAAGTAATCATGTTATTTATTGTATACATCTATATATGCATTTTTTGTAGACGCCCAAAGATTGTATTTTAACTTGGATCAACGTATGCAATAGATTTTTCTACATTAAAAAAAAAAAATAAGTGCTGTGTGAGTTTGTTTCAGAAGGACCTTATTGGATTGTATTACTTGCAGTATCTTATGTGCATTTGTGAAGCACACTGTCACCCGAGGGTATCCTTTCTGGTTATTGTTTTCTTCTTGCACAGCAGACCTCCTGAAGTTTCAGGACGGTGGAGCAGTATTCCCAATGCCAATCAAGCCTGGATAAGTCAGCTTGCTTAACATTTGCTTTCTTCATAAAAAAGAGCAGTTCTTCACTTATTGACGATTCTGTGTGTGATGTGCGGATGGGTTGATGAGGGAGTGTGAGAAAGACTCAGTCGTGGATGATTAGGGGTTTGAGAAGGTGGATTGAAGCAATATGCTTACTGCATTATTCTTTAAAGCGAAAGGTTTAGGTCAGTGTTCACCAATTGCCTCTACAGAATTAAGGGGCCGATTACAATATCTGGCGGTCTGACCACCGATCGCTGTTGCGGCGGTCAGGAGACCGCCCAACAAGCAGTCGGCAGTCCGTCCGCTCAATTACGATCTGACCACTGTTAAGGTGGTCGGAAAGTGCTATTGCAGCTTATGCTGCGGCCCAAGAAAAGGGCCTCAGCACGAGCCGCAGTGAAAAAATTACTTTTTGCACATCCATGCACCGTGGGCCAGATACCATGTAGTGCCTGTCACACGGTGCATGGATGTGGGTGGTGGGGGGGGGCACTACATGTGTGCCCAGGGCCACTTTACTGTGCCCCACGGGGACAGGGGCCCTACTTTATGCCCCCAAAGTCCATTTCCGACAGCCTTTTCGACCACCATGAAAAGGCTATGGGAAAAGGAAATCGTAATCCCCAAGGCGGTGCCTGCGCAGGCACTGCCTGTAAGGGATACGATTCCGACCGCAGCCACGACGGGCAGCAGTCCACCCGACCTCTGCAGTCGGACCTCCTGCATTGAAATGCGGCAGTCGGACCAATGGTCTGTCTGTTGGATGGTGTTGGTGGTGATTGTAATCAGGCCCAAATTTCAGATTCAGATATTTCTATATGCTTCTTAAATTCAGGGAAAAGTTTAATCTGAAGATGAACTAGTCAAGGTTTCTGAAAAGCACTCGCAGTACACCATCAATTCTTGCACTCCATTCATAAGCCATCTATCCATGCACACACAAACAAATTCATCCACCTTGACACTCAATTCACTCATCCATCCAGCCTTTCATTTTCACATTTGCACACTCAATCATTTGCACTGAACTTGACAATCTGTAAAGTAGTACTTTCAAGGTTTTAAAAAAGTTCGACCAATGGGCTTCGTCTAGCACTGAAAGGCAAAAAAGGTCTGGCTTATTATTTCTGAAAGTGCTTGGTAATTGATGGGGGCGATTTTGTATGTGTTGGGAGGTGAATGGACTAACAAGTCTAAGAATGCAGAGGCTATTTAAGTGGATAACCGTGGTTGATTGTGGATGGATGAATGGGCACTCGTAAGTGAATACGGGTGACTACACGCACCGAGTGACATCTACCCATTCATCCAGTGTTTGCCTTGGAATCGTAGTGGGCGAGGTATCTCTTGCAAGATCAAATAGGACTTCAACTGAACGTCCAATACGTTCATCAAATGGCACCAGGACACGTATCAGCCAGTCTTAGTTTTGAAGATAAAACAGAACTTCACGTTATGAACTTTCAGTTTCCTATTACTCATTACGCTGTGGCTGAAAGTGAAATGGCTTGGGGCCACTTGGCAGCTATGTTTAGAGTGTCCCAGAAGCGCAAAGGGAGGCAAAACGTAGGTCCCTAAAGGCATGCGACCGGGGAAAGACAGGCCTAATTCACAAGCACGATGAGAGATTAAGCCCAGGCCTGGAGTGTACCAAGAGAAATTAACTCGCCCCAGGAGACCGAAGGAACAGCCAAATAATTTCAGCCCATCATATCACGCCTTGTTGGATCTTGGACATGACACCTTGTTATTCTTGAGACCAGGTTTCAGTTCAGCTTTTGGTGTATTTCCGTGGTCATGAACTGTATTGACTTCACTCATTTTTCATTCAGATGTTACTGTAAAATTAATAAAACCAGGGAAACGTTTAATTCGAAAATAAAACTAGGCAGGGTTTCAAGAAAGCATTGTGGAAGGGTACACATACTATTTTAGCTCCCACTGACGAGGCCGTGAGGATGTGAAAATGCACGTCACCGATTGAGTTAAAATCTTGTGCAGAAAAATAATGGGAAGAAAAAGAATTCCAAAAACATCATGTAGTAGTGGGGCAATTTAGCACAGCGACAGATAGTCTACCAGCTCGGTAATTTGATAACACGTTCAGCACAATAATAGGACTGTATAAATTATCACCTTGTAGCACACTTAAGTAGTGTAGTACATGATAATTCAGTTACTATTGTACATGCTCTGCAAGAAATGAGGATCACCTGGCAGGGAAGTATCACGATAAACCAGCAGCAGAATAAGCTTATGTCCTACATGATTAACTAGAGGTGCAGTAACTGGGTGGCATATATAATAGATGAGAAGCACAGTAACATGGTGGTATGCTTGATCATGTGGAAGCACAATAACTTCGGGTTCTCCATGATTTGCAGTAGTATGGTGGCATACGGTATCTCCTAGTAACACACTTGTATGACAGTATACATGATCCACGAGCCACACAGTAGTGTGGTGGCGTACAAGACCAATGATTTGCGCAGTAACATGAAATACATGACCAATAACCAGCATAAACATGATCACCCAGCAACTCAGTAGCAACGTGGTATACATGACCAGTAGCACACATGATCACTCACCTAGCAGTGCAGCAATATGGTGCTGCATACAATCACAGTACACAGTACAGTGACATGCTCCAGTACATGACAAATGTAAAGTGAACCCACACCCCTTTAAAAAGCAGGGCTCCAAGCACTACTGACCTGAAGTGTGCTCTAATGCAGAGACCTTAGAGGAGTTAAAATTATTACCACTGCTGGATTCACGAATTGCTGCCAAAATTCAATTCTGCAGCTTACAGCAGTTCCCTCCAACATCTGCAGAGCCAAATCTGGATACAGAGCACCAATGCCACAACAGACGTTTGCACTGCGGTACTCATACGGACAAAGAACCCAACCTTGGAAACAACCTGAGATTTTGTTTATATCGGATACTCAGTAGATCCCCCAACTTGGTCTTCACCATGTTAAACAGTTGTCCTGTGTGCCTCACAAATACAAATAACTGCACCAAAGGACTCCATCTCCCACGCACGGGCTGGCACTTGTAAAAGATATCTGACGCAAAATAGTACCTTTTTTAGTAACAATAATTTTGGTGCTTTAAGTTCTGTGAGACTCGCATGCTGTGCATTATACAGCCTAGCACAAAATAAACACAGTAAGCAAAGACCCCGACTTCTCATGCATTGTACTGAGGCAGAGTAATAAAATGCATTTGGTCTCTATCCACAGAATAGATTTTCTTTATTTGTTAGCACTTGGGTACTCCAGGTTTTCAGCACTCTATAAAAGCATGTAAAGATAAAGCAGATGTCCTATTAAGTGCTGCCATACGCAAGGCCAACTGTAGAACAATGCATACTCACTCCTTAGCTTCCCGGGGGACGCAGTTTACAGCTCTGAAACATGGCTATCAAGTTCTCCACAACAGGACATAGTTGTTAATTCAATGAGGCGTAGTGAAAGCAGATCAAATTCTCGCGCTATTAGTAAGGTCTATCTTGACAAATCAGTCCCCTGCTTTGAAATTTGCACTGTAAGTTGTGCATTCACTGATTTCTAGACCTCACCTACCAAACATCGCAAGCGGTCTGGTTGCAAATATACTTTTGTTAGATTTACCTTTAAGGCCCTATGCTTTGGTCATAGGATCCTTAGTCAGAAGGGGCCGCGATTCTTGCTCCCCCTTCTTGCAGTTTATCGGCCCGCACAGGATTTGAGATCACTGGGCTCTGCTAGGGTGATTGTCCCCAGGGTGCGGAAGGTTCGAGCTGGAGGGAGATCCTTTGGCTTCCTGGCAGCTAAGGCATGGAATAACCTGCCTGTGGATCTTAGGGCCTGCGTGTCAAGAGTCTCTGTTGCGTAAAAATTTAAAAACCTGGCTCTTCCGACACCCTTCTGGTGGACGGAAGTAATATTTCTTGACTTCTATTGTTTTGATAGTCATATGCGCAGGAAGGGCGTTAGTTCAGGACAGTCGCTGGGGTTTTGATGATGTTCTAGCGCGGGGACACTCCGCTGGAGTAACCAGGCGCTTTACAAGCTAAATAATAATAATAATAGATTACCAAAAATGTATCTTGGGCTTAAAGCCCGCCAACTGCTTTACAATTGGCTGGCTACACAGTCACTCATTTGCTTGCTTTTTTAAAAATGTGTTTTGCCAATGGCTTATCTTCTTCCTCTGGCGTTTGTCCTCCCCTGGAGCACAGTTTTTTTACCATCCTTTTTGATTGGCTGACTTGTATCCTTCTACTGCTTACCTTTTGGGAACTTTTTTTTAAACATTTTTGTTTAAGCGGTAAGCACAACATGAGAGTGCATGTTTTCAAGCTCTCTCCATTGTGTGACCCCTCCCCCCCACCACCCCTTCTCCAAAAAGCTCCATGCAGCCCTCTCCCTTGTGGGCTGGTTTTTACCTCCACCCCAGCCGGCTTTATTTTATCCAGCCACACTCTCCCTATATATACATACACACAATATACCCTTTCCGGCTTAGAATGCCGCATAAATTCAGCAAAAAAGCAGAGAACTCTGATGACGCAGGTAGCAACACTGGGAGTGCTATTGTGCCTTTTTTCTGCCAATACAACACAGCATAGGCAAAAAACATTTCACTTTATGACAACTGCACAGCTTCAGCAAAAAGAATTGTGATAACCAACAGGTCTACAAGGCGACACTTCGTGAACGCTAGGTTTGCATGGAGGGCCTAAGAACTCCACAGGACATTTGTTTCCATCTTGGTCCGCTGCTTACAAGCCCATGAGGATAAGAGCATGTTTCACTGAAGGCCATAGACTATGTATTTAGCATACTTCTTACAGTGCCCCACCTCTTAATGCCAAAGCCTACTTTAGGAGGATGAAGCAAAAGAAGAGCTGGAAGGACGATAGTTCAGAAGCAATGCCAAGCTTTAGATCTTTCTCCTGCTGCTTCCACTCCAACTTAACTTATAGTTTGCAATATGTGCTCTGGCAGTGCACCCAGCACAGCACTGGCTACTCAACACAGTACTGCATAAGATGCAGGCAGTGTCTTACCCAACACAGTAGGGCAATGGCTACAGGCACAGGACTTTACTGTACTATGGGTTTCTGCCGAGGGTGACTCTTGGACTGAAGTGAACCACTGATACCTAAATTAATTCCTTATACTATAAACAAGGATTTGTAAATTTGCCTGTTTTGGGGCCGCATTACATGTTGTGCGCGATGTTTGTGTAAAACTGCATTTGCAGTGGCAACCCCAGCACACAAAATTTGGTTCAAAATATCATTAGCTTGTTTATTAAGTAGTCTCGTAGTTTTAGTCCGATTGTTTCATTTTGGAATTTGATTAAGAGTCACTGGCATCGAATTTCTTGTTTTCATGCCCTTCAGACAAACATCTAGGTACAACTTACAGGCTTCTAGCTGCAAATGCGCTGAAGTTACACTTGGCATGAACATTAACTATTCTAAAGTGCGAATATTTTATTAGCTTAAAACTTAAACAGATCGAAACTTCAAAACGTTTTTTATAAAAGTCTGCTATGCAAAATATGGAAAAGCAGGAAAACTGTGCATCCCATGCAATCTGTTGCAAATGGGGGCTATGTTGCAATTACCGTTGTATATGAACATTGGAGCAGCAAGTAAACCGGTAGTTTTTTACGAGGTTCGATCACACTGCTGTACTCTCAGCATCATTGACGACGTAATGATTACACCACTGTCCACAACACTTCGCAGATTCGAGTTTTAAATTGTTATAACCCCGGTGTAGAACTGCATGTTTGTAGCCTCCACGCATTATTGCACACACGGCGCTCTGTGACTTGCAGCACCTAAAAGGAACATTATTCATCGCTTCCACAGAGTATTTGTGTAAAACTTTCGCTAACATACTGGCCTACTGTTCACATTTAACTCTGTAAACCATAGGCTATGTTACTCTACCCGCTAGCTGTATAATACAGCAGCCGCCAATTACTTTGCCTCCTTGCGTTTTCTGCAAACATTTGACTGCTTGCGATTCTCTAGAGCAGGTTCTCAGTTAAGGATTTTGTTACTGAACCACACTGGTGTGGGTGGGTGTTATTTTTAAGGAGGTATTTCCTTAAGGCTGAGAGACGAGTGGGTCTTACATAACATGCATTTGTAAAGAGCACAAATCAACCCTTGGGGCATGTTGGCGCAGGCTACACACGTTTATTGTTATCCATCTCAGTGGTACTCATTTTATCGACCTCTGAAGGATGAAAGGCTGAGTGGACCCGTCGAGATTGAAATCTGATCATGGGCAATTCAGCATGCCAGCAGACTTGATTAGACCATCAATTCTAGACCGTGTCTACTGAGTGTGCAGGTTATGGTCGCTTCATGATGATAATTTGCAGTTACACTTTGGGTTTTGAGCCACTCCACCTAACCTGTGTCAGATATGGTAGTGTTACCGCTTAGGGGTAAACTATCTTGATCCCTTACAAACAACCTGTGACTGCATGTCAACCTTCCCACTTCAATGTGTGTGGGTCTTCTGGGGAGTATTCTGTCCGATCTAGGTACCAACGGAAATATCCCATCTATAGTACTCGTTTCCCAGTCACTCGGAGAAAGCCTGTCCCTTTCTTGCACCGTTTCCGCTGCTCATGGGTGCAACCTCCCAGTAAGGTTATGTCTGATGTTTCCCGGCCCCATGTTCAATAGAGAGAGCTCCTCCGTCCCACATACCCGTGTTCACAGCTCCCATGTTTCCCTTGTTCCATTGGAGTCCGGCTCTCTGTTTCCTGGCCTCCCTGGACTGACAATGTAGTACAGCTCTACTATCTGTGAAAAGCGAGAAGTAGCTTTGCTGTCCAAGCCACGGCACTGAGCGAAATATAAGCGAAAAGAGCAAGGAACTGATATGCCGAAGTTGAGTAGTAACTCAGCGCTCTGTAGTGGTCTGTGGTAAGAGGAAAATGTCTGCAATTTATGGAAGAGGGGAGAGATGGCTGTGCGGTCTGCACTACGTATGGAATAAGTCCACAGAAGAAGAAACCGCTCTGTTATTTACAGGTTACAGAAGCAGTCTCTGGACTCGGAGCAAGGTACTCCATAACCAGGTGCTGGTGTGTTCTCCTAACTCTGCTGCTCTGGGGCACTGCAGAACAGATTAGGCATGCCCTTCCTTTAACTAGTTAATACATTTACCAGCAGCGCCATGCCCTCTCTTGCCACCTGCCCAGCAAATACGTGCATAGAGCTAAAAGGTGTGGGCAAGGGGAGTGCCAGTTGCTCATTTCCCTTAACAGTTTGGACTTTCAGAAGCAGATTGACACGAGGGTTGAGGACATAGGCCATGATATGTTTTTAAGAGAAGCCCTGGCCCATTCTGAACCCATGGAAGCAGGGCCTACTTTCCCAGGACTCTAACCTCGACCCCAGATAAGCGGCAGTGACTGCTCAAGTTGGTCATCAAATGTCCGGACTGACCACGGTTGTGGATGCGCTGTAGGGGTGCTAAGGCTATCTCTAGACGTGACCTTAAAATGTGCTAGACTGCCAAACAACCTCCTCAGTGGTGTAACAAAGGCCCAAGCAGCCCCTGCAATGGGGTGGGGGTGGGAGGGGGCTCAGCACAGTAACCAGGCCCGAGAGCTCCTGAGTCCGGGGGGGGGGTCTCCATGTACTTTGCAGGGTGGGGGGCGCTCATATTTGCTCATATTTTGTTACGCCAATTAACCTCCTTCTAGCTTCCATGTCGTGGCCTCTAGTCACGGTGTGCAAATAACCCAGTCCTTAAGAATTGTGGCAAGAAACCCGCAGTGTAAGGCAAAGTCCACTATTTCAGTAGAAGGAGCTGGGTGTGGCGGTTGTAGTCTCCGGGGTGTGGAGATCTGCAATGTTATGTGTAGGCGGCGCCTGCTGCCCCTTGATGTTCCCGACAAGTAATGAAGCACACCGGGCCTTCTTTGCGTTTAGAAAAAAGTAACCTTGCACCACCAACCACAACCCGAAGTATCTAGAGGAATTGCATGTCCATCCTATACGGCCAGCTTTTCATGGTAGAGGCTGCCTCATCACCACAGACCATCACCCAAGCAGTGAGGCAGAGACTGCCACACGTCAACAGCTCAGAGGCCTCGTATTGCTCTTTCCAACTCTTTTGCATCCTTCCCAGCCATCATTACACAGCCCCTCCTCCATTCCCCCAACAGCCAGGGGTACTTAAAGGCACAACGCACTAGGTTTGCAACAGCATATGTCTTTTCTAGGAATCTTTACTCACCAGAACATTCACTTTTCAGGTAATCGCAACTAACATCCCACAATCAATCTACTGATCCGCCATATTCACAAGTTATGTACACTGACAGCCGACCTTCTCCCTCCCACTGCTTGGGGAACATCTATAGTCAACCCACCACTCTCTAAGCTTCTTCTCTTCAATGAGATCTATGGGCCAACATACTGACACCAACCAGTGCTTAATTTGAGCTGGTGGTTTCCGGTGCTAGGTACCGGCACTCAATCATCAACACCGGCACTAACGACAGTCTGCCACATTGCGGCGCGGTTAGTCTAATTTAGAGATACACAAGTTATTCAATAATTCAACATAAATTAAAAAACACAAACACCTGCTGCCCAAGCCATTCATATAGATTTGGTAGTCTGGAATAGTCTGAATTGTCCCACTTCTATAAGTGTGATGATTAGTAATTGAGTTGGTATGGTCATTGGCAGCGCTGGCAGTGCACGCTGTACAAGTACAAGCAGTACAAGCTGCACTGGCCTCCTGACGATGGCCATGGCAATTAAGCACTGCTAATAGCCACACTCTACACAGATACCGGTGACTCGGATACAAGTATTAAAGTATTCATCTTGGAAAGAGGACTTTCACATCCATTTCATTACTCCCTACCATCATTTTGCTTTTTTGCTTTATTTTAATTTCTTCATAACTATTCAGGAGTGAATGCTCCTACTTTACCCCAAACGCCCAGGCCTTCAAGCACAGTAAAACCAGATTAATGGCAGAGAGCTGGAAATCCACACATACAGTCTATGTCCCAAATTAAGAAGGCTGCACTGGCAATGTTTTTTTATTTGTTCAGGGCGGAGGGCATTTATCAGCAAAAACGTGCACAGTCGTTTCTCAGCAGAAGCGGTTCTGCACTTCGTACTTGCTAAAAGGGAGCCCGAAGAACACTCTTGTACAGTTCCACACAGTGCTTCAGTGCTTCCACTTCCTGCACTTTGAGGTCTTAAGACTCTTTCCCTTGAGATCAGGGTGGAAAATCAGAGACAAGCAGCAGGTGGCCTCAGCCCTGATGAGTTGCAATCCAAAGGTTTCTCATCTTCTGTACCGGTGTGTAAAGATGAGGGTACCTAGAGTTCAGGGGGGTGTCGTTGCCTAGCCAGTCCTAGCATGGTACATTTATGTATCGGCCATTTCCAGAGAAATCTTTAACCAGCAACAACATTGATAACTAGACTGTCCCAATGGATCCATTGGACATCGCACCAACTGCATTCCCTTTATCAGTGTTGCACAATCTGCAACTTCATCTCCAAAACGAATGGCTGGTCCTCCTCCCAGATAACGATACCCTGCCTCACCTCCCTGGGACTGTGTCTGACAGGATCAACTGCTACACATCTGAATTCCCTGCTCTCACCTCAAAGGTCCCAAAGCAAGGCCCTAGTGTCCTACTGTTGGGCTTCCTTTACCAGAATAGTCAGATGACGTCTCTCAAACTCCATTTCCAAATCTGATATCCCCTGGTTGTGCGATGGTTGGGGATGAGTACATTTGGCTCCTGGTGAGATCAGGTCTCATTAGGAATGGAGTCCTATAACTGCTTTGAAAAAGTATGCCTCTCACTTGCTTGTTTTTCTTGCAGCCTTAAATTTTCCCTCAAACTGCAATTCACAAAAGTGCATTGAAGGTGCTCCATCAATGTGTGGCATCAAACAGAAGAGTTTGTTCCATGACCCCAAAGTGTACCCCAATCCATAGTTAAGAACCCCTACGTTCAAAGAAAAAAATATATCATGTAGTTGGGGAAAGCGAACAGTTGATGAGCACAGACGGTTACCTACAACCCTGCAGGGGAGGCTGTCAAGCACTGATGTAAAATCGGAGCATTGTCCTATAACTGGGGCACTTCATTTCCCCTAGAAAATGTAGTGTGTACTGTGCGAAGTCCAATACAGGTGTGTTTCACATGTGTGGCACAGAGGCAACAGTGAGCATGAGGACTTAGCTCTATAAAAGACAAATTTATATGGGAATGAACAAGATGTAGGTTTCAAGCACATGGTTTTCATTCTCCTCCATCCTCTGTGGACCGAAGAACTAGCATCAAAACACCTTCTAGCCAACCATGCATAGGTCATGCACTCCTAGACATGCTGCAGCCCGTGCCCGTCCTCCCAAAGTCCTTCTATGTCATCCTAGGTTGAGCTGGACTCTTACCAGCCCTAGATTGATAGACCTCTGGGGTTTGGAGGGGGATGATAATGCAGATCGGATGCAATGGCGGATATGTACAGTCCATTTCTATCATTTGGATGGCTTTCTAAAGCTTCTGGGTCAGACCACCTTGTGTGCATGGTTCTGGGATTTCTCAGAAACAAGAGTCATGGCGATAAGGAGCAATGCTGTTCTATCTGACTGTTCAACTTAGGTCAACATATTTCTTCGCTTTAGATTTCACTGATCACCATTACATCCTTGTATAAACATGCCAATTGACTTTAAACGGAGAACATTTATTGCTTGAATTGAGGCTCTGACGTCGGCCTTTGACGGCATTCCTCTAGGCCACTGCACTCTACTTTACACCACTTCACTCTATGTCACTTACCTCTAATCTGCACCACTCTAGTCCACACCACTGCCTAGAATTGCTATCACCACCTTTTATTATTTATTCAGTGGACTGCCAGGACCCAAATTTGTAAAAACGTAAGTGCAGGGGCCTTCGTCATGAGTCTATTGCAGCTTGCACCTCCCACCTCCCATTGCCCCTGCTGCCAATGACAGTACTGACACAAAGGCAACACAATCTATGATGGAATCTCCAAGCAGCTCCAAGACAGACTCCAGCCAGACCATCCAGAACGCCGCAGCAAGAGTCAATCGACCACCCACACCGAACCCACATCACGCCCCGGAGCAGTCTCCCACTAACACATTAAAGCCCTCCTCCTCCTCCTCACTTCTTGAGTTCCACAAGAAGCTGAAGACCTGGCTCTTCAAATTACTCTGCGAGGACACTCACCTACGCGCCTGTTCAAGCACCTGGATACCCTCACAGGTGATTAGAGTGCTATACAAATAAGCCATAACATCACTGGCAGAAAGAAGCGCATGGGCAGCCCATTGGGAAGATCTATCAGTCGCCCTTCAGAGGGCGCACAACAATTCCGCCACATCTGACTGATCGCTTGAACACTAATAAGCTCATCGAACCTTCTGGGTGTATAGGTACCCCCATATTCCTCCCCGTCCTCTCTGTCCCCTCCATTCTCTACACAGGTGGGGCATAGCGGTGATTCACTTTATGCCGTGAGTAGAGGACTGGCGTGGGACCCACTAAACCCATAGTGGATATTGGACACGGTCTGCACCCACGACAGCATGTTGAATGTCTTTTCCCCCTCTTTAGGTCTCGCTGAGCCAGCGCATGCGCTGCTCTGCGAGACATCTAGTTAGTAGCTTTTCAAAGTGCTACCACAATCTTTTCCTGGCCTCAAGCTTGCGTTCACGAGCGCGTGCACGCGCGCAGCCGCCATGTGGCTTTCATGGCTCATTAAGCCTTGCTCTCCCAAGCGCCTCGCTCTGCCCCTCCCCCACCACAGAGCGTGTCCCTGCCATAACTGTCGCTTTCACGGCCGCGTTACTTTCACGGCCGCGCGGCCAATGCTTGTTTTTAACTTACAGCTGAGGCGCGCGCGCTTGTTTTTCTCTCACATCACCGGCTGCTCAACCTTATCCACCCCACCATGTCGAAGTACAGACGCATTTCGAAATATATAACTTACAGTTAACTTATGTAAGTGGAAGTTCGTATTTTTTTTTTATTGCAGCTTTATATAGCTTTTAGCAGTTATATAAAGCGCAAACTCGACTTGTATGAGAGCGCTTTACATGGGCACCCGTTGAATTACAGACACATATTCCCTTTACAGGCAAGGGGAGATAAAGTTATTTGCCCAGGATCACAGCATGCTACAGCGTCTCCACCGTAAAGCTAGATGCGAAAGCTGGCAAGGAAGGATCCGTGACCTTCCCGGGGGCGTGAATGACTTAAGCAGTTACCCAATTTATCACTCTAGAGGGGGGGGGGGAGCACTCGCGCTTGTTTTTCTCTCATCCCGACCCTGTGTACATCACCGGCTGCTCAACCTTATCCACCCCACCATGCCGAAGTACACACGCATTTCGAAATATATAACTTAGTTAACTTATGTAAGTTCGTATTTTTTTTATTAGCAGTTTTATATAGCTTTTAGCAGTTATATATAGCGCAAACTCGACTTGTATGAGAGCGCTTTACATGGGCACCCGTTGAATTACAGACACATATTCCCTTTACAGGCAAGGTGAGATTAAGTTATTTGCCCAGGATCACAGCATGCTACAGCGTCTCCACCGTAAAGCTAGATGCGAAAGCTGGCAAGGAAGGATCCGTGAACTTCCTGGGGGCGTGAGTGACTTAAGCAGTAACCCAATTTATCACTCTAGGGGGGGGGGGGTAGCACTCGCAGAGGAGCTCATCCGTATTTATTGCCGCCCACTCCATCTCTACGCCATTATTTGAAGCTGCTCTCATACATTATAATGAACAACAAAAAGGAGGCGCAATGAAATAAAATGTGCGCCCAGGAACACACAATTTGGAAAAGCAGGGAAGCTAAGATTGATCCCAGGCCTTCTGGTCTCACGCTGTGCAATTCAGCCTCTAGATCACCCTCTTTTGCACTCACTTCACACATCAAAAGTCACTTTTTTATCTTAAATTTTTTGTGCATGAGATCACAGCATGGGCGGCAGGCATAAGTGACGTGAAAGCTCGGCTCGTTTTGGGCTCAAAGATCCAAGAGATTGCCAAACAGAGCCAGGCTTCACGCTTGAGCTTTGTCGCTTGCCATCCTTTAGGAGTAAGTATTGTGGAATGCGCATTTGCTAATAATTTCCCTTTTTACTTCACATTTGGTAAACATTGTTCCAGGTAGAGAAAAGCTGGCTACGTCATGACACGCCCCCAGATGTTTGTGGCATCTTCTAGTCCTTTTCATTGGCATACACTTAGACCGTGGGTTCTGACATGGACTGCTGTTTACGCTTCCCTCGGTCCCTGCCAGTGATGTACACAGCATGGCACGGTTACTGTCTGTTGGTCGGTACTGTTTTTACAAGTGCTTATACAAGCAGCGTGGTTGACTCTTGCTTGGAATTTATTTATCTATAGTATTTGTTTTGAAGCACTTCCATCAGCTTGGTGTCGCTTCTAAGCACTATAGAAGGGAATATCAAAGTAGGAATCTAAAACAAGTATATTTTGGTAGAGTATCATACATGCCAACAGACGCGATTCAGGTGGGAGACTCCCAATTTTTGAAGCCGAAAATGGCTTTATTTTAGCTCTCTCCCGCCTGAAAAATTGCCTTTGCTTCAATAGAAGCAAATGGGGAGAATACATTACCCCTATTTTTTCCCAAAATCTCCCACTTTCCTGGTCCAGAATGTAGGTATGTGTGGAGTTAGTATGTGAGTGGTCTGCAGCTGAGCAGATACTGATCTTTAGCTGGGCTTGCATGGTGGAGTAACCAATCAAGCCACTAGGTCTCGCCTTTGGGACCTTATAAGTGTTTAGCCATACAACAATTAATGTTGTTGCAGTAAGGATATTGTGCTGCATAACTAAATACTTATAAGGTCCCAAAGGCGAGACCTATTGGCTATGCCAATGCTCGTTTCTTTAAGGTCTGCAAAGGAACTGGCTCACTTGAAATGTAGGTTGACTTTGTAGAACATGTATTTCCTGATTACAGCCAATACGTACGCAAGTATATAGGGCTCTTGTTATTTAATGCTTGTAATATTATTGAAAGGATAGTATGGACCGATAAACCCACTGTACCGTCAAAGATAAAATTCCAATAAAGATGGTTAAAAAAATATATAAACATAACATTAAGGAACAATGACGCAGAACGTGCATAGGTGTGTGCCTTTAGGACTTTACAGTTTAATGTGTACAACAGTACTTTTCACAGTAACCTCTCCCATCCCAACCATCCGAAACACAGCACCTCAAAGTTCTTCTGGCCTTGCGCTTTGGCATCTTGAGTCTTCCACTTAATTCCTTCACTTTCTGACCCCTCTGTTCTTGCTAGATATACATCTACCCCTGCTCTTTAGTGTATTTCTTTTACTTTCAAGCTTGGCCTGAGTTGCAAGAATCTCTACGCCAAAATATTATGGAAGAACACACTCTGGACCGAGTTAAGAGCCCAGAATGACCTCTGCCTCTCATGAAGGGAAAAAGGGGAGAAACGCGAAGCAGTAAGCAATTGCCTTATTGAAAATATGAGGCCTTGAAAAGAAAAATCAGGTGGTAAAGGGAAGCTAATTAAATTAGTGTCGGTCGGGGATCACAACTTCCCAAGCTGAATACAAAAAATAAAAGTGATTTCAGTACAAACTCTCCAAACTAAAAACAGAAGTTAGAATACAAGGAGTCAGTCGTTTGAATTTGTAGACCCTTTTAGACACTAAGTGGGGCTGGTCCTGGTTTCCCCGAGTCATCTTCAACCAACAGTTTGCTTGACTGCTATTCGCAAAGTTACCTCATTTGTTTTAGTCGAAATGAAGAGGTAAGAGTTGCTTCCAATGTGAGCTCCAAAGACAAGAAGGTAAGGGGCTGCAGTTTTGCAGCCGCACCCCCAGGTTCAAGATCCAAAGAAGGAGATGTTGCTGCCATTCTACCAGCACCCACACAAATCGGATCAATACTTTTGGTGTAACGCAAGCATCTTTTTTTAATCCAGCTGTAGAATCTCAGAGAAGGGGACCTAAACTAGATTGAACAACAAGAGCACTAATGGTAATACCAGTTTGTAAGTCCTTTTGGTGGCCAGACTCAATATTCTTGGTTTACCATCTGCTGGGTAGAAATATCTGTAGCTGTAGAACTGCAAAACACAAAAGTTTCCAAAAATTCGCTGAGACAAGGCAGTTTGACTGCACCACAGTTTCTCACGATCAGAAGAAAACTCAGTGTGGTACCCTATCTGCTTAGAAGTAACAGAATCATCACTGTATACACAAGACTGGCGCAGGGTCTACAACAACCGGACAGCTGGAGACTTCTTCGCTGCCTCTTAGTACTCCTATCATGCCTCGGTAAGGGGGCAGCCTCTGCTAACCAATTACCTCACAATAATCTTCAAGGTCAAAGAAAGAAAGTGCCCCCTTGCTCTGCCCAAAACGCCTACTCCGAGGCAGTCCAACTACTTTGTATCTTCACCTGGTACCACACCGCACGCTTCACTGCCCCCTGCCTCAAACGCAGTCCGGTTTTTTCACTCCCTCACAATCCTAACGCACATATCCTCAACGAAATATGTTTTGTGAACCCGTCCTTGTTCTACTCCTGTCGGCTGGACCATAAGCAGCTCCGGCGCTAGTGTTTATCTTTCTGACGGGATGTTTATATCTGCAAAAGCCATCATTTTCCCCCCTTGTTAAATGAATATGGGAAATATGAAGTCATGCCTTTAATCTGCTGCCAAGCTTCCCAGTCCGTCAGGAAATTAGCAGAGCCTTCTGGGCCCAGAACATGCGGCGAGGCGCTCGACGCCGCGTGTTGTCCGTCAGTTGCACGCCGGGCACAGAGCACTTCACCTCCGTCATTAGCCGCGGCCCAAGCGTGGGCAGTGCCAAAACTGTCAGACTGGCACATCCTGGGAAAGTTTAAGCCTGGCCAGAGGTGACCGAGGTTTGGGCGTGTTCTGTAAATTCTTCGTGTCGCTCAGATTTCCGGAGCACATAACACATTGTGAATTACAAGACACAGCCAGCTAGCCGAGAGGGAGCCAGTCGGGTTCTAAACAGCATAAACTGGCACGTCATATTTACAGACACTTTTACAGACAACCAGGTAAAAAGAATAACGCATTATAAGATTACAGACTAAGCGTGTGTTAGTCTATTAAGGAAGAAGTTTGGATTGTCTCCTCTGAAGACACCCGGACTATGAACTTCAAATAGTAAGTGTAAGACCAAAAAGCCTTTTCTGGGTAGCAACGAAGTGTTCATACGCTATTGCGCTCACACAAGAACCGGGTGCAAGCAAAGAGTACCCCCTACAGGATTACTTTCACCGCCCCTTCAGCAGCTCAGCAACCTGGCTTTGAGGTGCAGCCTTTCCAGCCACCTTGGAATCCCACAAGGCAGAAAGGAAAACTAGCTTGATCTATTTCTACTATATTGCTTGACCTTAAAATTTCTGTATGAAACTGGAGCGGCAAAGTCGGGTGCATTGTGAATGAATGTCAATAAAAATAATCCCCCCCCAAAAAAAAACCTGTATGGCCCAGACCCTAGTGACAAACGCATACCTTACACACTGAGCATATCGGGTTCATGCCACCACCACTTCACAAGTCATGGGTTAAGGGGACTCTCACTCTCTGGAACTAGCTTCTGCACATACTTGCCAATCCTTCACATTTAAGGATATCCGAATAACCTTACCCAATATAGGGTCCTCTACACCTAGATAGTGATACACTGCTCCAGCGTTCTTTACAAATGTTATCTATTGGCACAATAACTATGTAGTGATGGTTCCGCCGCACTTTCTAATGAAAATGCATTTTTGGGATTGCAGATAACATGCGTTTAGTAGTAAAAGTGCTGTAAATAACGAATTATTGGGCCTCATTTATATTCGCTGGCATGGCATACCTATGTATGGTTTGCAGAAACTAAGCCAGAAAGAGTCAGAGGTTTGTGTGTATGGAAGCTGATGGTAAATGGAAGAGATCACTACCCAACTGTGGCATAACAAGACACGCAAAGTCCAAGTACACCAGGGTAGTGTTGTTAAAATTCAGTTGAAGCTATCAGGAGTCATATCGCCACAGAGCCTAAAAGAAAACCTAGAACCTCAATGATTTGTCTTCGAAGCTGGCCCAACCTTTCCCCTCATATGTAGCATGTCACCCTGTTCCTATAAGCATCGTCTTGCTGCATCAGCTTATTATACACGCAATCACAGCTACTGAAATAGGACTAGAGCAAAAACATGAACTAACAGCCACAGAAACAGTGGAAGCTCACAAGCATCCACTAAGCAAGACTATATACAAAGAACTAACCACAAGAACCCAGCAACAGAAATTGCTCTAAAGCAGGGTTCTCTGACAAGTAGCTCTGGAGCTACTTGCGAGTAGCTCCGCTACGTGCAGCCCAACTTAGTAAATTAAACATTTTGTTTGGTTGAATTAGGTGTTTCAAAATTGAAAAAGGATCTATTTCAAAGCAAATTGTGTGTTTTTTTTCATAACTGGTGTTTGAGGAAAAAAAATGTAAGGCCAATAATTAAATGGTAATTCATGTTGGACTGGGGAATCTTATTACTGATGTTCTTTACCAGGTGTCTGGCGGGCATTGGTTATATGACTGCCAAGGCATTCAAAATTACAAATAATAAAGCAAGTATTTCTAGATCCAATTACTTGACCCTGCCTGATGCACTGAGATGGTCACCGTTTATAATCCTGCACGCAATGACCCGCAATGGAATCTTGTCTGATTTAGTCACTGTTGTAAAACTGATCATTTGTTTTAGTAGCTCAGAATAATTTTCATTGAACATAAGCAGCTCTTATTATAGAAAAGGATGGAGATCCCTGCTCTATCACACCAGCCCACCAACATCCACAAACCCCTTACCATAAAAAGGAAACTGCCAACCGAACCCTGTAAACATTATCCCAATGAGGTTTAGCCCACCAGTCCCCATCATCCACGAACGTCAACTGTGGAAACAATACTTGCACAACACCATTAACGAGCCCGGACCACAAATATGACAGGCACACCAGCAGCAACAAACTTTAACACTAGTACATAAGTATACACAAGCCTCCAACCATAGAGATGTTTATATAGCACTTCACCCCACATTCTGCCATTTCCAAACAATATAAACAGGTGCTACGATTACTCGTTTTAATGGCACTCAAGTTACTAACAGTTAAAGCATGGAAGGATGAGTTGCGTTTCTGAAAATAAAACTCTTGACCTAGAGATCACTAAATGTCAGTGACTAACATTTAACTTGGGCGAGCCTCCTTGCTAACTTGTAGAGAAGTATGATTTAAGAACCAGAAGCCACAGACCCTCACAATAATAAGACTGGCACTCTGGTACTCCTGAGCCCAGACTACTAAAATCATACATGCACACAATAGGTTTTAGAGGAAACAGGATTTGCAAACCAGTATCCTCTGGCCCCAACAACAGAACTGAGACTAGCCAACAGCACCCATAAGCCAAAATCACAGAAAAACGAGTGGTACATAAATTGTTATAGTCCACAATGTTTGTGAAAGAGGCGGAGGACCAAGAAAACCTTATTGCTTACAACCCCCACCAGAGAAAGATTCTAGCATATCTGTGTCAGTGCGCATACAAATAAGAAAAACTTATCAGTCCCAAGTGTTGCACAAAGAAACAGGACCCGTGCACAAGAGCTTGCCAGATAGTATCATAGCAGCAGGAGAGGTGTACCATCAGATTTAGGTATTGTAACATGAAGGCCACCCACCACAACTGGGGCCATTTTCACTAGTTACTACTTAAATTGATGTCAAAAGCAGACTTTTATAGGACAAGAACAAACACACAATCCTTTCAACTTTCAATTCAGTCCCATTTTCAGAACAAGGAAAAGAGAAGTGTCAGCAAGATGGCTAATTATCCTTCTACCAAAAAAAAAAAAAAAACCTCCCTCGTTCGCGCTCACAGAAGTCAAGATTGACCTTTATTGGTTGCCTCACTGGTCTTGGTCAGCAAATTGAATCTTGACAGAGGTTTTAAGAACCTGATTAATGTAGGTTCTCTCTTAGTCAAACAACTTAACTAAGAAGTGGAGATCCATCACAGCATCGTATATAAATGAATGTCTCAGGGACATGGCTAGCTGGCCGCTGATCGAAATGCCTACTTATCAGCTAATTACAAACCAAATACATGAAAAATGATACCCATGAACCAACAAACACTATACATTGCAATAAAAACCTATTTACTAAAGCAGTAGAACAAAGTTACAATGAAGCAATAGGAAAAACAATGGCAGAGGCAAAATATATAAGGACAACTGAAGCCAACAATCACAAAAGCAGAAATGACAATAGATGCTTCCTCTTCAATGTATGCCAAAGATGAGCGTCGACGGCATTTCAACCAAAACAACTAGTATGGTCATCATCAGGGCAGACAAGACAAAGTTCAGAGCATCCAATATGTAATGTTCTCTCCAACTCAGAAGTAAATCGAGACCTTCAATATGACTTGGAAGGACCCGGTGCAGACCGGTACAAGCTTAATGGCCGGTCCAAAGCGAGTGCAGGAAAAATCTTCTGCAACAGTGCCCGACAATTCTGGCAGCCGACCGCTAGGATCACCAAAAGTGTACGGCCATTAAATTTGTACCGGTCCGCATCTGATTTGCTTATAGTCTCCCACCACATTGTTGGGCGGAATTTCGATTCATTATTGTTGTGTTGGCCTTGCGCGGGTCCTTCCAAGTCATACTGAAGGTCTCGATTTACTTCTGACTTAGGGAGAAAATTACATATTGGATGCTCTGAACTTTGTCTTGTCTGTCCTGATGATGACCATACTAGTTGTTTTGGTTGAAACGCAGTCGACGCTCATCTTTAGCATACAATGAAGAGGAAGCATCTATTGCCATTTCTGCTTTTGCAATTGTACGCTTCAGTTGTCCTTATATATTTTGCCTCTGCCATTGTTTTATTGTTTACACTGTCAATTGTTCGCTCTGTATTGTTGGTTGTGTAACTGTAAGAGCACCTGTTGAGTCTATTGTCCTACTGCTTTATTGTAACTTTGTTCTACTCCTTTAGTAAAGACTTTTTTTGAAATTTATATTGTGTTGGTTCATGGGTATCATTTTTCATGTATTTGGTTTTTACTTGAAATCTTTTTTGTGTAATTTTTTGCTTGAACCGTTATTATTCTAAACTTTATTTGCCCCAGGTTTGGGTGATAGGGCCACCCCTTTTGGATGTAACCACTACTTATCAGATAAGGCGCTGAAAACTAAAGATACACAAACCATTTGTGGGAATACTCTGGTAATATACGAGGAATAATAAAGGTTACATGACTTCTGACGCTAGATAATAAAGCCCTCAGCTCTTTAGGAGTTTGGCTCCAAACAACTAAGATAATGTACCATTCAATGATGTGTACTAGCTGCAATATTGCAAACATTGTCCGATTGAGACTAGCCTCAGTAGTTACAGCTAACTGTTTGTTTAGAAATTGACAAAATGATAATGAAGTACTTTAAGAAAAGAAACAGAATGATCCTTATTCTTCAACAGTTCACAATATCTCCCGTGTTTTTGAGAGGTGAGATTTTGTTTAGAGTTTGGTCGGACAGAGGAAAGCCTCTGGTAAGACATCAAATACTCTTGTTATTGCAGGAGAAACTTGGAGATTATTTTTCTCGGTTGCTTTCCTGGTCTGCCCTTGTCAACGTAGCAGTGTTTAGCAGGACAAACAATACAGCATGTCAGATACAGTTTGTATGATACAGAGCTGAGCGCCGACAGAGGAGCATCAAAGCAGCTCTTAAAAACTTGGTAGACGCCATAAGTCAAACTATTCCCTCTCACTAGAGGACGTCCCAGTCCTCTACGAAGCTCTCACTGATTAACGTCACTAGCTAATCAGCCTTCCAACCCCAGTACTTGTAAACTAAGACTCACATGGTTCCAGTTTGGATCACAGGCTAGATTTCTGTAAACAATTAAATCTACATATAACAGATGGAGTCGAGTTTAATTTCCCTTTGTCCCTAAACAGGCTTGGCAGTTTTTCTAAAAATAAGGGGGCTGGGAGAAGTAATTTTCTCTTAACATTTCAGGGACGATTTTTTTGCCTTTAGTGAAATTAAAATGCCTTAAAAAATGTTCTTTCTAAAAATGTAACTCCTATTCAGTGTCCATGGTGTGGCATTCCCAACACAGCATAAGCAAAGAAACCATAGAACATGTTCCGGTTATGGCAGGTTTAAATAAATTAGCATGCAGGCACTCAATGGAATAACCAGGAAAAGAACAGATGTTAAATTCCCCAATCGCAGTTGAGAAATGGCAGAGGCAGTGTGAAAGGCTAGTTTACAACACAACTCAGATAATTTGAACAAGTAAATCTCTAAAACCAGAAAGCAGTCTTAAAAAAGAAAGCCTGTCAACCGCCACACCAAAATAAGTGAGGATGAGGCTCAGCAGGTGGAACACACATGGTTAAAGAAGATGGAAAAAAAAAAGAAAATCTGTGAGCCAAAGGTCATGGATGGGGAAAAAGCTAAAGTCATGCGCACAATGAACTAACCACCCTTATAAACTGGCTGTGGTACATTTTAGGTCTTGCCTACAGACAGCTTTTAGCTGCGTTGACTAAGACCTACTGAGAACAATACCAATAACTACTGGGACTTTGGGTCAGCTCAAAGATTACAATTGTTGGCTTTCTTGTCCATCTCATTTGATTTTCATTCAATGACTTCCTTCTTTTTTCCTGTACTGTCCTTCACCCTTCAAATTCATCACCAGCGATTTCTGTGTTGCTCCTCCCTGCTTCTTTGTTTTTTAACTGCCCGTTACTCCCCCTCCTACCTCACTGACCAACTCCGGTATTGACTACCCTCCCTCCAGCACTTCACCACTGCATTAAAAACAAAGAAAGTTGTATACATTTTTGGGGGGGAATACTCAGCAGCTCCAATTTGCTAGCAGGCTTGCTCCTTATTTTTATTTAATGCGTGCTTCCACATTTTCTTTTTAACCTTTACCACTCAAACATTGGCGCCCAACATCATGGAACAAAAGATTAAAAGTTAAAGAAAACAAAAAAAAGCCTGCCAGGTCATGATGCATACATGTGCATGTATAGTGAGGCAAGCACAAAAACATCATTCTGGGGCAGCTCAGCATCAACCAAGCATTTTCTCCCTTTTACCAATGCATAACAGCATTGGCAAACAAGCTTTTGCAAGACCAAAAGTTTTGGGCAAGGCCACTGAAAGGCGTTATTCGCTTTGCCAGTGCCGTTAACCAACTTGGCTAACTCTGAATTTTGTACCCCAAAACGAAATGAGGGAAAGTATTTGCTCAAAGGATGAAATTACAAAGCATGGCCAGCTTTAGGTGCAAAGTGTACCATGGGCACAAAAGATCACAACTTTGCTGGCACTGGTTATGTTGAGCGATAGCGCAGACTTCTTCCAGTGCGTGCTTACAGGAACACCACATTCCCCTGTACGCAGCATCAACCATTCAGTGGAAAGGGGATAACTGGCATATTCATAAAATAGCATGCCCAAGAAAGGCAACATATGGATGGAACGGAGGATTATTTGGCTCATATTGTAAGTAGCGTAAGTGAGCAGTCACATTTCTGTCATTTCAAAGGAAAAGGGAACTCTTAATTGACTTCACAAGCTCCGTGCCATTAGATACATCTCATCCGCTGGCTTTGTTTCCAAAGAGAATCCTCTTTTCGTTATACTTGGGAGACTACATCCATGAAAGTAATCACACAACCGGAAGGACATTTGAGAAGAGAAATAGGGAAGAGGAGTCAAATGGATCCAAGAAGTTAACGGAGTCTGGTACGACAAGAAATTATTTGGGTCTTCCAAAACCGAGAGACCGTCCACTTGCACTAACCCCACAAAACTCTCATTACAGCAGAGCTTTTTCCTTATTCGTTATGAGTTAACCAACGCTAAATACAAAAATGCTAAATTGTGCTAGTCTTATTACTGGAGCATGGAAGCTTCTCTCAGAACTTCATTCCTCTCTCTCGGAAGTATGCTAATTAGGATAATTTGCCCACTGCCAGCTGATTTACTATTCAAACCTGGGCATTTCCTAGCCACTACCAACATTTAGTAAATCTAGATCTGGAATGGGTTGAATGTATCCTGACAAACGTGCATTAACTCAAATGTGTAGCTGAGCAGGGCGGTAACATTTATACATAAGCAGTGAAATCATTTAAATGCTCATTTTTATGCAATTTCTTTAACCAAAAAATGGAGTTATTTGGGCAAAAGTGAGCTTCTATTACGCTTGCTGTGGAATAAAAGATATGGTATACTGAAGCTTATTGCAGCTTAAATGCCTTTAAACGGATTAAAGTTAAGTGAACTTGGCAAATGGTCCAAAGACGTCGTTTGTTCTTCCTGCATTATTTTGTTAGAACTGTATTTACATCCGTGCATTATGACCGTGTGCTCAAAAGAAAAGTGTTAAAAGCTTCACTTTTTAGGTGTCGCGTGGCAGGTCAGAGCCCTGCTCCGCCCCCGCGAGGGGTTTTGTAAGAAAGGACTTTCAGAAGAGGGCTTTAAGCCCCGCCCCTCATTCCCATTGGCCGGCGTCACCGTTTATGCTAAACGGTGGCCTGCCATTGGAAATGAGGTGTTTTGGTTGCCTCCCTTTGGCTTACATTTGGACTCGGTGGCCTGCTTCACGGCTGTCGTGAAGCACTTTCTTATCTTTATGGGGCCATGTGGTTAAACACATGGCCCCATAAAGACAAGAGATCCCCATGCTCCGGCGCGGTCCTCTTTCGCTTTCGGGACCGCGCTTGTTGAATAAATGTTTTCATTCCGTGGCCGCATTCGAACGAGTTCTAAGGACCTCAGGCTCTTTTCAGCATGTATTGATTCTTTGGCTTCAGCAATATTCTTTCTGCACGCTTTTGTTTTTCAAACAACTGATGGGTTTAACGGTGGTTTGAAACTGTCCAAAAATATGACATATGTCCTTCAGTCCGTATTTCGCTGCAATGTAAATGCTCAGCGAGAGCCCAATGCATTTCAAATCCTGTCGAGATTGTTTTTGCCTTCACCCCTGCATTGCTTTTGTTGACAGTGGTGAATCAGATGCAATTGATATAGAAATGTATTAGATGAAAAGCCTGACTTCTATGTGCCTTGAGTGACCCAGAGGTAGGGGTCACGTGGAATACTGCGCGAGGCTGCAAGATATTTCAAACGAATTGCCATCTCGAGACGTTCGTTTTTCTCCCAGTAGCGCCTCGGATCCCCGAGTGTTATCGATTTCTGTTTTTCATAAGGGCAATGCCATAGAAGATAAATAAGGCTTTTGGCACCGTGGGTGCCTTTGAGTTGCAGAACTCAAGGAGAATGCATGCGTTGTACTGATCGCCCGTTATGCAGAGTCACGTTTCAAAATTGGAATGACCAAACGTGCCGTTAAGAATGTAGAGGTCCTGTTTTTGATGTTATCTGGTTTCTGCCTGAATTCATGCACGAGAAAGTGATTAAATTGACTTGCTGTATCCAAGGACGTTGCGCAAACGTAAGCTGAGTAATTGGGGAAGGTGCGGGGGGGGGGGGAGGGGGGGCGGCGTAGTTGGTGTCGCACACTCTGGGGAGTAGAGCACTGTAGCTGTCCAAGGCAATTTATAAATACAGAAACAAAATATGCACAAACTCCTCACAATCATACGCGACTAAGAAGTAACAGTGCTTGGACTAGGGTTGCCACAGGGCCTTTATTTTCAAAGTCCGTGCAAAAATAAAAAATAAATCACCTAGGCTACAGCGGTTATTTTCCCCTTTTAGTACATACTTTAAAACAGCAAATGAAAGAAGAAAACATTTTAAAATATGTCCTTGAGTTGTCCTAGTAACCCATAAAGGTCATGTTCAAAATGAATACAAACAATTCATTTCATATATAGTTCTACTTAAGAATCATGTCCAGACTTTTAAAAGGTTAACAGATTGCTGGTTTTTTTTCTCTGGGAATGGTGGTAAGCCTAGCTTCAACACTTTCCTCAAAGAAGAAACAACCTCTGGACTGGGGCTACAAATAAAAGTACAAGGTCACAGCTAAAGTTTCCAGGGCAGAAAGAACAGAAAAAGCAAGCATTGGCAAAGTCAATAGGTCTTGCCTTTTGCATAGGCAAACAAAAAAAACAAAAAACAGCACAATGATGTAAACGTAGGCATGTGTCACCATGCATGTGCATGTTTATGTCATTCCGCTGTAGCAGCCGTTTTCTTTCTTTGTAAATTACCGTTCCAAGCTGGCAGATACCCTTTAAGAACAGTAAATGAAAAAAAATTGAAAAGTGTGTGAAAGGCCTTTATTTACAAAGGAGAAGCTCTAAAGAAAATTACACCTGCCTGGCCCTCCAAAAAGAAGAAATCAAAAATAAAATAGGAAGAGGAGGAGTGAGGAGCAACCTAGGGGTGGGAGCAACACAACGCCACGGAGCTGTGTGGAGGAACAATAAACAGTGAGGGGCGGTGAAGTAATGAACACATTGGGGGGAAGCAATACAGACAACAGGGTGGGTTTGTGATGAGGAAATCAGGACATGGGGAGAAAACTAGAAAATACACAAGAATGCTAACAGCAAAAGAAACAAGCATTTACAATGCAGCAGTCTCGCATCTGCGAAAGTTTAAGCTATTGACATTGTAAATGAAAATGCTTTTTATTTATGTTTTAAAAACCAAAACATAAATAAAAGGCATTCTCATTTACAATGCCAGTAGCTTAAACTCACGTAAATGCGAGACCTATTGCATTGCAAATGCTTGTTGGATCAGTGTCCAGGTAAATAATGGTTTATAAGAAAGCCCGGCTAACTATATTATTCTGGAACAGGAAAATAAACCTTAGGCTGGCTGCTAACAGACGAACCATCTCCTTTTAAAAGAGTGGAAAAGTCCAGAGACAAGGGGTACCGAAATTCAATATCGAATCTGGTGAAATCGCATCATGTGGCTAGGGTATCTTCCGCAATGGAGAAATTGCATCTTCTGAGGTGCAGTCAAACAGCGAGTTCTACTGTCAGTAAGTAAAAAGATTCCACACAGTCACCATAAGATGCAGGAGAAGACTATAAGCAAACACTACACCATGACACCACAAAAGAAAATCCTAGACAAGCTTTCACAGTCGTCCACCCTGGAATTTACCTCATGCAGATGTTCACCTGGCAACTACCCTCATGGCAAGGAAGAAGCTGAAAAATATTAATGGGGTCTGCCTGCTTGATGGTCTAGAATTCTGTAGAGCAGTGGTTCCCAAGTTGGGCTATACTGCCCCCCGGGGGGGGGGCACTGAAACAATCAGGGAGGTCGGTAGTACCCTCAGGTGCAATTGGGGGCGTTGAATAACAAATAAGGGGGCAGTGGAAGCATAAAGAAAGAAGAGGCAGGGACGTGGCTAAGCTGCTAATGGAGTGGGACGTACTTTCTCGTGTCGCCGCTCCCCGTGGCTTTTCAAAGCCCATCCATGAGCATCTGGGCTTGTGGGCCCCCATCGCGAATTGCCTGAAGACCGAAGTAGCTGTGGGGGGTGTGGGAGCTGAAAAGCATTCCTCTAGCTCCCTGTGGATTGACCCATCCGCTGCTGCAGGGCTCTCTGTCGGGCTGCATCTGCCATTTTGGGGCCTGCCAGCGGGCTGCAGAGCTTAACGCGACCCACGGGGGACACTTCCTTGGCTTCTAGAGGCGCCAGTGACTGCCCCATTCCCTCCGCTGAGGAGAGGTGGTTTGGGCTCACATGCATGGTCACCGGTAACTGCAGTCTTGGGATCTCCGGCCGGGAAGACCCATCGCCCTGCGCCATCTTTAGTTGCCGAGGTGAGGGACTCCGCAGAGGCGGATCCTTATCCTCTCACCCTGGCATCTACGCCTGCAGCGGTGGGGGATACCACTACGGGGTGCCTTGCTTTTGGGCCCTGACAGAGGCTCATCAGGTGTCCCGCCGCAGCCTGGAATGGTGCACGCGGCCCGAGGACTGTGCTGGGCCCACTGCGTCACCGCTTAGGGGGGAGGGGGGGGGGGATTTCCTTGCCTTGCCCAGCGGCCCTTCCTACAGCAACTGTTGCGTTGTGGGCCCCTGAACTGGGCCCTCCAGTGGGGAGCTGATCGCCGCATAGGGGCCTGCCGCTCGGTCCTCCAAGACTAACTGCACCTGCCCGGGGGCTTCCTCCGCTGCTGTGGTGGTCCGCCCCTTCCCCTCTGCTGAGAACAGCCGGTTTGAACTTACCTTCTTTTCCCCCAGCAACTGTCTTGGGAGCCCCAACCGGGCCTATCCAGCACCCTGCGGCGTCTCACCTTGCCGGGGTGAGGGACTCCGCCGAGGGGGCGCCTCTGGCCTTGGCATCTGCACATGATGCGACGGGAGATCCCGCTGCGTGGGGCCTTCCTTTCGGGCCCTGAAGGAGAGGCCCATCCAGTGTCCCGCCGCGACTTCTGAGACGTGGACGGGGGCTGCGGCCCGGTGTGGAGCATGCGGCACATGGACTGCGCTGGGCCCACCGCATCGCCGCTTGAAGGAAGAAGCATCGGCCTTGCCTGCACCGGTGGCCCCGCCTACCGCTGCTGTCACACTGTGTGCCCCTGGACTGGGCCCTTCAGTGGGGAGCTGGTCTCCGCATTGGGGCTGGCCGCCGGGTCCTCCAGGACTCAACGCACCCACCCAGGGGCTCCCTCCGCAGGGCTGCCGCATTGGCTTCTGGCGGTGACCAGGGAAGTGAGGATACATGGGACACGTACTGGGACCATCCAATTTCACCGACTAATCCTGGAGAATCCCGACAGCTGGGGGCACCCAATGGAGCACTGACTACATCCCAGAGGTAAGGGGCGATCGTCTGTGGGACCGCCCCTGTGCTCCGCTCCCCTGCCTCTAAGCCGCCAACCGGCTCTCCCGCTTGCAGCCTTGTTGGACTCTTGCTCTCCATAAGACCTTGGCGACACAACCCTCCTCCCCCTCCCCCATCGTGGCACCCTTAGGCCCGGACCATCTCTGCTCCTCTGGTACACTAGATCGGTGGACTGTTGCCTGCACCTGTGCACCCCTTTCGCCCTTCACTGTAGCTCTGATCTGCTACCACCATTGGACACTCCTGCAGACACCATCCCCCTCTTCTCCTAGTATTGCCGTGCTGGTGATCTGCCCTTCAGCCTGACTCTGCTCCCCCTCACTACCCACGGGGAGCTAGTGAGACGGACCCTGGGCCTATGCCGGACGCAGGACTGCCCTCCTACTCCAGGAACCCCGCTGACGCTCTATGTCACGAGCCGGAATATACCCTCGTTGACACGGAAGAGGCCTGAGACCCCCCCCCCCCAACATCTACCTGAAACTACCTCTGGCTGCTGCACCTGACTGTAGGGGTCGTGTCTTGCTCCAGTAGCTCCTAAATCAGAGCGCTTAGGCATCGGCTTCTAGAAGACACTCATCGAAACCGCGCAACAGATAAGCATAGGTAGGGATACCCCTGCTGGAATATGCCACGCACCATAACGGGCAAAGGCACTTCGACCAGCCAACCCGGTCACTTCTATGCGGCTTAAATCTGGCCCTCCGGCCCCCAATGGATGCCCGTCAAAGGGAAGCAAGCACAATCTTTACACAGGCTTACATGAACTACTTCCTCCAAGAAATAAAATCTGAAATTGGCTCCATCAAAACCTGCCTCAAAGACTAAGCTGGATATTACGGAGATTTGGGGGGGGCAGGTTGACTACCTGGAGCGCACAGTGGATGCTCTATCAGAAGACAGAGAACCTATGGCGGAGAATTGCCACCCTCAAGGAGCAACACATCAACCTACAAATGAAACAGGAGGACTTGGAGAATAGAAGCAGACGAAACAACCTCCGTATCAGGGGGGACCCTAGAGGAGCTGAGGGCTCAGACATTAAGGCATTCACAGCAGACTTGCTCCACGAGATTAGAGGCGACGAGGACAGCTCCCCGCCTGCCCTAGATAGAGCCCATTAGGTCACCACAACCCCTTGCAGTCCAGATTTCGTGCCAGACATACTCACAAGGGTGCACTTCTTTACTGAGAAGGAAGCTATTCTACAGGCCTTAAGACGCAAGACAGGGATGATCTATAAGGGGTACACTATCCAAATATATAAAGACATTGCCTCAGTAACATTACAGTGTTGTAAAAGACTTTAAGCCTGTCACAGATAAATTATGCAACCTTGATGTCAAATATCAATGGGATCACCCCTTTGCCTTCACCTGGGAGGGCAAGCGCCAGGTATTGCGCTCTCTACGGGACGCTAAACAACTTCTACGACTTCCAGTATCCTCACGGAGACTAGTCCTTCCCCTCCACCCATTTCATCTTGAGAACCTATACGCCCAGAATGGCCTATAGTGTCCCGGCCTAAACACAGAGCACAGGCTAAAGAACAATCCTCCTCCCAAGCCATGCAAGATATTATCCAACACCTTCGTTCCATGGACGACACGCACTCTCCCACCCACTCCCAAGCAGCCTCTGAATGAAGACTACCACCTCTTTGCTGATTGGAATGCAGAATGTTAATTTGCTCTGAACATAACCCAATCGTCAACATATGACTGCCTTGCATCCTATACTCTTTGCAGCGATATGCCCTGGACCGGAATACCCAGGAACTGCTACCCAGGCGAATTAACACTCCCTATGCCGCCATTCTCTGCTACCTGCGGCTCCGAACCTCGCGGTGGCCTGCACCTGAGGCTGCACCTCTATCAGACTGGGCTTCTGCAGTGGGGCTCCCCCTCACCCTGTCCACCGCTAGCTCCGGGGGACGGGGTCAGAGGTCTTTGCTGATTCTTCCCACGCCCTCTTTACTCAATTCAAACCTTTGGAGAGGGACTTCTCCAGAATGGCCCACGCCCAGACTAAAGGGCCATTCCAGGACTGGAATAGAGTTTTTTGGCCTGGTTGGCCTTTCATTGTTGCTGATCTTCCTTATTCTCCCCCTCTTTTCTCTCTCGCACTCTTGGGTGCAAGATGGGAACTTACTGGGCTGCTCCAAATCCATGCTGGGTCCTATGCGGGGGCCTGCTGCCAGTCGCGACTACCTCCACAGTCTCTGGCCCTCGCCCTCTCTGACCTTCTCCTCTGCCTCCCCAACATAGACAACACTGTTGCGAACTGCCACACTTGCCCACAGATGCTTTTGGAATGTGACCCGTCAGCCCTTGGGGAAGACATCTCTATATGCCTGCCTCGCCTTAACAGTTGCTCCCCTTGCTCTTGACAACCGGTACCACCTCCTGAAACAAACATCTCTCCCTTAACGCGAGGGCTCTCAATGCTCTCAACAAAAGGCGTCAGATCTGGCGCTATTTACTCATCCACGATCCAGACATTATCTTCCTAGAGGAGACTCGCCTCTTAAATCGGACACACGTCGAATGGCCCCATCCTACATATCCGGCACAATTCTGGGCACCCTCCGCAGCCAAAACTCCTGGAGTCGCAATCCTATGCAAAGCAGGACTCTGCCTCCAGGGCTCGCGGGTGGTAAAGGACGGGGACGGCAGGTTTTTAAAAATTGTGATCCAACATAATACACAACCCCTCACCTTGCTTAATATTTATGCACCTAACAAGTCACAGGACTTCTACCTAAAAAACGTATTGAAAGAACAGGTGACATGGGGAGGGGGGGAGGGGGGACCAACAAATTCTTGGAGGGGGGGGGCAACAAATTCTGGGGAGGGGGGGGCTTTAATTTAGTCTGGGATCCCAAACTAGACCACAGTACTGCATCCTTCCAGGGCACTGGGGCGATGTCTGCCGTGTCGAAGAGGGCTTTCATGGACCTGTAGTGAGAGAAACCTCTAATCTGACCTATTTCATTTCAACATTGGCAGATGCTCTAGTTACATTTCCCCATAGGCGGAGTCTTATCACAATTTTTGTTATGATTTTATTATTTATCAAACACTTGTATTTATTTCTTTTTTTGTGTATAAAAATTCTCTTTTTTGTGCATAGTCATTAAAAAATTCAGATATTAACATTCATATAATTTTTTGTATTACTGTATTTTAAAGGATCAAATCTCCAAATTGTGGTAACCCCCACACAAAGCCATCATGCCTCCATTCTCACCTTTCATCCTCTTCAATCATACTGACAAGCATACAACACAAGAAGTGACAATAAAATACAAAACTTATACGGGATCCTACTAGATTATACTTTCTAACATGATTTTAGATTCCAGCATAAACATTCAAGAGTTGGCTCATTCTTCCCGATTAGTTCTTCTCTTGTCTGCGTCTTGGGTAGGATTCCCAGATGTCTACAAATGGTCTACGCACGTTTCGGTGAAAGACAGTTTATATCACCTTCATCAGGACCAAATATAAATCAATTTCTTTAAAACTATAGTGGGCTGGGGGTTATAAGAGTTATTCAAAGTGACATTGTCTCTGGTTCGAATATGTGCCTTGGCCTCAAGTGGGAATAAGCAAATAGGTACATCTTGAGGGATTCATTTTTTCCCTGATTATATGTTCTTATCTGAAGAGAGTTCTCTGTGCCATGTAAGAGTCACGGTGTATCTTTTTATCAAAGATCATCCAATGATCAGTCTAGTCTGCGTCCAGATTGTATATTACATGTCTTTTGGTTCCATCTGTATGTTCGCAGCACTATGGGTTAACTAGCGATTCATAATGACCCCATTAGTCAAAACTGGGAAGGGTCTTCTCTTTGTAGTCCTGGTTTTACCCAAAGAATTTTGGTTCTGGTTTGCTAACAGCAAAAAGGCAATATGTGGATGGACGCACGCGTGAAGAGAAGAATAATATTGAACCAAAAATCCTTGGATAAAACCAGGACTACAAAGAGAAAAGACCCCTTCCCAGTTTTGACTAATGGGGTCATTATGAATCACTAGTTAACCCATAGTGCTGCGAACATACAGATGGAACCAAAAGACATTTAATATACAATCTGGACGCAGACTAGACTGAGCATTGGATGATCTTTGATAAAAAAGATACACCGTGACCCTTACATGGCACAGAGACAACTCTCTTCAGATAAGAACATATAATCAGGGAAAAAATGAATCCCTGAAGATGCACCTATTTGCTTATTCCCACTTGAGGCCAAGGCACATATTCGAACCAGAGACAATTTCACGTCAAATAACTCCTATAACCCCAAGCCCACTATACAGTTTTAAAGAAATTGATTTATATTTGGTATTGATGAAGGTGATATAAACTGTCTTTCACCGAAACGTGCGTAGACCATTTGTAGACATCTGGGAATCCTACCCAAGACACAGACAAGAGAAGAACTAATCAGGAATAATGAGCCAACTCTTGAATGTTTATGCTGGAATCTAAAATCATGTTAGAAAGTATAATCTAGTAGGAAACCGTATAAGTTTTGTATTTTATTGTCACTTCTTGTGTTGTATGCTTGTCAGTATGATTGAAGAGGATGCAAGGTGAGAATGGAGGCATGATGGTTGTGTGTGGGGGTTATCACAATTTGGAGATTTGATCCTTTAAAATACAATATTACAAAAAATATGAATTTGTTAATATCTGGAAAAAAATTATGACTTTATGAGCACAAAAAAATAATTTTTATACACAAAAAGAAAAAATACAAGTGTTTGATAAATAATAAAATCATAACAAAAATTATATGTGAGAAGACTCAGTCTATGGGGAAATGTTGTAACTAGAGCATCTGCCAATGTTGAAATGAAATGGGTCAGATTAGAGGTTTCTCTCACTATTGTTATTTCCCCCTCCTCTTGGACATAGAAGTAAACAGGGGGCACCTTTTTCTTCTTATATCTTTCATGGACCTGTGCCTCATAGATGCCTGGTGCTACCAATTCCCAGACACAGAAGATTACTCTTACTACTCACATGTTCACCGCTCATACTCCCACATCGATTACTTCTTTCTTTCACACTCACTCATACGGGAAGTAGAATCTGCCCTCATCTCAGATATCTCCATTTACGACCATGCCCATCTGGAAATGGTCTTGCGAGGGCACGCCAACGCGGCGCAACCCTGCTCCCGCTGGCGATTACCCCTATATCCTACGCGATCCGGTCGACATGGCTGAGATACGGCGGGAGATTTGGCTCATTTCACCTCGAATGTCCTACCTGTAGCCCCACGCTTTATCTTGTGGGATGCCTTTAAGGCAAAAACCCAGAGCGCCATCACGTCAATTGCGATAGCACGTAGACGGGAGGCGCGACTAGTTGAAACAGGCCTGGCCAGCGACATCAAGGCGCTAGAACGACTAGACCATTCAGCACCCTCTAGACGCCACAAACGGCGACTTGCCATGCTTCGGGGCCAACTGAGGGCGCATCAGACAAACAAGGAGAAACAGTCATTGCTGACACTGAAGCAGAAATACTATAAGGGGGGGATAAAGTGGGATCTGTTCTTGCACGCAGACTACGTAGGCAGGCGGCAAGGGCTCATATCGCAGAGGTTAAAAATGTGGAGGGTACTTGGGCTAACTCTAAGCACAATAAACAAGCATTCCATGCTTTCTACACTACCCTATATGAGAAAGAACCTTCCTCCCTAAACGAAACAACTGCTTCCTGTCTGCCTGTTCGTGGGCCCCCCTCGACACACCACTCACAGCTTCTTGAAGCGCCAATTACCTTAACTGAGCTGCAATGGGCGCTAAAAGACTTACCAAGTGGAAAAACTCCGGGTCCAGACGGCCTCCCGGTCTCATTCCATCACATGTTTTTACCCCAAATACAGGACCATCTACTGTGACTTTTTAAATCATTCTCTGACAGCACGGGCCTCACTCCTATGTCCATGGCCGAGGTAGCTCTCATTCCCAAACCGGGAAAAGACCCCTCTTTATGTGTATCCTATCCCCCTCCTCCACACCGATGCAAAAATTTACACTAAAATTCTGGCAAATCGATTGGAACCCTATCTACGCGGTCTGATTGACCCGGACCAGGTTTGGTTCACACGCCAGCATCAGGGCGCGGATAACATGCGCCGGGTGGCTCAGCTAGTGGAAAAGGCCCATCGCTGGGATATCCCTGCATGTTTACTCTCTTTAGATGCTGAAAAAGCATTGGATTATGTTGACTGGGCCTTTCTATGGGCGGTCCTCCAAAAAAAAAAAAAAAAAAAAAAAAGGCCTGGGTCGGGCTATGGTCTCTCGAATTATGTCCTCTTACATCTCCCCCAGGCACAGATCAGGGTCATTGGCCAGCTCACCCAGCCCATACGTATATACAGGGGCACCAAACAGGGTTGCCCGCTCTCGCCCCTCTTTGCCCTGGTGGTTGAGCCATTGGGAATCGCTATCCGACAAGCTGGAGACATCAAGGGCATCCCCTTTGGAGGTACTGAGCACAAAGTAGCACTATTCGCTGACCTCTTACTTATCTTGACCGACCCTAGAAACTCTCTGCCCGCACTGGATCTCTCCTGTGCTCTTTTGAGGGAACCTCAGGTTTTAAAATCAACTTGGCCAAATAACAGGCACTGAATTTGTCAATCCCCACTCAAGATGTACCTGAACTACAATCGCTCACCCCTTTTCAATGGGCTTTAAGCTCGCTCCGCTACCTGGGGCGGAACTTCACAACCTCTTTATCAACATGGAACCAGGCAAACTGGCCGGAGTATAGGAAATCAATATTAGAAGATCTACGTACCTGGAAGTCGCTCTCAATCTCCTGGCTTGGACAACTTAATGTGGTCAAAAAGTCTATTCTGCCGAAAATCCTATATCTATTCCAAATGCTGCCAACCCCTATACCACAGGCAGATATACTCCGTCTCCAACGGGACATTACCACCTTTATTTGGGGTGGGAAGCATCCGATACTTCCCAACAAACTCCTCATGCTTCTTAGAGGCATGCCCTAATCTTCTGGAGTTCTACTGGGCGTCACACCTCCGATTCATTTCGGTATGGGTGGTCCACGAAAGCGAAAAGCACTGGTTCCATGTGGATCGAGCGGTGCCTGCAGACAGTTTTGGGACCTGGCTTGGCTCCCGCAGCATGCCCGGCCTCATAGCGCCTATATAGCCACCCCCACGAAAACAGTCCTGGACATCTGGGACAAAATTGCAATACAAAGGGGCCTCGCTTCCTCTACTCACCCCCCCCCCACCCAACACTCCGCTTGCGCGCAACTCCGATTTCCCCCCTGCTTTGCAACCGCAATCCTTCTCGACAGAGGGCAAATGCCGTACGATCCAAGACCTCATTGAGGGAGATTCATTCAAAACCTTTGACCCATGCAAACAAAGTTTTCGCCTACCGGACGAGTCTAGACTGCAATATTACCAAATCCAACACTGGTTGCTCGCACCACTGAACACACAAGGGGCAACTCGGCAACTCACCTCTTTTGAATCACTAGTACGCTCCTACGACGGCTCACGGGGTCTGATCTCTCGCACATATCAGGTACTTCAACACTCTACCCCGACCAGACTTCACTCATACCAAACACAATGGCATGCCGACGCTTCAGAGAGCCCCTTGAAACAATGGAAGCAGCTATGGCACAACATTTCCAAAATGTACAGAAGCATATCCAGCATGAAACTGCTTACAAACTTATGACAAGCTGGAACTACACTCCCCTGCGCTTGCAAAAGATGTTCCCTGCTTCTTCTCCCTTCTGCTGGCGCAGCCGATCTGTGACTGATTACTTCATTTATATCTATTGGTCCTGCCCACTACGGACCATTTTTTGGAAGGAAGTGCTGAGCCACATCAAAGACACCATTGGCTTCCCCATACCATACACATACACTGTGGTCATACTGGGCGTACGGCCCCCAATGCTTACTGCCTTGACCCACACCGATTGGCACCTCATTTCACACATGCTCGGTGCAGTTAAACAATTACTTGCCCTCCATTGAACCCTCCATCGCCCTATGGTTTACAAGTCTCTGGCATGTTATGGCGATGGAGCTTCTCTCATGTCGGGTGACACACAGAACCCAAATTCACGCGTGTCTGGCAACCACTGATCGACCACTTCTCCAAACTGGAATACACTTGCTTTACCCCTCCACAGCTCTGTGCCCTCCAACTGTTCGAGGACCTTTCGCTAGTCCGTGGTGCTGAAACCTCTCGGGAAAACCCTCAGCTTGACACTACAGAGAGCCAGATACCTACCCCCTAACCCCCCATAGGAGGCCTTGATGGGCCCAACTTGAAATGCCCTCCCCCCTTTCCCCTCTTTGACTCCCTCCCCTTCTCTTCTTTCCTTAGTTCCTATTTTTCTACTACCACAGCTACTGCCCCTCTGGCAAGATATAGTTACGATTCTAGCCGCTATGCTGCTAGAAATGTGATGCACAATGTTAATGTTCCCACTATACTCACGTAGTCTCTAGTGCAAGAAGTACACTATTGAAACATTTGTCATATGTTTTACACTGTTGTATAAGATTCAAACCCTTCAATAAATAGATTTGAAAGAGAAGAATTTTATAATTTTTTTTTGGTAGGCAAAATAAGTTTGGGAACCACTGTGTGATGCGGCATCTGGCCGTGCCATAATGCTTTTTTACCATGACGGCGAAGGGGAAGTTGGAGCAAGAAAGGAGAACACAGGAAAGTGCGGGAGGCGCATGGGCCAGCAAGGATGAAGCAGTAGGGGTGAGAGGGAGACAGCAAGCAACAAGGATGGGAGGGAGAGAGTGGCAGTTTCTTTGCTGGTTGCTCTTGGTATAGCAGACTACACTGTTGTGCTGTGGTCTAGTATTGTACACTGCTATTGCGCAGGAGAGATTTGCTTGGCCGTCAAGAAGCCACATTTCTTCCCCATGCGCACCCAAACAAAGAGCTTAAATGCTAGGTTTCCAGCAGCTATCCTACTGTCATATTGGGCAATTTTATAGCATTGGCATTTTCCTTGTATAGGCGGCCAAAAAAACCCAAGCATTGGCATAGCCAATAGGTCTCGTTTTTGGGACCTTATAAGTATTGTTATGCAGCACAATATCCTTGGTGCAACAACATCAACTGTTGAATGGCTAAACACTTATAAGGTCCAAAAGGTAAGACCTATTGGCTATGCCAATGCTTGTTTTTATTATTATTATTGCTGTAGATGTGCTGGGTTCAGAGAGCTCGGTGGTATCTGATGACAAGTATCACATGATGCAGATGGCAAGTTGCCCAGTTCAGATCCTCCGGAGCATCTGTGGGTTTATTAAAGAAATCATCTGTTCCTGGTTTGTGATGAGTACACAGAGGCATCTCCAGGAAAGGGAGGCGGTTTCTACCCAGCACTGCTGCTGATGCATTCAGTGAAGTGCTGAACACTGATGGTAAATTCCTCCGGCCTCTTGCGCCGGTCAACCAAACGATTGAGCTAGCTACCATGCCTCCTATCTTTGACATCCAAAGTCACTGGTTTAATAAAAAGAATCTCTAAACAAGAAGCGCTGGAGACTGAGAGGGTGTGCGCGGGTGGATGTGTGAATGGTTGGGCAAACAGCTGTGTGTCTTGAAGGTAGTGGCGGCTGCTAGGGAACGGTGGCAGGTGGCGGGGGGGGGGGGGGGAGTGTTCGAAAAAAAGGGGGGAAAAAAGAAAAGACGACTTGCACTTGCCGCTGTGTCGCCTGTGTCACTGTTGAGGAACTCGAAATTTCGTTGTCGTTTGTAAAATGCTTTGGCACGCTGAGCTATAAGTAATACAGTTTTTAAAAAGTTTAAACTGCCTGAGGTAGCTGGCACTCACTCATCCGGATAAAATGTAATGCGTGGCATTCTTAACTTTCACTAAGATAGCCGTTCCTGGTACAAACTATGCTGCTGCCTACTGATGAGCCTGCATCAAGAGCGTTTACCCAGTAAATCAGAGACGTGGATTACAAAATTTGAACTGTGAAGAAGGCATAGCTGTATTCCTAGTTGGGATACTGACAAAAGTTGCACTTCAATCTCTGGCCTGATGCATTCCTGGCTTGCAATTACCTCTGGTGCTTGCGAGAATTGGCAGCATCTATGGGGTGCTTTTCAGTTGTCGTTTCACACCAGTGTTCCCTAATTTGGTTGCAATATCGAAAAACTTGAAATTGTTAGTTTGAGACCAGCAAATTTCCCAACGACCCTCGCAGCTTTCATTTGGTTAAATGATTGTTGGCTGGCGCGCACTTTAAACAGCTCTGATGAAGCCTCCGCCATCTATAGTGGGCCTCTTAAGCATATTATACTAATCTGATGGAAAACTAACCCTGACAATTTACAGAAACGGCACAGCGGTGAAGAGATAACGTTGCGCCGTCTAGGCGGAGACCACATGAATGCTCACGCTAACTGGAGCATGAACACTTAAAAGAGCGGGCTGCGGGCACCTATGGCCTTACAGCGGCGCCCGGGGAGGCCGCAGCACGTGCTGCCCTCAAGTGACACCAATGAGACATCACAGAGTCCTTACTCCACCTCGGCAGGCTTCCACCGCTAATGCAACAGCAGCCCGGCCTGCCTGACGCATGAAAGCAATGGCACTACACCGTAACGAATGCCGTCCCACCAACTATTAAGCTGTCCAAAAAAGTACACCGCCCCTCCGAGCACACCCTTGCCACGAGCATGGGCTTGCACACGTCTGATCTGATATCTACACACCACACACTACGTGGAATTCAAGAAAGGAATGCGGCTATTTTGCATGATAAAAACGATTTGAGAAAAAACAGCCCCTGCTTTCATCAGTTCAAACCCTTTCATAGAATTCCAAACGCCCTTCTGGGCCCGGTTGTAACTTGCATCGAAGCAAAGACTACACGAAAACAGGATGTCAAGCCGGCAAGAAAGTGAAAGCGACCGCGAGCAGGCAAATGTAAACAAGCGCGTGCGGCCACGCTAATTGTAAACAGATGACCCCTGCGCACCGCTGCTCGCTCCCGCAAGGTGGATGCCACCACAAGCACGAGTGTTTGAAAAGTGCAGACCGATTCCAAAAGGTCATCTCCTAGAGCAACGCAAGAGCGCTGCGCTAGGCTCGACCTAATAAGACAATAGGTTTTGCCTATGTGAAAGTTACTGGCTTTGCTAATGTCTTTAAGCTATGCTGTACAGCAGCATGGCTGCTGTTCAGCATGGCTAAAAGTTAGTGGCGTGGCATGGAGTAGAGCACGGCATGGAATAGGGTGGAGTGGCAGCGAAGTGTGTAGATTGGGGTTGAGTACTGTTCTCCTTTTTGATAGTCAGCTCCTGCTCAAAACAGTTTAAGTTTAATTAAACAGTATAGTGCAGTAGGGTAGTGGGGTAGAGAATTATTTATTTTATTTGAAAAGTTTTATATAGCGCTGGCTAGACCCGGAGGTATCAGAGTCCTTTACATGAGGATAATGTTTACAAAAGAACAGTGTTACATAGTTACGGTAGTTTCTAGAGCATAACATAGCATAAAGAAAGAGTGTGAAATAAAGGACATCCGTTGGTAGCGCAAAAAAATAACAGATGACAAGTCATGAGAAGCACAGATGGTAGAAGGGGAAAAGCCAGGGGGTAGGAATACGTATCGAGGCAAGGAAGACCGGTCATGGCGTAGAGAACTGTATCAGTGTGGGTTTTTTAGTATTGACAGGAATAATGGCGCTCAAGCTAATTCGCGCTGAGTTTATGTTATACTAGGAGTGTGAACGGTGCAAGCCAGGTCAGGGGATATGCCCTAAAACCCCTGTGATGGTATGGATAGAAATCCACACAAATGAAGTAGGTACAGTCCCGGGCACACGTAACGAGGATATAATATCAGGAGAAATGTCTCATACTGCAGAAATGTAGAGGGTCTACACCAGAATAATAATCATAGGTGTTTAATATAGTAACAGAGCATAAGCAACCGGCCAAAACAAAAGCAACCAGCCGACACGTGTTTCGTCACAAAGGGTAGTAACCCGTGACTCTTCAGGGCTGGGAGAAGTGTTGTTCAGGAAGGAAAATGGTTCCGGAAGATGGCCGTCTTCCGGAACCATTTTCCTTCCTGAACAACACTTCTCCCAGCCCTGAAGAGTCACGGGTTACTACCCTTTGTGACGAAACACGTGTCGGCTGGTTGCTTTTGTTTTGGCCGGTTGCTTATGCTCCGTTACTATATTAAACACCTATGATTATTATTCTGGTGTAGACCCTCTACATTTCTGCAGTATGAGACATTTCTCCTGATATTATATCCTCGTTACGTGTGCCCGGGACTGTACCTATGGCGTAGAGAACATCCGTGGAGACCAACAAAGTTAGAGTAAGTAAGCCGAACAAGACCGGAGGCTCAGAGGAGGTCAACAAAGGGCGAATGATCAGTCTGGCGGTAAAGGGCGCTGACCTGTGGCAAGAAACAATCAGGGGGACCTTCGGATCCGAAAAACGGAGGAACCAGGACAAAGACCCCATAAACTGCGTAAACAAGATGGCGGGAATGGGGGTAGACAAAAATCCGAATAAAAAGTCAGCATTAAAAAAAACCTACCCTCGAAGCGGAGCTGAATGGGGAAGGCAGCAGTCGGTTCGGGAGGGAGGAAAGGTAGAGGGTCGCAGATCACTCTCGGGGTCCTCCAGGTCAGGGGAAGTCAGCACGGGCATCAGGGCAGCCATCCCAGAAGAAGAAAGCAGTTGCTGAACCAGGAGGACGAGCAACTCAGAAAAAAAAAAAAAAAGGAAAGCGCGCTCAATGGTACAGTACAGCAGCGTTGTGAAGTAATCTTTGCTGCGTTCACATCGTTTCTCATTCCTGCGCAGCGGGACGCCAGGAAACAGCGTCTCAGGTCCGGAAAGTCAGGCAACAGTCGGAGGAGAGAGAGATCCTCCGCCATATCCCCAGCAGCCGCCCAGGAAGAAAGAAGATCCTCTTTTCCCTGGTATCTCAACAGGGAGGCGGGGGAAGAAAGCGACACCGCGGAGAAGACTAGGAGAGCTAGGCCAGAAGTCTGGCTGGGTAGGTGACGGCTGAGGCGACAAAACCAGAGCCAATCTCCCCTATAGCCGATCTAGCAGTTCCACCGGACATCGGCCAAGATAGCTCGGTTTCCGCGGTCGAGACATCCATCACGCCTTCATCCGAAGATCTCGAGCCAGAAAGCAGGAGATTGGAGAGACTATGACCGCAGTTGAAAACATGACCCCCGGTGAGTAAAGGGTTCCGGGTAGGAAGTAGAAATCAGGGGATAAAGGCCAAAAAGGCAATCCCTCGCCGGGAGCTCCCGGCCTGAGCTCCTCACCTGTCGGCCATCCTGGCTTTATATCCAATATGGCCGACAGACAGTAGAGTGATAACGAAAACAACTAATGGTATGCTGTGGGCCAGCTGAAAGCCCAAATAATGTAAATAATGTGTCTTGCATCGCATGTGCTGTGTGGGCGAGACACAAAAAATGTAGAGGGTTGTCTCTTCCAATCCTCCGCTCATGTGAGCCCCGCAGACTTCCTGGGTGACAGTATAGACTCACTAAAGTTTACATCACCCAGACGTGAGACGGAAACACCTACGTATTTAAGGGTCCTATGACTGTATGACCCCGGCTAATTGCAAGCATTGGAAGTGTCAGTAGCTCTCACCTAAGTGAGCTATTGGCTTTTAAATGCTTTAAGCCATTTTAGTCATGACTAAAATTAATGGAAAAAGTGTTATGACGCAGTAGCTGGCAACTAGGTAGGGACCGGATGGGAAGGATGAAGGGGTGGGAGGGTAAGCAACAGGGTAGGGGGAGGTGGTGCGAGGGACAGGGCAAGCAACAGGGACACAGGAGGGGGTGGGAGGGGTAGAGAGGGCCTGCAAACACATGCACTTTTATGGAGCGCTAGATTATAACAAAAAAAAAATACCTCTACAAATTATTAGCCAGCGGAAGGACACTGGCAGCCGACAGGAAACTGTACTTGGTCCATGCATGTAAGACGACCAACCGCTTACAACCACATACCAAACAGACATGCAAATGTATCAAACAGCGATGCATTATTGTACTTGCGGTTCACAGGTGTATTTTTAATCCATTTGCAGCAGTTATTGCTAATATTTTTTGCAGACATGGTTTACACCTTGAACAATCTCTTGGGACAAGTGTTTCGCAGTACGTACGGTTTATTAGAAGAGCTGCAACCAGAAAGCACATGAGCCTCAGTGAGCTACATCTGGTAAATACCACGTGAGGTGCACTAATGAGCGCGCAGCCTCGTTGTTTCTAGGGTTGGTTGTGTTAGAAACCAGCCTGTGAACTGCTATCAAGAAAACATCAACCTAGGGAATAATTATCTCCTATTGCTCTACTACACACTAATCTTCCATGTCCAGAGACGAAACCGAAAAAATGATCAGGTTGAAGTTCTGACCAACGGAAACAAGGGGAGTATGCAATAGTTATACATGGACCATGTTACTAATTTAAAAGTGGAAATGTTGCATGCAAGAGGGATAGGGCCAATCCCGCATCCAATTGCAGATGCAGGAAGTAAACGGCATAACAGAAATTCACCAGTTATAGATAGCAGAGCTAACTATTCCGCACCCCATCAATGCACTGCTTATGACCTCACATATCACATCCCTCATGACATGTTTGAAATCATTGATGACATCACTAATGACATCAATGATAACATCATCCAATAAATGTGTCAGTTTGTTTTATAGTTTAGAAGATCTGGCGTCTTTGGACAAGTGAATCTTGGAAAGGTTAAATGTTGCTAAGTCACAATATGAGGATTTATTGTTCTAAAGATCATCACTATAAAAATTAGGTTTCTTAGACCATAAGTTTATATTTCCTGGAATCTCACGTACTTGCACTTTAACAGTTTGAGAACATTGCACTAGTTAGGATACATTTACATATTTTTTATATTATGGATATTTCTTGTGTTTTATCCACTATTCTCCATCATGATGTTATGAAGTATGTTATGAGGAAACATTCTTTCGCATCACTTGCACTTTCTATAGTCATATGTTTACACAGACATTACAAAGCACTTTAGAGTCATCTGTAAACATAGTTCTATGTTTACAGAGATATTAACAAGCACTTGGGAGCTAGAAGAGTACAGGATTTTAGAAATATTTAGAGATCGACTCCAGTATGTGGTGGATAAGTCTTAAATATGTTTTTCTACATTTTCATGAAGCAGCAACTTTTACCCTTATAAGGGAAAAAGCAAAAGCAAATCATCTCCCATCAAACACATGAATTCGCTCCTATAACGTGACACAATATTTGGTAACTTTAGTTATACAAATGGACTTTAAAGGTTAAAACGCATAGAATTATAATATATGTGATTGGTCAAGTGATAGGAAGTATGCCACATAATGGCCTTGAGAGGAAGGCCCATAGGTGCAAACACAGGTTTGGTCAATGATGCATTAAAAGACAGTTGTGCTATTTGATATAATCCTCAGGCTGCTGATATGTTAGTGCTTTAATGTCTGAACTACAAATGTGTAAAATCTGTTCAATATAAAATGTGCATTTGGTACTACCAGGGCATTTTGATTCTGTATATTCCTTGGTCAATATCATGAATTGAAGTTTGGCCTGTAAACTCAATAAGATTGGAATGATGCATTCAACGTGCTTGTACTGGGTCCTTTACCGGGATTCTGTCGGCCAAAGTATGGAGATTTCGACCAGGTCATTATTTAAATCTTGCACAAGTATACTGGTTGATCGTCACGTCCAAGAGCCTGCCCATTGGGACCCAAGGAATGATACAGAGATTAAAATAGTAGGTCTTGGATGAGAGGAGGAAAAAAGGATCAGCGGCTAGGTGTCTTTTTGAAGAGGGTGATGATATCTGGCCTTGTCCCTTTAAATAGACACTCTTAACGCACAACTCTATGGCCCAGTAGAAGGCTTCGGCCAAAAAGCATTGTCCTAAAACACAGAAATTCAGGTGTTCTAGATAGCAGAGTTACATATAGCTTGCACCCCCTCCATGCACTGCTTAGGACCTCACATATCACATCACTCATGACATGTTCTATTACATCACTGATTACATCTCCCAGTGAGTGCGTTAGTTTGTTTTATAGTTTACATAGTGGCAGGTAACTACTTTTCTACTTAATTTTGTACAGCCTGCGTCCAGCTAATCAGTATAAGTGTTAATAAAACGCACGTGCTGCTAACGTACCATAAGTATGTAGAGGTATTGAACACGTTATGAATCTTTGTATTGAAGAGTAACTGTGTGCAGATGACAGTTGACTACTTGTGTTCATTATGTTCCACATAAGTTTGTGTACAGCAGAAAAGGTTTCCAGCAGAGCAAAGTACTACATACTAAATATCCTAAGCAACCTTGAGTTAATAGACCAAATTGTCTCAGCATGACAATTTCTACTTAACATACAAGACTGTGCTTGTTTAGCTTCAGGAGGTGGGCTATCTGTAAAGTTTTCACCACAGTATGAGGGCTTCAAGTAGTATGATCTTTAGTTCCTTCAGACCTTGGTTATTTTAAGTTATTTTAATACTCTGTGGTGTATTTCTCATGAGAGTTTAACTGTCTGCAAACAGTGTGGTACAGACTAAAAAGAGTGAACAGTGTTAACACTAGCCACTTTTCTACTCTTATCCACTTCATTTCTGAATGTAGGTTCAGTGACCGTCAGGGGTTTGATACAGGTAAAGACTAACCATAGCAGGGCATTAGTTATCCAACAGGGGTTGAGTATCTGGAGGAACTTGTTTTTCCGTGAACAGTTATATAAAGATTGAACACCGTGTGCAGAATAGGTTACCCTTTCATCTGTGCTTCACAGCCAACACGAACTCGGCTATTCATTAAGTGAATGGCATGGGGTTAATGTTGCAAATAACACAAGCTTGCTTTACCTATGGGGGTTGTATGTATGATAGCAGTAAAGACGCTTCATATTATTCTGAGCTATTTTGCATTTACTTTCATAGCTCTAACGGTATACCGGTTTATAGTGCAACGTATACAAAAGAAGCTTGGATAATGACATCTCAAATTATATCACTGATGATACCAGTGAAGTCATAAATGAGGTCATACAGCATGTCATGAGTGAGGTCATAAGCAGTGTATGGTGGATTTCAGTTTTTTTTTTTTTAGTTCAAAACGTTAATGTCACTGACAAATTCACTCAACTATAATGTTACTTTAACCGTTTTTATCAGTGAATATCTAGCATTTTTTTCCACGTAGGGTAATATTTAATTACCATACGTTATTCCGCCCCCCCCCCGTGCACAGCCTTCGGCTGTGGGCAGCGGCGGGGGTGCAGGGTCAGCCCCCCACACCCAGCCAACCCTACACTGTGCACGACCTTCAACTGTGCGCAGTGGGGGGTTGGTTGAGTGCAAGGCCTGGCCTGTGGCCAATCCCCCAAAGGCAGCTAACCGCACATTGCTCACAGCCTTCAGGGGCGGGGGGGGGGTGAGAAGAGGAGGGGTTGGCCACAGGTCCTGGCTCTAGGGACCACATCCCCAATGGCCTTTCTTATTTTTTTAAGGGGGGGGGATGTGCCCCCCCTAGACTAGTTAGGCCCTAGGGACCCCATCCCTCAAGGCATATACTAAAACTGAAAGGGGGTGTGTGCAGCCCCCCTCCAGAGCCTGATTAGGCCCTGGAGGGGGGGTGTGAAGCCCCCCCTCCAGAGCCCGAGTAGGCCCTGGGGATCCCATCCCCCAGGAAATTACTAAAAATAAAGGGGAGGGGGGCCACAAGCCCTTCCTCCCCGAGCCTTGTTAGGCTCTGGGGACCCCATCTTCCAGAGCCACTCATTTAAATAATCCCCAAGGGTCGTACATACAAGTTAAAAAGGGGAGGGGGCCGTGAGGCCCTCATCCCGGAGCCTTGTAAGGCAAAGGGGGCCCATCCTCCAGGGTCATTTCTAAAAATAAAAAAGGAAAGGCAGCTGCCCCCCCCCCCGTAAAGTAGTTTTGGCTCCAGGGTGCCCCTCTCCAAAGGCCCTGCACTGTTAAAGGCCATGCAGGGCACCCATCATACAGTCATTGGGGGCCGCAAGAGGAGCCCAAAGGCTGGTGCGGCCACCGACTGGCTGCCCGCATGCAGCAGGAGCGAGCAATGCTCCCGCCCGGAGCAAGTAGATCCTAATGCTGCTCTCTCCAGGCGGGAGCAATATTTTGATCCGTTTTCATGTTCACTTCAGTGAGGGCAGGGAAATTGATCAAATGTCCACACCCAGAGGACATGAGCCTTTTTAAAGCTCCTGCCCGCTGGGAGTAGACTTGGCATTTGGAGGCTTGGGGTCGGGGGCCACGTGCCCCCCGTGCCACAAAGTAATTTCAGCACCGGGGGTGGGAGGAGGTCGCGTGGCCCCGCTCCCCATTATAAATACAGTCTCTGGGGTGGGCTCCACGGGTCATAAGCATTTTAAATGCAGCTCAGCCGCCATTTTTGTTTTTCCCCGGGCTTGCTAAAGTCCCACGGGATTGTGTCATTTTTTGCCATTTTTCTCATGTTGCTGGCAGTCAGAGCGCTCACTCCCAGGGAAGTTTGACTCCTGCGGGAGCAGGATGACCCAAGGGAAATAAAGGTCCCTGGGCCAATCAGGTCGCCCTATTTTTGAACTGCCGGGCCCACAAGAGTCTCGAGACTCCCACAGACCCATCCGTACAAATATACAATTATTTTCGAACATTAATCTCAAAAACTACTGAACGGATTTACACCAAATCACAAAAGCACAATTCGCAGACCAAGATCTAGCTTCCTGCCAAAGTTGGTGTAATTCCGTTCAGCAATTTTTGCTCTAGCTGGTCTTAAAAGAAGTCTATGGAAAATGTATGGAGATTTAGCGGTTTGGGATCCCCCTTGACAGATAACCCCAAAACTTTCTAGGAAGAAGCTGGAGGTAGATTAACTTTTTTTGTAGGGTTTGCAAAGGTTTGGCAAACGGGGACAAAGTTATTGGCAAATCAAAAAACGCACTTTGTATGTAAAAGCAGACTTAACTATAACAACTTAGTGGCGACCACCACTAAATTGATAGATATATATATATATATATATATCAAAGTAGGCTACCAAGTCCCCTCTCATCAGAGGACGGGACCCAAGGAGACAAGCGGCACAGCTGCAGTAGAGTAGAGTTTTCTTTATTGCAAATTAATAAACATACAGGATAATGATACACACGCTGGAAAAAATAGATTTTACCCAGAGCAACTGTACTAAAACGCACAGACATTTATTAAAGTGTCAGAGTCAAACTGGAGCCTATTCCCACAATACAGCAACATTGGCATTTAGAAAACACTATTTCCTCAGAGTGCATGTAACAAGTACTTTACACAGGGAAACAACTCTCCTTAAATCCCAAGTTTTCTTCAAAGTGATTTTACCGTAGTGCACAATTTTACCACCTTGCATTCTGGTTTCAGAATACCTACTGTTAAAATTATTACACATGAAGGAACACTTCGGCAAAGTATTTATGCAGATGCGCAGAGTATACATTTTATTACCCTTGTTGAGGAAAGGAGGGGCGTCATGATTCACTCGAGGCTTGCCTTTCGTGAGTCACGGCCCCTCTGCACACATTACAACAGCAAAATAGTAGTTTACACTCTGCATACAGGCTGCCCTTTCAAGAAGTTACATACAGCTAAGGGAACGCCCACCTTAGTTAGGTGATGGGGCACATTACGGCTCCCAGAAACACTACTCATTTTAGGGGCCTCGTCCTCCAATATTAGAGGGGTAAAAGGGACAGTGCACAGTTAGTAACAGCGCTCACATTGTTTGCCCCTAGCTCGCCTTTGTACTATTTCCCAAAACTTCTGGAAAAAGGGCAAATCGGGAAACGTGAGTGTCTAAGTCGGTGAAGGTTTTGCATAGTGTAGAGTACGTTAAATTGTCAAGCCTTAGTGCCTGTCCTGCAGCATGGGAGCCAGCTAGCCGCTCATGTGCTTCAATGAAGCAGAGTGCTGAGCTCGGAGGTATGTGGCGGCTGCCTGGAGAGCCCAACGCAAGGTAACACCGCCTACGGTCCGTCAGTTCCTCTTAGTGCAGAGTGCTGGGGTCAGCAACAAGTCCTTCCATGCCGAGAATGCATCAATGCAAAAATAACTGGGGATGGCAGGTAGCAGCAGATCAGGTTCCGTCAGCCAGCCAACGTCAGCTTAAGAAACGCAGAGCCAGAGAGACAGCACGAAGCGCTGGCCACAGAGGCTAGATTAGCAAAGCTGTGTGCCCGCCAGGCCACGCCAATGGGGGGCGCACAGGTCCACTCACCTCAAAAAGGAGATCCCGATTCTTGACAGGGACCCTTAAATAGAGAGAGCACCAAACACCACCGCCCTTGGCCCCAAGAGAGAGCGGCACACAATACCAACCATCCTCTGCTGCCATTCACCCCCACTCCGGCCTCACCCTGCCCAGCACCTAAGACTGCCTGCAAAAGACATCGAAGACAGTCTAACCTTACCAGCCCCAACAGCAAGATCCACATCCGTACGGAGGGCGCAAACTAGTCAAAACCCAATCACAGCCTACCGTAATGGGCAGCTACTGCCCAGCTTTCTAAAAACACCCCCCTCCCTCCCCCCCCCCACTTCCGAGGATGAGAGGGGTTTAAAGAGTGGGATGCTGTCCAGCTTCAAAACGGAGTGGCTTGCATAGTGCAGGCTAGAGTGGACATTCTGAGCCTACACCCCTACACAAGGCTTTAAGTGGGCCGGGTCTCACCAGTGCCGAGCACCGGCAGTTTTTTAAAGGGGGCCTCGAAACGGGTCTCTGTTTTGTGCCCTGGCACAGGCGGTCCGTTTTTTTCCGGACTGCAGTGACAGCAGGCACATCGATGTGCGCGTGCTCACACTGCTCACTTGTCACTAGTGGAGAAGTTACGGCATGACGTCATGCCAGGTGAGCATTGTAGGGGAAGGGAAATCCTTTAAAGAGAGTAATTTTCTCTCTGGATTTCCCTTCTCTTTTTGAAACTCGGGAGCAGCAATTGTCGTGGTGTCATCAGGGCTTTAAGTGGAAGCTTTTTCACTATTATATACAAGCCATAGTTGCTGCCTATTTATCTTATGCAACTAACAGTCATTGACAAAGCCAATAGTCCTGCCTTGTTGTAGGTATGATGTTACTTGTTATATCATATCTGAATGCAATGACAGAAGAAACAGCAAGTCGGGCGGTACACCATGCTAAGCACAGATTTTTAGCTTACGTGTTTTTAAGCCACGCCTTTAATTACATTGGCCACGCCCCTTTGAGAGACCCCCCCCCCCAGTTTTTTTATACAACTTAAAGCCTTGCCCCTACACCATAGCCCATGGTATGGGAGAAAAGAGCACGCTAAGTTTAATTCCTCAGGCCACCGCTGCAATTTTCCCATCTCATGCATCACAAAAGAGCAGACAGCATGCGAAGTTTACCACTCATGTGCAGGCCCAGGCTTCCTAAAGTAGGAGAGACTGGACAATCTACCATAAACAGAGGGCCCAACTCGTTTATCTGAAAAGGCTTCAAACCCCAGAGAATCAAACTCGCAGAAGGCGTTCAAAGCCTTCCATGAGGGCAGTGGGTGGTTCCGTGCTTTTGTGACAATTCATTAGTTTTCAAAAAGACCAACGTGGGCCTTTTAAGGCAAACGTAGAAAATGAATGGTAATAGGATACACAGTGTTTTCATAGTAGGAAAGAACTGCTACTGAAAAACAAACTAAAAACACGGTCCATAATTGAAGACTGGCTTACTGACCTCTTGCTATCCAGAAATAAATGCATAATGTATTCATGCTCTATCCAGGATATATTTCACAAAATGTGGGTCGATTTCAGCAAATTATGTGTTTAACATGCACCTTACAAAGTCTAATCTCACTTTTACATATTAACTCTTTCTACCTTTCAGGACTGTTCATTTCGCTATCAATTAAGACTTTTTTGTATTAAGTCTCCTTGCAATTTGTTCTAAAGAATGACTGGGATTGGGATGATAAATACTCAGAACTCTTATTAGTTAACTTATTTGATAAAAAAAGAATAAAGATAATTAAGCCCATTGATGCCATGCACACTACACCTCGCATGCCACATCTGGCCTGCCGTGTCTCTCTCGGCCATGCTCTTTACAGACACGCTCAGACATTCACGGACTTATGCCGTGAGACGCCTTATGCTATCTGTACACTTCCTGCTATTTATTGATGGTGTATCAGAATATACATGGAAATGTGGTTAATAATTAGTAAACTACGTTTAAAAAAAAAAAAAAAAGCATTTAGCAGAGGCAGGGGATGCTGCTACACCTTGAAGAGAAAGAAGTTCTGAGGGCGATGGCGCCAATCAACAAACGGCACACTCTCCATTAGGCCCCTTCTGCACAATGGACTGACTATTTACCTCATAAGAACAGACCCCACAAACAGCACAATAGCGGTAAGACATACAATACAAATTAACGTTTTAATCTTGCAGCCCAATATCTATCGGGACGGTCAACGGGCAGTGATCAAGACTGGGCTGGAGTCGAGAAAGAAGAGATACAGAGAACTGATGGGAGTGCCGCTGGCAGGGAATGGATGGGGAAATGAGTGGTTGGCGAGGAGGGTTGGAGTAGTTATCAATAGTAGGGAGGCAGTGGTGAAGTGGAGCAGATATAATGGGTGGAGAAGGACCCAGATGGATAGAAAGACCAGAAGGGAAGCAAGGACAGTGAAGCAGGGAGGAACAGCGATACTGGGAGAAAGAAACAGGCAAAGAGATGGTATGGCAGAAAAGGAGTACAGGTATGGAAAAAAAAAAAAAAAAGTGGTTCACCAGAAGCTACTGTGTCAACAAGGACGGTAAGAAAGAACCAAAACCACTTTCAGATGTAAAACAACATAGGGACATCCACCTGAGGGACGAGCTCCATGACTGGGGAAATCAGGGTGGGAGACACTACCAATGTAGTATCTATGTACGCGGATGATACTCTCCTGTTATCTGTCAGACACTGCAAGGTCGCTGCCACATCTTTTACAGCTTATGGTGACCTTTGAGAGGGTATCGGGCCTTTGTGTTAACAGTCACAAGCCAGTACTTTTTCCCACGGCATCCTTGGTGCGCAGAGCCCTGGCTGACCTCCCAGCAGTGTGTCTCACCTGGGACTCGGACCAGTTTCAATACCTCGGTATTCAGGTAACACAAGACCAACGTCAGCATTATGAGCTGAACATGGGAATGGTTATGGACAGCCTCTCTACTTCCACTGCATTCTGGAAGACACTGCCACTGTCTGTCATGGGCAGAGTGGCATTAAGTAAAACGGTGATGCTTCCCAGATGTCTCTATGCCATGCAGAATTCTTTCTGCATTCTGCCGGCCTAACTGTTACAATAGCTAAATGGGCTGTTGGTGTCTCTGGTTTGGACCAGCAAATGAAGTAAAGTCAGACTGGAGATCCTAAAACTAGATCTGGCTGAGGGAAGGCAGGGACTTACAGATTTTTAATTGTACTTCTTTGCAGGATTGCTTCAGTTTGCAGCGGTGTGATATGCGAGTATGGCCCCAAATTAGAAGGCCTGGTGACAGTGGATGAAATTCCGCAGCTCCTCAGGGGGGGCTGCAGGGTATCAGCGGGTACCTTGTTCATAGTATCCCAGGTTGTGCAGGCCTGGGGAAAAACAGTCACATGAGTCTTGAAGCACATGCCTTATGCACGGCTTCTTCCTATTTGGTGGCTCAGGCCCTTCCTGCAAATTCGTGCCTTCATGGACGTTATGCAGTGGGCGCATGGTGGTTGCCAGAGAGTGAGGGACCTCTAATTGATTGCTTCCTTTGCGACTCTTGTGGAGGCGAGGGAGCTGTTAGGCATCAGCACTGAGCAGTTTTGCCAATATGCGAGCATATCTCGCACAACCTGTGAAATATGGATGGACTTGCCTGAGGAACTAGGCGTATTCAGGGTGCTGACGGTGCTCCTGGATCTGGGCTCCCATAGGGGCCTCATTTCCTGACTGCATGCAGCCCTGAAGGGTGACAGGCAAATTGACGCAACGTCTGCTCATCTTCAGAGGGAAGGAGACCTGGACGCCCCACTCAGATATGGTGAGTGGAAACGTGCCTGGGTACAGGTACAAGAGACTACCAGTAATGTCAGATTTGAGTTAATACAGTTTTATTATCTACACAGGGCTTACCTGACGCCGCGGAGGCTCCATAGGGTTTACCACGCGAGGCCAGCTGGCTGTGTCAGATGCAATGAGGACCCCCACAGATTTTATCCTTATGCCATGGAGGGGTTCACGAGCTTCAGACTTACTGGATTCTGGTACTACGCACAATGGCTAAATAAAGGGGGCTGGTCTAGAACCAATGATCTAACCTTTCCTCCTGGTTATTTAGCTGCTTTTTAAGAAGGGTAAAATAACGAAATACAGGTTTGCTCAATTGGGATTGATGCTGGCCACATGCCGTGTTGCTATTCACTGGGCGCAAGCGGCACCACCGAAGTGGGATAAGTGGAGTGTGGACCTGCTGGAGTAGGCAGTTGCAGAGGAGTGTCGCTTCAGGAGAGTTCGCACTGACAATCACATGGAGAGGGACTTGGAGATACGGAAGATATGGTGGACTGCTTGGGTGACGGAGTAGCGGTGAAGAGCTTGGCCCCAGGGTCCCCCGAGACCGCGGATGCTTGGCAGGCCCCCCCCCCCTCCCCACCGCCAAGACGCCTGCATTCACTGGGTACCTTTGGGGCCCCTTCCCCTCCCACTCCTCTTCCCTTCCCTTACTGTCGCACCAGAAACAAACGAGATATATATGATGTTAATGTATATTTGATCGACCTGGGGAATTACTATATTACACTGCAATTGTTAAGATTCTGATCTTGAACCCGTGTGTTTTTGCACTGGATGACTCCTATGTTGCAAAGAGTCAATAAAGAAATAAAAAATTTTTTTTTTAAAAACAATGTAGAGAGAAACGACCTGAACTGATGTACATTTCCCAAAACAAACACCCTATGCTGCCCGTGATCAACCAGACACTCGTGAAGGGGAATTGAAATGACCAAAAGCATCAAAACGATAAGTTAAGATCCCAGTTTTGACTCATCTCATTAAAAAAAAAATATATATATCTCTAACATTCTTAGAAACCACTGCCTCTCGATCTTAGGACTTAAGACAATGAAACTTCCTGCGACCACCAAAATGGCAGTGTTGCTCCTCCATGACAAAGAAAAAAAAGCTAAGACTGTATCATTCAAACTACACAATCAACCAGCATATTTCCAACATGCAACTGTAGTTAACACTTAGAGAAGGTGACAGTCCCAACGCGGCCCACCCTGAATCCTATACACTCTGTGAACACTAGACGTTTATGCCTTGGTCACAGCGCAGAAGTTGCACTTCGATACAATGGGCAAGATATTCTGGAGAATAACCAGGGAAGTGTGCCCCTTGGTTCACCATGTCGTTTCCAGTCATTTGAGAAGGGCGACTAAAGAATACTACTCAACCTTCTAGACAATACATCCAAAGCTGGCACTTCCAAAGGTAATCAGCACTACCTAAATGCGGACATCTCTTGCCTGAGCAGCGTTCACAAGGCTTACTGTGCAGCCCAATCCTATACAGTATACAGCAGAGCTCTCTAGTTTCCTTAATCAATGACAGTGGCCGCAGGTTTCACATCACAGGTTTCCCAAACACCTACTCCACATGAAAGCTGTCCAGGAATCAAACTTTTCTCTTCAATGTTCCCCTCCAAAATTACCTTTTGTCGTTTGACACCATCTACCTCCAAAGGCAAACGTTCTGCAAAGGCTAGCAATGCTTCTGGGCATCTCTCAATCCAAATTAGAGTACTACCAACGGTCTTAAATTCAGGCACACCTCACACTTCACCATCCCCCAGCACCAACACACAGCAACAGCTCTTAGTCTATCAAGACAATCAATAAAAAGCTCTCAGAATGATCGACAAAACCAGATATTAAAAATAACACTAACTTCTTTAACTCTGACAATAGATGCCTTTCTTTAAAGTATTAAAGAAAAAGGTACAATATTGTGTCTCTCCTTCACTGGCCCCCTTTCCCACATCTCTAGGGTACACCATTGATCAAAACCAGACTGATTCAGCTTACCTCCAAACTTACCTGTATCGCTTCAACTACATTCTGCTAAAAAAAAAAAAAAACTCAATTCAGGAATGCAGGTCAGGTATTAAAAATCTCAGATCTCTCCAAAAGAGAAAAGCATTACTGATTGGTCTTTCTAAATCTGATTAAACTGCATGCAGCACACTTTACATGCTGCAGCCCGACTTGTCAAAAGTGCAAACTAATGTTCGAAACTGCTCTTTACCTTTAAGCTTCAATGATCTTTAAAGTGGACTGTATCACGCACAACACACTACACACAATAATGAACAATCTACCTGAAAATATCATTTTAAACCCTAACTTGTTATTCTTCTAGAAAGCCCTAAAGACCTGCTTCTTCAGAGACTAACATGCTCTTCTGTGCAAATGAAAGGCTCTTTCTGCTGTAATATTATTGACATGTTACTTGTAAACTAAAGCAACCTGCTGCATACGTGGCTAAGACCACACTATGTGAACACATTTAATAAACAAACACAGGAAAGTAGCCCAGACATTACAGGGAGAGAGGGCTTGAGAACGCATTTTTGTTCTGTTGCAACTGCTTTTGTCTACTGAATGAAACCAATGATCAGTGCGCCAACTAATCTAGACCTTAACAGAGCAGCCAGATAAATACTGACTTAGCACACGGTGCAGATCAGAGAACTATGATGCAGAAAGAAGCACGGTAGAGGAGCGCTCTCAACGATTGCCCTTTTACTGGTAATCATGTGAGATCCCCGATCGTGCAGAAAAGGATGGTGGTGCGGTACAAGACTCTCTGGTGCAACAGGATGAGTGAGAGAAAAGCAGCAAAGAAGCGAGTCAACAAAGAGGGCGCTTGATGTGGTCAGGGCTCTTGTGGGAGATCTCGGTACTTACAGGAGGTGGCCATGTTGGGATACCAAGAAAGGGCAGACAGCCTGCCACCCTGCGTAATGAAGCTAGACATCTATGAATCACAATGGTGCAGGCTATATTGGAAAAAAATATGGCCGCCCGTACATCTACTAATATAATTCTACCTCAGTTTAACAAGAATGGTGAATTACTGAAATAATATAGTCAATGAGTCCGCCTCAGTCTGTTAAGGTTAGGGATGGGACTACTTGATCTATGCTGATGTCTTGACATCATAGCTAGGAGCGGACTCTGGTTACGACTGGTGGAGACTCCACGGTGAGAAGTGACTACCACCTAGCTAAGTGGCAAACTTTAAGCCTGGACGCCTTCAGCTTACGAATTTCTGGCTTGTTTCTTGGCTAAGAAATTACCACACAAACTGCCATTCTTAACTGAACACAATACTTCTTCCTGAAACCTACCTACAGTGAATGTAATGCCACATTCCTGAACTGTTTATGTACAGTAGCTGGACTTGTGTATTGCAAATATCCTTGTGTAATGCCCTCCAGCCCCAATTTTGGTCTGGTTTGTGCTACATAAAACCAATAAATAAATGAAGCATGTTCATTTTATCTACTCTATGCACAGCCACAAACGGATTCATGTCAGCCCAATGACAATTGTTAATGAAATGCCATTCACATCAAAAAATAATTTACTTCAACAGGGCAATTATGTCAAACAGGCAAGCCCTGGAACTTTTAAGATTTACTAAACTCAGTCGTAGAAATGTAGGTAGAAAAAGTATAAAAAGGTAATGGCAAGTTTTAATGGCCCTGTTCATGGAAAGATCTGATGCTGTAAGGGTTGGCAATGTGATGGTAGGACACCCCACAAATAAAGGATCAAATGCTTGCCCAGCAGACCAACCACGGAGGGCTCAGATGCAAAACGAGGATGAATAAATTGCCCTCACAGAGCACTGAAGACAAAGGGGAACAATATTACACTAGTAACTCAGACTGAAGCGCAAGGCTCATCGCATCATAAAACTACTATCCAATTGATCCAAACGACAATGCAATGAAATGTCAACTGAGAACAATTAGGCTGCAGCTATAATAAACCTGACAGCGCAAGGACTGTCCCAATGATGGAAAACCGAAATGCCAAGCCCATGGATAGCAAGTGAGCACTGATCACTCTTCTGCTATTGACCTCGGAGGTAAGCCATTAACATAAGTGAAAAGCGTATTTGAAAAGCAATAAGTCTTGCATTTATGAGAGTTTAAGCTATTGGCATTGTAAATGACAATGCCTTTTATTTAGGTTTTAAAAACCAAAACATAAATAAAAGGCATTGTCATTTACAATGCCAATAGCTCAAACTCGCGTAAACGCGAGACCTATTGCATTGCAAATGCTTTTTTTTTTTTTTAAGAATTGGGTGAGCCGCGCGTCTCAATGCGCGCGGCCTCCATTATTTAGCATGTAAATAAAAAATAAAAAACATTGCCATAGCCAATAGGTAGGCACCACGGACAATGGAATTGGAGGGGAGAAAGCACAGACAATGGGGGGGGGAAGAGGGGTAAAGAAGGCACGGACAACGGGAGGGGGTTAAAGAAGGCATGACAACGGGAGGGAGGGGGTAAAGAATGCACAGACAACGGGAGGGTGGGCGGGGGGTAAAGAAGGCACAGACAACCGGAGGGGAGGGTGGGGGGAGGGGTAAAGAAGGCACAGACAACCGGAGGGAGGGCGGGGGTAAAGAAGGCACAGACAACCGGAGGGAGGGCGGGGGTAAAGAAGGCACAGACAACCGGAGGGAGGGCGGGGGTAAAGAAGGCACAGACAACCGGAGGGGAGGGCGGGGGGGGTAAAGAAGGCACAGACAACCGGAGGGAGGGAGGGCGGGGGGTAAAGAAGGCACAGACAACCGGGAGGGAGGGCGGGGGGTAAAGAAGGCACAGACAACCGGGAGGGAGGGCGGGGGGGTAAAGAAGGCACAGACAACCGGAGGGAGGGGTTGAAAAGAAGGCATAAGGGACTGAATGAAAGCAAAGCACGTCATGCCTGCAGGAAGAGAAACTCGATAAAGAAAATAGTGCTCAAAGACTAAATAACAGGTACCATGTAACTACCGAAGTAAAAGGGCCAGTCGCCATGGGAGCTTACAAATGAAGACAAGGCAGTACTAAGGAGGGACTAACATGCCTATTTACGAATCAGAAGCCAGCATTTAGGAAGGACTTTCTATATCATGGTTGAATAAGAAGTCTGTCTTAATTTGATTTTATGATGTCCTCGTTTTACTCTCGTCTCTTACACATTCCCTACGGTTGAAGAAACATTCTCCCTGGTCCACACTATCAGATTTTCACTTCCTGCTAATCACACGATACACTCCCACCACTATGGGATTCAAGATGCGGGCAAATGCATGTCCCAACAGAGGATACATCTAATGGGCATGCCACAGGCCAATAGACAGTGTATCAAACCACTACTTACGGGACAACTAAAGGGCACATCCTGCTTCATCATCTCCAGCTCAAAAGGGCTTCAAACAGCATTACTATTTTTGACAACCCTCCCTCCCCACCATACCTTACCCGCAGGATAAAAAAGCTCCTTGCTTGGATCTATCCTCTTTAGGAACTGAAGACCAACTTGCAATCTTTGGCTATTCCCTTAGTGCTTGTATCATGGAAGTTTCTGGCAGTAAATTCACCACTTCTGCGGACTGCACATTGACAGTCACTTAGTTTAGGCTTCAGCTAATTAGACAATTGACAATGTCCACAGGGTGGCCCACAGACTGGATTTCAGTACATATTTGTTTTTTTTCTTTTCCAATTACTCCCCTGTCTCATTAAATGTGGGTTATATTTTGCCTACTTGTGGAACAAACTTACAAACTTCCAATTCGAAAGCGGGTTTCAGGAGATGTTCATTCTTTAGTTTCTCATTTGCAGTGATGGATAATGATCCTTCTTGTGCCCTTCAGGACTACTCCTTGGTGTATTTTAGTGTGTTGGACCATCCAGTAAAAAAAGCCATGGTTACCCAGCTCAATCAGGGTACAAGACTAAGTTACCCCTTCATCTGACTACTGCTAAAACTTTAGCTAAAATTACAAGTTGGCTTCCAGTGTATGTTATTACTTCCAAGTTGAAACTTCTTGCAGCTACAAGTCTAATTCATTAATCAAATCTTAAATGCGCCAAAATAAACAAACGGACTGCTTTACAATTAATGGACCTTCTCATATCCACTCACTAGACACCGCTCTACATTAGAAACCATTCAGAAACCAATAATTATAGCTTTTGAGATAATACTGCACAAAAATCATTTTTTTTTCCCTCTAACCTACGTTTTGCCAGTACGTTCCCATTCTAATGGAAGGATTTTTGAACAATATTTATGACTTGAAATTTGATTTCTCTTAAGAACCAATCTTGGTGCATGTCAAACATGATTAGCCCCTAAAATTACATTTCTTCCTTCAGCGTTCTGGAGGAGTTTTCACAATCTAGCCCTTGGGTAGCCTGAAGATACACAACTCTTGACAGATTAAGTCAACTTCAGTGAGAGTTGGGTTCTGTTATTCAAGCAGTTCCCAAATACCTTTGCATGGCAATTAAAAGGTGACTAAGAGTTCCATCTGTGGCCCCAATGGTGGCTTTTGAGACTGCCAACCATCAACATGCCAAAACATCTCCAACTGAGGATTGTGTGGTATAGTGCAAACTTTAGCTAGGTCATTTTGGGCAGAATGCTTCAAAGCTGCCCTCAAGCACCAAACATACATTCAGTGGCCTGATTCGCATCTATTTGAAACCACTGGCTCACTTTTCATTCCTGCATTATACAGACAATACCAACACCCTCCCCAAGACACTAAGGGGACAATGTATGATTAACACCTGGAATAGGATTGACAGCAGGACATCAATTACCCAAAATCAAATAAAAAAACCTCAGCTTTAAACGAGATACCATAATCCTGTTATAGTTATTCATCCTACTTTTACCAACTGAAACCTTTGAGTAGAATTCAACCATGTCTGATCGCTTCTTGCAGAACCTCAGCAGTCACTGAACCCCTGTAGGCTCACAGACTACAGGAAAGTACTTTACCAGAGTCTTCCTTAATGCTTTCTTTCCTGTCTCCACGTTATAAAGAACTCAGCATTCCATCTGTGCTTGGACACAGACTTGTTTTAATCTTTTTTATTTTATTTATTTTTTTAACAGCCCATCAGCATAAGGTTCTTAGGTGCCAATGGCTAATTAAATACGAACATTTTTGGTCTTGCCCCCTACTATTTTGTACAGTCTTTATGTACATATCAATCTCAGTATGAATCATACAAGCTTTTGTAGAACCCTTAAAAACAAGCATTTGCAATAGGTCTCGCAATTGTGTGTTTTGAGCTATTGGTATTGTAAATTACAATCTTTTTTTTGTGTGTTTTAAAAAAGTTGCAAAAATAAACGGCATTGTTATTTACAATACTAATAGGTTAAAGTTGCAAAAATGTGAGATGTATTGCATTCCAAATGCTTGTTTGCAAGCGCTGCATGCTGTGGTTTGATCTTAATAGAGGCCACACCCTTTATTTTAGATGAGTTGTTTAAAGAAAGCTGTGTGACTGCTATTAAAGTGGAAGTGCAGTATGAGGCGCTTAGTATAAGTTTACTAAAGAAAAAATAGTGCTTACAGAGTAAATAAGATGTACCCTGTAACAACTGTAGGAAAAGAGCCAGATCTTATGGGAGATTACAAATGACAAGATGGTATTAAGTGGAGACCAACAAGTTTATTATGAAATCAGAAGCCAGCATTTACGAATGACAATGTTACAAGTGAATGAAATATGGGCATAAGTGGGCGGGGGTTGAAGTACATACTCCAATACAGTATGCTGCAGAGCAGTGCATGTGGTGGCCAGGTTGACCAAAAAATGTTCCTACTTCAGGAGGTGAGCGTAACAAATCAAAAAATGACACCAGATTACAAATCAACAGATTTAGACAGCATTATAAAATATCGCACTACTGTTTACCCAATAAAGACACTGAGCGCAACAACGCCGCAAGTGCCGAATTTCAAACCATGGCAACCGATGTAAAACTAATTTTTGAAAACGCGCCATAAGTGCTGTATTATAAAATATAGCACTACTGTGTAGCCCAAAAAGACACTGAGTGCAACGCCGCCATAAGTGCCGTATTTCCTGATCGCAACAACGAAAGCACAGTTATATAGATTAATAACATGGAATAAGATGTAGCTTAAACAAAGCGCAGTTATATAGATTGATGTAGATCACAGTGGGAGCTGTAAGCGGGATACCAATAAAGACACTACCCAAAAGCCACAGCAGCAAAACCCCCAAAAAACCGCCCTGCTGTTTCGAAATCTATAGGTCAATGGCAGCTATATTAGTGTAGCATTCCCTGATCAAAACACCCTGAGTGCCACATTTAAAAACATCGCACCACTGATGTAAAATATTGAGAAACGCGCCATAACTGCTGCATAATAAAATATCGCACTACTGTTTACCCCAAAAAGGCACGGAGTGCAACCACGCCATGAGTGGCGTATTTTAAAACATAGCACCACCGATGTAAAATATAATTGAGAAACGCGCCATAACTGCTGCAGAATAAAATATCGCACTACTGTTTACCCCAAAAAGGCACGGAGTGAAACCACGCCATGAGTGCTGTATTTTAAAACATAGCACCACCGATGTAAAATATAACTGAGAAACGCGGCATGAGTGATGCATTATAAAATATCGCACTACTGTTTACCCCAAAAAGGCACGGAGTGCAACCACGCCATGAGTGCTGTATTTTAAAACATAGCACCACCGATGTAAAATATAACTGAGAAACGCGGCATGAGTGATGCATTATACAATATCGCACTACTGTTTACCCAAAAAAAGACATTGAGCGCAACAACGCCGCAAGTGCCGAATTTCAAACCATGGCAACAGATGTGAAACTGATTTTTGAAAACGAGCCATAAGTGCTGTATTATAAAATATAGCACTACTGTGTAGCCCAAAAAGACACTGAGTGCAACAATGCCATAAGTGCCGTATTTCCTGATCGCAACAACGCAGTGACTGCAGTTTTCTAAAACACGAGTGCTGTATTACAAAACATGGGTTATAAAACATCGCACCACAAAACATGGGTTATAAAACATCGCACCACTGTTTATTTGTCTCAAAAATGCAGCATGTGCAAACAGAAAACCATGTCACACTCTGCAAATTCTCCAGTCTGGATGGGCGAGGACACAACGCACGCATAACCAGCAACAAACGACGGGTGGGCAGGGCCTAGGGGAGACAGGGCGTGCACCAACCCCACTTCCAAAGGATCCCGACAGAAAACCAACGACTATAGATCTCGCTAAGCGAGCAGCTTGCGCTGCAATGCAGGCGAGACCTAAAAAAAGGGGGGGGGAGACCGATTGTTCCCAAGCGTTGCTGTACTTTGATTAAACATTATGAAACCTGTTAGGTGACCTCAAGTTCTACAAATGATCCGCCTCTCCTAGTCAGTCTCTACTCGTATGTCAGAAGAGATGCACAAGTTACTAACTTGTGTAACGATATATCTGTAAGAGACAGTAGTTAGTGATAGATTCCTTACCTTAGAATATCCCCAGGCGTCAGGCTGGATCCGGAAAGTTTTGCGTAGCAGTACCCTTGCGCGTCGGTAGGCGGCGTCGTGCGGCTCCGCGTCCGTCGTCGGCGTCGTGATCGCCGGGATGACGTCGCGGGCAGCACTTAGGCGCCGCCCCTGCGCGCTGACGTCAGTTCTGTACACGACTTTCCGCGCCAGGAACGCAGAGCCATGCAAGAAGCTGACACAGGTGTCCGAAAAATACTAGGGCCCTGAAAGGGATGTCCTTAACCCTAGAAATCAGTTCGCAGAACGGGGAGGATGGGTGGGGCGGTAGGAATCTGTCACTAACTACTGTCTCTTACAGATATATCGTTACACAAGTTAGTAACTTGTGCATCTGAAAGAGACACGTTAGTGATAGATTCCTTACCTTAGAATAGATACCCCAGCAATACCAACCCCGGTGGTGGGTCTGCGAACAAAGATCAGACAAGGAAGTCCTGGAGGACAGAACGGCCAAAGAAGCCGTCCCTCCGGACCTGACTGTCAAGGCAGTAATGCTTAGTAAACGTGTGCAGCGAGGCCCACGTAGCTGCCTGACAGATAACCGGCAGCGGAACACCGCGGCCCAAGGCCGTGGTAGCAGCCGTTGCCCTGGTGGAATGGGCACGCAGCCCAACAGGAGGCTCCTTCTTGGCCAAAGAATAGCAGGTCTTGATGCACAAGGTAACCCAGCGGGAGACGGTCCTCTTGTGCACCGCCCGACCTTTTTGGCGCCCACGTAGCCAACAAAGAGCTGGTTATCCACCCGGAAGTGTTTTGTGCGGTCGATATAGAAGGAGAGCGCACGTTTTGGGTCCAGACGGTGGAGCCTCTCTTCCTCTCTGGAAGGATGCGGAGGCGGAAAGAAGGTGGGCAAAGTGATGGTCTGCCCAATGTGGAAAGCAGTAACCACCTTTGGCAAGAAGGACGGACGCGTCCGAAGAACAACCTTGTCTGGATGAACAGACAGAAAGGGAGGTTTGCAAGATAGAGCCTGGAGCTCACTCACCCGCCGAGCGGAGGTGATGGCCACCAGAAAGGCAGTCTTCAGAGTCAGAAGACGAAGAGGACAGTTATGCAGAGGCTCAAAGGGAGCGCACATTAAAAAGGTAAGAACCAAGTTCAAGTCCCACTGAGGCATTACAAACGGAACAGGAGGGAAGAGGTGAGTAATGCCTTTTAAGAACCTGTTAACAACAGGGGACTTGAAAAGGGAGGGCTGATCAGGGAGCCTGAGGAAGGCCGAGATAGCACAAAGATAACCCTTGATGGTACCCAGGGCAGAACCCTGTTGGGCCAGAGAGAGAAGGAACAGAAGGACCTCAGAAAGAGGGGCAGAAAGGGGATTCACAGCCTTTGCTGTGCACCACGCCACAAATTTGTTCCACCTGCAGGCGTATACCACCTTAGTGGAGGGACGCCTGGCTGCCAGAATCACATCACAAACTTCGGGAGGCAAGTCGAAAGGAATCAACTGCCGCCGCTCAATCTCCACGCAAGCAGGTGTAGACTGGACAGGTTCGGGTGGAGGACCGTCCCCTGCTGCTGCGACAGAAGATCCTCCCGAAGAGGCAGACGGATCGGGGATCTATGCTCATATTGAGTAGCTCGGGATACCAAACTCTTCGAGCCCAGTCCGGAACCACAAGAATGACTTGGGCCCGGTCGTGCCGAATCTTCTTCAACACTCTGGGTAGAAGTGGTATAGGCGGAAAGGCGTACAACAGACCGCAACTCCACTCGCGACGAAAAGCGTCGCCGAGCGAGTGCCGCCTTGGAAATTCCAACGCGCAGAACTGATGACATTGCGCGTTCTCTTCGGTGGCGAATAGATCTAACCAAGGCTCTCCCCACTGTAGAAAGAGTCCTTGCGCCACTTCCGAGTGAAGACGCCATTCGTGATCCATCATGCACCTGCGGCTGAGTTCGTCCGCCCTGGCGTTCAGAGAACCTGCCAGGTGTTGAACCATCAGGAACATGCCCTGATGTTCCAGCCATGTCCAGAGGCGCAGAGCCTCCTGACAAAGGGTCCAAGACCCCACCCCGCCCTGTTTGTTGCAGTACCACATGGCGGTGGTGTTGTCTGTGAACACCTGCACTACCTTCCCTTTGACAGAGGGAAGGAATGCCTTGAGTGCAAGCCGGATCGCCCGGAGCTCCAGAAGGTTGATATGGAGCCGGGACTCCGCCGGAGACCAGAGGCCTCTGATCTCCGCCTCTCCCATGTGACCGCCCCATCCCAGAAGGGACGCGTCCGTCACAACTGTATGCTCTGGCTGGGGAAGGGAGAGGGATCTGCCCATGACCCATTGCCGGTTCGAGAGCCACCACTGCAACTGTTTTGCAGTCCCCTCCGAGATCTGGACGTGATCGGACAGGTTGCCCTGGTGCTGCGCCCACTGGAACTTCAGGTCCCACTGCAGAGCCCGCATATGCCATCTGGCATGATTGACCAGCAGGATGCAGGAGGCCATGAGGCCCAGCAGCCTCAGGGTCATCCGTACCGAAACCCAGGATAAAGGCCGAAAGATTGGAATCATAGCCTGAATATCCCGGACTCGCCGTTCGGGAGGATAGGCCCGAAACTGCGTCGTGTCCAGAACTGCTCCGATGAAAAGGAGCTGTGGAGAAGGAATTAGATGCGACTTCGGCACATTGATGGAGAACCCCAGCGAGTGCAGGAGTTCGGCCGTAGTCTGGAGGTGGGAGACGACTGCCTGGGACGAGCCCGCCTTCAGCAGCCAGTCGTCGAGGTAGGGGAAGACTGAAACCCCTGCCCGGCGCAGATGAGCTGCGACCACCGCCATCACTTTCGTGAACACCCGAGGGGCACTTGTAAGGCCAAAGGGGAGCACGGTGAACTGAAAATGCTCGGGGCCTACCGTGAACCGAAGGTAACGCCGGTGGGCCGGCAGGACGGGGATGTGGAAATACGCGTCCTGCAAGTCCAACGCTACCAACCAGTCTCCAGGGTCGAGGGCAGTCAAGACCTGAGCTAGGGTGAGCATCTTGAACTTCTCCTTCCGGAGGAAGCGATTGACGTTCCGGAGGTCCAAGATAGGACGCATGTCCTCCTTGTCCTTTTTGGGCACCAGAAAGTAGTGGGAGTAGCAACCACGCCCTACTTCTGGGGTCGGAACATGCTCGATGGCCCTCTTGGTCAAGAGGGCCGTGACTTCCTTCCGTAGAAGCACCAAGTGATCCCCTGACATGCGGTGGAATTGAGGTGGCATGGCTGGGGGGTGGTCTCGAAGGGGAGGGAGTAGCCCCTTCGGACAATGTCCAAGACCCACCTGTCCGAGGTGATGGTGCGCCAGTGGGGAAGGTGATGGCGGACCCTGCCCCCTACTGGCGTGCCGTGCACCTGAAAGGAGGGACTAGGAGGGCTTGGAGGCCGCGGACGGGTTGGAGGTGGTGGCCTGACCCGCACGCTGGTTGCCCGATCCGCCACGGCGGAATCCACGTCCTCGGCCACGCGAAGACGCCTGCTGCGCGGGCCGGTGGCTGGGCTGCTGACGTGAAGGGCGCCCCTACCGTGGCCACGATAGGGGCGAAAAGCAGAAGGTAGCGGAGGGCGTGTAGCAGAAAGGCCCAGGGACTTTGCAGTAGCCCGTGAGTCCTTAAAGCGCTCCAACGCATGGTCTGCTTTGGACCCAAAAAGACCGACTCCATCAAAGGGCATGTCCATGAGAGTATTCTGGACATCCCCTGAAAAACCAGTGGTTCTCAGCCAGGCGTGGCGCCGGAGCGCCACCGTCGTTGCAATCGACCTGCCCAGCGAGTCGGCGGTGTCAAGGCCACAACGGATAGTGTATTTGGCCGCATCCCTTCCTTCCGCAATGGCGCGGGAAAGCAGTGCCTGGACCTCCTCAGGGCACTGGGGCAAAACATCCGCCACCGAATCCCACAGGGAGTGGGTATATCGGCCCAAAAGACAAGCGGTGTTAACGGACCGCAAGCCAGCACTGGAGGAAGAAAAACCTTTCTTCCCAAACTGATCCAGGCGTTTGGATTCCCTATCCGGAGGAGCGGTAGGGAAGGCGGTTTGGGAAGCGGAGGCTTGGACAACCAAGCTCTCAGGAGTGGGGTGGACAGAAAGAAACAGGGGGTCGCCCGGAGCGGGGCGATGGCGTCGTGACACGTTCCGATCCACAGGAGCCCCTGTGTTGGGCTTGGACCAGGCGCCCAAAAGAACGTCAGTGAGGGCGTCGTTAAACGGCAGCACAGTCTCCGCAGAGGAGGCTGCCGGCTGAAGCACCTCTGTCAAGATGTTAGTCTTGACCGTCAAAGTAGGGAGCTGGAGACGTAAGGCCCCAGCAGCCCTACGCAACACCGTACCAAAATTGGCCCCCTCCTCCGTAGCCACGGGAGGAGACAGCATGCCAGTGTCAGGAGAAGTATCCAGACCACTGGCCTCCCCTAGACTCTCTGTCCAGTCCTCATCATACTGACAGTTGCGTGTCAGAGGGTCATCAGACCCCTCCCAGTCCTCCTGGTCCTCCTCTGGGTCAAAATAAGGAGGAGGAGGGACATTTGGGACCCAAGGTCCCATCGGCGCCGGAGCCGGCGTCGAGCGACGTCGCTCCGGGTCCATGTCCGGAGCCGGAAGGAACTGGGGACGACGCCGCCCGGAGCCCAGGGCGGCGTCGAGAACGGCACCGGAGACATCGGCGCCGGCGGAGGTGTCGTGAGGTCGACCGGCGTCGATGGGGGTTGTGGAGCCGGGATCGAGGCCGGGGCCGAAGCCGGAGCCGGGATCGAGGCTGGAGGCTCGGGCGACGCCGGAGCCGCCGGCGACGCCGGAGCAACCCCATCAGGGCCCGCGGGGCCCGAAGGCGCACCGGAGGGGCCTGAAGGCCCGAAGAGGCGGGCCATGGCCGACAGGAACTCCTGTACCTTGGCCGGATCCGCCCCCGAACCCGGGAAGGGCGGGTATGACGGGGCGACTCCACAGGCAAGTCCGGGGCCGCGGGGGCGGGGACGGTGCCGGGAGGGGCCTCAGCCGAGTCGCGAGACCGGCGAGGCGAAGTCCGAGAGCGACGATGCTTCTTGGACTTCTTGTGCTTAGACTTACCGGACGAAGAAGTCGACGACCGGTGTGCACTCCGCGAGCGACCCCTGGACCTCTCACGCGACCGGGGCTTCCGCGGAGCCGAATGCCGGGCCTCGAGGAGCTTTCGAGACCGCTCTCGCAAAGCCTTCGGGTTGAGGGCCTGGCATTCGGGACAAGACTCGGTGTCGTGGCCTCGGCCGAGGCAGAAGAGACACTCCCAATGCGGGTCGGTGACGGACATCATCCGCGCACAGGCGCCGCATCGCTTGAAGCCGGGCATCCCTACGACACCTTAAAGTTGGAAAAACCAGTGAAAAAATCACCAAAAAGTATGGTCAAAAATTGACCAGGGCACTGCTCTTCCCGGATCTGCGCTTGCTGGCGCGGAAAAAGAAGAACTGACGTCAGCGCGCAGGGCGGCGCCTAAGTGCTGCCCGCGACGTCATCCCGGCGATCACGACGCCGACGACGGACGCGGAGCCGCACGACGCCGCCTACCGACGCGCAAGGGTACTGCTACGCAAAACTTTCCGGATCCAGCCTGACGCCTGGGGATATTCTAAGGTAAGGAATCTATCACTAACGTGTCTCTTTCAGATATAAATCTGACAGTACCGTAATGTTTTATTTTCTGAAGAGCGGTGGAAGCTCAATAAGTATTCGAGTATGTAAGCAAAAGCATAGTGTGATGGTTATGGGAAAGTAATAGAAAACAGTTCTGATAAGAATGAGTGGACAATGACTGATAGGAAAAAGCCTGAACTCATGAAGCTATACTAAATGTAGCGATTACAACTGGTTGATCCAGAACCCTGGCATAAAAGTTACTAAAGAGAACATTTGCAGTTAACTGAAAAGAAAAGCACAAAATAAGAGTAAAGCTCCACAAGCCTGAAGCACTAGAGAGGTCTCAAGATCCAAAACATAGGCTTAAGCTGTGACTTAGCCCGTCCAATGTCCCAGACCGTTTAGCCTAGGGGTCTCCAACCTTTTCTGTAATAAGAGCGACTTATGTTCAAAGGAAATCACCAGAGCTAATAATATTGTTAGTTGTAATTGTGACCAGATTGGAAAAAATGACATTAGTTTCCACCCTATGCATGATTATCAGCAGTGATCACCTCACTTCATCTGGCATGGCTGCCAGCAGTAATGCAAACAAGCACTGGCAAAGCCAATAGGTCTTGCCTATGGGCAAGCTATCTTCTTCAGGAATTGAGTGGTGGTGGGTAACGGGCAGCAGGTGGGGGAGGGCAAGGGTGGAGTAGTAATGGGACAGCGAAAAACAAAAACACTATGAAGAGGCCAGCGTCAGCTGCTTAATAGCATTTTTTTCTCTTTACTTCTGGGAGGGGGAAAAGAAACACTGACAGGAGGGAGAGTGTTAGAGGAGAGAAGAAACAGAGATGGGTGGGAGGCGCGAGACGAACCAGGAAGGGTGGGGAAAGGGTTTCAAAACATTTTTAAAAAGGAAGTGTACCTGCATTAAAGTGCAAGCAGCGAAGATGGACTAATTAAATGCATTTAATCTGTACTTGGTCCATGCATCACAGATAGAAAAAAAAGTGACGCATGGCAAGCGCTGTCCCATTAGAAAGCAGCAAAGAATAGTGACAACGCTACAAATGAATGCTAAGTAATGGGCTGGTTACGAGCCCATTATACAACTCAAACGAGGGCACACGGGGTTGCTCAGGCGAAACTTACAAGGGCATTGTCCATATTGAAGGCCTCTACGTGGGCTACACAACAGCCATAACTGCAATGCACCTGGCAATAATACAAGTAATAAGTCACACAATGCCACGATTCTTCACTGAAATGTCCGTTTTAAATATATTTTGGAAATTCAACCATTGGTCTTCAAAATCAGATTGAGATCTGAAAATGCACACATTTTCGTCTCTAGTACATGCTTTTCAATTTTGGCATAAATATATTTCAACTAAACAAAATCTTCTAATGTAGTAGGCTGAGCTGCACACAGGAGAGTTACTTACAGGGAGCTGAAGAGTTACCAGTAGCTCACGTGGTTCTGGTTGGAGAAGCCTGGCTTAGCGCTTCTACACCATGCACATCAGTCCATCAAGGTAGTCAAGTGCAGACCCACCAACCAGCCAATCGATGGCCGGTGCCAAACATGGTCCTACCAGTCATTTTATTTGGATGTACTGTACCTGTTTTAATGTTCAACATAGACTACCTGGCGGGAAGTCAAGTGGAGCGCAACCTGGTAGGGATTGCCACACACATACCTAAAAGACATATTGCACAGAAATGGAAGACCTCCCCACCCCCCTAAAGACAGAAAGGCATTCAGCAATGGAATGGTGTGCGAAGCAGGAAGAGCCCATTTATAAGGCTAGGTGATGCCACCGCAAACACTAAGATCTGGGGATGGGAATACAACGGTTTGGTCAGTGAATACAGTGAACCCTGGTGTAATTTCCCGATATGAACCTATTGTAGCAACTGCACTGTATGTATTAGATTACTTCCTGTTCTGGCTTTCAATATATCCCAAATGGTACAACTTAATTTTAATTTATTGTATTTGTACCACCAGCACCTCAAAGTCAATATCTAGGGGTATGGCCAAGACGGCGATCGCACTTTAGGGAGCTCTGTGCTGGCCCGCTCCTAATTCTTAGTTATCCTGCTCCTCCCACTGGAATTCTATTAGATAGTTGCGGGTGTGGTGAGCCCGAAGACACCCGAGGCCGCGACCCAGAGTTACAGACCGCCTTCAGTTGGTGCTGTGCTCATGTCGGACACCCGTGACCTGGGGTGATATCACGGCGTCTGCGGTGAAGTGCAATATTAGGGCTCGGACAGCGTCGCGGAAGCGCACACGTGGGCCGAGCGCTGGTAGAGCAGAGCGGCAGCACAACACAGCCTGTACCTGCCCGCATAGCCCACATTTGGAGTTTGGGAGAATCCTGGATCAGGCGGTGGCTATGGAATGCCACTGCCCAACAGCTTCGGACCTGGCTGGTGAGTGACAGCAAAGGTAGTTTAGGAATTAAACAAAAACAAAAGGAGTTGGGACGGTGCTCTTGCTACTGGTGGTGCAGGGAGCCCAGATCGGAGCAGAGAGCCCTTGGGCGGGAGGTGTGGAGGCTTGTTGACTGCGGCTGCTCCTCAGTCTGTCTGGAGAGCCGCTGGAAGAGACTATGCCAACTGTGACCCACCCCAGGCTGTGGTGGCGCTCTGGGGACTCGCCCCCGCGCTGCCCTGGCCGAGTGATGCAGGGATTGCGACTGAGTTAGGGTGGGACCCGGGCTTAATCGTGCCCAGTTCCTAGCTTTGAAGGGAGCAACCATGGGGAAAAATAGACCGGAGAGAGGAGCGCAGCAGACCAAGACGGACCAGTACAAAGCCCAGGGTGGTGCGCTGCGGACAGACCCATCGCGGGTATCCCCCCCCTTGCTGAGTGCACACACTGACCCCACCTGGGCCCACATACTTGCTTCTATTGAAGCCTCAAGCGCGACGGCGCAGGCCAAGATCGATACTGTATCTTTGGATGTGGGCCTGCTGAGAGTGGGCCTGCTGAGAGTGGGCCTGCGCGCGGTGGAGGACAGGTCCTTGGCTAACGAACAGAATGTCTCGAAATTGCAGGCCGAGGTTTCTACGCTGAAGTCGACCCTCATGGACCTCTCTGCAAAAACTGCAGCCCTTGAACACAGGGGCAAGATGAGAATGACAGCTCTTGAAGATGCAATCTGCGGTTGTTGGCTTCCCGGTGGGAGCTGAGGGGAGAACTGGATTAAAACCGCACTTCCGACAGCCTCTCTATCCCCTCTTTTTGTGATAGAACGGGCTTTGGAGGCAGCTACCCCGGCCGGCACTGCCCCTCACACGCTCATTGCCAAGGTCCTGAACTACAGAGACCGAGACTGCATTCTCCAGGAGGCTAGGCGGGTAGATGATCCGGTCTTTGAAAATCATATCATTCGTATCTTCCCCGAATATATGCGTCTGGTACAACAGAGGATGTCCTTCAGTGGTGTGAAACACAAACTAAGAGCAATGCAGTTACAATACATGTTGCTTCACCCTGCCAAATTAAAAGTCATCCATGAAGGGCGCACACATTTCTTTTCCGCTCCCGAGGCCGCATGATACTGGCTGGAGGAGCGGGTCGATCCCGGACTTTGAGAGGCACAAACGGGCCTACTCAGGGGACACTGAGCTCGAAGGGCGAGCAGGCGTGGAAGGTGAAGTAGACAGGCATCCCGCTCCTCTCAGAGGGTGGTAGTGCTGCAGGATTGTTTCCCTGGACTTGGAGTGGTTGGACTGACAATGAGGGTGGACAGCTGCTTCGAATCAGTCCAGCGCTACTGCAGACTGAACGTGAAGAGCCTAGAGCACTGGTGGAGGTGGTAGCTTCGAATTTGGATACCAGCATGGGTGAGATCATAGAAGACACGCCCACAGACTTCCATTCCTTGAACTATTGCTGTGCTGCTGTGAGTGTGTCATTCTTGGGGAGCTCCGCTGTGGTGGAACCTTCAAGTTGATACGCGTGGGAGGGAGAGAATAACGGCTTGTGAGATGTGAGCGTTTGGAGGGCAACTTGCTGATCCCTTCTTCATTTTACTTGGGATGGGTGCGGGAATAGTATGTATGTGGGCTGGCTCCACTCCTCCCCATTCCCTTGCTGTGAGCTTTTGTGTGTCTGGGGTTGTTGAATGAGTGTGACTAGGTGTGTGCCATGGCCAAAGGTTGGGAGGGGGCGAGTGGTGTTCCTGCAGCTCACCGATGGATGTGGCAGTCAGGACACTCCCCCAGCCTAGCACGGTATTATCGGTTGGTTGACTGTAGTGTGTCTGTGGGGCGCTAATGTAAAACCTATTATTGTGCGAGTGGTGAGCTTTGATCTTGCATTTGTATTTGCGAAATTTCCCTCATTGTAAAGGGCCATGGGTTGCTTGCAAACATTGGTTGATTCTTGGCAGTTTTTTGTTCAGGGTGGGGGGTTGGAATGCGATTGGGGAGGCACGTCTTGTTCTTGCAGTGTTTATCCGCTGGGTGGGTGGGGGGGGGGGGGAAGGAGGATTGTTTATTCTCATAGAAGTATTTGGTGGCAGCATTGGAGGGGCACCTGTGATGGGATTTTACAAAGTCACGGATTGATAGATGACTCCATTTAAATTGATAACATGGAATGTATGTGGGTTTAACTCCATTGTAAAAAGGTACAGGGTGCAAACCTTCCTCTGCAGACACGGGATCCATGTAGCTATGTTGCAGGAAATGCATTTATCAGATTCAGAGACTCAAAACCTCCACAAGAAATGGAGAGGTTAGATGTTCTCTGCTACTTACTCCACCTATGCCCGGGGAGTGGTGATCTTGGTGGCCCCACTGGTCCTTAGTTGGGAGGTGGACATAGAGGTGAGGTATGTTTTGGTGCATGGTGAGTTAGACTGTACAGAAGCCGGCCTGATGAATGTTTACACCCCGAATGTATATGACAGTGATTTCTACCTTGACTTGGAGCCCGCTTACTGCCATATATTGGACCCCTATATTGTGGACTGGGGACTTTAACTGTCTTCGACGGCGCGTTGGACAGACATCCCCGAAGGCAAACACTAAACCCATCATGCCTGCTGCTCTCCGAGCGGTCATGGATCACTTGGTCTGTGTGGACATATGGCGCATGACACATCCGTGGGAGCAGGGCTACATATCCCTGCACGCAAAGTCTTTAGTAGGCTAGACCGGTTCCTACTCTGAGGGGGCTGCCTCGGCGGCACTGCAGACACGATCGCACCCCCGTACTACTGGAATGGGGACAGGATGTGGCTGGCCATGGGTCCCCCTGTGGCGCCTGCAGCCGGAGGCTCTGAAAGTCGTGTTCTGTGGGGAGCTTAGAGAAGTGACTAGTGGTTGACAATAACTGGTAGTCCATCGCTAGAAGGGGGACGGAATGGGAGGCACTGAAGGTGGTAACACATGGAGTGCTGTTCCAAGGTGGGTGGTATTAGGAAGCACCTGAAGAGGGATCTCTACAGGGGAGGATGCCTTGGCTAGACTGCAGGGCGAGGAACCAGTCAGGGAGGCGCGGAAAGAGGCACTATTGCGTGCCCAATGCAAAGTGGGGGACGTATGGGACAGGTCGGACCCTGGTCAACCGTGAATATCGCAAACACAAGGAGATGATCGACGGAGCGCTGAAACATTTCAGACACTCACCCCCAGTCATAGATCTGGGTTGAATCCATCATCGTTCTTTAGCTCACTTCGCCACCTCAGTTCAGACCCAGCTATATGCAAATCAGTCTTGACCCTGTGCCTCATGGGAACACTCCAGCCAGAACTGCCAAGCCAGGTCTTCCCTGAACCGGAAACAAGCATCCCGTGAATATCGCCAATTGCTCCACCGTGAGGAGGACAAATCGGGCGGTTATTGGCATGGTTACTTAAGCGTGAGCACGCCCCCCCCCTAATCATATTGGCACTCAAGAGGGCGGACGGGTGCCACGTGTCCATGCAGAATGGCATCAATTCCTTACTACATGCTCACTTAGTGGCAGTGTATAGAGAGGATGTATGGACCGATTCCTAGACGATCTTAAGCTTCCTCGCTTCACGGAAGGCAAAAGTGACGGCCTAGGTGATGAAATTGGACTGTAAGACCTGTGTGAGGCAGTGCAGCATATGGTGTATTGTAAATCTCCGGGACCAGATGCCCTTCCTGTAGAGTATTTCCAGCCTTCTGCAGACCTTCTGCTCCCTCGTTTGTTAGAGACCCTGCAGGAGGCCAAACGAGTGGGGATTCTACCTTCACCTATGAGGGAGGCCCAGATTGTAATGCTTTTCAAACCAGACAAGGACCCTCATATGCCCAGCTCCTATCAGCTCTTGTCCATGCTGGGCGTTGAGACTAAGATATTGGCCAAGGTGCAAGCAATGCGACTGGGTAGGGGGGTGACACATTTGGTCCATGGGGACTAATGCGGGTTTATGCCAGGTAGGGGGACTCATGCCAATCTGCGAAGGTTATCTCATGTACTACACACAACGGCGACTATGAATATACAGGCTGCTGCTCTAGCTTTAGATATCGTAAAGGCCTTTAATACTCTGCACTGGGAATACCTATGGGAGGTTCTGGGTAGAATGTGCCTCGGTAAGGAACTTATTTCATGGGTTTGGCTACCATACTGTCAGCTGATGGCACGGGTTAGTAGTGGTAGAGTGATTTCCAACATTATTTTTTCATAGAACAGGGCACGAGACAGGGATGCCCGCTGTCCCTGCTCCTTTTTGCACTGGCGATGGAGTGGTTGGCGATCCGAAGTGACATGGCCCGCTGGGATGTCTTTGTAGAGTGCCGTACCCATGTCATGTCCCTGTATGCGGATGACGCATTACTTTAAGTAGCTCATCCTGAAGAAGCAGTGCCCGCCCTCTTAGATGTATTAAAGGCGTTTGGAGCAGTGTCAAGGTTGAATGTTAATAGCCAGAAGTCGGTTATGTTCCCGCTGGCGACTCTGGTTGGGAAAGAGATCGCGGATCTCCCCGCATTGGAGTTTAGATGGGAATGTGATCATTTCCGTAACTTAGGGTTTCGGCCGAGGCTCAATACACCTTGAACATGGGAGCAATCCTTTCGGGTCTGGAATCCTCCATTAGCTTTTGGAATAGTCCATTATGGGATGAGTGACCCTGGACCAGATAGTCCTCCTACCTCACTCCCTTTATGTTCTTCAGAACTCCTTTTGTTTTATTCCTAGAACTACCTTTGATGCCCTCAACAGCCTCCTTGCCTCTTTGGTGTGGGCTGGGAAATGTAGCAGGGTGAAATTAGAGATTTTGAAACTGGATTTAGATTCGAGGGGTCTTGGCCTGCCGGACCTCGGCCTCTAGTATCTTGCTAGCCTACTCCAGTATGCGGCACAATGGTGCGCAGAGGGTCCGAATGCAGATTAGGAGCTTTTGGCTGATTTAGTGGGGGGGGGGGGGGGGGTGTCAGATCTCCAGAGGTGTCTTATGATGAGTTCTAGGATCACACCCCCGGATTGCCAGTTTATGGTTCGCCAGGATGCGTTTGCCTGGAAGGGAGCAGTCACCCTGGTTTTGTGAAGGGCCCCGTACTCGCGACTGCTTCCCCTGCAGTGGCTCCATAGCTTCTGTCACATAAAAATGGTGATGGATTAGACGGAATGGTTTGACGGTGTCTGTGTGGTGGCAGGTGATTTATACCTGAATGGGACCTTTCTTTCCTTTGTTGATGCGAGAGAATACCATCAGGTCCCAGAGGGACATTTTTTACAATACACAAAAATATCGCGCACAGCGAGCGAATTATGGACAACGTTTCCCGAGGAATCCCATACTTTGTCAGTGATCCTTGATCTGGGCTCCTTCAGGGGTCCGATTTCCCACCTGTACAAGGCCATTATGGCAGACTGCAAAGTTGTCGTCTCTTGGGTCCAGGGCAGGTGGTTGACAGACATACCATCGTATCTTTCGGAGGGGGAGTGTCGGCGAGTGTTTGCACAGGTCCGGGAGGTGGCTAGAAACGGTCGCTTTAAACTCATGCAGTTCCACTTCTTGCAACATACATATTTGACGCACCACCGGCCGGCGCGGTTTAACGCGGCGCACTGGTCAGCCTGACCCCGTTGTGGCATTGAGCCCGCGACATCTGTACACATGACATTGGATTGTACTAGACTCCAGATGTACTGGTCAAGGGTCCTGGAGCTACTGGAGTCCGTGTAGAGGCAAGGGTCAAGCACCGTCTTCTCGGGGTTCTGCCAGTCCCCCAGTCAAGGAACCGAAAGCAGCATAAATGTACCCTGTTAGGGCTAGTTTTGGCCAAACAGGCATTGCTATCCATCGGACACAGCCCACACCCCCTCGGCTGGCTACATGGAGAACTGACGTATGCGATTAGGGAATAGCTGAGGAGCGCTGCCTACGCTTAGTCCGTACACATGAAAATGCTGACCGTGATTTGGAGGCTGGGGGGGGGGGGGCCATGCTGGAGGGGTTGCAGTCAGCTGGGTGGCCGAATGGGGACACAATGACCTCGACCCAGGTGGGAGACTCCAATAAACAGTCACAAACGCCAGTGTTTGATGCGTAGACAGATTATCTGTTGCCAGCTGGGGTGAACGGTTTGGAGGGGTATATTGAGCGGCACGTTGTGCCTTGTAGATTGTGGTGTGGCAGGCTGAGTCACCAGCTGCGCATCTCCCGGTCCCTCCCTCCGTTGGTGATGGTTCCTCTTGAAATCATTATTTTAGTGTTTAGAACTCCCTCATGTCTTCGTCACCGGATGGTTGATGATCTGACCAGTTGCCCCGTGTTATGGTATTGTCAACTCTTCCCCCCCCCCCCATAACAGGGGGAGAGTTTACAAGAGAAATGGACTCCGATACCTGTTTGAGCCCATCTCTATGACTAAGGAATGTATATAATGGGTTACATCCGCCAATCGCTGCCAGAGTTTTTTGGTTTCATGTTTTGTGTAACACTGTCATTAATGACAACTTTTTTATTGGGGTTGTGCAGCGCTACCAGCAACGTTGAATGTACCTTACGATGCCAATTGTGGGCCTAGCTCCGGATTGTTCTGGGGCACTGCAGACCCAGGGATATTTTTCATATCATCCGCGCACAACACAATTACGTGCAAGTTAAAAGTTAAATGTATGCTGATGGCTGTATAATCCCGAAATAAAAATAAATTAAAGAAAAAAAAGTCAATAGCTACAGTCAGCAGTCTGAAGAACTACAGGTCATATTTTGGGGTTGCCATTAGGTTATTAAGAGAAAGCCAGCATTTGTATTAAGTAGTAGTATTTGTACTCTACCTGCTCCGCACAGGGAAGTTTACATATCATGATACTTTCCTTAATGATGTCAATGACATACTGCCAAAGTTTCCCTGGAAAGGCAAACGTGGCAGAACTTCGGTACAGAAATTCAGAGTCCCAAATTTATGACTAGAACTATAGTATTCCTTTCAGAAAATCCCACACGGTCATTGAATTACCTCAACAAGCCGACTGCAATGAAAGTATGCAGTAGTTGCAGCACGACTGAGTTCTCCACAAACTCCGAATATACTGCCTTATCACTTGAAATAGAGCTCTATTCTCCATCTTGAACTGTACTCAAGTCACACTGACTAAGCTATACAAACTAAAACACCTTTCTTTTATTTGAATTACAACCCATTTATGTTATTGCTCTTTTTTTCTGCAATACTGGAGAAAAATTGTGAAACCATTGCAGAACGCAAGCCACAAGGTTTGAGCAATTCCCGCTATTTGCAAAAGGCTTCACGAAGCACTGACTCTTAGGGGAGGATTGATGAGCCAATCAATCACACTACTAAAAACAAGCATTGAAAATGCAATAGGTCTCGCATTTCTTTAAGTTAGAGCCTTTGGCTTTGCTAATGGTATTGTATTTTAGCCATCTGTTGTTCAGTGTATAACAATTGTTAAAGAAGGGAAGGGGGGATTGAGCCCAGGCATTCAGGTTTCACATTGTGCAATATTGCCGGTAGATGTGTATGCCTTCAGATGTTGAATTTGCACGCGCACCTCCGACCCCCGCTTACTCTTCGAAGCCAGTCACCCTGCAAACCGCCCGTTCTCACCAATTTAAAGATGAGTGGGCGTGCGTTTTGCTTTTATTCGTTCTGTGGATGTAATTTACGAGTGGTACCTCATTACGGTCAAATTACAACAAACTACCAGCAACTACAAAAAACAAGCACGGAATCGAAACCTGTGCTGCGCGCGCACCACAGAGGAGCGGGAGGGGCGAGGGAGCCTGTCGTCTGTGCCGCGCGCTGATGCGCGTCCTAGACACGGACGGGAATGGGCAGAGCAAAGGCGGGACATGCGCCCGCCTTTGCACAATTGCGTGCCGTTTTTTTTTTTTTTTTTTTTTTAAACGCACGCTACAGCCAATGCCAGGCTTCACAAAGCTAACCACACGCACGAGCGTGTGGTTAGCTTTCTAAAGCCCGTACAAGAGGTCTCGCACTGCAACGCTAGGCGCGAGACCTAAAAAGATTCTTTCTATGGTAATTAGTTCCCAACTATAACTACCTACTGGTGACCACCATTAGGATAAATTGTATATACACATACACACACATATACACACACATTTTTAGTGAACTTTTCACAAATTCCCAGGGTAAACAGACCACACCCAGTGCATACTGTAGTGCACTTAACCACTCAGCATGTATCACATATTTCACTGCATCACCTCACCGAATATCCGCCTTTACATACTTTACACTGCTCCAATGCAGGAAACACCATTGCCAAAAAGGTCTGTCACCTAAAGCGACCCTACCTGCATTGTATTCTTTCCAGCTCACCTCGGAATGGGCACTCGCATCCTCTCTACAACACCACCTTTATGGTCTCCCCACGAAAGCCCTCCTTCATTCTATTATGCATCCAATGGGCAGCCAGCCCAGGCAAAGAAGATTTGATCAAAATGCATAAACGATTAACACACCCCCCCCCCCCCCAAAAAAGGAACAGACCACAGACTTTTGCCCTGAAGGATGGGGGGGGGGGGGGCCTCTAAATCGCTACACAGCACCTAGCTTAGCTTGCCCCATTAACTCTTCTTCAGACAGTCAAATTCTTTAGGGTCCAAAAACTCGCCAAATTGGGCAGAAGTAAAATAATTTATTTAAGCCTTTTATTTATCGTCGCTTTCAGTCTAAAAACCTCTTCCAATTTCCCCGGCAAATCGTTTTTCACCTTCAGACATTTCTTTAAGAAACAAAATGCAATTTAATTCTGGTCTAGTTAAGCCTAAAACGCAGCGACTAACGTTACAGAAAACTTACAATCGGTTATTTAAGGTTTTGTCAACCCGGAACCACACTGGAACAGTAACTATTTAACCGTACCTATTTAACCTGTTCATGTATTTCTGATGACATATCCATGGGGGTCTTCGCATAGGGAAACGTGTTCGAATAAGGCACTATGCATCATCCGGCAGGATGAGTATCATGGACCCTGAAGATGGAAGCCCGGAATTTATCTGGCAACAAACAGCAGCCAGGTGGCAAATATCACTGGAAGAGTGTACTAAAACTGCCAAAGTAAAGCAAATATAAGCACTGTACCCGATCAAAAAAAAAATATTAAGAAACGCTTCTTTTGCAACTCAGAGCCAGACATCTGGAGCAGAATACAAACAAACATTGTTTTCGCAAATTCCGGAAAAAAACCTAAAAGCTGTGCTCAAGGAACCATGCTTCTATAAGTACATTATTAAAATTAGTTATTTTAATACCAGTGTGCTGGTGGGGGGGGGGGGGGTACAAAAATCCTCTCCCTAATAGGAATTACACTGCGGCTTGTGAGCGCTAAAATGAAGGTCTAACTTTACGAGTGTGCAAAACTACTGTGTCATTTTCCAATCATGTGTTATAATCAGACGACCACCTAACAATTACATAAAGTGAATGTTTTAGAACTGCCAGAAGATCAAATAAGAAAAGAGAAATACACAGGCTAATCTGTCGGAACGGCTTCATTCATCCCCACACTCTTGCGGTTTATACCTGCCGCTTGACTAGAAGAACCTTGCAACTTAATAAATTTCCTGGCATAGCATACATTAGCAACTGCATCGCCTTTAGGCACCGAAGGCAAAGAGAAATAACAGGATTAGCTCAAAATCACACAACATGGTCAAGCTAAAAAGTCTATTCAAACCAAGTTTCCCAATGCAGAAATCTGCCAACATTTCTTGATGTCAATGCTCACATTTCGTGTCCGGGTAAAACGAAAACCAAAGTATACGTAGAAGTCTGTGGACGTTCTTCCTCCCTCGGTAGTCTGCGGAATAACGAGCTATACATGCTTGTAATTGCGTTTAAATATATTTGATTAAATTCTCTGCCATAGTCATATAAACTTCGCTCTAGAACTGATTTTAGCTTTGCTTCCAATATAAAGATTTCGTTCCTTTAGGAAACAGTGAAGTGTTTGGAAGAGTTAGTGAGCCCACAGCCCTTAAAAATGTAAGAAGAAAAATTGGGATACCAAGGTAAAACAAGCGGAACAGGAGGTAAAAGCGGGTCTGAGTTTATTTTTTGCATCGCGCTTTCAGTTTGAGTGAAAGCGCGATGAAAAAAATAAACACGCGCCGCCATTAACAAAGCCCCTGTCCCGGCTGCGCACGTCGTGCAGACATCTGTTTTGCATTATCGGGCACGATAATGCAAAACAGATGCCGCTGCTGCGCGTGGTGCGCGCGCACCACAGAGGAGGGGGGTTGGGGGAGGGAGCCTGTCGTCCGTGCCACGCGCGCTGATGCGCGTCCGAGACACGGACGGGAATGGGCGGAGCAAAGGCGGGACATGCGCCCGCCTTTGCCCAATTGCGTGCTGTCTTTCTTAAAAAGACGCACGCAAAGCCCAATAGCCGGGGGGAAAACCTCCTCGTGAAGCTATTGGCGTTGCAAATAATAATGCAACGCCAATAGTTCAAACTTTCAGTAATGCGCGACATATTGCATTGCAAATGCTTGTTTAATGTGTGCTGAGGTTGTCAATTCTGCATCTGAACCTTGTCTTAAGGGGAATAGATGACTACAGTTCTTAAATTGGAACTGGACTGTATTCTGTCCTTGCTTGTAAGCCTAGACTAAGGGAAGGTTAAAAGAATGATTTTACTTGTTTTACGTTTGGCTGTATGTTTCTCTCCGACTTTATGCTAGATATTTCAGAGATGTAAGAAGAAATTACTTGAGTGGGCCAAGTGGCACTGCGGGCTCTGTGACTGGCTGAGCACAGGTCACATGTCTGGAACGGGTTCTAGGTGTTGCACCATGTTGACCTGGCACATGATGGCACATGATGTGTTAATTGGTGTCACTGGTAAAAACAAGGCCAGGGTTTCGATTCCCGCCACCAATCACTTCCTGAAGCCTTTAATCGCTGCTCTATCAATGATGTTGCTTTTCAGCCAAGTCATCATTTCTGCTGCCAGCTGTGCAGCTTCTGACACTACACGGGGGTCAGGGGTTCAGTCCTGAAACGGGCCAGAAACTGGAATACTCATCGTGGGACCTCATTGTGCACCCGAATCGGATTCCGGTAAACTAAGCAATACCACTCGTTTTCTTTTTTGTTACCCAGCTTCACACTACAAAGAAACAATCACAGACTTCATAATTGTTAGCAGGATGCAAGAATAATACTTGTTACTTGTAACACTGCAGTGCTTTTTCCCCCACCCGTCGGCGCGCCTTCTAAAAAGACATTTAAAGAGAGGTTTCACTTTTAGACCTGCAGATAGAGTGGACTTTGCATTGTCATGTTTTAAGACTAGTGTCTAGCGTGTTTTAGTGCGGTAGTCTAAGTTCATTTTAGGAAATATGTTTTTTCTTAAGGCAGCCAATTAACACTGGCCAAGGTATCTAATCTTTCTGGTGTCTCCGTGAACAACTGTCCCAAACTACTCCAGATGTTAGTGTGCACATATTAGATTTCCGCACCCAACCTCGTATACGTTGTACACACTCCTCGTGAACCTTGGTACACTCCTCCCGGAGCAGGAACCCGTCCACCTCGATGTGTGTAAAATTCTTAAAGTGCACCCACTTAAATCATCTAGACTTTAAGCCCGCACCATTCCCTTGGTGTAAGCAGGTGGCTTGCATAATGTTTAGATTGCCAATAAGCAACTTCGAATCAAAGAGACGTAGGTTTAAAAAAGAAAATGGAAGGGGGTAGAATGGGTAGATGGCACGGATCTGATGTGCCCTCTGCCACACATCTGGAGCCTAGGCATACTCATACACAAATCTAGGGTCCAAGCATTCTATCCAGGACCCTTATTCATATTGTATCGTAACTCGGCCCACAGTTCAACGCCAACACACGAAGAACACAAATACACCCCCTGCTCTGCTACACTAAAACCACCAAATTTGTTAGGGCCTCAAAGATATTCACAATTCTACCTAGATAAAGGTAAACATGCACCCTTGAATATAGGGATTCTTGGAGCTGTCGGATTTACCAGCAAGTGCAGACTCAGAAGACTAAGCCAGGATAGCAGTTATAATAGAACACACCTGGACACTAAATAACCTCGCAAGACCAAATGAACCGAAAAGCAACTACCACTCCCGTACCCCCCACCTTCTCCAGAACTCAGCAACCGCTTAACTAACCTGAAGCACAAATGCCTCACTCAGCGAAGAACCCACCTCCGGGTTCACTACTTTATTCCTCAGGACACCAAGCAGCAGCCACTTATCTACACCTCGAGCGCACGCACAGCTAACTATCTATAGGTCATATACCTTGCAACGTTATTCATTCACACAAAAGCACTCTGGTCTTGCTTAGCTGATTTCATAATCGTATTCAAGTTCCTTCTTTTAAATGTACACAGAAAGACAGGCGTCACCACCCCAAGCTTCCCCCCTTTAGTTTGGACCTTAAAAGCAGTCCCTCTAGCGCTCGGACATGGTGCAACTGCGGACGATTAAAAAGTGATCGACCCACAGTGCAGGATAAATGCAAAAACGACAAGCCAGGCCCTGGAGGAGCACCAGATGAAGAGCTACGAGGCAGCTGTCAGCCATCTTCCGAATTCCTCGGTCTACCGGTGCGGGGCCACCCCAAGGAACTGAAGGAAATGACAGGCAGGCCGTGGGCGCAGGGGCTCACTCAAGCAAAGGGTATGAGGAGGGAGCCGTCACACATCCCCAAGAAGCTGATGGGAGGAGGGGGGGGGGGGTTAGAGCACGCAAGGGCTGATGAGTGGTGGAGAACGAGCATAGAGTGGTGGACTCACACGCTGTAAGGAAATGTGGGAACCCTCGCAACACGCCTAGCATAAAGAACAGCGTCCCGCGAGTGGTGCGCGCGCGCTTTAAAGAAGAACAAGGTGAAAGTTAAAGATGAGAAAGGGTCACGTAGGAGGGTCCTGCAAAGAAAACCAAATGCATCGGGCATGATAATGCAAAACAGATGCCGCTGCTGCGCGTAGTGCGCGCGCACCACAGAGGAGGGGGGGGGGGGACGGGAGCCTGTCGTCCGTGCCACGCGCGCTGATGCGCGTCCTAGACATGGACGGGAATGGGCGGAGCAAAGGCGGGACATGCGCCCGCCTTTGCCCAAGTGCGTGCTGTCTTTCTTAAAAAGACGCACGCAAAGCCCAATAGCCGGGGGAAAAACGAATCGCACGAGCGTGTGCGATTCCTAGGTCAGTTTTTAAACCCCATTCAAGAGGTCTCGCGCTGCGCGAGCAGTGCTACGCACTGCAACGCTAGGCGCAAGACCTAACAATGGCAGCAATTACCAAAACATAAAGAACCCTTTGCTAACGGAAGAATGCATCGATCTGGCTCAACAAAAAAAGACCGAAAAAAGGGACGCAATGACGTAGCTGCCATAAAAGTATTAATGACTACTAACCAACTTTCTGAAAACCATTTAAATAAAAGATCCGAGCAGGTGGGCAAAAGCTTTGCACTTCACAGTGGAGTCGACAAACACGTCCAGGAGACCAATGCAATTAATAAAGCAGGAGACATTTGTTGCAACTTCAGGCATCACCGTTTACCTAAATAAGTCTCAATGATTGAAGATAATGGTTTCAACTCCATCTGCCTCATCACAGACTAGAGACAGATTGGGTGAAATGCTGTGGCACTGGAGACCATGAGCAATCGGAGCACGGGTTCCATGGGTTAAGAATGGAGCTGTACTCAGCCTCTCCGAAACCCTTCCCTCTGAAGGCTCTGTTGAGTGCTGAATGGCCATGCTTCCAGCCGGTCGATCCTCCCCTACTCCTCTTTAACTCTAGTCCCAGGGTGTCCACCAAGCACATGCAGGAGTGCACCAAGGATAAATGGTTTTCCGTGAGCAGCATTGCCTGCTTGGACTTTAATGGCCAGGAAGGATATTTGAGCTCAAAGCTCTGCCCTTCAGCCCAGCTCATCATCCTTACCTCATCCTCTGCCCAGCATCTGTTATCTAAATCTTTCCAAACTCTTCCCTTTTCTTTTTCACTAAACAAGTACTTTAATCACACATCCCTGGGTTGCTTCCACTCCAATTCGGAGTAGATCCTACAGTTATTTCCTTGTTTGCCCCTAATCTGCTTCAGGGTTCAGAACAGACACTCTGTGGGGTTTGTTTGTCACAATTAGTTGCACTGTCTCCTCTGCTGGTAGTCTTATAAACAAGCAGTATCAGCGAATCGCCTTGGAATGCATTGTCTAAATAGAGCACTATTGGTGGCTAAAAATCAGGAATTGGGCTTTAATGCTTCTGGGTGGACTCCATATAACATTTCTCCTAATTAAATTGTGCTCCCAGTACATAAGTCGCTTTTAGCCCTGTCTAGACTACCATCAAACATGCATTACAGGCTTAATTGCCTGTCCAGACACGCAAACTATGGACTGCTCCCATAAGCGAATAAGGATCATCAATAGCCACTTGAATTCAGAATAGCAATAAAAATACTGCAGCTTGCAGAAATCGTGACTCAGCTTCCTTTCTGACTAAAAGTCATACTGGTTGACGAATGCTACCCTGAACCTAAACCTCAAACTCACTTTGTATGTTTAAGAAGCTGTTATATGTGAAAGTAACAACCCCCCCAAATAAAAATAAACAAAAAAACAAAAAAACACTTCGCTTATAATTAACACCACTACTAATTTCATTCTGTGACCATGCACAACAGAGAAGCTACTTACTTGACGAACCAGAAATTACATTAGGGCCTCAGCAAGAAATAGGAATACCCTATAGAAATGAGCTCAAATGTTTTATGGGGACTTCCAGTTTTCAAAAATTACCACTCAATCCTGTACAAACTTATTGACATCATGCATCAAGTCTAATAGGTATAAACCCGGGCAAAACTTTAGTTATCTCTGCGCATTCTTGTGCAAATTCCGGCACTTCATGTTGTGCTTTTTAGGTGAAATTTCCTAAACTACGCCGCGTTGCACAAGTTCAAGCCTGAAATTTCGCATCATTACGATAAAGGAAATAAGACTTTCGCACAACCCCTAATAAACATGCTAACTTTGCAGAATTTGTCTCTAAGACAGCAGAGAAAGGAGACCGAGATGTTAATTTGTTTGACTAAAACATCAAAACCCAGTCGTATAAAGATCTTTTAGGGCGAGCCTGGCCAGCACATGCGCTGCTCTACGAGGCATGCTGTATTAGAGTATGGACTTGGAGCCCCGCCTACTCTCAGCCCATATTAGTCATTGGCTTGTGTCATTGTCCTTCGTAAATGCTGGTTTCTGATTCGTAAATAGGCTTGTTAGTCCCTCCTTAGTACCACCTGGTCTTCATTTGTAACCTTCCATGAGGACTGGCCCTTTTACTTTGGTTGTTGCACGGAATCTCTTATTTAGTCTGTAAGCACTATTTTCTTTAATGAGTTTCACCTACTGCTGGCACGACATGCTGTCCTGCAACGCACTTTCATTTTCCAAGCAGCCCGGGACAATGGCGGCCGAGGTCTCGCATTTACAACAGTTTGAGCTATTGGCATTATAAATGACAATGCCTTTTATGTGTTAATTATCAAAACAGATAAATAAAAGTAATTGTCATTTACAATGCCAATAGCTTAAACTCTCATGAATGAGAGACCTATTGCATTGCAAATGCTTGTTTTTATTCCACTCGAGTCACTCACCTTAAGGAGAAGTCCAAGGAAAATACCCTTGCTTCTAAGGAATGTGCTAAAAAGCACCCAGACGGCTTCCTTAAAGACATGACACCTCAATGTATTCTGCTTTCACTATGGTGGTACAAATAACAAAAATCAGGCAAACGTTCACTCCAGCATTCCACTTTCAAAGAATTCAATAATTCAAAAGCACACGCTACAAAAAGGCAGTCATGGCTACTAAAATCAGGACGAATGATATTACCCTGAAGATAATTCCACTTAACAGTAATAGAAAGAAAGCTTTGTTTTCCAAGAAGTAATACATTTTTTTCCCCCCAAACCCATATTATGAATAACACTGACACAGCCAATAGGGGCTTTTGTGTGCTGACACTAAAGGCGTTGCGTTTAGAAGCATGGCAAGACAACTCAGCACTTGCTGTTATTGTTAAAACTGGTCAAGAGGTCAAGTATATCGTAAGCGGGATAGCTGACAGCTTATCAACAATGATGCCTCAAAAATCGATTGGGTAGGAAAACATACAATATTGTTTTCAGCCAATTAACCTTCCTTCACATTTAAACTGCCATCAATAGTTGAAAAAAAATTCTGAACAAGGGATTGAATAAGTGAGCCCAAGAATCTCAATACCACATTGAAATCATTAGCAGAGGAAAGATATCACTCTCCAAAACACTTGAATATAGGCAGTATTTAATTATGCAAGGACTATTCACTTCAACTAAGAATGTGAGCATGTTACTAACACCTGAAAGCAGAAGACAAAGGGTAAACAGTTTTGAGCACTCGTGCTATGTGAAGTATAAAAGGTGCATATCTTTTATTAAGACCGGAGAAGACTGTGGCAGCATTCTCAGCAACACTAAAATTAGTTTTTCATCTCTACTTATGAAGGATAAAATCCAGAAACATGTGTCTAGAGATGAACAGCACTACCTCCACCAACTTTGGTGAAATACTACAACTAATATTCAAGTAAGCGCCAATTGTGAACCGCATTCACCATAATGCAAAGGGGCAAACTCTGCTTGGATGTGAGGAAGTGTGCTCCGATCCCCCTTCTGTTTATCTGAAGATCTGCTGCACATACTTCGGCTTCCACAATTAAAAGCAGGAAGCTGTGCTCAAAATGTAGTCATTAAAACGGTTTTAGTTCGAGTACAAAAAGCAATGTAGGATAGAACGGGACCACAATCCATAGACCTCGCTGCTGATGAATTAGCAAACATCCTACATTTTCCTTCCAAGGCAATCACGAGTCTCCTTTGGTTCCCTCTTATATTATTTGTGGACGTTACGTTTATGTACACTTCATGGTCTGCTAAAAGGATGTTTTTAGTTCTACAGTTTCAGCACTGCAATAAACTGTCTGCACTGCAATCTTGGAATACTGCAAAACATACAAGTTTGTTATTGTATCAAAAGCATCATCTTTTCAAACCAACGTATCAAAATGTTGGAAGTGCAAACATCTGGAAACTTGAGCAATACCAGACAAGCTGCTGGGGGAGAAAAAAAAACAAACAAAAAAAACTTTTTTGCATCCAAGAAAAGCCTCCGCTCTATTCAAAGTTAAATTAATAAACTAGGATGTCATTTGAATTCTATGCACAAAGGGGAGCTTCAATGCAAATCAACCACAGCAATGACGATAAAAATCCTTTCTCTGCCCGTCTCCAAAATGACAACCATATGCCTCACTTAATAAGCTCTAGGCCAGGCATCTCCAACCAGCAGCTCGTGAGCTACTGGGAGCTCTCCAGCTCTCGTGTGCAGCCCAGCTTACTACATTAAAAGATTTTTGCTTAGTTGAAATAGTATATTTATACCAAAATTTAAAAGTGTATAATCGAGATGAATGTGTGCATTTTCAGATCTCAAACTCATTTTGGAGACAAATGGGTGAATTTCCTATATAATATATATATCTGACATTTCAGTGATAAATCATGCGGCATCGTGGGACATCTATTATTACCATGGTGCTAGGAGCACTGAAGCTATGTCTGTTATTTATTACCCACAGAGGTCTCCAATACAGACAAAGCCTTTTTAGGTCTCGCCTGCGCTCTCTTACGAGACTCATGTTCTATAATGTGCTTGGAACCAGCCCATTACTTAACATTCATTTGCAGGTTGTCACTCTTATTTGTTGCCTTCTAATTGGGCAGCCCTTGCCATGCATCACTTACATTGCTATCTGTGGTGCATGACGAAGCATGATTAAATACAGTTAGTGAGTAGAAGCAAAAAACCTAGGCAATTAGCTGGTCAAAAAGGGACCTAAAACAGGCTCATTGATATATCTATAGACTCAGTGCACCAAACATTCATTTTAAAATCTTCATTTTTTATTTTTATAAATTCATAATAAAAACAATTTAATCCAACACATTGGAACGTACTATGTATAAGGACAATCACAAAATTATAAAATACATTAATACAAACAGTTGTAACTTAAATCAATATACAGAATACAAACATAAAACACAAAAACAAATAAACATAAAATAACAAATTAAGTCTCTTATTTAAGACATAGTGGCTGGATGTTAGACAAGTTGTATATTCGTTCCAATGTGTTGGATTAAATTGTTTTTATTATGAATTTATAAAAATAAAAAATGAAGATTTTAAAATGAATGTTTAGTGCACTGAGTCTATACATATATCAATGAGCCTGTTTTAGGTCCCTTTTTGACCAGCTAATTGCCTAGGTTTTTTGCTTCTACTTGCATTTTCCCTGTCCTAGGACTTATTGTGCTTTACAGGGGGTCCCTTTGTATTTCAATTTAAATACAGTTAGTGTCCATCCTTCTGCTTGCGCTATAATTCAGGTACTATTCTTTTTTTTTTTTTTAAAAGCAAAATGACCTAGGACGCAGTCAATGCTGGCTGCGTCATAGCGATTTAATTTTTTTATTTACCTTCCCCCACCCATCCTGGTTCTTATCCCCCCTCCCACCTGCCCCAGTTTCTTCTAACCCCCCGTGTTTCTATTGCCCCTGCCAGAAGTAGTAAATAAAAATATAAATTGCCATGAAGCAGCTGGCGCTGGCAGCTTCATTGTTTTTTTTTTTTACCTGTCCCATTAGCTAACGAATACCACCCAACCATTACCATCCGCACCTGCTGCCCGTTACCCACCCAATTGGCAAAGCCAATAGCTCACCCACAGGCGAGATCTACTGGCTTTTCCAATGCTTGTTTACATTACTGCTGGCAACCACGGCGGAAGAATGAGGTGATCATTGCTGGTAATCATTCATATGGTGGCCACTTATGTAATCTTTTCTAATCTTGTCACAATTACAACTAACAATATTAGTAGCATTGAATGATTTCCTTTGAACATAAGTAGCTCTTACTACAGAAGAGGTTGGAGAACCTTGCTCTAGGCACATGCAGCTTCTCAGGATGGGTTCTGATGCCCACAGAAACACAGCAGCTACATTATACAAACCAAGTTTGTATACCTGAAAGGTCAGACTACTTCACCCATCATCTCTGTCATGACTGAAGAAGCAATAGTCTCGCCTTTGTGACCTACTGGCTTTACCAATGGTTTTTAGCCACGATGCACAGCTTCTGTATCAGCAATGCCAGCTAATCAAAGAGATTATAAAGAAGCAATGCTCCATGGGCACGACAAACAAGATTGACTGCCTGGAACATGAATAAGAAGCAGGCAAATGAGAATGACTAAGAAAGACAACCAGTGGCAAGCAATGGGCAGACTCGAAGCCCATGACTCGCAAGAGAACAGAGCATGCACTGTTTAGTAGGCTCGACCTAAAAACACAGCAGTCATGCTGGCCACCGTGGATCAACTCATTCACTTTCTTCATCAAATTAAAAAATGACCAGGTTTCTGGAGAAAGCCAGGCGTGACTTAAAACGATTCATTGTGAAGCAACAGTTTGACAAATGAGGGCCCCTCTGCAGACACAAGAATACAGTCAGGCTTGTACACATGAAAACTCAAAAGAGAAGAACAAACGTTTCCCACTACCCAAATAAAACAACCCTTCTTCCCCAACCACAACAACCATATAAAACAAACCTACCATTTCAAAAAGGCCACAGGTGCTCCCATAACATACAAACCGTTCTTTCCATCAAAGGTGCAGCATACATCAGTTTGTGGGTTTTCAAGAGAACATCACATTAACCTTAAGTTGAAGTACCCCTTTCACCATCGCTCATCATTTGAGCAAAGCAATTTTACCTCTTTCTACAAAGACTACTGATGCAAACATAAAATTACACCCCCTTAGAGTTCGACTACTGAGGGGATCCTGTAGAATTTCCTCACTCCCTTCCTCAGTCTGTACTTTCAAACACACCCACCAAAGGCTGTTTAATGATGAAAACTTCTAAAACTATCAAGTGCATCTAGAGGCCACTGAAGTTGTTCTACCTGATTTCCACCCCAGGCTGTCCTCACCTAGTATCCTACAGATTAAATTTTTCTTTGGATTCTTGACGATTGCACTATCTTGGTCAAAGTTCAACGAAATCAGACATCTGACAAGCCTGAAAGAGAGCGACAGTGTGAGCACCGCCCTAATTCCAGTGGATACTGCGCACACATTTGATGCAGAGTTCTGAAGTGATCCTTTGCTAACACCTTTATGGGACTAAAGTCATCTCTGTAATATCAAAATGTGGCACTTCTGAACATAACTTTGAAGATAACCAGGCTATAACTGAAGATTGGCCAGAAAGGTTCTGATCTTCCAGATATCAATTGTTGCTCTTTTGGCAACCATGAATACTACTTTAAAGATTCTGTGAATAGAGGCACCACTATTACAAGCCTACCCACTGTTGAACTTGAGTTTCAAAATGTGTGCAGCACAACTGGAGACTAAAGATAAGTGATGGCACAGCCAAAACTATCTATTGTTGGCTGACAGCCTCTAGGCTTTGCTAATACTTGCTTTCATTACGTGTGTAAACCATTTTTTAAAAATCTTTTAAAATAGCTATCTGTGCGAGTACATGCACTGGTGGTTAGCTCAGAATATTTTGTAATAAAAAAAAAAATGTAACAAAGCATGCAAAGATGACCACCTTAATTAGCATATGCACACCTGTGGGGTGGCCATTGCGGAACGTGTATCAAGCCCATCCAAAGACCACCACTCATCTGTGGACATGCATAAGCAAAGACATCTTTGTGCGAGATTAAAACCCACATTTAAAAAAAAGTATACGCCTGTAGCAGTGCACTCTTGGGATGGGGCACACTGCATGCTGCCTCAAGGGACCAGTAGCATTGTTAAAAGGAGGCGAAAAATAGAAAGAAAAAAAAAAACATTACAAAATAAATAAAAACACTCGGGAATACTTTCTGTATAGATGACAACACTGTGCTTTGACAGAGTACAGGACACTCAGACCAAGATCTGTCAAAGCTAAAAAGGTATCGCCATTGGGATCTTCTGTATTTGTTAATGTTGTGCACGTTAACCAAAAAAAACAAAAAACGCGGGTGATGACATCCTTTTGTAGGTGCGCACAGTAAAGTGTTTACCAAGCTAGGTGAGAAAATAAAAAAAATGCATACATGAAAAAGGGCGGGGGCAAAAATAAAGCCAGGTGGAGGGGAAAAGCAGCAAGAGCACACAACAAAAAGGGCACACAAGGGAAAGAGCAACATGGGGCGGCAAGGAGAGAAGCACACAAGGGAGCATGACATGGAGTGCTTAACCAAAAAGAAAAAAGTCGTTCCCTAAAAATGAACAGTAGAAAGTTATAAGTCAGCCAAACAAAAGGATAATCAAGAGGCTATGCTCCAACGGATGGGCAAAGACATGAAGAGGAAGACAAGCTATATAAAATCAGCAAGCAAATGAAATAAAGCCAACCAATGGTAAGCAATGGGCAGGCTCTACGCTCACTGTAAGTTTGTGGTATGGCCACAATAGGTATTTCGCAACCAGATAGCTTGCGCTCGCTAGTAACCAAGACCTACAAAGGAACCAATGGCTGACAGGACACTTACCTACTGCCTCATTCTGTAAGCAGAGGTGGGAAGAAACAAAATGCAGACCTATGGACGAAGATAGCTGGCTGAAAGCCTCTACAAGTACATAATATAGATATTTTTAGTAAAATGAAAAAGTCTTCGCTAACACCAGATAAACAAGCATTTGCAATGCAATAGGTCTCACAATTGCAAGATTTTGAGCTACTGGCATTGTAAATGACAATGCCTTCTATTTATGTGTTTACAAAACAACAACACAAATAAAAGGCATTGTCATTTACAATACCAATAGGTCAAAGTTTCTAAAATGCGAGGCCCATTGCTCTGAAAATGCTTGTTGTTTACAAGCGCCCCATGCTGCGCTTTCACGTTAATAGAGGCCATGCCCCTTTCTTCAGACAAGCCGTGTCTAAAGAAAGGTTTGCGGCGGTTATTAAATTGAAAGTGCGGTATGGGGTGCTTTTTTGGTAAAAGCAAGCATGGCGTACTGAATGTTACAGGAAAGCATGTAGTGCCTGCGGTAGGAGAAACGCATTAAAGAAAATAGTGCTTACATGCTAAATAAGACGTACCGTGTAACAACCGAAGTAAAAGGGCCAGCCCTCATGGGAGGTTACAAATGAAGACAGTGGTACTAAGGAGGTCCTAACAAGCCTATTAACGAATCAGAAGCCAGCATTTACGAAGGACAATGACAAGCCAATGACAAATATGGGAGGAGCTTCAATCCCATACTCCAATACAGCATGCCCCGCAGAGCAGTGCATGCGCTGCCCAAGCTCAACCAAAAAAGTGATCTTTGATGCTCAGAGCAGAGGGGCCATGCCCCTTGTTGGAGAGTGGATTCTTTGGAACACACCACTCAGATACCTTTTGTTGCGGTTAACGACCATGCTTCCTTAATGAGCCACATTTTATTGATTAATAAATGAAGGCACAAATCCAAGATTCTGGCTTCTCTTTTGACAGTGTACAATTGTCCGTGCAGAAAATGTTTTTTGAAGGAAGACGAGTACACCGTGACCCATGTTCTAATCTAGACTTATTTAACCATCTTGTTGAATTCAGAATAAATCGGGCATATGGGGGTGTCAAAGCACTGTACATGAGTATATAGAGGTAAAGTGCCCTACGGACAGCACAAATGTATATAAAAATAAGCTATTTATTCTAAAACTCAGAACTACATTTGCCATAGTGGCCAAATCGCAAGTGCTTACAAGGGACATTCTTTATAGAAAAAGCTCAAGTAAGAAGAATGCAAAGACTCAAATAACGCATGCAGATCTTAAACAGTGATATTTTATACTCTAAAGCGGTTACTCAAAAATGTGCAGGAAACGCTCACCCCAACATGCCAGTTGAAGACTAAAAGGCATTATCTTCCATTACTTGAGGGAATACTAAAGAACCTGAACCTCAAGAACATGAATATGTCAGCTGCCTTGACAGAATCTAATCTGCAAACATCTTATCAACTCAAGCAACCGCAAATTCACCCCCCTCCCTTAGTAGGACTGGACAAAGAGGCTCACTCATTAATAACAATAACTGCACTTTATCACCAATATTCAGCATGATTTGAAATAGCCTTGGGTAAACTGCCACGCACATCTCTACCTCGGCTTCTTTTTCTCAGAATGCCCAGAATGGGACTGCTTGTTTTGTGCGTGATCAGCATTCTGACAAAGCACACTTGTGGCTACAAAAAACGTATAGGGCGAACAACTGACATATTAAACGAATTCAATGTTAGAATACAGGATTACCCTTGAATATGGACTAGTGGACAATAACTAGTGATTACACACTAATGTATACAATATTATGGTTCACTGGATGAAAGCGATTTGCAAATCTAAAGTAAGATCTAGTTAATATTGCTACATTTCATACAATTACATTCACTAGAATAGAATGGTCATGTACAGCATTAAATTAATTTTTATGATCTCTCTGAGGTGAACACTTATTTCTCTAAATTGATCATACCTTCTGGATATCTGTAAAGTATGTTTTCACCAAGTAAATTATACATATAAAAGTGAATTGACTTTGCCGAGAAAGCAAACTAAATTAGGTGGAAAATCTACAGACTATGCACCAAAAATTACGTACTATTTTTTTCAGCAATTTACACTCCTTTTCGTTAAATTGTATTTAAGTTTTATATGATGAATAAGCATCAAAAAGTTAAAGACACATTACAAAGAACATTAACTATGACACACGGTCTTAAAAGAAATAGAAGACGAATAAACATGAGTAAGTGAGGAAGAAAGTGGGGAGATAGGAATGAGGGAAGAGGGAGGGCATAAGGAGAGGCAAAGAGGCGGGGAGACGAGAGTAAAGTGTGTAAACCATGAAGTATATGTCAAAATTAGTGAGGAGAGGGACAAGAGAAGAGGGTTAAAAGAATGTAAAAGTGGGTAAAGCAGAGATAAGTAAGAGTGGGGCAGGATGAGGGAAGGACAAGGAAGCATCAGGGAAAGAAGTCAGAGGAAGGGGACGGGGTGTGGGTGGTGAAGAGGTGTACATTGAAGGATGGGTGACAAGTGGAAGGAGAGTGAGGGGGAATAGGGTTGAGGGAGAAGGATGATAGGGAGGGATAAAGTGGGTAGAGGGAAGAAGTGGGAATAGAAGAGTGATGGGGGTTGGGTGAAAGCAATTTATGGAAGGAGAAGAGAGAGAACTCAAGAATCCAAGTAACCAGTTAACTGATGGAAACAGCCAAGGGGTTAGAAACATCCACCCACATCTATGATACAAACTGAGTCAATAAGTCAGATGTAATCTAAAGAGGCGTCTTTAGGAGATGCCAGAAGAACCAAAGGGTGGGTCTGGTCCTAAAGTCAGCAGGAAGAGAGTTACAGAGAAGGGAAGCAGCCCTGGAGATCCGATATGACCAACTAAAATGGAGTAAAAGCACACTAGTTTTTACTCATACATAAATATGTATCTTATAGTTCACTGTCTTTTTGTGCATCAAAAAAAAAAAAAGCTACATATCAATTTTACACAATACAGTGATGTGAAAAAGAATGTACCCATCTTTATATTCGGTGCTCATTGCAGTAGACAAACCTAGGCTCATAGGAAAGATAATGAAAATTTCCCTTTGTTATTATTAAAAAAAAGTACTAAGAAGCCTTTTGTGTAATACCCCGGGCCTCCACACACTACCAAGGACAGACACCTAACACACAAAGGGGCAGACTGGAATGCACGGAAAATACGTTGTTTGACATGAAAGACTGGTTAATTCAACAACTGGAGATAGTACTGGGCTGGAGAAAAAGGGTGGAAAGAAGTTTGAGAATTTCATTTAAGAGTTCATGTTAACAGTGTAACTGCACAGCTTAGCTGTGAAAAAGCATTAATAAATAGGTGTTAAAAAACAGAGGCCATGTGTGGAAAAAACATAAATGCACCCTTACAGCGTCCATTTCAATTAAAGATGGCATTAGAATCAGGGACTACTTAACAAGTGCACTACTGTGTGATCAGGAAGTGCTACCGCCTGCATATAAAGCAAAAATGTGGTCAGTTTGGCGTGGAGCACATGTTTGTGGGAAAGCATGCCTTAGTCAAAAGATATCCCCATAGTCTAAGAAAATGAATCGTTGCTACTTGTCTGTCTGGGAAAGTTTATAAAACTTTTTCCAAATAACATGAAGCCCATCATTCCATAGTGATTAAGATTAACTATGAATGGAGAGGGTTTCTACCGAAGGGTTGGAGCAGCAGCAAATTCAAGACAAGAACGGACCACATGATGCTCCTAGAGATCGCAGTGATTCCCAAGGCTATATTCAGATAGCTACAAGTAGCTTCATGTTCATGATTTTACAATAAAGAAAAGACTGAATGGGTACACTGAAAATTAGCCATCCAGCAGGAAACCCCTTCTCTCCAAGAAGAACATTGTTGCATGGACTAGGTTGGCACAACAAGACCTGAATGAATCACAATACTTCTGCAATAACGTCTTCTGGACAGAGGAAACAGAAGAAGTTGTTTGGCTTCAATGCCCAAAGAAATGTTTGGTGAAAAACAAAAAACACCATACAAACTTCTTACAATCAAAGATGGTGGTAGTGAAGTGATGATTTAGGCCTGCTTTACAGCAGGACCAAGGCAAAACACAATCAAGCCCAATGTGAATTTCCCTATATACCAGCTTATTATGGTAGAGGAAAAAGTGTCACTATCTTTTCAAAAGCGAAATCTTAACTGAAAGTGGATTATGTACAACACACCAATAAATCTATGTATGCATGGCTGCAAAAGAAAAGCATTAGAATTCAGAGACTGATAAGCCAAAATTCTAACCTCAACCCAAATTTAATTCTGTTTATAGCTAAAGCGGAGTTTCAAACAACACTAAGCTTAAGATACTTTGAGAAGGAGAGGATCAGAATCCTTTCCAGGTGATGAGGCTGATACAATGTTACAGGAAAAATGCACTTTAAGTTATTGTTACTAATGTGGGTTCCATTACCATATCAGAGGAAGCGCTTAATTTTTCCACAAACGCATACGGAACTTTGCCATAATTTATTAAGTCAAAAATCTACCAACTGGATGTGCGTCTGTGCGTGTGCCTATAAGGTCATATTTATCCACTTTTAGGGCAATAAAACAAAGGTCAGACATATATAATAATGTGTAAAGCCATATAATCTTAGTAGGATTCACTTTGTATTTCATGTCATTGTTTCCCCACTAGGTGTGCAGTCACATATCAAACTATATTACAGAAGTGACAACTACAGACATGCTTCTGCAGGGACTAACGCCTGGAGAGGACAATAGTGTTTTAGCTTCTTATCTGACATTTCTTCAAATTAATAATTCATGCATGGTAACCATGCAGAAGTGTGCTAGAGACTGGCTATGCTTGGGGTTTCTCCAAAAGAAAGCAGTTTTCCTACTCAAGGGACTGGGAATGTATGTTTTATCCTGGGATTTGTGGCACTCTATAATGAGCCCTGAAAATCTCCAACTGCCCAAAAAACATTATTGGCAGTATTAAAGTATCGAGGTTTTTTCCCCCTGGCAATAATGATACAGAACTACAGCTCGGTACTCCACCAAACACGTTCCAACTCATATTTACAATACAAAGAATACTTCTAATAAGCACCAACAGGTGACAGCAATTGAAATACTTAAATAATTTGAAAAATGAAATAATGTAGCCCACATAAATAGAATCTGTCAAAATAAAAGGGATTGCTTCCTGCCTACGGTATACACTAGAGTCAGACATCAAACCTAAATTAACCCACCCTGAAAATTTGTAGGAGAAATCATGTGATTAACGTAAAATAAGGTCAACCTTGACAGATGAGTTTGTTTTGGTTAGCGTTAGACTATGTAACAAAGAAGGTCATTTCTTATTAAGTCTTATTCGGAGACCGCTTTAGCTGTCTGTTGTGGAAATATCTATTGGGACCAATATATAGAGTGAGCTGTGGATCAGGCCCGCTGCTCTATGCTGTGCTTTTAGTCAAATTCACTTGATTACTTCAGATTCTAAATTTTTTTCCTCGTTTGTCACTCTCGTATAGCATAAATTCTTTACCATCCTTTCGATCGGATGACTTATCTTTCAACAACTGACATCAGGAACCTACTTTTTTCATTTAGCACACCATGGAAGTGCATATTTTTTTCTTATTCTCTCTCCTGTGTGCTGCTTTTCTTCTCAAATCCTCACCCTAAACCTCACATTCTGTGCTGCTCGACTCATTTGTTTCTTTCCCACCTGTTTTTTAGGTCTCGCCTAGGCTGCGCGCACCCGCTGCTCTAGGAGGGCCTTTAGCCATCGGTCTTCACTTTTTTCAAGCACTGCACTCGTGCTTGTGGCGGCATCCACCTTGCGGGAGCGAGCAGCGGCGCGGCCACGCTAATTACAAACATATGGCCGCTGCTCGCTCCCGCAAGGTGGATGCCGCCACAAGCACGAGTGCTTGAAAAGTGAAGACAGTGCTTTTTTTCCCTTCTGAACTGCTTGTCTTGGCGTGGCTTTCTTTTCTGAACGGGTTTAATTTTCAGGTTACACGTCCGGCGCCGCGCTTTTGCTTGTTTTCCTCGAGTGTACTTTCTGCTCGATGCCCTCTTGGTTTCCCTGGCTCGTTTTACTGACGAAAAGACCTTTCTCGGGATCGTAGACATCGCCCGATGTCCGACACGATTGTGGCACTCTCATTAGGGCTTCAGCAGGCCAATCCAAAGTTAATGGCGAGCAGGTTTTTGCGCAATTTGGATTTCACAAGGCACCTCACTCCTAGGCCATTCTAATGCATGGACTCGGCAGGCAGGAGAGTTACAAAGCACCCCGCGAGGCTAAGGTCATTTTGCATGTGAGAGCACGGGAAGCAGCGCGGAAGGGGTTTTAATTGCTCCGATCAAATGAAATAGGGATGGCATCTCTCCCTCCTCCTAGGCCTCAGGCTAAAGAGAACATCCTAGCCTCTGACATCAGCTCAGCGGGTCACTTGCTCTGACCGCCTCTGAGAGTCACAGCACAGCTGTTTTAAATACTGATTTAATATACTTGTTAAAAACGTACATTATTCAATAATTTGCAGCAAATTTAAGCTGCTGTTGATTGTATTCCGGGTCTCGAGCTCGACTGAAATGAGAAGCATCTCTGATTGGAGAAAACATTCTGATATCTGTAACTGAAAAAGGCATTACACTTTTGTTTCCTCGCAAAACCGCTTTCTGTGCCTCGCATCAGAACATCTTTTGCCTCTCACTAGGGCTTCAGCAGGCCGATCCAAAGTTAATGGCCAGCAGGTTTTTGTGCAGACAATTGGATTTCACAAGGCACCTCACTCCTGGGCCATTCTAATGCATGGACTCGGCAGGTAGGAGAGTTACAAAGCACCCCGCGAGGCTAAGGTCATTTTGCATGTGAGCACGGGAAGCAGCGCGGAAGGGGTTTTAATTGCTCCGATCAAATTAAATGGGGATGGCATCTCTCCCTCCTCCTAGGCCTTAGGCTAAAGAGAACATCCTAGCCTCTGACAGTTAAAACAATCTTTCCTCTCTCAAATGCTGCCCTGTATCGGAAGTCAACAAATCACACTTATTGGAAACCTTTTCAGGTCAGATTAGAAAGGTTTTCAATGCCGAATTATAGGGTGGTTCAACCACAGTGCGCCTTGGCAAAAACAACTCTTAAGTACATTCGTCTCTTTAGATCAGCGGGTCACTTTCTCTGACCGCAACTGTGAGTCACGGCATAACACACCGAGGCAAGGGAGTTTACCGTTATTTATCTAACTCACTCTCCCACTAACTCACTCTCCCACTAACTCACTCTCCCACTAACTCACTAACTCTCTCACTATCTAACTCTCTTTAAAAACACTAATTCAAACTCTCTCTCACGGACTCCCTCTCTCAAAACTAACTCTCTAATTTCTCTCTCTCATAGACTCTCTCTCAATAACTAACTATCTCTTTCTCTCACTAAATAACTCTCTCACTCACCAACTCACTAACTAACTCTCTCATTAACAAACTAACTAACCCACTAACTATCACACTAACTGTTACACAGGTACTATTTCCCAAGCTTCAGCCTCATGTTATTTATGCCCCCCCATAACAAAAAAAACGATAAGCAAGCAAGCATTGGCACACGCAGAAACAAGTTGCCAACATTTATAGGACAAAATTAGATGAAAACATTATTTATAAGTAATACTTTTTTAATATGGTCTTTCACTTGGACGTAATGCTTTCTTGGTCATATATAAGGTAACAAAAATGCTATCAACACTTCTTTATTATAACTTTTCAGCATTCTACAAACTAATGTACAACACAGCTTAAAAACATAAGCAAAGTCAACATCTCTAGCTAAACACTTATAAGGTCCCAAAGGCGAGACCTATTGGCTATGCCAATGCTTGTCTGTTTACTAACCACTGCTCTTTTGTTGATCCTCTGCCCCTTGCTGCTCACTTTTGCTCCTTTGTGCTTGGTGGCAGCGAGTAGCCCTCCCAAACCTACCCCCTTTTAAGTTTGTTGGCTTTTCAGATGTCCTGAAGGTGTGATTTACCACCTCCTTTCTCTAGAATGTACTTTTTACTTTACTACTCCAAGATGGTTGTACACCCTAAATGGAAAAAAGGACAGATGTAGCATCATGTAACATGCATATGTATACATTATCAAGCATTAGCAAAGCCAAAGGTTTAGCGAACGCATTTCAAAGGAGAGAACTTTTGGCTTTGCCAGCGCTTTTTTGTGTAAACATATTTCAATGACACCAATTCAGCAGTCACAGAAAAAATGCAATTAGGATCACTAGACAAGGGAATAACTAGCCCTCTCTCTGTAGCAGTGGAGTCACATGAACCAGCAAAAAAGGGGGGGGGGGGGGGAAAGAGTATTTCTCTAGAGGCTATACTTCACAGGCAGATGCCTTACATGACTGCTGTGAACTGGGTGCCAGTACTCACCAAAAGACTACGGCAAGAAACAGAAACCTGGTTGAAGGAGGAAACCTTTAACACTTCAGAGTCAGCAGGCTCGCATTTAAAGACAGGAAGAGCAGTGTAAAATCTTGTTATCAGATAAATCGTATAAGACAGGCAAGTTAAGACTGGCAATTGGTATGTAATCTTACCATATATACATTAGCTTTATACACTGTTCTTTCCCCCTCCTACACTGGTAAATACTGCCAGTCAGAGTCCAAATGAACAGTGAGAAAGGGAGTTTTGGCAACTGTAGGCATCAACAGAGCCTTTGTCGGAGATCAAAAACAAATGGTGATGTTGAGTTGTACTGCTTTAACGTTTTCGGCAGAAGTGTATATTCTAAACTAGAAGACAAAGATCCTTGGACCTCCTCCAAAGAAAAAGAGAAGGAAAGTCTAGAAAAATGAAGGTTCATGAAGTAATTAATATTTTGAAATTAAAGTGGCGGCGTCACGAAGAAACACTTGTGAATGACTTAAAGTAGAACACTACATCATATGTATACATTCACGATCCATGTCTGTAGTTAAATACCCAACCGTGAAATTAAAATACATTTTTTTTTTAAAAGCTATCGTGAACATTTGGACTAACTAGCAAAATATGTTTAAGCTCTGCTCCATAGAAGCAAGTTCACATTTCCAAGAACTTGGCAGCTAATCTATCATATCCGGAAGCTCAGCTTCAATGATGCTTCTTCCAGTTTAAGAATTTGCTCCACTATCACTGGAAGACAATTTCACTAATAGCAACCATGAGCTTTGTTTACCACACAGGTCAAAACCTGCCTAAGGCCCATAAAGTTGAGATCCAGGACACACTTCAACCTGTCGCAAACGACAAATTCAGCAATCACTAACAATTGTACCTTGGGGGTGGAGGAACCAGGACACCTACTAAGCACCCGTTGCTCTTCAAAAACTAGGAGAAAAGCGGTGGTTAAGATAGCTGGCTGTGTGGGGGGGGTGAATAGAGGGACATGGCACACGTTGAAGCAGACAGGGACCTGCACAGCCCCCTTCGTCTCTACCAAAATACAGATATACAAGGGGAAGGGCCACCAAGAAAGCAGGCAGGAGAAGGGATTGTGACAACCAATAGGAAGCAGAAGAGACATTCTATTGTAATGGCATCCAGACAACCCCTTAAACCCAGACGAGGTTCTGAAGCGCCTTCAACAAGGAAGTCCACTTTTAATAGACTGAAAAACTATAACCATAAAGAAAATATAAAACCCTGGAAATAAAATACAGCACCAACAAGCTTTAACTAACCCTGTGGGCAAGAACAAATTTAAAAAACGTTCTCCTCTTGCCCCTTATTACAACTGGCTGCGTGCGTCGCAGGTATACTCTGGTATATTGGCGGATAGGATAATGTTTACAGATCACCTCCTAGGTGATTCACATCTGCAAGATACAATGCGAATGCACATGGTAATGCTTGCACTCAATTAACAAAATACTACAATGTAAGATTGATGTTGCCCTCTCTCACCATCGTCTGACAGGAGTCTCCCACAACTCTGCTCTCTTCGGACTAGAATGGTCGGAACGTTAGGGCTCCAACACCAAGGGGATTGTGACTTCAGCCTTTATGACTCGCCTAGGGCCGAGTCTGCATAGCACATGGCGGTCTGAGGCCTGGAGGCATAGGAAATCTACATACCAGAAGTTCTGCACCCTCGAAGTCCGACAGCCTGCGAGGAGGAAACCCAACCCTTCCTGCTCGCTCGGCCATGCCTAAGATTCCGATCCTTATATAACCTCTTACAGTTGGTAGGGAAAGCCAGCCTGGGAAAAATCACTGCTGGAGTAAAGGTGTGCTATCCTATGTGGTGTGGCCATTTTCCCAACTTTCAACTACACTGTTACAAGACCCCCTTCCAACGTCCTCATTCATGTCATATTTACGACGATCTCAGCACTGATTTCTGGCAGGTCGTTCTGAACACCGCTGGAAAGTGATAGTGGCCTCACTTCCAAAAGGAAATGTAAAACAGTATTTCCTCTCTTTTAAACGTTATTACAAATTAGAAGCCTCCACCCGTTCCTCGACGGTGCTCCAATAGTTTATAGCCTGGTTTGGAATGCAGACGACCACCCTTATGCAAATTCATAAGTCAAAAACACACTCAGAGTGAAGGACAAGCAAATAGAGCATGAGTAATATTTAATATTGCCCCACCCTATACGTATGGTATGACTGTCTAGGACGACTGTGGTGTGGAACCTCAGGTGAATCATTCAGAAGACAGCAAGAACCACAAAAGCTGGTTTCAGTTTTGCAAAAGCATTTCTGTTAAAGGGATCACTATAGTATACACCAACACCTTACCAAAATCATTGGCAATGCTTGAAGCATTTCTCAAACTATTTTACAAACATCTCACAAATACGGGTAGCGAGTATCATAAAGCGAAGACTTCTGTGGGTTCACTGTGCTGAAAGAATGTACATTTCAGCTACAGAAAAGGATAGTGTTGGGTGGTGGAGGGGCGTTTAAGAGGGAGAACAAGAATAAATGTTTCTAAAATGTCAACTCTTTGGAGTATTGAAAAGAGAGTACGAACCGAACAATCAATCTAGGGTGTCAAACGCCTCACGGTGCAAAATAAATAAATACAAAAACAGAATCAAAAACGCCCAAGATAATCAACGGACCCTGGGCCTATTATATCACGGCCCGCGACTCGCTAAAAAAGATACTTGATAATTTCTGAAAACTGAGCCTATAAAATGCAGAGAAGGAGACACGTGTAATTCGAATATCCAGCTGTGAAGGATAGGAGGAAAGGGCTGCAAAGTTTAGCAGTGGGTCACACACTGCAATCAGTCTCAAAGTTGTCAAGACGCTGCAGCTTGACTTGTAGGCCGAAGGGGGTTCATCTATCCAACACTAATATGACTATACTGGATCCTTGGTAAAGGCAGAGTCATATTCTAGCCTCTACGTCGAGGACTAGCGTCACTGTGGGAAGGCCCATTATACTGCACTACATCCCTGAATACTTACTTCCTTTACGATTTGCACCCAACGATTCTCACTTCGATACCGAACGCTCCTCAACAGGAGTCAGAAGTTTCACAATCCTCGGCCCACGGATACAGAAAGCACTACCTAGGGCCATCAGCAATTAAATCAACTACCTTAAATTCTGAGAAATAATCATTTGTCGGAAACGTTTTGTGTCATAACGGAAGTGGCGGGAGGTTTATCATTTGGCAATTACAAAACACCAATTCATTTATTGTTCTCTGGGGCAACGCAGCACAGGACAAAGGTGGCAAGACAGGCAAAGAATAAAGTTTAAATGGTGTTTAGAATAACAGCAGGAAAGGGTGGCATTAATCCGAGAAGTCTGCTCCAGAGCTAAAGTTCTGAAACAGAGGAATAACACGGAAGTTAAATGAATTCTGAGCTAAGAGGGCTAGCAACAACGTTGGCAGTCAAAAATGCTTCTGGGAATGCAACGACTATATTTTTTTGTATCTAAAAGTAGGGTTGTTTGTTAGCTTTTTTTGTGGGTCAGCCAGCCATAAATTTGCGCCTGGTTCATATAATCAGTTCAGCCTCTGTGGCTGGGGTCTTTTAGCAGATAAGCAATTAGTATTCCAGGTGCGTTCTACCCCTTCTGGAGCAATTAAATCTGGTGTTCACATGGCACGATAAATGACGTAGTACATGCAGAAATCAACTCGAATGCCAGCTCCTGAACCGATTTTGAAAACATAACGGCCCTTAAAACTTTGATCTTAAATCTCCGAAGCCTTCAAATTGAATGAAAGCAATAATACAAAATCCCATAACAAGCACTTGGTCAAAATGAGTCGTTCACTAAAAAGAGGCACAATGTTGCTTAAAATGAATGTACCTGGCAACAGTCAATATCACGTGAAAAATGGCTTCATTAAGTTCTCCAACCTGTGCTAATTAACATGCAGCTGGTGAATCCGTAAACCGCGTTTATAACGACCCCTAAAATCAGGAAACACACTTTGCACAAATAAAACACATTTCTGCCCTTGTATACGACTTTATTTACTTTTGAAAGAGTGACATGTCTCAAGTAAAATAACATTCCCTTATAATTGGACTAACTCAAGATTAGAATAACGCTAAGGAACATGACAAACAAAAAGGTAGCTGCCACCCTGTCATGTTATAACGTACAATAGCAACTCTGACTGAATGGGAAATAACCCCCAACCGTTGGCAGTAAATATGAGGCCACTAATAGCAACAACACTTTCCACGCCCATCCGCCCCTTCTGAAACAGTTACAGAAATGGCAGTGCAACGCCAGTGGGGCTTCCTAAACTCCCTCAGAGGTATCCGGTATCCTCCACTCCTTGCTGCCTTCATCACTACAAGTGATACTCCCTCTCCCACTTACACCACCGGCCGCCTCCACCCTCAATGTTCCGCACAATACTCCACGAAGGGTCTAGCTTTCCTCGATCACTTTATTTTCGGGCTATTATACCTCATTCATAAACTGCAACGGTTGCACCCCAAACCCCACTAGACCTATGACGGTCTCTGTAGCCTCCTTCACTCAATACCTCTCCAGCCATTGTAACTGGTTACACCTCATTCATTTACACCATGGACCCTCCACCTCCCATGATGACGAGGAAGCTCTCCTCAGTATTCAGTCTCCCCCCTCCCTTAATACCCCCCACCCCCTCACCATGATTGCGGCTCGTTCTCTCCTCCGGTCTCTACCTCCGCCTGTCACTTCCTCTCCTCCCAAGGAGTTGCACATCCGGGTCGCCGCGCCCTGCGCCGCCCGCTCTCGTCGCAGCCAATCAGAACATGGCTCGCAAGCCATCGCCAAGTATGGAGCGCGCGGCAAGCACGCGACCTGACGCCTACGAAGGCGGGGCCGTGCTGAAGTGTAGTGGTTAATAGACAATGGGGCGTGGCCTTCTATGGTATATCCAGGAAGAGTAGCTGTGTAGACAGAGGGAAAAGACTACGAAAGAGCCTTTCCGGACAGTTCGGTGTCATCTTGAAGTGGGCCCGCTTTTTGTGAAAGTGTGGGAGTAAGAGGGAGGAGTTGTGGGGCGCAATGAGGCCAGCAGATTGTGTGTCACCTGACATACCATGTCACAGTGATCACAGAGAAATAGCGTCAGTCCTAGGAATAGGAGCACGTCTGAACTTGCTCAATTTTGACGGTACACTTCAGCATTCAGTGTTGTCCGTCGTCCGTATCACCGAATCTGCTGCACAGACCGCCGACAAATATATACATTTCTGTTTTCAATATATTTAATAATTGTGTATAGTTAATTGTAAAATACACACTGCGTAAATTATTACAGTATTGGGAGTCAAGGATGTGCGAGACGCGAATGCAAATACGCTTTTGGAGAAGAGAAGATTTTTTTCCTAGCATTAGCGATAAGAATTTCCAGTTCTATTAAGGATTGAGTCTCTTTCCTTACTATATTGTGACAGCAGCCAATAAGAAATGTTACATTGAAAAAACTACATTTCCCATGAACCTATCATAGTCACATGCACTAATAAAATGTTTTCTAGCTATCACATCAAGAAATTTCAAGTCTATCAAGTACACAGAGGCGATGATTATGCTTCTTTCTCTTTATCTACAGAAACACAGCAGCCCATGAAAACAATGCCCAGAAAAATACTACATTTTCCATGAGTCCTTTGGCCCATCTTCCACCAATCAGGACCCCCGCACCCTCCCCCCCCATATATATTGCCATTGTATTGTAATTGCATTTATATAGCGCTTACTACCCCTGACGAGGCGTCGAAGCGCTTTTTCGTCGAGTAGCACGCTACTCCGGGACCCATAGAGGATTAGTGTTGAATTAGTATAGTGAAACATGCAAGTACATTTTAAGTGGTGGATAGGTTAGTCAGTTATTTGGATTTGGAATGATAGCAGAAGGATAGAGGAGGAAAAAAGGTTTGTATTTATATAGCGCTTGTTACCCCTGATGGGGTGTTGAAGCACGCTACTCCGGAAGCCCATAAAGGATTAGTGGTGAATTAATATGGTGAAATATGAAAGTAATTTCAGTGGTGGATATTAGTCAGTTATTTGGAGTGAGAAGGATAGCGGAGGGATAAAAAGGGAAGAAAGGTTTGCATTCATATAGCACTTGTTACCCCTGATGGGTGTTGAAGCGCTTTTCTGGCGAGTAGCACGCCACTCCGGAACCCATTAAGGATTAGTGTTGAAAATTAGTATAGTAAAATATGAAGTAATTTGAGCAGTGGATATGTTATTCAGTTATTTGGGTAGAGAAGGGTAGGTTGCGGGATAGAAGAGGGAAAGAGGTTTGTATTTATATAGCGCTTGCTACCCTGATGGGGTGTTGAGACGCTTTATTGGCGAGTAGCACGCTACTCTGGTACCCATAAAGGATTAGTGGTGAATTGGTATAGTTGAATATGGAATTTGAGAATTGAACATGTTAGTCTGTTAATTTTGATTGAAAAGGATAGTGGAGGGATAAAAGAGTGAATGATTTTTTTTGTTTTAGTTCTTAGCAGTAGGAGGAGGCTTTTGGATGAGTAAAAGGGAGTTTTGGAGGGGAGGAGTCCGAGGGAAGAGTTTAGAAAGGTTTGTTTTAGGGGATCGGTATAGTAAAGAGGTGTCAGATGATGCAAGGAGGGGTAGAGTAGGAGAGAGTCTAGAAAGGGTTATTTTGGGGATCATTAGTAGTGGTATGGGGTTTGGGATAAATGAGAGTGTGGATGTAGAGGATATATTGATAAATGTATAGGATGAGAGATAGGGTAGTGCATTGGAAAGAGTAGTAGAGAGAAGTTTGAGATGAGTCAGAAGGTTGGGCTAGAAGATATATTGAGAGAAATATAGGCTGAGAAATAGGGTAGTGCCTTGGAAATGCTGAATTAGAAGAAAGTGATAAATATATAGATCCATAAGTACATTGAAAGTATATAGATACATAAAGGAGGTAAGTATATGTAGATTAAAGATATTGATAGAGGCACAGGAAGGGAAATAGGGTAGTGCATTGGATATGCTTTTTCAGGAGAAAAGTAACAGAGACACAGATTCAAGTACATGGAAGGTACATAGATGCACAATGGAAGTAAGTACATGTAGACCAAAGATGATTTTTATTTATTTATTTATTATTTATTTATTTATTATTATTATTTTTTCCCCTCTCAACAACATAATTATTCTACATGTTTATACAAAGCAATACACAAAGATAGGTACATGTCTATAGTGAAAACAAATGCTTATATACAGAGGGATATGCTGTAAATTTCTGTTTGCGTATGGTGCTTATGTGGGGAAGAGCCAATTCTTGAGTAGTTTTCTGAAGATAAGGTGGTTGTCAGTGGATCTTATGTTGGGGGGTAAAGAGTTCCATAGTTTGGCTGCTTGAACAGAGAAGGATGTGCCACCCATGGTTTTTCTCTTGTATCTTGGGATTTTGAGGCAAGATGCTCCTTTAGAGCGGAGGTTCCTCTGTTGAATGTGCTTGGTGATTTTATTCCTGATGAAGAGCGGTCCCATTCCACGTATTGCTTTGTGGGTGATACAAAGCAGCTTGAACGTGGATCTTCTGGCAACCGGTAACCAATGCAGGGCTTTCAAGGCAGGGGAGATGTGGTCTCGCGGTTTGATATGCAAGAGTAGTCTGGCAGCCGAGTTCTGAATCCGTTGTAGTCTTTTCATGGTTGTTAAAGGTGATCCGTGGTAGAGGCTATTGGCGTAATCGAGTTTGGACAGAACAAGCGAGATGGTAGCTTGGACCTTGTGCGGAAATCCCAAATGAGGGAAAATTCGTCGCAGCGTTTTTATAGTGACAAAGCTTGATCTTGCTAGTTTGTCCACTTGGGCATTCATCGACAGCTTGGAGTCCATGGTCATTCCGAGGTTTCTTACTTCCTTCGATACTTTAGGTGGTGATCCCAGTTCATTAGGCCATGCGGCAAGCGGGTTTGTAATGTTTCCAATCGCCACACGTGAGTATTTCCGTTTTGAAGTATTCAATTTGAGATGGCTCCAAGTCATCCACTGATCCACGGCTCTGAGACAGCTGAAAATTGGTGATTTTCCAATGTCTTTGGGGCGTTCCAGTTGAAGGAGTATTTGCGTGTCATCTGCATAGTTATAGCACATGAGGTGAAATTGATTGATCAGTACTGGTAATGACTTCATGTAAATGTTGAAAAGCATGGGCGAGATGATAGAACCTTGAGGGACCCCTGCTTTTGTGGAGTACGGTTTGGACAAGAAAGGTGGGGTATGGATGACATTAGTTCTGTTTCGAAGGTAGGACGCGATCCAGTCTAGAGCAGTTCCCTCTATGCCGGCTTCATAGAGTCTTTGTTTCAGAGTGTCATGGTCAACCGTGTCAAAGGCAGCCGAGAGGTCCAAGAGGAGTAGCGCAGCAACTCCGTTGCGGTCAACTGTATTTTTCAGGTCATCCCAGATGGCAAGGAGGGCAGATTCAGTGCCTCTTCCCGGACGGAATCCTGTTTGGAAGTCTGAGAGTATGTAATTCTCTTCAATGAATTGTGACATCTGGGCGAACGCTGCTCTTTCTATCAGTTTGCCCAGGAAAGGTCCATTTGTAATGGGTCTGCAGTTGTCAGGGTTCAGCGGGTCCAAGTTTGTTTTCTTCAGTAAAGGGCGTATGTGTGATTTTTTGAGTTCTTCTGGAAATATTCCGGTAGTTAAGGAATCGTTGATGATTCTTCTTACTGGAGTGGCAGCAGAGGTTGTTAAAAGCAATGTCTTGAAAGTTTGTGGTGGACAGGGGTCAGAAGGGCTGCCGGCAGGCCTGCTTGCTTTGACCAGGTCCATAAATTCATCGTGTGAGATGTGTTGGAAGGAACGGAGAGGCTTGGTTAGAGTATTCTTGGATTGTTGTTTTGCACAAGGGTTAGTGCTGGTGCTTTGTTTCTGTTTTAATTACGAGTCCAACGTGTCTGCTTTGTCCGTGTAATGATTTGCCAGTTTGTCTGTGAAATCTTGAGTAACAGGATGAGTTCCTTCTAGGCAATTTGGTTTGCGAAATTCATTGAGTATTTTATAGAATTCTTTATTTGCACATTTAGCGTTTTGAATTCTGTCTGAATAGTACCTTTTCTTAGCTTTTTTGATAGCTGACTTGTATAATCTGTTAATTTTTTGTAGGTGAAGTTTGTCTTGTTTGGCGTTTGTTTTGAGCCAGGTACGTTGCAGCTTTCTAATTTGTTGTTTTATGTCTTTTATTTCTATGTTTCACCAAAGTGCTTTTTTTCTTTTGTTCTGTTGTGTGGTTTTGAGTGGTATCAGGATGTCAAAAGCTTCTTGTAGCCACTCATAGTTTTTGAACAGAATTTATTGTTTCCAGATTTGTACTTGATGTTAGTTGTGTTTCTAAATGTTCCAAATTGAGTTTGTTCCACGGCCGATAGGTGGATGGATGTAAGGTAGTTTTAGGTGAGTCGCTTAGTGTTGTTTTATGTTGGAAAGCAAGCAAGTGGTGGTCCGACCATGTGACTGGAGTTATAGTTTGAAAGGTAACTAGTTCAGTATTAGCAAAAATGACATCTAGGATATGTCCAGCGGTGTGTGTCGGTTTGTGGACAATCTGATGGAGGTTCAGTGCGTCTAGGCCAGTGATTATTGTTTTTGGATGGGTCATATTGGGTTTGTCAAACCAAATGTTGAGGTCACCCAGAACGCATAGGTTGGAGTGTATTGTTATCAGGTTTGAAACTGTGTCTAGAAGTGCGTCTGGGAATGTCACCTTGCTAGGTGGAGGTCTGTAAAGGAGCAGGAAGTTACACACCTTGCTAGGTGGAGGTCTGTAAAGGAGCAGGAAGTTACAGGAGGAAGACGGTGTAGGATTGCATTTTGTTAGAAGAGCCTCACAATTCTTTATGGAGATGTTGTCAATTTTAGTGATATGTATTGTTTGCCTGAATACAACAGCTAGACCACCTCCTTTTTGGCTATACGATTTTGGGTGATTGTTTGATAGCCTAGAGGAATGGCTTCATGCAGGACTGGGGCCATATCCTCTCCCAACCCGGTTATGAATAGTATGTCTGGTTTTGCATCTGTGAGAAGGTCGTAGATGTGATGCTTGTTTTTAGAGAGGGATCGAGCATTTATTAGTAGACAGTTTAGAGAGTAGCTTTTGGTGATAGTGAGACTTTGTTTTGTAGAAGAGTGGTCAGTATTGTGTGGGTTTGTAGCAGGTGTGTTTTTAGAGCTGGCATTAGCTGTATTAGGATAGCAATCGTGTAGCTGTTCTGTATCATGTTCCTCATCCAGCATGCTAAGAAGGCATTTTGATGGGTCTGCATGTGTATGTGGTGGATATGGTGTTTGAGAGTGAGTTGGAGTGCTGTGTTGTTGTACATTGTTGTGAAGTAGACATGGGGAAGCGAAGTTGTGAGGTATGGCATGTTGCTTATATTGTTTGCGTGTGTTTAATGCGGAAGGTGTATGAGTCAGGGGTGGTGGTGCAGCATGTGGGTCATGTAGTAAGGTTCTAAATTGTCCAATGGATGAGAGGCGGTTAGAAGAGAGTTGCTGTGTTGCTGTATCTGTGTTAGGTGTGGTGGAAGAGAGAAAGCTTGGCATTGGAGTTGGTTCCTTTGTGTTGTTTGAAAGGTGGGTGTATGTTTGTATTTTGTGATGGTAAGTATTATGGGGTGTTGTGCTTTGAAGATCTTGTGCTGGTGTGTGTGATATGTTTTGTTTTTGAGGAGTAGTGAAAAGGGGTGCTGATGTATATGTTTCATGCAATGGATTTGGTTGTATAGTATTGTTTGTGAGAGGAGGTTGTACGGTAGAGGGGGTGGTGATGTGTTTATGAGTAGAGTGTATGATGTGTGTAGGTGGGAATGACGTAGAGGTAAGAGTGTTTGTCTTAGACTGGTTTGTTGCAAGAGTTAAAAAGTGTGGTGGTCTGCAGTGTGTGTGTTGTACGTTAGTGTTATTATGGTAGAAGGGAGAGGAGGGTGTTTGTTGGACAAATGATGGAAGGATGATTATATGTTTGTTAGTGATAAAAGGTGGTATGTTAGGTGTAATTACAGCAGGGAGCGTGTGTCTGGATGGGATGTAGTTATGTATGGTGTCGATTGGCGTTGTGTTAGTGATGAGTGTATTGGTTAGTGGTATAGGATAGGGTTGTGTACTGTTTGTAGGTGATGGTGCATATGTGTGGTAGTTGGGATAGTAGGGTGTATAGATGTGGTTTGGTTGGGTTAGTAGTGCATGCTGGTACATTAATCTGTGCATAGTGTTGTGCGTGGTGTACATTTGGTGTGAGTGTGTTGCTCTGTTTGTGGATGTGGATGGTGTGGGCTGGGTGTTGCTTAATGGGATAATGGGCAGCATTTCTGGCCCTGGCCCGTCTCGACCAGGCTCAAACAGGCAACTGCCCTTGTCCTCTCTGCCCTTAGCCTCGACGCCCAGGCTGAGACGCCCTAACCCTGGCCTTTTATAGCCCTAGTAATCAGGTGACCCCGTCAGTCAATGGGAACCCTAGCCCTAACACTATCCTATCACAACACTAGCCCTAAAAATCTAGAACCAATAGGAGACCAGGACCTTACAGCCAATCTTAGCCCTAGTCCAAGCACCCAATCAGTTCAAAACCCTGATCTCTACGTCCAATAGAGGCCCTAGCCCTCCCAGTAGTCCCAACCCTAGTCCAAGCAACCAATGGGACAGGAAGCCCTAGTCCCTACTTCCAATAGAAGCCTAACCCTAGTTTTAGTCCCACACCTAGTCCAGCAACCAATAACACCAGAAGCCCTAATCGCTACTTCCAATTAAAGGCCTAACCCTAGCCCTAGTTCCACCTTAGTCCCAACAACCAATAACACAGGAAGCCCTAGTCCCTACTTCCAATAGAAATCATAGCCCTAGTCCCAACCCTACATTGATTGAATCACAGACCCAGAAACCAATCAGAACCCTCAAATACCCAACCAATGAGGACACTAACCCATATCCAATAGAAACATCAGATACAACCACCAATCAGTGTATACATGTACCAACCACTAGCAGACTATATAAGGTCCCAGCAACCTCAGACAAGGTTTGCTGGCCAGGGAGTTGGAAGCTGCTTCTCCTGTTCAGAATCTCCTAGGAGACAGACAGGCTCAATCCACACTTTGGACTTCTGCAGGTAAAGGCCTCACAAACTTGAAATCTAACAATACTGTTTGAATAAAACTTTACTCCCTCTCCCGGCCAAAAACGAAGTGCACAGTCCCTATTAAACACAGTTTAAACAGCTCACAGAAGCACCCTCTGATGTAGAATATCCCTGTTGCTGGGGGAGGCAGGGGGGCTGGTTTCACTGGCTTGATAACACAAAATGGTGGCTGGGGGTGCACTGTTGAACATTCAGGTCTTAGCACAGAGCAAAGGAGAAATTTGGAGGGAAAACTGAATAGTCACCAGGAGTGAGAGGGAAAACTACAGAGTTTGGACTGCAAATCCCACAATTCAACACGTTAAATGGAAGCAATCATGGGCAGGAAAACCACAAGTTTAACACACAAAACAGGTGATAAAATATGCAATCACAGGCAGGTTAAAACTACAATTTTAAACTGTAACAACCACAGGCAAAGACAGTAATCACAGAAAGGGAAAATCGTTTTTTTAAAAACTTGTTGGGGGGGAAGAGACAGCACTAGTCTGCCTCCTTACCACTTCCTGGACTCTGCTCACTGCAATCTGGGGCACAGGTAGGCTGCAACTCACAAGATGGAGGAGAATGATTTGGGGTGCACCCAGCAAAGCCTTCAGGGGCCTGGGCAGGTGTGAGGGGAGGGCTCAGAGTTGCCTGGTAGCTGAATAGCCAATCCCCAGTCCTAGGCCTGCTGGCCTGGGGTCTGGGGGAGCTGCTTCTCCTGTTCAGAATCTCCTAGGAGACAGACAGGCTCAATCCACACTTTGGACTTCTGCAGGTAAAAGGCCTCACAAACTTGAAATCTAACAATACTGTTTGAATAAAACTTTACTCCCTCTCCTGTCCAAAAAACAAAGTGCACAGTCCCTATTAAACACAGGTTAAACAGCTCACAGAAGCACCCTCTAATGTAGAATATCCCTGTTGCTGGGGGGGAGGCTGGTTTCACTGGCTTGATAACACAAAATGGTGGCTGGGGGTGCACTGTTGAACATACAGGTCTTAGCACAGAGCAAAGTAGAAATTTGGAGGGAAAACTGAATAGTCACCAGGAGTGAGAGGGAAAAACTACAGAGTTTGGACTGCAAATCCCACAATTCAACACGTTAAATGGAAGCAATCATGGGCAGGAAAACCACAAGTTTAACACACAAAACAGGTGATAAAATATGCAATCACAGGCAGGTTAAAACTACAATTTTAAACTGTAACAACCACAGGCAAAGACAGTAATCACAGAAAGGGAAAATCGTTTTTTAAAAACTTGTTGGGGGAAGAGACACCATAGTCCTTCCTCTTTCTTTCCGAAACAACCAGCTTCAACCATAAATCAAATGATCCGATTCAAATGTGAGCCAACTTGGTCCAACATGACCCGATTGTAGCATCCTCCCCGGCCTGAGTACCTGCCAGTGACTACGCCACAAACCGAGCTGAGTTTTACACGTCTTTATTCATCTTGGTGTAACTGCAGTCTCTACATTCTAAACCAGCCTTCAATGCATTCCGTGCTAACATTTACGACACAGTTTTATGGAGTCCCTCAGGAGCAAAAAGGGTTCCATCATTTCTAACTTGCAAGACACTACATCTCCTCCTCTGTTAAATAAAAAAAGTAAACATTTTTACAAAATATATAGATAGATAGACATATACAATTAAATCTCTTTAATCATTCTTTTTTGTACTTTAATTGTCCAGGATCTGCATCAGCGGTGTAGAGGTAACAGCAGTCACTGATGGTTCAGTCCCAGTTTCTCCTTCAACAGTTAGATCTGATGAACGATTAGTTAAAGGTCTAAAGTGAGAAGAGTCTCTGGTAATAGACTTTCCAGGGCGATGGGCAGTCACCATGTATGCTTTGGTAGACAGCACTTGAAAAGGCTCTGCATCGAATGGAGCATTATGTTTTCTTCTCTGCATTTGTCATGCGAGCACTCAATCTCCCTTCCTCAAGATGTTCTTCGCACATCCTCTTGGGTCAGCATATGTTTTAATCTTTTGTTTGTTCACCAAGTCTTCCTCATGAGTTGCTTTCTCATCTCTCTTTTTCTGATTGGTCCATTGAGGCAAATTGGTGTTCATTGCTCTCCTGAACATTATTGTCGCAGGACTTTCACCTGTGGTCGAGTGGGGTGTCGAACGATAAGCTCTCAAAGTAGAATTCAACACAGTTTTCAAATCGAGCTTCTCAAGATTAGCACACTGCACAACTTTTTTTTAGTGTACTCATAAATCTCTCAACAAGTCCATTGGCCTGCGGCCACAAAGGTGTGCTCTTTTGATGCTTTATATTCAAATGCTCCAAGAAATCTTTAAACTCTGGACTATTGAAAGGCGGGCCATTGTCAGACTTCACTATGGGTGGAACACCCCATGTCGCAAAGATGCCATCTAGTCTTTCTATGACTTGTTATTGAGTAGTAGATGAAAGATCAATTAAAGGAAATCGTGAATACTCGTCCATAATCACCAGCAGGTGAAGTTCATTGTCGAGTAGACCAAAAAAGTCAATGGCTATTCTCTCCGATACATGCTTTGGGAGTTCGAATATGCTCATGGTTTGATGATTAGTTTTTATAGAAAGGCAGTTGCATAGATAACAGGCCTTTAATTCCTTTTTAACCCTGTAATCAAGATAAGGAAACCAGACACGGTCTTGGAGAGCTCGTTTTGTGGCAACGATTCCACGATGTCCTTCATGGGCCACTTCAATTATTTTCTGTCTCGGACTCTTCCAGAATCAGAATTCTTGACCCTCGTGGTATAACCTCATCCTGCGTTAATAGACAGTTCATCCTTGACATTTTTGTGTTTTTGATATTCATTATCACTGGTGAGTGGTCGAGAGTGTTGGTTCCACAACTGATGTGTAATTATATTCTTCAGCTTTAACATGTCACTATCATGGCTTGTGGCAGTGATAATCTAGCCCAATGAAATAGCCGCTGGTGTATTTGATTTTACATTGAAATTGATATAGGCCTCAGCCATCTTGGAGGGAGTACTGTGACTTTGTATAGGTACTCTGATAAAGTAGTCAGCTGGGTTCTGATCTTTCCCTGGATGTTGCACAATGGTGTAATTATACTCCTGTAACTGTAATCCCCATCTTTCAAATGCCAAATACAGTCAGTAAAGCTTGATGATCCATTACTAGCGTAAAAGATTTTCCGTATAGGAAGACATGGAAATGTTCACAAGCCCATACCACAGCTAAGCTTTCTTTTTCAAGTTGTAAGCATGCTCTGTATGAGACAAACTTCTACTTGCATATGCCACAATATGCCTTCGAGCATTCGAGTGTCTGCTGTGCTGTGCAAGGATAGCGCCTAACCCGAAGGGGCTAACATCAACAACAACCTCTATATGAAGCATAGGATTAAAGTATGCTAGTTCTGTAGCATTTTCAATGGATTGTTTAGTTCTTTGAAAGTTTTTCTTACATTTATGTGACCAATGAAATTAAACATTCTTTCTTGTTAAGTCTCTTAACGGAGCACTTACAGTGGCAAAGTCTTGAAGGTATCTGGAACAGTAACTAACCATGCCAAGAAATTAATACACCAAAGAAACATCCTGTGGGGGATCAGCATTTGACTATGCTTGTACTTTAGCAGGATCTGGTGTCATACCCCATTTGAAAAGATATGGCCAAATAATTTTAGCTTTGTCTTATGGCACTGTAAGGAAGATCTTGCCCCTCTCTATGGATGTAATAGCAATACCCCAGGGAACCCCAACCCGACATCCATATTACCCCTAGTTTACCTTTCTTGTCCCAGCACGACGAGCAGCTCCCCTCCAGGAAAGTAGAAGAAAAAGGAATTACGTCGTCCATCGTGGATCCGCTGACGATAGAAGGAGGCGGGTACATAAGCAACGGAAACCAATCAAAGTGGGAGGCGGAAGGTAAAGAGGCGGCAACCGGATTGGAGGAGGTGGACAGAAAGCGGTACCCGGAAGACGCTGAGGAGTGGAGTGCGGACGGACGAGAACGGCAGGAGGAGAAGACGCCATCCTATTTGGTTACCCGGGAGGACTGCGGAAACACCTCCGGTAATTGTGAACCAGGGAGGATACCGACGGCCGCCCCAGAAGCCGCGGAGGAAGACACGACCCAGGAAGCTTGGAGCGATGAGTGGTGGTCGCCCCCGGAGGCGTAAACTCCCCGCCGCAACTCCGGAGAGGGTTGTGGCTATTGCGGTATGTGTCGGAGGAGGGAGGGAGAAAGGAAGGGCTGGGGCTTAAGGATAAAAGCAGCAAGCTAGTATTATTATTTGAGAGGATTGCTCATGTCTTTTGTTATTTTGTTATTTATTCTCCTTGATGTTTTCCTTTTCTTTTTTCTTCTGCAGGAGTGTGGGTTTTTTTTTTGGAAGGAAGGTCTGTCGCAAGCAACCATAAAGTGAGTGAGACTAGGACGTGAAGCAGAGAAACAGTTGGCTTGTAGGGATCTCTACGACGTAGGAGAGAGAAACAATAGTGAAAAAGGGCTAAAAGGTGGGGGGACATCTGGCATAAAACTACATCGACTAGGAAGGAGTGGTGATTGAGGTTGCTTCCTTTACCTCCTCTTCGCACATTCTCTTCTCTACCACCAGAAAACCGTCCCTTCCTAAGATTCACAGCCCTTATCAGAAAAGAGTCCTTACAAGCACTCTAGGGTGTGGTGCAAGAGCATATCAAGGGCATGACATTTAAGGGTTTTTCCCCTTATCTTCTTTCATGCTCCCCGGGAGTGAGCCACCACGGAAACATGAGCGCACAATAAAGGAAAGCAGAAAAAGACCAGTCGTAAGAAGAAAGGAAAACCAAAGCCGTCATCGCCCGTCTTACCTATCCATACAGACTTCATGTTTTATGTTACTCCTATACTACTGTTGACTGAGTTCATTTAAGAAATAAAATAAAAAGAACTCCAAAATTGATAGACACATCCAGCCTCCCAGATTTGTTTTTCGCCCATCCCTCCGACAGGCACTCACACTTGTCTGCATTCAAAGTCAAACCTGCTTCAGCAAGCAAACAAATTTGTGTACGAGCTTTAGCATGTTCCTTTTGTGTAGCTCTGAAAACCAATATGTTATCGCTGTAATTGAACGCATTCATGACAAGCTATATTACATCAAATGACCTTAGTCTTTTGTATCTAAACAGACCAACGTGTAGAACATGTTGTAATGTACCTTTAATTATCTCCAAGCTCCAGCTGATGATATCCTTTATTTAAATCAAATTGGGAGAAGACCTTTGCACCATTTAATTGCGTTATCATGTCAGTAGTATGTAGACCTGGATGTTGTTTGCATTCAACTGCCTTGTTTGCCTGATGCATGTCAACGCATATTCGTACAGCTCCTTCACACTCCTTTTTAGTCATTACCAATATGGGAGAAATCCATGACATTGAACCAGTTGAACATTCAATAATGTCATGCTTAAGTAATGCTTCAAGTTTTTTTTTTCAACAGCTTCTTACAAATGAAAAGCAATTCATCTATGTCTCTGAGCGGGGGGGCGTGGCTTGGCCGGCTGCAAGATGGCCGCACTCTAAGTGGGCTCTGCCGGCCAAGCTTCAATATCCGCCATAATCCTGCAGGATATCACTTCCTACCTGCACTTCGGCATCGGACCCTGCATCCCCACCGTGAGAGGCACCGACCGGAGCTGTTTCTGGGCTCCTGCTCGGCTGGGCGGCTGAGCAACATCGTCGGGTGGCGGCGCCCGGCTTGGGATCCGGCTCCCGTGTGGGCCGCAACAACTCTTCTCCCGGGCCGCGCTGGTTCCTGGCGCCGCCCGCTGCAGGCCGGGATCAGAGGTTCCGTCCACCAAGCCTCCCGGTGAGTGGCGCCGCTTCGGAGGCGATTGCTGGCGTGGTTGGGGGCCCGCGGGCCGAACCCCCGGGTCCGGGAATTTACGGCTTTGCCACTGCCGCTTTGCCCCGCCTCCCCCAGCCGTCTTTAATGGTGGCTGCCAAAGTCCGGACCCGGTGATGGGGGCGGCTGACCCCCCGTGCCTCCCTGCCGGCCCTGCCCCCTGAGTGCTGTGCCCCCCCCTGCTTGCCCTTCGCCACTGCCTGACCGGGCTGACATCCTAACGTTGCTGCCTCGGCTCCGCGGCCTCTTTCTGGCGGCCCGCCCTGACGCTGCCTTCAGCTCACCAAATCGCTGGGCCGAACCTTCCACGCCCGAACCGCGGCATCGCCTGGCCCCTGTTACTGGCGGAGCGGTCCGAGCTCCCATCCTGTGTGGTCTTGCCTTGGTGGGCTCCCGGCGCCGGACTCGTGTGGGGCGCTGCACCGGACTCCTGCAATCCGCTACTGGTCGCTGCGGCCATCTGCTGGGACTCTCCTTCACAGGGCGCCCTCCTGCTGCTGGCGCGAGGTGTCGTGGGCACCCCCCGGCCGCTGACTAGGTGGGGGGACCCGCCTGAGTCTAGCCTCCCGGCCTGTGTGATCTGCTGCTGGTCGCTGCGGCCTTTGCTGGGGCTCTCCGGCACTGGGCGCCCTCCCTTTCCTGCTGTTGGTGTGAGGTGGCGTGGGTGCCCCCCGGACGCTGGCTGAGGGGGGGGCCCGCCTCAGCCTTGCCTCCCTGCCAGTGCATTCTGCTGTCGGTCGCCGCGGCCTCTGCTGGAGCTCTTCTGCACTGGGTGCCCTCTCTCTCCTGCTGCTGGTGCTGTCTTGTGGTTTGTGGCCTCCTGGCCTGCCTGGATACGTTGGCATAGGCCTGGCTGCCATGATGTCTTTTGCGCACGTTACTCTTAGCCGTTGTTCTGTCGCCCTCTGCTCCTGCCAAGTTATTTTACAACTGTCTGCATTTTCTGTTTCTCACCTTTTCTCCTGTTCCTTTTGGGCTCCGTCTGAACAACAGTTACAAGGTCGAAAAACACGTCCCTGGTTCTAGCTGATATGGCCAGTCCCTCGCACCTAGACATAACACTATGTACAGCTGCCATGGGGAAATTGGTGGGCTTTTATTATTGCGTTTTTCCCTCTTGAGAGGGACTTGAAGAAAACCTTTCCAGGGAGAAGAGATGTGATTGTCTGCTGATGTAGTTCTTGCATCTAGAGACTGAGGTATGGGGGTTCGCTTGTCAAAGCCCAGAGGTCTTCTATTTTTATAATAAAAAGCTATTAGCACGGGGAGGGTGGTAAGGTCATTCAGCCCTCTATCCACTGCTTTATGAAATGCTTTCCCCGTTAGTATTCTATGGAGTTGTAACTATGCTGATTATATTATTCTTATGCATTATGCTGATAGTACTGTCACGTGTACTGTATCTTAGAGCACGTATGTTGAAATAAACATTTTAACCTATACTGTGTCTCTTCTTACGCCGGTTGTGGACAGGTATGAGTGAGTGACGAAAGGGTGTTCTTGCTACTGCGAGTCCTGAGAGAGAGATACCGTGTTCTGGGTTGTCTAATCATTGGTACATTGTTGCTAATGGGACGCTAAGGCTAGTTGGGTTGGGGTTTTAGGTGCTAAGGTTTATGTTTGGCTCACCACTATATTCCGAGGTCCTATTATCCTGTGCATAGCTCTGTGTGTGTGCAGAATCCCTATAACATGGCGCAACCAACGAGTGGGCTGCTTATCTGCGAGACGCTTGAGTAGTGCTTGTGCTTGTCCACAACACCCCTCACGGACGCTTCCGGAAGCGTGTGTGACGGTTATACCTCCTATATTGACGTTTTTATAGGTTCTTTCAAGCTTGAGGTTGTTAAAAGGTTTCTAAGCTAAAACCCTATTTGTGCTGCCTCATTTTAGATTGTCGACTATTTCTAGCCTACAATGGCTGTTCAAATCGCGGCACATAGCCGTGCAGCGCTCCGGACACACTTAACAGTGTATGGAGTGCCTGACGCGGGTGTCAAGCTGATCTTTGTGGTGCAGGCCGATCCGGCTTTCCACTTTGAAGTGTTCTACTCTTGGATCACGTTTCCAGCGGTGGATGGGACGGACAATCTGTTCCATGAATATACAGCCACCGTAGTTCCTAATCACTATAGACCGTATAGGAATCTTGAAGTACCGCTCACGGCTTGGCAGCACCGTGTTTGGTTTGATGGCGCCCTCCCCCAACCGGTTACCACTGTTCGTTTAGGCCCCTTGTCTATTGATGGGGCCACTTGGCCTGTTTTGGCCGGGTACACCCCACATCCGCAATATATGCAAATACCAGTCTCTGATCTGCGCAATATGTATTCGGCTTTGGTGCGAGTGCATCGGGCTTTAGTGCAATATGTTACAGGCAACATCCAGGGGGCCCCACCTGGAGTTGCGGGCCATCCAGCTGCTGCAGGCGGAGTGACCATAAGTCCCGTCATGGTGAACTCAGTGATGGGCAAACGTCCACAAAATAAGGATGATTTACCTTATTGGCTTGCAGAAAAATTTGACCAGTTGGAGGCAGTTTTTCCAAACACGACACCAGTGGATAAACATAGAATTCTTACAATTAGTTTGCCAAAGACTTAATCCCCGAGTTGACAGCATGCAACAACTGGGGTAGGGTATTCGCAGCAGTTTATTCGAAGTGTTTCGGCACTCCTTCCATGACGGTTCTCCCCTCTGTAATTAAAAAGTACAGGATGAACATGGCCCTGAAGCGGCTGTGGAATTAGGGATGAGAATGTTGGGAGTGTTCGAAGTAGTAGCTGAGCTGATCCTTGCGAATGTCAAGGGCGATGCAGTGAACTTTCAAGTAGCTAATGCTTTGGCTTTAGTCCCAGAATTGGACAAGCCGCGCGAATTACCGAAAATTATAACCCAGGCTTATAAAACTATTGGCCGAAATAGCCTGGGCAATAAGCCTTTTGCAAAAACAAACACAAACACAACAACAACAACCTAAAACTCAATCTGAAAAAGATGAGAAACCAGTTTTTACTAAAAAGAGCTGGAGGTTGAAAAAACAGGGTAAGCAACAGAAGAAGCCGGGGTCGCGAGGCGCATCTCCTGTTTCTGTCTCTTCTGAACGCACATATGATTTGCGCGATAGGGCGAGACTTAAATCTCCGGATAGGTTTCAGATCCCTGATACGCGTTCTCCTCGTTCTTCACAGGCACAGACAACTTCGCAAGCCAGTGGAGGGGATCGCCAGGATAGAGGAAGGGGTCGAGAGGCTCCCCAGGGACGAGATCAACCTCAACAACAGGTCAGAGGGAAAGCAGAAGACTTTCAACGTTCTCGCCCACAATTTCAGAAGAAGAAAGTTGCCGCTGTAACAGCGAAATATGCCACAGACGGTGAGAACGAGACTCCTGAATTGGACGTGGGCAGTAACCCTCCTAGACAGCGCCGCGGAAGTTACCATAGTGCGGGAGGCGCTACGTCCTCATATGGAGGTGACAGCAACTGAAACATTCATTACTGTTGAAACAGCAGACACCAGAGTGGCACCCCCTGACAGACTATTTAATATTGTCATCCAAATTGAAGGTGATATACAGCGTGTAATTAAAGGGATTTTTGGGAAAATCTGACCTCTTCATACGACATTTTGTTAGCAGAGGCGGATTGGCCACCCCCATTCGTACTTGCTGCGCGTAAAGGGGAGGAGGCAATCCTTCCGAGCTTTTCTCGACATGTCCCAAAGGACAAAGCGGAGGCTCTTGCAGCTGAGTGGGCTGTGTCCCTGGCTCCTGCGTTATACCGCAACCACGTGGGTTGGGATGAAGATTCTCCCCCATGAGATACCTTTACGGTCCCTACCGCAGCCACAACCCCAATATCCCATTAAACGTGAAGCCAAAGGCCCGTTTCTGAAATTCTGACGCAGTTAGAATATCAGGGAGTAATAGAAACATGCGTATCACCCATGAATAATCCCCTTTTCGCGGTTTCTAAACCCGATGGATCGTACCGCCTAGTATTGGATTACCGGCATTTGAACTCTCATTGTCGGACCTTTGCGGTGCAAACTACCCACAGTTCTGCGCTTGTAGACAGTCTTGTTCGTAAAAAATATAAAACGACACTTGACCTATCCAATGGATTTTACACGCACAACTTAGCCACGGAGTGTAGCCAATGGAGCGCTTTTACCTCCGGTGGTAAACAGTTCAAATTAAGGCGATTCCCTCTGGGCTACAAAAACAGTCCAGGAGTGTTCGCTGCCCGTGTTGTCTCTTTGTTAGACGGCATAGACCCAGATGCATGTTCATACGTCGATGATATTTACCTGACAGACGACGAGTTATACCCGCATCTTTCCAGAGTGGACCGCATTATTCTAGAGTTTGCGGTATTAGGTTATAAGTTTAACTTTGCCAAATCACACATTGCTGAATTAACAGTTTTGTTTTTGGGCTACGAGCTCAACAATGAAGGTAAGGGCTTAGCCCCCCACTTTTTGGAAAAATTTGCACTTTTGTGCCCTCCTACTACTCTGAAAAAACTTCAGTCTTTGCTGGGTTTCCTGAACTTCGGGCGTACTTATATTCCCGAATACGCCCAGCGTATCAAGCCATTGTATGCCTTGATACAACCAAACTTTTCGAAGTCTTGTTGGCTTCCGGAGCATTCCTCCATTCTGCAGTCTTTGCAGACAGCCCTTCTTGAGTCTAGGTACCTGTTGACGCGTGATAACCACACAAACCTGGTGATTAGAATAATTCCGGGGGCAGTGTGTTTCACGTATTTAACCTTTAACGAGGGTGACACAGTACCAATCGCATACAAGTCACATCTGTACACGTCCGCAGAACTGCGCTTTTCATCTGTGGAGAAAGTTCTGACTGCAGTGCAAATGGCGATTCTGAAGGAGCGCGCTCTGGCACAGGGAAAGCGCATTCTAGTGGTAACACCCTATCCTGCTCTAGAAGCAGTGACAAAGGCAAGTGTACCGAACTCTAAAGCTTTGCATCCCCGTTGGATACAATGGGCAACTTCTTTGACGGCTCCGGATGTCACATTCATTTTTGATTCTTCACTACAGACTCAGGAGTTTTTACAGTATGAATTCTTTCATCCTCCTCCTCTGTCTTTATTGCCGCTTGAGGATTACGACTGTGTGATCTACACCGATGGTTCGGCACAACCGGCCACGGGGTCCAAGCATGCTTATTCAGCCGCATGTGCTATTGTTGCAGGTACCTTTGTGAACGGAGAGTTCAAGTCCACTGTAGTGCATACTCAAACACTCGGGGACAGTACTGCGCAATTGGCCGAGCTGCGCGCATTGGTGCTTGCGCTTGAATTCGTAAATCCGGATGTGACCACACTTATTGTATGCGATTCTTATTACTGTGTTCAATCATACAATGACAATCTATTCTTTTGGTCACAAAACGACTATAGAGACGCTAAAGGTAGCACAATCAAGCATAAGATGCTTTGGGTTCGGGTGGCAGAATTGAGACAACGTTTGCCACTCACACAAGTGGTTCACACCCTAGGCCATCAGCGGGTGGGCGCGCACGCTGTTGGTAACGGTCTGGCAGACGAAGCAGCCAGATCAGCAGTAGTCCCGTGTTCAGTAGCAGCAGTTACCAGATCCATGTCAAAAATTGACACCGATATTTTGGCCGCTATTGTTGCGACAAAGGAAGGTGCTAATTACCCTAGGGGTTTTCCTTCCAAATATTCTTATCAGTTAGGTCCCGAACAGGCTCCTTATGTAACAATACCAAGCGTTGGTGATCGGCTGATACCCAACGCGGATCGCAGACTTTCCTTGATAACGGCAGCACACGAAGGCATGGCTTCGGCTCATGCTGGAGTGTCTGCGACCGTTTCCATCTTGCAGCAGCGGTACTGGTGGCGTGGTTTATATAAAGACACCCGTACTTATGTGCTTTCTTGTGACGTGTGTCAACAGATTAAGCCTTCTACGGTTACACGACCACCACAGACCTCGCTCTACATTTCTAACAGACCCTTTGGGTGTGTTTACTTGGATCACTGCGGTCCATTTTCCTCAGACACTGCCTATAAATATATCTTAGTGGCAGTGGACTCGTGCACACGTTTCATCTGGGTCTGGCCACAACGGAGTGCTGACGCTCGAAATGTCATCAGGGATTTGCGTGTCTTTGTGGGAATCTTCGCATGCGGTACCTTCCATTCTGACCAAGGTCCAGCGTTTGCCTCTAAGGCGTACAAGGACGCAATGGGTTCACTGGGGGTACGGGTGAAATTTTCGTCTTCATACAGACCTGAGGGTAATTCAATTGTGGAGCGAATGAACCGTGATTTAAAGCAATCCTTGACAGCTAAGTTCTTAGGTACTGGCAGGAACTGGCTGGCCCACTTGTATACCATACAACGTGCACTTAATAATCTCCCTAGAAGATCTCTGGGTGGGCGGACCCCATACGAAATGCTCTTTGGCATAAGAATGTTTGTGCCTGACCTTGATGGTCTAGACATGGCGGCGCAACCCGCCAAGTTTGATGTAGATAACCATTCTACTATGTTACAGGACTTACAAGAAGCCCGAGACAAACTTGCAAACGCACATTTACCTTCAGCCACAGATACTGCCCTGCAGATTCCGGTTGCCGGCTGGCTTCCGAAGATTGGAGACCTGGTTCGAGAGAAGGTGGAGAACAAGAAAGAATTCGGCCCCTCTTATCGTGCACCGGTTCCAGTCCTGGGTTTGAAGGGAACACGTACAGCCATCTTACCACCGCTTCCTGGTCGCAAGGAGAACAGATACATCTCAGTGGAAAATGTCAAGCTACAACAACTGGCCGATCCTAAATAGTGTTACACCAGCGGTCTCTTGTCCTGCAATTTACCGGACTTGTGTTCGAGGCCCTCCTGCCCGAACGGTCACTGATGTTACAATTGAGATGATTGATTTGCCTGAAAGTATACTCGAACCTCCAGTTACCCCCTGCATGGACGAGAACGAGTATACCTATCCCGAAACAGAATCTGTGGCTCATTTACCAACAACGCCACTGAGTCCGACACGTTATTCTTTTGACTCGGATTCTACCACGTCGATTGTCCCGTCCAAAGTTCAGTATTTTTGTATCCTGGTTTAGAGACAATTTTTTGATTCCCCTTGGACATACATTTGGTTGGTACTTTTCTTGATCTTTTTGTTCATGTCCATTGGCTTTGTCACGAGTGTTTTTTCTACTGATCAATGGTCACTATTTGCCTGAACGCTCTGCAGTGAACAGTGTTGCTGGAACTATGGCTCCACATTCCTCATCTCACATCATGAAGCGTGACCACACATTGGTGAACATTTCAGCTTTTCCAGTTGCTGATGGCATCGTATGGGATGCGGTAAATTTTCAAATTCATGGACCAACAGAAGTTATTAATGTACCGAATGTCCTTCGAGTTTCCATGGGTGATGTAGTAAAAGTAATATTCATTCTGATGATTGGGATGTGCATGCAGTTGAAGCATTGTTTGCTGATTTGAAATATTATGCTTCATTTAATGCTGAGGATTTATATATGAATTCTGAGAATTATGCCGATTTATACTGTTACCAGCATTGGGGCAACCATTTTGTCCATAAACCGAGTGCACTACGTAGCCCTGTGACCTACACTCAATGGGAACATTGCCCAAACCCTTTATCGGGTAGCTCCCGGACTCTTCGAAATAAATTTACTTATTTCACTGATTTTAATAGATCGAACCCTGGGTCCTATTATTTTAAATTACCTGCCCCTTTCACACAGAAATTCATGTTGACCCACACTAAATTGCTTTATTCGAGTTCCTTTTTAAAGGCCTTGACTGTGGGTGGTTATGAATACTGGACGGAAACTGTGGATTTGAAGTCAATCTGGGGCTCCAAGCCTTGGCAGGTGCAAGGCACCGAGGCCTTGCACCGTGCCTGCCTAATCCCAGCCCAAATGGTGTTTTTGAATGCTTCGATCTATCAGACTACGTGTTGGGGTCTAGCCACTACAAAACAAATGAATGCACCATCAATTCCATCCCTGTCTTCCACTCTAAACCACAGCTTGCACTTCAATATGTCCCTTTCGACTTTACAGGTTTTGTTTCAGAACAATTCGTTTAATATGTCTACGCTTGTTCCGTCACCTTGGTTGTCTTGGCCCATATCATCTAACGAGTGCCAACTGCGTTTTCATGACACAGTTTCTGGCTATACTCAGGACAAGCCCGATCCTAGGTTTTCTAACTCCCGTACTGTCACCACTTATTCTGTTGGTAAATTATGTAAACAATGGTTGCAACATTCTTCCCTAGACTCTGTTAAACAACATTTGTCCCTCCTTTCAGGCAATATTGATCTGTCCGACTTTATATTGGGACCTCGTGGTCCACGACCGAAGAGGTTCATTTATGAAGCTTATAATGAACTCTGGAAGCTATCGCAAATGGAGGCTGCTTCCCGTTTACGGGAAATAGACCAAGCAAATTTGGAAAAGGTGCTTGCTGTTGTTGACAATAGTATTAATACCCTGTCTTCCCGCATTTACACGTTGGAGAATATTGTGTCCTCTGTTGTTGATATTGTACAAGATGATGTTTCTGTGTTGTATCATGGTCAAAATCAATTACGTTCAGTTATGCAATTTGCGTGGACTTTGCAAACACTTAAGTTGGGTAAGGTTCCTTGGCACTTTTTGAACACCACTGCCTTATTTCTGCCTTTTAATTTAACTGACAAACAGCAGTTCATGTCCATGAAAGATGCAGTTTACACTCTGTTACATATCGAGAAAGTGGAGCCCTTACCATTCTCTGTAGCGGAAATAGATTCTGCTGTGTGGCTAGTTCATGGGGTTATCGCATTGCCTTTTTCCTTGTTTGAATTTAGTTCATGCATGCAACATTATCCTGTGGGCCGTTTCCAGCCTTTGGGTAGTGCCTTCCTGCATGAACTTTGGTCCCTCCCTTTCATGTATAAATGCCTTAGAGATGACAAGGAAGTTTTTCTCACGGGGGAGTCATGCGATTCAACAGTGGGTCATTCCCTTGTTTGTAAACATATTAAATTGCACGGAGCTTGTAATGTTTCCGCTCCGAATCTTGCTTGTGTGTTAAAGGGCATTCCTGCTCCTACTATTTCTCCTACCTTTACTTTGCTTACAAATGGTAGCTATTTGCTTTTAAATAACGACAACTGCTGTGGTATGCAGGCCGGCATCCCTTATATTGTTACTGTATCGCACAGGGTTGTCTGCTGCAAGAATGTGCTTTTTCCTCCCCCTCACGAGATCGTAGATAATTCTATTTGGCCTTCCATTCCTACAATGGAGGCGGATTTCAATAAACTGAGCAGAATAAAGGCGCTATTATTGAACGAGGAGGTTATGCTCACTTCCGCCCGGGAGACATTTGTTCTCCAGGTGGCAAGTACCCACAGTGAAATACAGGCCCTTTTGAACACTAACCTCCCACAACATTTCGGTGAATTAATTCACCGTATTTTTAACGCATCTAACACTGAAGGTCTAGTGCATTTTTTTAAGGTGGTGGGGTCCGGCCTAGTGTCCTCTTTCCAAACTATTTTTGGTGTGATACCGGCGTTTATTCATTCTATTTTTTCCAGTGTCTTTGGTGGCTTTCCATTAATCCTTGCTTTGGCGGCTGGTGTACTGCTGTTGATCTGCTTCCTTCGCAATGGCTGCTCCCCGATGGGCCCTTCTCGACCCCGGACGCCTACTGCTGCTCCGTGAGCGCATTTTATCTGGTTTCGGAGTTCTGCCGTTGGCGACACTGAGTGTGTCCTATACCCTTTCTTTTCGCTTTGCGTGTTTCACTTGCGTGCAACCTGTGATGTCTTGCATTCGCTGCCCTTTCACCTGGGCCATGGATTATTGCCTCTCCAATACGTTGTTGTCTGTTCTGGATTTTGTTCGGTTGATGGGTCTCTTAGAGGCCCATGAACAGGACTGTTCCGTTGCAGGCTGCATGACGCGTGCGGCTGCACTGGGGATTTTGGCACAATGGGATATCTGGGCGGCTGCTCAGAATCTCCTACAACAAAGCTATATTGAATATCACGCAAGCTGTCCCGCATTGCTTTTGGATGCTCCGTCCTCTGAGGAGCATTCCTGCAGCTTTGACCTGTTGGACTGGATGGCGTCTACGTTTTTTGATGATTCCAATGATGTCCTCTTGGACGGTATAGCATATTTCTGCACTTCCACGTTTTTGGATTGATTTGCCGTTCACTGTCCGTGGACTGCCTCGCTAACTGTCTTCTTGCTACCTTGCCGCGTTCCACTCCTTCCACTGTGGACGCCTCTGTTCTGCTCAGGTGTTTTGTACTCTGTCTTCGTCCTTAGTCTTGGCCGATGGACTGTCCAGGGAGGGTGTCTTGTGGTTTGTGGCCTCCTGGCCTGCCTGGATACGTTGGCATAGGCCTGGCTGCCATGATGTCTTTTGCGCACGTTACTCTTAGCCGTTGTTCTGTCGCCCTCTGCTCCTGCCAAGTTATTTTACAACTGTCTGCATTTTCTGTTTCTCACCTTTTCTCCTGTTCCTTTTGGGCTCAGTCTGAACAACAGTTACAAGGTCGAAAAACACGTCCCTGGTTCTAGCTGATATGGCCAGTCCCTCGCACCTAGACATAACACTATGTACAGCTGCCATGGGGAAATTGGTGGGCTTTTATTATTGCGTTTTTCCCTCTTGAGAGGGACTTGAAGAAAACCTTTCCAGGGAGAAGAGCTGTGATTGTCTGCTGATGTAGTTCTTGCATCTAGAGACTGAGGTATGGGGGTTCGCTTGTCAAAGCCCAGAGGTCTTCTATTGTTATAATAAAAAGCTATTAGCACGGGGAGGGTGGTAAGGTCATTCAGCCCTCTATCCACTGCTTTATGAAATGCTTTCCCCGTTAGTATTCTATGGAGTTGTAACTATGCTGATTATATTATTCTTATGCATTATGCTGATAGTACTGTCACGTGTACTGTATCTTAGAGCACGTATGTTGAAATAAACATTTTAACCTATACTGTGTCTCTTCTTACGCCGGTTGTGGACAGGTATGAGTGAGTGACGAAAGGGTGTTCTTGCTACTGCGAGTCCTGAGAGAGAGAGATACCGTGTTCTGGGTTGTCTAATCATTGGTACATTGTTGCTAATGGGACGCTAAGGCTAGTTGGGTTGGGGTTTTAGGTGCTAAGGTTTATGTTTGGCTCACCACTATATTCCGAGGTCCTATTATCCTGTGCATAGCTCTGTGTGTGTGCAGAATCCCTATAACAGTGCAAGGTATCGTGGGTGCCCGGAGGGTCCGTGTGGGAGGAGACCCACGCTGGGGTTTGCTGGCCGCTTGCCCCCTTCCTTCAGATCAGTACGGGCCCCAGGTGCTGCTCAAATACTGGCCATTATCTTGCTGGTGATCCCCATTGGCCGGCTGCCGGCAGGACTACCTTCTAGGTGGGGGCTTTGTTTGCTTGCCCAACTTCACTACCATTGCGGACCCGCTGCTTCCTCCCTCTCACCTTTGTGGCGCCTTGGCCGCACGACTGCTATTCCTTCACGTAGTTGCGCTGGTGGCCCTCTAATCCGGTGGCGCAGACCCGGCCCCGCTTCCCCACGTGGGCCGGTCCGTGTCGGGGCGCTGGTCAGCCGCAAGCCTCACTCACCATGGGAAAGACCGACCCGAAGCAGCCTAAGATCGCCTTCGATCTCCGCAGGTCTTCCCGCCAGGAGGGCTCCAGTTCTGAGGGGGGGGGAGACTGCTGCCACCCTGGACGCGCCCCTCTCCCGAGACGACGACTTGAAGGCGATTATGCTAGACGTGAAGTCGACGGTCACCGGCATCGCCACCCAGCTAGACCAACTCTCGGCCCGCCTGGACTCAGTGAAGGCCCGTGTGGATACTCATGAAAATCGTCTGTCGCATGTGGAGTCCCGGGTCTCTGAAGCAGAGGATGCCGCCACGCAGGACCGTCAAAAACTGCTCCAAATGGACAAGATTTTGGCTGTGATACGGGAGAAAAATGAGGATTTGGAGGCTCGCTCCCGCCGGAGCAACCTCCGCATAACGGGCCTTCCGGAATCGACCAACATCTCCCGCATGGAGGACTTTGTTGAGACCCTGGTCAAAGAACTCTTTGGGGACGTCCTCTCCCCAGTGTTCATCGTGGAGCGCGCACACCGCTCACTTGGTCCTCGTCCCAACCCCGGCCTTCCTCCTCGCCCCATCATCGCTAAATTGCTCAATTTCCGGGACCGCGACGCTATACTCCGAGCTGCACGGGACAGAGGTACCGTTGTCCACCAGGGCAATACCCTCTCCTTTTTCCCGGACTACACCACTACAGTTCAGGCAGCCCAGCGGGAATTCCTACCTGCCAAACGAATCCTACAGAAACATGAAGTCCCATACTCCTTGGCCTATCCGGCGAAGCTCAGAGTACGCCAGGGCGCAAAGACCCTTGTCTTCCCCGATCCCCGGGAGACACTGGCGTTCGCCAAGAAGCTCGAGAAATCATCCCGGCTACCAACTTCCAAATCCCCGTCCGAGGCAGCGGACCGCCTAAGTGACAATGACTGAAGTGCCATGTATGGATTGTTGTAGGTTCCCCTGTTTATCTTGTGATGCCTGAATCTTCCCTAGCTTGGCCACCCTGCTCTACTGCAGGGGTGTACGCCTAGCCCTGCCATGCCCTCACGGGATTATTCCCAACCGCACAGTTGTCTTTCCCCTCCTAGTTGTGGGTCCCTGGGGTGGGGTGGGTTGGAGTCTCAGCCTGATTGGGGGTTGGAGTGGGTGAGGGTGGGGGTCATTCTGTTTCCTCTTTTCAGTCACTTCAGTTGGGGGGGTATGTTTGGGGCGGGAGGAAGAGCATTGTTTCCTCTGCTGTGTTTCGGGGTGGGTGGGTTGGGTTGGGGGGGATTGCGGGGTTTTTTTTGTTTGTTTTTTTTCCTTCTGTTTTCCTTCTGGGGATGCTGTTTTCTTATGGTATGGTTTGGTTTTTATGCATTGCTTACACAAGTCCAGTCCTAGACACCACATTGTGCTCCCAGCTGCCCCTTTCGTCAGGCTTATGGCTATTCCATTTCCGCTGCCACGCTGTTCATTTGACCCGGCTCCCTATCTGCTTGCTGCAGTCGCCTGCGCACGGGCATGGGGCGCTCTCCTGGTCCTCCAGCGGATCCCGCTACCCCACTACTTGCTCGACCTGCCTCTGCCCATGGGTTGTTCCCCTGTCCCCCCGCCGGCTGACGCCTCTGCCGTGCGCTGCTTCGTTGGTGCGTGCTCGTGGCGCTTCCCGTCCGCGCAGCGCACATTCCTGTCTCTGACTGCCTCCTCATGACGGACACTGTCTGCTGGACCTGGAATGTCCGTGGCCTGAACGACCACCGAAAGGCGAGACTGATCCACTCACACTTGCAGCGCCATAAGGTGGACATCTGTCTCTTACAAGAGACGCATCTGATGCCGGGATCCCTCTCCAGACTCCAGGTGCGCTACTGGGGGGAATCTCACTCTTCCACTTACTCGTCTTACGCCAGAGGGGTTTCCATTCTGATACGCAGGGGCCTCCCATGGCACACAGCGCATGCGCAGACTGATCCTGATGGCAGGTATGTAATCCTTCATGGTTCCCTGCTGGCCCAGCCCGTGACGATTGTCGCGCTCTATGGCCCCAACTCGGACGACCCAAACCTCTTCAATTACATTTGGCATCTTGCCTCCGCTGGCGGCCCTGCCGCTGTCATTTGGGGAGGGGATTTTAACGTTACACTTTCGGCGACCCATTGACAGGTCTGGTCCCCACAGGTCCCATCCCCGCGCAGCCGCGACCCTCCAGTCCATACTAACCGATAACTCCCTCTACGATGTGTGGCGCCATTTGCGGCCGGATGCCCGAGAGGGAACCTGTGTTACTGGCGCGCGGGGCTGCTGGTCGCGTATAGATTTTTGGCTAACCTCTCCAGACGTTCTGACCTGGTTAACTGACGTGACTCACATGGCTCGCACCTTCTCTGACCATGCTCCGGTCCAGCTTCGTCTTCGCCTTCCCCACTCCCCGCAGCGTGCATTTACCTGGCGATTTCCACCTAACGCACTTCGGGATACTGTATTCTGTGCGGACATACACACCGCGATCACTGACTATTTTGACCTGAACACGGGGTCTGTAGACTCCGCTTCGGTACTCTGGGAGGGGTTCAAGACGGTCATCCTCGGCGAGTGTATCTCTAAACAGGCCGGAGTTCTCCGATCAATCCGTAACTCCCTTGCTAAGCTTGAGGCCGAAATGAAGGAACTGGACGCCGCCCAGGTCGCCCACCCCCGGCCTGAAACGCTGGCACTTATTCGCCAAAAACACACTGAGTTCTCTGAGGAGGCAGACCGCGAGTTCTCCTTCCTGGGTAGGGAGGGACGGGCTCGTTGTTTTGGTGAGGGTGACCGCCCCGGCAGAACTCTGGCGAATCTGTTGCGCCCGCCGCGTGCTGCCTCCTATATCACGGCCCTTTCTGACGGGGGATCGGACAGGACCACCTCCCTGGATGAGATCAGGTCCCGTTTTCTGGACTTTTATTCACAGCTTTACTCTCCCAGCCCATCCCCATCACGGGAAACTTTCGATCAATATTTCGAATCAATCGCGCTGGTTTGGCTGGAGGATCACCATCGAATTCTTGGACGGGCCATTTACTAAGGAAGAAATACTAGCTGCCATCAGTAGCCTCCCTTGGGATAAGGCGCCTGGCCTTGATGGCCTACCGGCTTCGTTCTACAAAATGTATGCGGACATCCTAGTACCACACTTGGCTGCCATGTATAATGAATCTTTCGACACTGGCCTCTTTCGTCAGTCTCTCCGTGAGGCCATGATAACTCTGCTCCTTAAGCCCGACAAGCCGGCCGACCGTCGCGATTCCTACCACCCTCTCTCTTTAATAAACATAGACAATAAAATCTTCGCCAAGCTGATTTCCTCCCGTCTTTTGCTACTCATGCCCCTTATTGCTCTTCCGGACCAATCTGGCTTCATTCCCGGCAGAGCGACCTCGCACAACCTCCGTACCATCTTTTCAGTTCTACACCAAATCAATCCCAATCTTCCTGCTGTGGCCGCCCTCCTTGACGCCACGAAGGCGTTTGACACGCTCGAGTGGCCATTTCTATTCTACCTCCTACCTTGCATGGGCTTCAGCGAAGTCTTCATACGCAAAATTAAGCTCCTCTACACTAACCCCTCTGCACGCCTCCGCATCAATGGTCAGATATCATACCCTATCCGCATCGAGCGGGGTACTCGGCAGGGGTGCCCCCTCTCGCCCATGCTCTTTGCTATTGCGATGGAGCCCTTGGCTGCACGACTCCGGCAGCACCATACTCACAGGGGAATCGTTTTTTCGGCCCGCTCCCTCCTCGTCTCCATGTACGCGGACGACGTAACCCTGTATGTCCGCCATCCCCAGGAACATCTAAGCCCCTTGGTCCGGGAAGTCATTCGCTTTGGCGGCCTTTCTGGTGTTCAGGTCAATTGGAGTAAGTCGGTATTGTTCCCCTTGACGGACGCCACAACGCCATTCGCACCTGAATTTCCGTTTGAGTGGGCTTCAGGTCCTACGCGCTATCTGGGCATCTGGCTGAGTAGGGACCTTGACGAACTGTGGAGATCCAATTTTGGTCGCGCTATGGATTGGCTGGAGTTTAAGATCCCGATTTGGAGTCGCCTTCCGCTGTCCCTGGCAGGCCGGATCGCGGTCGCCAAGATGGTGGTCTTACCGAAATTTCTTTATCTATTTTTAAACGTCCCATCCCTCTCACCGCTCACTTTTTCCGTAAACTGCGCTCTTTAATTATTTCATTTGTTTGGGCCGGCAAACAGCCAAGAGTGGCATACGACATCCTCACTCTCCCCATGTCGGTCGGTGGCATGGGTGCCCCTAACTTCAAGATATACGCCTTATGTGCCCAGGCCTGTTTCCTTCATTTCTGGATTCTTCCCACCCCCTATCAGCCGCATGTAGCGGTCGAGGCAGATATAGCATCCCCTTGGCCTCTATCCACGGCATTGTTTGCGCCGGCGGTGCGCCCGCGGGCGGAGGTGAACTCAGTTGAGACATTACGCTGGGCCTGGTCCGGTCTGCGTCGGCTCTCCAATCTTCCTTTACTCTCTGCGAACGCCATGCCAATAATACAACACCCAGATTTCCCTCCATTCCAGCCTTCTGGCATGCGTAGACACGCGGCGCGCTTGGGCCTGCGGACGGTGGCGGACCTATATCCAGAGAACACTTTTTACTCCCTTCCTGACTCCTCGGGTCCGTTGGACACACTCTTATTTTACCAGCTGCGTGGGATTTGTCAGACACTACACTCCACATTTCCTCGGCCCCCTCCCACTATTCCGGCTCTTGATTTCATTTATACATCCCCGTCCCCACACAAATTGGTGACCAAACTATATGCTTTCGCTCTAGCGTCCGCGGCTGTCTCCGCGGACCGGGCGCGTGGGGCGTGGAGTGCGGATCTCGGCATGGATATTGCGCAGGCTGATTGGCTGTACTGTTGCAATCAAACAAAGAAACTGTCACCAAATTACCGGTTACGACTGATACATTTTAAGTACCTGCACCGACTGTACCGCACTCCTGTTCAGCTCCACAAGCTAGGACTCATACCTAGTGACTCCTGCATGCGCTGCGCTGCCCCGGCTGCGGACTTCGCGCATCTAGCATGGTTATGCCCTAAGGTTTCCGAATTCTGGCAGGCGGTGTGTTCCGCCATCTCTAACATTACTGGCACCACGGTGCACCCTGAACCCCCCTTGTGTCTCCTGGGCTTCGTTAAATTCTGTCCGGACCCCTCTCGCCACCTGACTGCGATGCTGCTGGTCCTGGCCAGACGTAGGGTGGCCATGTGTTGGGGTCGTAAACCCGCTCCCAGGGTCGAGAGCTGGTTGGAGGACGCCTCTAGGTGCCAGACGTTGCTATCTGAGTTCTGGGATCTTCTACCCGCCAAGTCCCGTCCAGTTGATATTTGGGGTCCTCTGGTGACCTATCTCCTCGCCCGCTCCCCTCCCAGCGGCGCTACCTCTCCCGCGCTCCCTGCCGGCGCTCCGCCCGCGGCGGCCGCCGGTGCTAGTCAGTGATCGCCCCGACCCTTTTAGCTCCTCCCCGCCTTGCGATGCACGCCCCCTATTCTGTGGTCAAGCCTGTGATCCCCTTGAGGGAAGGGTCCCCCCCGCGAAACGCGAGGTGATTGCAGCCTCTAATGTTCTCCCGCTGCTGGCGGAATGCAGATGGTTTTGATTCCGTAATACCTGACTTGTACAACACCGTATCCTTTGATTGACTATGTAGAGCAATGTAATGTGTCTGTTTTGACTATCCTCAATAAAGTTTTTTGAAAAATTAAAAAAAAAAAAAAAAAAAATTTATGTCTCAGAGCAACGGGGCAGAAATCCTCATTAATATGCAACTTTACTTTCCTAGTCTTAAGTTTTCCCAAACCATGAAATAACGAAGGGAACTGACTTATTATTTGTGCTGAGCATTCATGTTGTGATTCACGGAAATCAGTCCCATATCAGCGGCTGTGCTGAAACTGAGTAGACAGGCACTTGATGCTGTGCCCTGAAGCACATGGATGGGTTCTTGTACCTTTGCTTTTTTGTGTTTCATTGTCGCTACAAATGAACCGTGACTTTTTAAGGCGATGATGCAGCCTAAGTGTATACTTTGGTTTTCAATGGCGTAAGTTGCAGCAATGGAGATAGTTCCTTGTATTCCTCCTCAAGCATAATGTTTATTGAGGCACCACTGTCGATAATGAAAGTTATCAAACAACCATTTACTTGTAATCTGCGGACAATGTTTGAATGGCTTTGGTGCTATATCATGTCGATCTTTCTTTGACTGACATTTTTTTTCACAAGTGGCCAAACCAACATGCACACACTTTTCTGATGTAAACATTGACATGGCGCAATCATTTTCATCACTTTCACTTGATAATGATACAGAAGAACTGTTTGACGATGATTTAGATGACAATAGACTTCGTTCAGTGTCGATTTCTTTCACCTGATGTCGCCGTTTGGTTTTCTGGAATGATGTCAAGCGTGGCTTCTGGAATGTTCTAGTGGCCATTTTGTCTTAGTGTCGTGACACACTTACTTTTTGCTTCGGTTTGCAAACCGTCACAGAATGGTTCCCCTACCCACATCTTTTGCATATCTGTCCAAGAGTGGGACATTTACCTTTGTGCGGAAATGAAAATCCACATCTAAAACACAACTTCTTTTGTATGTGTGGACATCACGTTGTGTCCTTCAGTCTTTTGTTTTGGCTTACTTTCCACTCATGATGGATTCGTTCTTGGCACCTCCGGCCTCAATGTCAGCTGCTTGTCTATCAGCATGCTCTTCAGCTCTGGCAGCCATTAACACTTACTCCAGACTGAGGGCCAGATGTACGACCATTTGCTTTTGCGACTCGCAAATTGCGAAAAATTGCGAGTCGCAAAAGCAAATGTACAACAGTGTCAGAGACACTGTTAGCGATTCCCAATGGGGTCGCAAAAAGCAAGGCTCATGAATATTAATGAGCCACTCGCAATTTGCAACCCCATTAGGAATGGCTGGCCCTCCCAGGGATGGTGGCTGCTGGGCTCAGAAGACCTCCATGTCTGGGACTGCCTTTAAATAAAGCAGTTTTTTTTTTTAATGCAGCCCGTTTTCCTTAAAGGAAAACGTGATGCATTTAAAAAAAAATAACTGAAATGTTTTCGTTTCATTTATTAAGGGCAGGCAGTGGTCCCTGGGGGACCCCTTCCCGTTTGGGAATGCTTTACCACCTACTTGAAGTAGGTGGTAAATTGCGACTGTTTTGCGAATGCAATTGCGGTCGCAAAACAGTCATACATGTGGCTCAGACTCGCTATTAGGAAGGGACGCCCTTGAAACGCCCCTTCCTAATAGCGAGTCGCAAATCCTAATTAGCGAGTCGCAATTAAATTGCGAGTCGCTAATTAGGGTTTGTACATGGCCCTTAGGTATTTTTGCATGCGCTAACGGGTCGCAAACCCGTTTGCGCATGCAAAAATACTTCGTACATCTGGCCCTGAGAGTTTCTCTCAGCGTTCATCTTCTGAATGAATCTGGCAAGTATCCGTCAATAACTCTCAGCCGCATAGCTTTTTCATCGTTAAATTAATTGAACTTACAATGTTTGATGAGTGTATTGATTCTCTCCACAAATCCATCAATGGTTTCACCAACTTTCTGGCATTCTTGGTTGAAGAGGTATCGTTTGTAATCAACATTTGGCATTGGATTAAACTTGAGATTCAACACTCTTTTAATCTAGTTCACGGCATTTCCTTTATATCTTCTTTTACACCATCACGATATTTGAGATACTTGATAATCTTTTTATCAGTCTCTTCAAGTGTATAAATAAAATCATCAAATGTCTCTATCCAAGTAGTCCATCTATCGCCAATATTTTGCTTTTTGGCTGTGTCGAACGGTGGTGGTGGTTTCAGGAAAGCGGCAGCATTGTAACCATTTCTGGGAGTGGTCAATATTGAGGGTGGAGCTCTCTCCCGCTACCTCGATGGTTCATCTTGAATCGGTTCATGTGAGCCATCTCTAAGGCCTTGAGATGTGCTGGCCTCTGAATCATCCTTGATGACTTTGGAAATGGCAGCCTTGGTCTTTGCCTCCATTGGCAAAGCAGCATTTCAGTATTCCAAAGATATCTGCGACCATTTTGATTGTTGCTCACTGCTATGTTCCTGTTCCGACCTCCTTCACAGCCCTTCAGTCGGCTTGACAGGACCCAGCAGCGTCATAAGCACAACCTATGTGCTTTGCCTGTGTTGCGGCACCTGCCACTGTGGTCGTACCAGCTCACTTTAATCAGGTTCTGGTGAGTAAATAACTGTTTTATTCTTTGACGTCTTTGTGTGCACTTTGTCATCACCACTTTCAAATTGTAACATTATCTTGCAACTTGTGATTATTAATAGCTGCTCGTTTACAACCTGGTTGTATCTGCCTTTAGCATTAATGTTCCGGATTACGTATGACTGTATGTTTCGTAGCAGCGCAGTACCTTTATGTACGGTCTGACCAGCAGGCTATCGATCACCAATATGTAGATTCCTTTGCAATGCTTTAGTTGTTTTCAGCTTCTTTACAGTGGCTGGAGTTGCGCTTTGACTCCACATGCATCAAGCATCTGTTTTGTACTTCAACGGCAATACACGTGGCACACACAAGCAGTTTGCTTGGACCACGGCAAACTCTCTGGGAGAGCACTGTTGATCTTCAGGTTACTTATCCCCTAACTCGTCGCCAGTTGTAGCGTCCTTCCCAGCCTGGGTACCCGCAAATGACTACGCCACACATGGAGCTTAGTTTTACACGTCTTTATTCGTCTGCATGTAATTGTGAACTCAACATTCTAAACCAACCTTCAATGCGTTCCGCTCTAACATTTTCATCACAGTTTTATTGAGTCCACCAGGAGCCGAAAGGTTTCCATCATTTTTAACTCGTAAGACACTGCACCGATGACCAGTCCAAGCACTCGACATTCGAACGTCGGGGAAAACGCGAATTTCTGCTCCATCCTTTAACTCCAACGGGATCAGCCAACCAAACCAGGGCACCGTCTACGCCGGTTTGGAATTCGTTCCTGCGAGACTGAAAATGTAATTGTAATATCCCACCTTTAACAGGAAAAAATGCACTTAATGGGTGGGCCAACATCAAACATTGAAATAATTGTCATAATCACAATATGCATAAAGCCTTGATATATCCATGATTACAAAACACAATGTTTGCGGGTGGTATAATCCTTGCCTCTGTGTCCTTAATAGACTTGAAAATACTTGACGCGATAGCGAGAACATTTTTTATTCTATGGCAGGACTGGAGGCTTCAGATTATGCTTGTTCAACGCTGTGCCATCACAACAGATGCAACATCCACAATTGGTTTATGATAAAACACCTTGAAGGTGGAATAAGAAGACCAATCTGCAGCGGCCATAATGCCCTCCAGTCGAGACCCCAAAGAAAAGTCCTTTGAAGCCATGGTGCCGTGTACCGAATGTGCTCCAAATATGGACACATCAATACTGGCCTTCCCTAGAAGCCACTAGACCCAACGAGCGAGGGTCGCAGAAGAAACGGGGCCAAAATGTTTTTGTACCGAGATAAGGAATTGACCTGACATGCGGAAGTCACGGGTACAGTCCTTGTAGGTTTCAATGCATTTGACGACACGCAATTTTGGATTGTCGGGAAAGGCTGGGTAACTTATACAACAGGAATTAGTCTTGGTATGTTTAGAAATGCGGAAAGAAATCCCAACAGGAGTAAATACTCTACCTGTTATGTCCAGGGCCTTGACATCTGATACCCGTCTACATGAGACTAGACAGAATAAATGGGCCAACTTAGACAATAACTGTTTCCTCGAGAGATCCTCGTTCATGGGCCACGCCCTCAAGAACCAAAGGATCACATCCACATCCCACAATTCTGAATACTTCGGTGCAGGGGGACAAAATACCCCGAAGGAGTTTACAGATGCCCCACAGGCCAGGCTTACTGTCCACATGAGGGTGACCCTCCAAAAAAGCGGAACGGAAATTGTTGATCGAAACCCTGGGTGGCTAGGTGAGACAAAAAATTAAATATCATCTGCAATGTGGTTCCCAAAGGATCCACTCTCTGTTCATTGCACCAAGAAACCCAATGTTTCCATGCCGCAGCATATCTCTTGTGGGTACTGGGAGCCTATAATTTGGATAAAAAGAACATAGCTTGCTCTGAAATGCCAGGCACTTGCCATGGTCTCCCGAAAGTCTCCATGCCATGAGAGACAATAGTCCCTTTACCACTAACTGATGGGGAAGCCCAATTGGATTCAAGAGTAAGTCCAGAAAGAGGCAAATCTGTACTGGTGTAGCACACAACAAAACCATGGCCTCCGGAAACCATGTCTGCGCTGTCCAACACGGAGTCACCAAAACCACTTCTGCGGACTGGCGACAGATCTGGGAGAGAACCCTGTGGATCATTGCGAATGGGGGAAAGGCTTACATCATGACCCCCAACCAAAATCACAGACAAGCTTCTGAACTCTCTGCCAGAGGATCCGGCCTTCAACTGTAAAAACGTGGCAGGTGAGAGTTTAGGCGAGATGCAAACAGGTCCACCACACACAGACCCCATAAACGATCCAGAGCCTTGAAGATGTGAGGGTGAAGTCTCCAGTCGCTGGAGTCACGAAGGAACCAAGAGTTTCAGTCCACTACAATGTTCACCCGGCCTGAAATATACTCCGCTGTCACCGCAATCCGATGTTCCAGGCAATAATACCAAAAGTCCTTGGCAATTTCCACCAGAAGACGAGAGTGGGTACTCTCCAACTTGTTGATGTGCCGTACAGCTGAAATGTCCATCTGGAGAAGGATGCAACATTTCGTCTTGTGAGGGGATAGAGTCTTCACTGCAAAGGAACCTACAAGGAGTTCTAAACAGTTGATGTGAAGCTCCTCCGGAGACCACCTGCCCCCCATCTCCACTGAACCACTTCTCAAGCCCCAGCCCCATCTGCTGGCATCCGACTCTATGATCAATTTCGGAACAGAGGCAAAAATTCCCTTGCCATTCCAGGCGTCCTTATGGGCCAGCCACCAGGAGATCTCCATTCTGGCTTCCTCTGACAGAGGAATGTGTTCCGCGCAGGACTGGACCTGCTTGCGCAGATGCAGAATTTTGAGTCGTTGGAGGGCTCGGTAAGGGAGAGATCCCCAAAAAATGGCTTGAATGGAAGATGCAAGAAGGCCCCCCAGTTTTGCCAAAATTTACAATAAAATCATCTGAGACGCCAGAGCTCGCCTCAATTCCTTCTTTATGGAATGCATCTTTGGAAACGGAAGTCTGAGTTGTGCAGATATCAAGTCCACTTGGAACCCCAAGAACTCCAGGTTCTGGGATAGGATTAGAAGAGACTTCTCACTATTGATTATGAACCCCAAGTCCTGCAGGAGTTGGGGGGGGGCCCAAGAGAGGTGGAGGAGAACCATGTGGTGCTGCTGGCCAGGATGAGAATGTCGTCTAGGTAGATAATCGCACACCTTTCTCCCTGAGATATTGGAAAATCGGGAGCAAAAGCTTGGTGAAACACCAAGGGGCAAAGGAGAGACCAAAGGGAAGAGCGGTAAACTCGAAACACTTTCACTCCAATAAAACTGAAGAAATCTACGATGAGGGGAAAAAATCGGGTTAGTCAAATATGCATCTTTTAGATCGAGACGCACCATCCAATCCCCTGTTTGAAACAGATCACGAAGATAATGGATGCCCTCAATCTAGAAAAGTCAATAGACTATCCAAGAATTGAACTGAGGCACATTGAGTACCAGACTGAAACCCCAGCCTTTTTTCTGAACGAGAAAAAAAGTGCTCACGAACCCCCTGGGGTGTGCCATAGTACAAACTATTGCCCCCTTGTGGAGCAACTCCAGAATCTCCTCGTCTATAAAGAGACTGTCGTGATTGGGAAAAATGTAGAGAGGAAGGGTGAAACTCCTGAGAAGGCATCAAATAGAATTCCAGACGGAACCCCTGCACTATCTCCAGGACCCAAGCATCCTGTGTAATTTGCTCCCACTTGTGTAGGAAGTACCTTATTCTGGCCCCAATACAACATTTGAAGAAGGAATTATTGGTACCTGAATAGGAGGCATCTCTTGATGATTGTCCTCCACAGTAGTTTTTCTTGCAGTAACGGGGGTAATGGGTAGAAATTGTTGGAACCTGAATAGGTGGCTGCTCCCCGTCCTCTGTGCGAGTAGAAACCTCTGGGCAAGGTGTGTGGGGCACCACGGCCTGGTGCACGACCTCTGTAGCACCTGGCCCTTGCAAAAAGGCCACTGTTGAACACTTTCTTTATGTTTGACTGGGCCTTGTCCAAAGCTGAAAAAGTGGGTATATATTTGCCGAGGTCTTTGACTCATTTTTCCCCAAAAAGGAGAGTGTTCGCCAACTGGCTCCCCTCAAAGGGAGCCAAATCTGCCTATTTTGGGTCAGTGCGGTTCAAGATGCCCTTGGGTAACTGCTGCGCTCTACTAATTCAAAAATCAAATCAAATCAAGAAGGACTTGCGTCTTTCTGCGGAAATGACAGTTTGCATTGCCTAGGAGGCATATGGCCCATTGGGACCATTCTAACAGGGCATCAGTCCAAGGCTCCTTCGTCCTGGCAGCCCGTCCTCCTCCCGCAGTTGCCGGAACCACACAGCCTCGCATGAAGGCTCTTTGCTTTGCATGCTGCACCTCCACCCCCCTCCCTCCCTCAGTTTAGGAGCATCGGAGATTTCACGCCTGTCATCAGGAAAAGAAGATCCATGTGGCCATTTTCCTACAGGCCATTCATCATTCAACTTTCCAGCACTCAAAATGGCTGAAACTATAAAAATAAAAAAAGAACAAAAAGTAAGAGGACTACCTAGCAAATGGAAAGACTAGTGAAGACACCTACACAGTGGCAGCCATCTTGTAACGGCTCCCTACCTACTGTGAAACTGTTGTTCCCCTCCTAGAACAAGGAATATCACATAATGGCTGGACCACAATTGAAACCTGCAGGAAACAAGGCATATTCTATTCAATACCCCCCCCAATCTATCTAAAAATGCCTCTAAAACCTTCAAACACAACCTTCTCAGAAAAAACCCCGAAACACTATTCCTTGACCCCTCCTTCAACGCTAAGAAAGATGTTATAATCAATGACCTCATATTTTTCACAAGAAAAATGGCCAAATGGCGAACTACTTTTTCCAAGCTACTAACGATCCATGGCAAGAAAAATATTCCCTACGGAACCAGGATCACAACAACACCCGCACAAAACCTTAGAGCCACCCTGAATATAACTTCCTACAAAAATGGCACTGTTCTTATTCAAGCAGCCAATAAGGACCTAGAACTACTCGACAAATACTTTCCCACACTAAAAACCCACACCAACACTCCACCCAGTGTCCTCCAGGACCTAACTATCACCTCTGTCCCTATCCTACTGAATCTCAGCGACCTACTCCCTTACCTAGAAACCTCGAAAGACGCATTAACAACTCACCTCCCTTAATATCCATTCTCCGACCCTCCTCATTTCCACATTCCGCCACCACCCCTATCCCCACAACCTTCTCCCCTCTCCACAACCCTTTCCCAACCGCCGGAGAAAGTCACCACGACAAGGCAAGTATACTAGCGAATCGTAAAAAAGCCCCCAACCCGCGCATACCCCTCTCATTTTCGACTACCTCTCTCCCAGCCTCTCAAACCTACCACACTGCCATCACAGTCACCGAACCCCCCCAGCAATGCTATACCCAGCCCTCTCTGCGCGCCGATCCTGCCTCCCCCTCTTACCAATCTGAACTAGACTCACTCAAAACCCATACTAACCTCACTTCTCGGAACTTACAAAACGTAATCCTAGAAATCAGAATCATCTTACAACTCGCAGAAAACTCTCTCTCTAAACTCAATCATCTTCAAAGCTCTAGCTGCAGCCAACGTGATTAACACTATCCCTTTGCATCTAACTAATCGACTTTTACGTACACGCAAACACCCCAACTACTTAACAGACTTGGAAATCCAAACTTTACTACTTCTCTACGAAACTCCTACTTGCTCCATCACTAATAAGGAAGAACTCTCTATTCTTACAGTCCCCATCAACCCAAACAGAACATCCCAACCAAATCACAGAACGATAAACCTGAATAACCTTCAAACAATAACCCCTACCTCCGAAAATCACGAGCCTTCTTCAGAGAATGCCTCAAACCAGATCTCCTGCCTCCTACTAAACTGCCGCTCAGCCCTAAAACACGCCTCTGACATAGCCGACCTCATTCTAAACCTGAAAATGGACATAACCATCCTCACGGAAACTTGGCTCACAGAATCATCATCGCCATGCCTAGACCTTCTAGTGCCCCCAAACTACAACATCATAAGACTAGACAGACCTAAAAAAAAGGGCAGAGGCATCGCCTGTATACATCGATCCGACATCACTTTCTCGAAGTTTCACTCCGAACCCCTGGATTCTTGTGAATACCTAGGAATTTCCCTAAAATCCTCAGACAACCACTCCCACAAACTACATATACTCTACCATCCCCCAGTAAGAACGCGGTTTTCACAGACCAACTTATGGAAATCATTACAACTACCTCGACCCCTCATTCCAATGACATATTCCTTGGCGACTTCAATCTCCATTGGGAAGACCCCCTAGACAAGCAGGTCAACGCTATCAAAATCTTCCTAGCTGACCATTCCCTGACCCAAGCCATCTCAAAGCCCACTCACTCCAAAGGTGCCACACTTGACTGGATCATCTCTAAAGAAAAATTGATTGAATCTATCTCGATCATCCCTTGTGATTGGTCAGACCATCACATTATTACCTTCAAAATTCCCTCCACTAGAAAGAAAATTTACTCACAGCAAGTCAGGCCTAAACACTGGATAAGAGAAACCTCAACTGGAACAACCTAGCCTCCCATTGTGAGAAAGTTCTCACTCCTCCCAATAACATGTCAGACGTCAATGACCTCACTGCTCACTACAACTCCACGATGACCAAAGTCTTTGACCAAGTAGCCCCACCAAAACTCAAAAGAATACCAGACAAAGACAAAAACCCATGGTTCAACGGAGCCGTGAATGAAGAGAGACGTAAACTAAGATTAACTGAACGGAAATGGAGATAACATCCCTCCCCCCTCCATTTCAAACTACTTAGGAAATCTAGAAGCTCCTATAACAAACGTATTCTACAATCAAAAAAAGACTTCTTCAGATCAGAATTAGACAATGCCAAAAATAGACCGAAGAAACTCTTTGAAATGCTAAAACAACAATCTAACAAATTGGCCAAAACCGCACTCTTGACCTCGAAATCACAGCTCAGTAGTGAAGAATTGTCCTCATTCTTCACAGCAAAAACCAATTCCCTCCAACTCGAGCTAAGGACGGAAGCAACTAACTCAGCTACCCGAAAGAACACATAAGCTGAAAATCTTAAACATCTTGATCGACCTTTGCCCAAAAATAACTCTCATTGGTCTACCTTCAAACTGTACGATATCAGTGACATCACCAAAACCTTAGCACAGAAACAGCGATTCTGCATATAGTAGACGACGCCCTCCTCGCTCTCGACCGTAATGAAACCTGCCTACTAGTCCTGCTCGACCTCTCTTCAGCCTTCGACACGGTCAATCACGACAAAATTCTAAGAAGACTGGAAAACAGGATGGGTCTATCCGGCACAGTCCTTCAGTGGTTCAAATCCTTTCTGGAAAACAGAACGCAATCGTTCATAGTGAATAAAAATCTTTCTCCCTCCTCTCCCAACCTACTAGGAGTACTACAAGGCTCAACCCTATCCCCCGCGCTATTCAACCTTTATGTCGAACCACTAACTGAACTACTACAGCAGGTGAATATCTCCTACCACATGTACGCGGACGACACTCAACTTTACATCAAGATCACTTCCATTGAAGAGATAAAGATGATGAATCAAGCTCTCGAAAAGACTGTCCACTGGCTAACGACCAACTTCCTCAAGCTAAACTGACAAAAAATGGAATTTCTCTTAATCTCCCCCCCCCTAAAAACTCTCTGGAGATAAAGGAATGGACCAAGATGATCACTGCTCTAAATTGCACGCCGATTCTGTTGGACTCCACGAAATCGCTTGGAGTTACAGTGGATAAGAACCTTAACATGCAAACACACATCAACCTTTTCCCTAAAAATGCCCGCCTCCACCTCAGCTATCTCAGGAAAATGAAACCATTCATCGAGAACCCTGACCTCAAAACTGCAGTTCAGGCTTTAGTCATCTTGAGGTTGGAGTACGGATGTACTACCCTCTCGGGGCTTCCCAAAATCTCCACAGCCCCTTTAAAAGCCTGACTCAACGCAGCAGCAAGACTCCTAACAGGATCTAGGAAATTTGACCACATATCGCCACACCTGAAGGCGCTCAACTGGTTACCCTACGAAGCTAGAATCCACCTAAAGATGGCCTGCATCACTCATAAAGCTCTACACCACAATACCCCCCAGTACCTTTCCCAGAAACTTACTTTATCTGGAGGAAACAGACACTCTAGGAGCGCCGACAATCTACTACTGAAACCTTCTCGCTTCAGCAAGAAAAAAACTTCTGACAGAGCATTCTCCGGAGCAGCACAAAGAATATGGAACTCGCTACATCCTTGCATCAGAAAAATCTCTTCTACACCACTATTCAAAAGGGAAGCAAAATCATTCCTGATGAGCAAATTCCTACCTTAATTCCGCACATACCTCACTGTATGGGGCCCTACTATCACACCAGCTATCTCACTGACTTGCAAGGCACTGTTCCAGTCTATTACTTCAAACTGGTCTGTACACTCCCCTTAATGACACCCTCACCTCTATGACTTATTCGTACCCGAACATGTTCGTACTGTTCCGAACAAATCTTCTCTATTATCGCTTCTGCTACCTGCCGAACCTTGTAAAAAAATGTTCTGATCCTTGCTCTGCTCTGTTTTTGCAAAATGTTTTATATTTACTCTGCTTTGTTTTGTAAAGCGCTCTGATACCCTACTCTGGGTCTTGTTCGCGCTATAGAAAACTTAAAAAAAAAAAATCAGGATCTAAAGTGGCGTTGGAATCTTTGGCTTGGACCGCCAAATCAAGAATTTTTGTGAGAGGACTATCTATGTACAGGTTTTTGTCCTGGCACCTGCACCAGGCATGGTCAATTCCTTTTTTTTTTGTCTTTGGCATATTTTTTTAAGAGGGCTGTCATAAAACAGATCGAGGTCTGGAGTGTCTGCCACCTTACTCTGGACGGAAGGACGGTGGCCATCAGAGCGCAAGGTATTGTGCACATTCCTTTCGAATCCCTTGCACAAACAAGCCTGCACATAATCTGCCACCTCAGGGCAGGGCAGCCATTCTGTTGAACATGGATGTATGATCTCATCCAGATTGAACTGCAGATGTTTTCTCTGGTGTGCAGTTGAGTACTCGCCTACATTATAGCACTTGTGCTTTGGTTTGAATGAGGGTCAAGGGTCCACCAGGGAGCCGTCTGAATCAGAGGTTTGGGAATCCGAGTCCTCTAAGGTCTGATCAGCTCCCTGCAAAAGCCCTGCAGGGCCAGGTGCAGCAGATGCGCTTTACTCTTGGTCCCGTAGGGCTGAGTGAGTTACCTTGTCTAAAGCTCCAGCCAAGGCTGGCCAAGTTCAGCTGATTTAATCTCCATGGGGGGAGGGATTCCCCAAGCTTGCTCCAAATTCCCTCATGCCATAGTTGAGTAGAGGTTTGGTGAAGGGACGGAGGGCCCTAAGCAAGGCCTTATTAACCGAGTCCTGTACATTGACATCCAATGCCTCAACTAGTCTCGCTTCCATGTGTTGCTCGTAGGCAGCTTCCAAAAAATCCCTGAAGGTGTCCTCCTCCTGATAATATTGTGCCATAATGGTGCAGAGCTCCCGAAATGAGCCCCAGGGGAGCACTATAGTGAAGGTATACGGAGGGAAGGAGGAGGGGCAGCCCCAACAGGTGTTAATAGGCACTATTACCACCTAGGCCGGCAAATCGCAGAGGAGATGAGCACCTGAATCCTAAGCAGGAGCCCTTGATCATGTTTTGCAGCCCCATCGGGCATAGGGGGATTGCGGAGCACCTTAGTGACGCCAGCACCGCTGGTAAGTGAAAGCCAAGTGCGCGAAGGGAAGAAACTCTAGCTGGTCTAAAGTGTGCATGCACAAAGCCCACAACAGAAAGAGGACTGGGTCCTCTGCATTAAGTGGCGCACAGCTCCGAAGTCCCTGCTTCACACCAGCAGAAACAAAAGGCGGAATTGCAAACCCTGCATAAGCCGTAAGGGCAAAATGCCTTGGTGAGAGGACGCCAATACGGAAAGCAGTAAGGGTCACCCAAAGGGACCACAACAATATCAATAATCAATAAAACGGTAGGAAGAGCCCTTATCTGAGCTGTGTGAGGAGCAAAGAAAAAGGAAGGACTATGGTATCATAGATGGCAATATGTATGGACTGAAGGGTCCTGATTGGTGGAAGATGGGTTAAAGGGCTCATGGGAAATTTAGTATTTTCTGTGTATTGTTTTCTTTGGCTGCTGTGTTTCAGTAGCTAAAGAAAGAGAAGCATAATCCGAAGCCTTTGGTCCTGCCATAGAATCATAGAGTGCTCAGCCCTATATGTCACCAAACCGCCGTTTTATGTCCTCTTTCTTTGCCCAAAATTGGGAATTAACTGATCATAACTCCTGAATCCTCAAATGATAAGATATCCAGTCAACTCGAAGAAAAACCAAAGGACTCAATCGGAGTCCAATTCGGAGACCCTTGTTTCAGGGCGTCGAAGACCTCGTGGAAAGACAAACATCTACAGAAGCCATTAACCGTTGACGTAGAACTTCCAACATATCCCAAACTCATCCTAGTTCGCATCTATTTCTGATTGGTTCCTATGAGGAAAGAAACAACTGAAGCCGTAATCACTGGCCATCATAAAGAAAAAACATCATAACCTAGAACAGGGTGGGAACCCATAACATCATCAGTTATAATATCCAAACAGTATAAATACATGTACATACTCATTCCAGGATTGGATAATCCTCACCTCTGCGTCCTTAATAGAATTGAAAATTCTTATCACGAATGCTAGACATTTTTTTTATTTTATGTCAGGACCAGAGGCTTTGATTAGGCTTGTTCAAAGCTGTGCCATCACCACTGAAGTAAGATCCACAATAGGTTTATCGTAAAAAGACTTGAAAGTGGATTCTGATAACCAGTCCGCTGCTTTTAGTATATCGTCCAGTCAGGACCCTAACGTAAAAGATTTGGAGGCCATGGCACCCCTAGCTGAATGGGCACCAAAAATTTAAGTATCAATCCCTGCCTCCGATAACAGCCACCTTATCCACCTGGCTATGGTGGCAGCTGCTACAGGTTTAAAGGGTTTTTGCAACACAATTAACAATTGAACCCCCATGTCACAACAAAACTTGCTAGTACTTACCTCGTAAGCTTTCAAACATTGTATCACACATAATATTTTATAAACAAATTGACCAGGAGCGCTTTGCATCATCATCAAATATCATTCCTATTTTTATGGAATCTTACAAGACTCAGTCTACCAAACAATATCTATTTGGTCAGCCCCTTATCCCAAAGGGTAACATTTATAACACACGGAGTCATGTAGTGCAGATGCAAATTCTTCATTTATTAATATTCATAATGGACATAGGTTATTCAGCCCGGCCAACTCGTGTCGTCCATTCGGACTTCATCAGGGTTTGAATTTGAGCTAAACAATCCTTCTATCCAGTCACTATGGTTAAAGCATTGGTGCAGCACTTTGATTGTGTTCCTATAATGGTCAGCAAAATGTCAGTTCATCTAGAAACACCATATCTATTAAATCTTTGCAATTTCATATGTGTAGCTCCATCGAATGAGTATTCCTCCATCCAATTTCTGAAGATGGTGGCTGTTACTCTGTTGGTGTTCCGAGTAAACAAATCCTAAAGGGAGAATTAAATATATTTTCTGACTAACCAATTGGAGGAATCGAAAAGAAACCGTTAGAAGTTCCAGAACAGTTGATGTGTAGAGAGAGTTCCACCTCTGAGCATTGACCGACATAAAGATGGGACCGCATCTTGCACCCCAGTTCCAATGGCTGGCATTTGAGCCGATAATCATTTCCGGGTCAGTGCCAAAAATCACCCTGGCGTTCCAGGCCTCAATGTTATCTAACCACCAGGATATTGCCATCTTAGCCTCCATCAACAAACTCTCTCTTTAGAGTTTTATATAGCGCGAACTAGACCCGAGACATCGGGTATCAGAGCACTTTACATGAGCACCAGTTTCGTTACAGATGAACACATTCATTTTTAGGTCTCGCCTAGGCAGCGCGCATGCGCTGATCTACCGAGATGACCTTTTGGAATTGGTCTGCCCTTTTCAAGCACTCGTGCTTGTGCTGGCATCCACCTTGCGGGAGCGAGCAGCGGCGCGCAGGGGCCATCTGTTTTCAATTAGCGTGGCCGCGCGCGCTGTTTCTTATTCTTTGTTGTGGCTATTGAGCTGCGCTTGCATGTCTCTGATAGCAGCCTTTGCTTTTTAGCAGAGTCAGTTGCAGCCTTTCTGTTATGCGTGATGCACTGATACATGCATTTTGGCAATAAAAACATTAGCAGTTTTGACATTTTTAACGTTGCATGTATAACGTGTAGATTCTAGTTACAGATTTAAGTTTTTTATGCATGCTTTGTGATTGGCTTCTGGAGTTGTTTCACGCTCCTATGTGATACGGGCACAAAAATAATGTTATTTATACTTGGCTGCCCTTGATAGCCCCGGGTATGATGTTATCTTTCACGTGAAAGGTCAAGCAGAAAAACTGCACAGTTTTAGTTGAGAGAAAGTCGCCGGGATTAAAGGGATCCCGTGAGCAGCAGTTCGCCGTAACAGGGCCATATATCCTGCTCAGTTTATTAAGAGGGCAGCTCCCAGGCAGTTGGAGAGCTGAAGGCCACGCGCATCCATCATTGTTATCTTGCTGAGAGGTACACAGGGTTGGCCAGGATACCTCTGTGAATTGCTGTCAGCTTTATCAGACGGCCCAGCGCGGGGGCTCCGGATCTCAGCGGTGCAGTAATGGGACCTCACCCTGGCTGAGCGAGATTGTGAATGCCTCTTTCTCATTGTCTGGGAGGCTGTCGCAAAAGCCATTTTAAATGAAATTTCCATTTGTGACATTTAAAAAAACGAAATCATAAAGAGGCATCTTTGTGCAGGAGGAGGAAATTGGAGTCATTTTGGCTGTGGGGTGGTATTTCGAGAAAATAAAAACCCATCTGACAAGCGTTTATTTCATGCATTGAACATTATTTGAGCTAACGGCGGTTTTCTCATACAATTTCCTTGAATTAAAATACCATCAATGCGATCAGACTGTACCTGCAGGTCTCTTGCTGATTTTGACCTGCCTGGCCTCCTCTAAATGCAGTTCACTCCACCCTGGCTTGGATGTCGGGAATGTTTCTGGTCTCTGATGAGAATTTTCTTTAGAAATTTATGACACCCTTCTATCCAGCTCTGCTGAATCCCTTATCAGGACATTTATCACTAGCTCACTCAACAAGCATTTGCAATGCGATCAGCCTCGTCTTTGGGACCTTATATGTATTTAGGTATGCAGCACATTAGCCTGGGTGCTGAAACATCTACTGTTGTTTAACATGGAGGGAAAGTAAGCACCAAACTGCGTGTCACACCAGGTATTATTTTTGTTTTTTAAAACATAAATAAAAGGCATTGTCAATTACAATGCCAATAGCTTAAACTCACGTAAATGCGAGACCTATTGCATTGCAAATGCTTGTTTTGTTAGGCACGGGGAGATTAAGTGATTTGCCCAGAATCACAGGATGTTGAGTGTCGTTGCCGAGACTCGAACCCGGTTCCCCAGGTCTGAGGTCGACCGCTCTAGCCAAAAGGCTACATCCTCTCCCCAAACTGACCTGGTCTGAATATTTGAGGCTCTTCTGGAGGTGCAGAATGTTGAACCGTTGGAGTGCTCTGTAGTAGAGAGGTCCTAGGAAGATGGCCTGAATTGAAGAGGCTAGAAGCCCTACAAGACGCTCTATGTCAAGATATTGTCTGGCTGCACAAGGCAGAGCTCAGTTATTTCTTGATATTACGGACATTCTGAGCGGGAAGGACCAGCTGTGCTAAGACCGAGTCTATCTGAAACCCCAGGAGTTCCACTTGTTGAGCTGGGATAAGAACAGACTTCTTTACATTGATAATGAAGCCTAGATCCTGAAGAAGTTGGATCATCCATTCTAGATGTGTTAAGATGGTCTGAGAACTCTGACCATAAGAATAATATTGTCTAGATAGACAATCAAGCGCACTCCCTTCGCCCAAAGGGTTTCCACCACCATCTTCATAATCTTTGTGTAGCACCAAGGTGTGGAGGAGAGGCTAAAGGGAAGGATTCTGAACTCGTAACATTGCCTTAGCCATTGAAACTGAAGAAAACAATGTGAGGGGATAAATTGGGACTGTCAAGTATGTATCCTTTAAATCCAAAAGTACCATCCTGTCCCATTCCTGAAGGATATCCCGCAGAAGATAGATGCCATCCATCTTGAAATGGCAGTAAATAATCCATGCATTGAAATCTTTTAGATTTAGAACTAGTCGTGACTCGCCCCCTTTCTTCTCCACCAGGAAGATGGAGCTGAGAAAACTGCTAGGATGAAGAGTCATCAAATCTATAGCTCCTTTCTCCAGGAGAGATTGCATTTCTGTTGTGATAAAATTCTGGTAAGGGGTGTTGCAGAACTCCAACCTGTACCCTTGGACATACTTGAGGACCCAGGCGTCTTGGGTCAGTCCTTGCCAGTTGTGCAGAAATAGACTGACTGGTTCTGCCCCCAAAGAAATCTCAGAGAGAGGAATAAGTCTCACCTGTACCTCCGGAGACCTGCAAGGATCCTTGTGTCCCTCTGTACCGCCCTCTTCTGAAGCGGTTCCTTCCGCTACAAGCACTTGAAAGGTAAAAGGTGGATTTGTCAGTGGTTTCTTGCTCACCACCCCTACCTGGTGAGTAGTAATCACGTTGTGGGCCTTGGTAATAACTCAGGCCGGATGCACGCCCTCTGAAACGTGCGGCCCTGCCAAAAAGGGATTGGCAGAAAACTTTCTTGAGGGATCCCTGGGCTTTGTCAAGTGAACTATAACTTTCTACGAACTTGGACAGTTCCTTAATAAAAAGTGCCCAAACAGGACACCCTGGGCTACCAGGCCCGCATCTCAAGAAGCCAACTCATTCAATTTTGGGTCAATCCTCATGAGGATTGATCGCCTGCGCACTGTTGAGATTGCACAGTTCGAGTTCCCTAGCTGACACATAGCTCTTTGAGCCCATCCCACTAAGACATTGAGGGTCGATGGGGGTCGCTGAATCCTTGACCTGAAAAGCAAGTTCCAGGATGTTAGTGAGAGGGCCAGTGACATTTAATAACTTGTCCTGACAATTGTGCCAGGCCTGTTCAATTCCCTTCTTGGGATCCTTGGAATACTTTTTAAGAAATGCTACCACAGTCAGATCCACCTCCAGGGTTTCAGTCACCTTGCTGGGAAGATCCGGCCTCTGGGGCATTCAGAGCGTAGTCTGGCCCTGACCTCCTTATCAGATCCTTGGCGTATGTGGGACTGCACATAATCATCCACCTCCTGCGGGGAGAGCCAGCTAGTGGAGCAAGGTTGGATGTTGTCACCAGGCTCAAAATCAAGCAACTTGGGGTGTTTCTGGGACTCACTGTGGTGAGTTTTGCTCTTTCTTTTGCTGGAACCTGGCTCGTCTTCCTGGTCAGAGGTACGGGAACAAGAAGAGTCAGGAGAAAGTGAGGATGACGATGGGGCGTTGGGGGAAGTCGGGCTATAATCATCCTTCTCTAAATAGGAGTCCTCCAGTTTTTCAGAGGCCGCAGTGTGAGGGCCCCTTAGTGATTTGGTCTTGGCCTTCCCATGTGGAGGGGCATTTAGGGCATCACGTTCCGTAAGGGGGGGATCCGGAATCCACCCTTGTTGTTGAGCGTAGCCTTGTAAGTGCCGGGTAATAGGCCCAAGGGCACTGACTAGGGCATTGTTCACTCACTGTTGAACACTAGAGTCTAGTGCTTCGACCAAGTCCTGTTCAAGAGAGCCCTCATGCTCCTCCTGATACTGGTCTAATTCAATCTCAAAAGGGTTATACGTGGCCATAATGCTGGGTAACAGCTACCAAATGTACCTCAGGGAGGGATGCTTTAAAGCTTGTAGGAAGCAGTTCAAGGGGGAGTGCAAGAAAAAAAGACCCCAAAACAGGTACAAACAGTCGAGCGTGGAGGCAGCACCCTGTCAGCACTCTAGGGTGAAGTCTGAATAAATGATTGCAACACTGAAGGAATAACAATGCTCAGGGCTGTAGCGCAGCGGGGTCCAAGGGTACAAGGGCCGTAAGGGCGCTGGGAAATAATGGTAGACACACACCGTAGTTCTTATCTGGTGGGAAGACCCCGAGCGGTCTCTCACTGTTTATTTATCCCCTCGGGTCGAGCCCGCCCGAGGGGTGTATGCAAGTGTGTGTAGTGCAACAATGTAGTGGAGAGCCCGGCTGGCTCTCTACATCCCTCCTTTCTTTTAGTGACAGGCCAACATGTTCACGGGGATGTACACACAAAGTCCTTCAGTCTCTGGCTCGGGGCAGGGTTTGGCCGGAGACCATACCTCTGGCTCCGGGAGCTGGAACTAACCACTGCCTCTGTCTGAGCGTTCGGTGGTGACACAGTTTCTGTCTCTTGGCGGACCCTTCCAGCATCTGGGGCAGTCACCGCTCTCTCGGTTTGCATTCCTCTTGGCGGGGAAATCAGCAGCCCTGGCGAGCCGGGCGGAGTGAGACTTGGGGTGTCCTCCAGTCCCTCCAATTCTTTGTGGCCAGAGTCCATTTCTTGAGCCTTTTTGAAGCTGGACACGTTTCTTGTGACCGACTGTGATCCTCGCTGGGCGGTGACCATGGTCCCTTGCACATTCACAACAGTCCACCTTTCAGGGTCGTAGGGGGTCCTGAACTTCCAGCCGGGGTACCTGTCCTTGACCACGACACAGTCCCCCACTTCCAACTGCGGTTCTTTCGCCCTGCGGGCTGCACTCGCCTTTTGATTTGTCACTGTCCTTCTTGCTTGGACGGCTCCATCGTCCCGTTCCGGGGGTTTCCATGTTGGGTCAGTCGGGATACTGTCCCTCGGGGGCCTTTTGAAAAGCAGGTGAGCAGGAGCGCACTTGGTCGTGCTGTGTGGCGTCTGCCTGTAGGCGTCAAGGAATTGGTCGAGTGCCGATTCCACATCTGCCCCTTGATCGACAGCAATGCGCAGGGCCCGGTTGAGTGTCCGCATAAGACGTTCCACCTCCCCATTGGCTTGGGGCCACAGAGGGGTGATTTTCCTGTGGCGAATCGCCTTCCTCTCCAAGTATTCCTGGAACTCACGGCCCTGGAATGGAGGTTCATTGTCTGAACGGATTTCCTCGGGTAACCCCATGAGTGCGGATGTCTTCTCAAGGACTTTTCGTACATGCACGAACGCTGTCGACGTCACCACCTCCACGATCGGGAATTTTGAGAAGGAGTCAACCAGCACTAGCATGGTGCGACCATCCGGGAAACTCCCGAAGTCGATGCTGACCTTGGCCCATGGGAGTTCGCTTGGTTCTTCCGTGATTACCAGTGCCGGGTCCCCACCAGTGATGGTGCAAGCGTGACATTGTCTCACCATGTCCTCTACCATGGCATCCATGGCCGGGAACCACACCTTGTTTCACAGCCTGGCCTTTGTCTTCGTCATTCCTTGGTGGCCGACGTGTGCTAGCTGGAGGATCCGGTGTTGCAGACTCTTTGGGATTATGATGACGTGTCCCCGCAGGACAACTCCCCTTTCTCCCACACTTAGTTCATGGCGAACCTGCCAGATCTGTTGCCGAGCATGGCTGTCTTCGGCTCTGAGGGCCTGAGCCCCGTCTAGTAAGTGTGTCCATCCGTTGCTCAGCAGGGTGGATTTCACTCTGGTCAGTGTTTCGTCTTCCTCTGTCACGTGGACGATCTCCTCTAGCATCATGGCGGTGGGGCATGCCTCCTGCGAGATCATTTTCACAAATGCTTCGGAGTACGCCACATCCACCGGTGGACTTCGAGGGACCAGGGACTCAGGGTGTCTTGAGAGGTAGTCCGCCGGGTTGTGTGCACCGGAATGGAGGCAACTTTGAAATTGTATGCCTGAAGCTGCACGGCCCATCTCTCTATTCTTGGAGAGGCCAGTCTCGATGACCCTGCAAATAGCGGAAGCAGTGGCTTGTGGTCGGTTACCACTTGAAACTCTTGTCCGTACAAGTATAGGTGAAAATGCTGGCATGCCCATTTTATTGCCAGCGCCTCCCTTTCGATTTGGGCGTACCTTGTCTCAGTGTCCGATAGCGCCCTGCTGGCGTACGCCACTGGCTTCCAGGTCTCTCGATTATCCTCCTGAAGGAGGACTGCTCCAAGGCCTACTGGGCTGGCATCGACGACCAGCTCGGTGCGCCGCCCCGGGTGGAAGTAGGCCATCACCGTCTTATCCATGAGCGTGGCCTTGATGTTGTTGAATGCAGTGTTAGCAGCTACAGTCCATTCCCACTTGTGGTCACTGCGGGTGAGGGTGCGAAGTGGTTCTGAGGCCAGATTCGGAATGAATCTGCCACAGTATGTGGCCATGCAGAGGAAACTGCGAACCTCCGTGGGGGTCTTTGGAGTGCTGGCTGCTCGTATGGCCACAGCCTTCTTGGGGACCACTTGCAGTCCTTCCCTAGTGAAGACGTACCCAAAGAAGTCGACTGACTCCTGGTAGAATGAACACTTTGCTTTGTGAAGGGTCAGTCCGCAATCTTCAAGGCACTGGAGGGTGGCCCGGAGGTGAGTGTGGTGTTCTTCCAGGGTGTTCGAGAACACCAGGATGTCGTCGCTCAGGTTGATGACACCCTGCAAGCCCGACAGTGCTTCCCTGATAGCATTCTGGAAGACTTCGGCTGCCGACGACACCCCAAAACTCAGTCTCTTGTACCTCCTGAGGCCGACGTGAGTTGAGAACGTGGTGATATACCTGCTCTCGGGTTCGAGCTCTAACTGGTGGTATCCCGCGTTTAGGTCCAGCTTTGAAAACCATTTGGCTCCGTTCAGATCCGCGACGATGTCATCCATGGTGAGCGTAAGGTGGCGTTCCCTCTTGACTGCCAGGTTTGGGAGCCTCATGTCCACACAGAGCCGGATGGCTCCGGGCTGCTTTGGCTTGGGAGCCACGACCAGCGGGGACACCCACGGGGTTGGGCGGGACACCTTCTTGATGACATCGAGGTCTTCCAGCTTCTTCAACTCTTCTTCCACTTGCGGGCGGAGATTGAACGGCACTCTCCTGTGCCTCACGGCGGTAGGCCTCACTGTGGTGTCTATGTGGAGCTTGACCCGTTTCCCTTATAGCTTGCCGAGCCCAGTGAACAGCGCCGGGAACTCCCTCAGGATGGTTTCGGCGTGAGATTCGTGGACCTGGTTCGCAAAGAAGACCAGGTCTAGATCCTCCGCCGTGTGGCAGCTGAGTAGCGTGCCTTTTCTCCCTTCCGTGACGTGGAACCGAGCCACTGTGACGTGCTTTCCGCTGGTGATCTTGGCTTCGATGACTCCTCGAAGGGGGAGTGGGTCTGTTCCTCCGTAGGTGTAGATCCGAGCCTTGGTGGGTGCGAGTGGGGGCCGTGATGACAGATGGTCATACTGCTCCGAATCCATAACGTTGACCGATGCGCCCGTGTCGATGAGTGCCCGGACAGCGGACCCTTCAACTAGGACAGAACACATCGGTTGCGGCCTCCGGTGGTGGTCAGACCTGCTGACAAAAGACACGACAAACACTTCATCATCATCGTCTTCTAGGGCGAGGCAGCGCTCCTTTGGCGGGTCGTCCTCTCGCGATTGCGGGTCTTCGAGCGAGACTTGGCGCAGGCGTTGCGATACCTTGTGATCTTTGAGGGGCCTGCCGGGACCGGCTACTTCGACACACCCTTGCAAAGTGGTTCATCTTCCCGCAGTGGGAGCACGTCTTCCCCCTCGCTCCACACACTGCTGTTGCCGGGTGGTCCTCTCCGCAGTTGCCGCATGCCCGCCAGTTGTCGTCCTTGGTGCCTGGCGAGCCATGGTAGGGCGCCGTTGTATCGCCTCGACCCTTTCTTCTTTGACGGGCGCATATCGTGGGGCATGTGTCGCTGCGACAGACTTGTGCAGAGCTGCCTCCATTTCACCAGCCCGGACGTCCGACAGTTCATGAGACCTGGCCAGGATGAGGATCTCATCCAGAGAGATCCCTGGTTGTCGAAGTATTAGCTTCCGCAGCAGTGTCGAACGGCACCCCTGAATGACTTGGTCGCGTATTTCCTCCCGTTGGTCCAGGAAGGTGCACGTGCTGGGTAGCCTGCGCAGTCGCGCATAAAACATGTCCACAGACTCCGTGTCTGACTGCGACGCCTGTCTAAACTTGAACCGCTCGAAGTCGGGGTTAAGTTGAGGGTCAAAGTGTCTGTTGAGCGCGGCGACCGCCGCCTCGTAGTCATCATCGTTACCTGTGTTAGGCAGGGTTTCGAATAGATCGTAGATCTCTGCACCGCCGTAGTATATGAGCAGCGACCTCTTCACAGTGCCGTCTGTTTCTCTGGTGCCCTTGAAATAGTGGTACAGCCGTCCGATCCACGCTTTCCATCGCGGGGCCGCCGTTGCAGGGTCAGCGGTTTTGCTGAATGGCGGTAGTGGGGAGACGACTGTGTGACTGTGACCTGGAGGTGGTGCATTGGCGCCTCTGTGTGAGTTGTCCGCTTCGGCCTGCTGGCCCGATGCGCCTGCTGCGGCTGGCGTAGTCATGGCGTGGGCGCGCCTGGGCCTGGATGCAGGGCGTGTGCCGGCGCGTAACCACGTGTGTGCCGGGCTTGGCGAGGCGCGCTCCAAATGGGCCTTGCTTCTTGGGTGATATGGCTCTGTCCCACGTGGAACTGTGTGTGTCCTTTCCTTTTTTTTTCAGGTGTCTTTGCGCTTCTTTGATGACCTGGGGGCCAGGAGGCTTCTTCTCCCCAGCAGGCAGTGCAGGACTTGTCAGGGCCTCCCTCAGCCGGGTGAGAACAGTTATAAAGGGGTTCCTGGGCGCTGATGGGCCTGCTGCCTGTGGCTGCCACCGTCACTGTGCTTGACGGGGAGACACAGGCCACGTGGCAGGCTCCTTTGATCCCCTCACGCTCCTCTTGCCTGCAGTACCGCTGCACGCCACCACGTGCTCTCCCCCAGGCAGCGCGACTCACTGGGACAAATGGCAGGAGGCGATCCCTCAGACGCGCGCACTGCCGGCTTGAGCACGCTCCCTCCAGTCCAGGGGAGCGTGCCGGCAGGCGCAGGACGTGGATGACGCCTCTCTCTGCAGCAGTGACAGACGCTGGGGCCGCAGATCCAGAGGCCAGGTGAGAGACCTCTCGGCGGCGCAGGGCACAGGGGGTGCGGCCGAGGCCGCGGGAGGCAGCGGGCACGGGTCCTCGACAGAGTTCAGCCCAGGGACAACGGAGCGCAGCGGGTGGGCACCGCAGCTCCGTATTGGCAGATCGGTGCGCTGGGTCCGACCGGCCTCGTCGCCAGTGTAGCGCAGCGGGGCCCAAGGGTACAAGGGCCGCAAGGGCGCTGGGAAATAATGGTAGACACACACCGTAGTTCTTATCTGGTGGGAAGACCCCGAGCGGTCTCTCACCGTTTATTTATCCACTCGGGTCGAGCCCGCCCCGAGGAGTGTATGCAAGTGTGTGTAGTGCAACAATGTAGTGGAGAGCCCGGCTGGCTCTCTACAAGGGCGTCACTGGGGAGCAGACGGGACGAGCAGTCCTGGGGGCGAGAAGACCAGCGGAGACCTCACGCGCTGCTGAACGAGTTCAACTCGAGCCGCACTGTGGAGCCGGCAGATTTACATGAAAGCAGAAATGGGACTGCACGGCCAAGACGGACTTCGCCCTCTTCTCTCCGCTCCTGCTCCCACTCCACTTGAGAAACTCTTGCAGTGGTGCTGCCAAGTCGGGGAGGTCGTAAAGCTCCCTTTCAAACCTAGCGATGTGCTTACCTGTAATTAGAGAAAGTGATATGCGGCGAGGAGCGCACCTACAAAACATGAGTGATATGGTGTGTGGCGTGAAGTGCACGTTCAAAACATGCACCCGTCACCTTCTTAAATGTAAAACGTAGAATGTAAGTCATGAAACTGTAAATATAAATTGAGATACTTACCTGGCTGCACAGCAGCAAAGAAAGAGGACATAAAATGACGGCTTAATGTTATATGGGGCTGAGGGCTCTACGACCGGTGCATATGACAATGATTGTCTTTTCAATTTAACATTTTATTGGCTGCTGTCAAAATAAAGTAAACACAGAGAAGAAGAATCTGAGCCTCCGGTCCTGACATATAATTTTATGTCAAGACCCGAGACTCATTTTCCTTGATATTTATTTACGTATCAGATATATAGTAAAAAGAACACGTCAGGAGTAAAGAATTACAGTACCCATCCCGCCGTGGTGCTGAACTACTGATGTAGATAACAGAGATGCTTTATTATAAGGTTCTATATAGACACCATTCAAGTTCACCTTTTTCTCTTTCTTACTGCTCCTAGTCAGATAAGTCTATTTACTTATCTCTTGATATTAAGATGTTATTCATGTCAGTGAAGTGTCTTTTTAGGCATCTCACTATAATTGTGAAATTTCTTTCCAGACGTGTTTTTTTCACAGTGTGTAGAGCTTTGTTGTCACATCTGTCTAGAGGTGGGTGAGCCAAGCTCGAGCCAGATGCCTGGCTCTGGCTCAGCTCAAGGTCCTCCTGGAACGTCAAGCCCAAAACGATCCGAGCTTTCATGTGGCTTCTGTCTTCCTTCTTTACCCTACCTTCATGCAGAAAGAGTCAAAAGAGCATTGACATTTGAAGTAAAAAGGAGAGACAAATAAGTACTTATTTAGTGGCTGATTTATACAAAGTGAAACCTGAAACATAGGATTAATCCTGGCTTCCCCACTTAGTCAAATTGTGTGATCTTTGGCAAATATTTTATTTCCCTGATCCTCCTCTTTCTGCATTACTGTATATGAAAGCACATTCAGATATGTGAGTCCCAAATTCGAGCTATATAAAAAACGTATCGTGTTTAATTTAATAGAGTATAACGTTACTGTATCTATAACAATCGGGGCCACATACAGGGTGCGCATTACAACTAACTTGCCTCTTAGGTTCTAAGTTAATATTTAACCTCTATCACTTTTAATAAGTACCCGTCATTACAGTGATATAATTTAACATATAAATGGCAAAGCTTCCACATGTCAAATACTAGAATTTTGAAAATACTTTATCAATTTTACTTAGGGGTTGTTGCATGATTTACATGGAAACATTTTCAGGTCTCGACTCGTGCAATGGGCTGTTCGAGCCAAGACTGGCTCTAGCTCGTCTCACCCCGTTAGTTTTGTTGACTCGCCCACCTCTACATCTGTCCCCTTGAGGCTGCCGTAGAGAGCAGGCTGCTTACCTTGCTCCAGCTCGCAGTCTGTCAGCATACCTGCGCCTCTTGCATCAGAGTACGCGGGGACCCACAATGCCGTTCTCCCAATGAGGAGAAAATCAGGACACACCGCCCGCATTAGGGCAACAAGCTCTATCTCACACAGCAGCACCCAGTCTCTAGTTTGTTTTTTCTGTATTTCAATTTCCTTTATTATTAAGAGTGTTTCAGGACATTGCCATGCTGATTCCAACATTAATAATTTCTTTTGAGGCTATAATAATAATTTCTATATAAAATAAAATGACCCCACAAAACAAGGGAATGCAAGCAAAATGAAGAGATTTTCAGACATAACTTAAAAAAAATTATAATTCAGTCGACAATACTGTGAGAAGTGTTTCAATGGAATCCATTGTGCAAGTCAATGGCAGAAATGTCAAAGATATTGCAGCAGCCCCACATTATCTGCTGGTAGCAGCAGGACTACGTTGCCTATTCCCTCTTCAACTAAAAGCCCTTACTCCGTGGTACAATTTCCCTGCAATCCTAAAAGAAAGGCTAAAACTAAACACACTTTATCAGGGAATAATGGGCCTTCAGATGTGGCTGGTCCCTGAGCCCACAGGAGTTCTGGCCGCATAAGAGTTTGTTTTTAGTTTGGAGCGTAAGGGAGGATTGAAGTTCACAAATCTCTGATGCGTGTGGTGGACATCTACCCAAATGATTCTCCAAATATGACATAGACACATGCTGTAGTAATTGGGATTTACCAGATCTTTTCTTAGACCAGTCTGACGATGATTAGGATGCAGTTCCCAATACCCTGATGTGGATTCTGACAGACAAAATGATTCAGATCTCAATTGGTTTGGCCCATACCTATTCATTTTCCAGCGATAAAGAAGGCCTCTAATTCCCCTTCTGAAATTTGTGATACCTCCGGGGAACCTTTCTTTGGGCCCTTTTACTCTTTCACCCGTTGTCATCGATTGATTGATGATTGCTCCTGTACAGAGTTACATACGTGACAAAATGAGAAGTTCTGTGGACAAACTAATTATAAATAATTGAGGTCTGAATTCACAAGACCTTTAATGGCTGATCAAATTCTATGAGCTCCGGTCGTAGACCCAAAATTGTTAATCTTCTTTACCAAATATGGCAAAGACCCTAAAGAGTATTGACAGGGCCTGATCAGCCTGTCAGGATAAATTATTGGATGCAGTGGGCGCCATTACCAAATTTTGTAAATGGCTGAAAAAGCAAAAGTGGGTTCCATCCCTATATAGTCCCATCAAAATATTTACAATTGGACACAATGGACAATTTGCATATTAGGCAATGCAAGTATAGTGATTTATATGGAAAGGAGCAAAGGATTACACTAAAGCTGGATCCCAAACGTACTGAATTGGCTTCCTGGGATGAAGGTCCAGCGGGCAGTTATTGGGGGACAATTGTTTCAGAGAAATCTCCAAGTTTGTGAACACTTTAAGTTCTATAGATAAAGCCTAACGTTCCCTAAAAAAATTTGTGGACAATATGTTTTTACAAGGACCAACAGAAAAGGAAGCTGTTCTGCTGCTCGTGACTAATTCGACACACTGTCCCAATCCCATCACAATACAGGTCAATCCTGGTAGCATTACAGCAGGACTACCTTCAATCCCAAAAGAAGTAGGGATAGCAGAAGCCAGTTCGGAAGCCATATCAGGCATAACATTGTGAACAGTAAGTATAAAACCAGTGCTAATGGCACTGAGGTTGAGGGGAGTCGAAATTAAATGTTTTACCAATTATGACTTCAGTTGTCAACAGATCTCTGTATCCTACAGACAGTATTGGGGTATCACTTAGAGTTTTATGATGACCTGGTACAGATTTTCTTTCTTCTCTCTGTTCATTTTTCTCAAACAGACACTCGGATAAGTTCACAAGAACTAAGGGGCCCATTAGGATGGCTGGCGGATGCAAAAACCACCAGTTACCGCCCGCATGCCGCAGCCCACACGCCCGCCAAATTACGATGTGAAAAGGCAGCCAAACACCGCCGGCAAGCCAGCGACGCCGTCCGCCATCAAAGTGCGCCCGCTCACGTAGCGGCGCAGCCCAATGGAGACACACCGCCAGACGAAATCACGTACCGCCCGGCGTACAAATTACGATGCCGCAAACAAACAGCTCCCACGGCTAAGAGACACCGCACGTGAAAGTGAGGCGGAAACCCGAACGCCGAGCACAGACACCGAAGAGGCGACCCCCGAGCATGAATCCAGCACTGCAGGCCCTCCCCATGCTATACCTGATGCACCACCAAGGAGGCAACGTACCGCGGAGACGCAGGTAGGCACACACACAACAAGGGCACGCAAACAGCGCACACAGTGCAAGTGCGGAAAAGGAGGACATGGCACCCCCAACACCCCTGCGTGGACAAGACACATCCACCACTGCACCCACAAATGTAACACAGGGCAAATTGCAACATCTCGCAACTATCATGGGCACACCACCTGGGACCAGGAACTAACAACCCCGTCACGGCACCGCAGCACAGCGGCGATGACGCAGCCACACATGCGCACAACTCAGCGCCCAACCATAACGCCATGTATGCGTCGCACACAAACAACACAGGGACACAACCAAGCACCACACACACCAGCCACACCCAGAACGCACATGACACGTGACAGGCCTGCCACAGTCATGTCCCCAACGCCCAATTCACGGACAACACCCAACGTCACACAACCGACGCCCACATGTCAGTGAAGTCACGCAACATCAGGACACACCCCTGTGTGACAAACATGGCGAAGCACACAGCGGCGGCAACACCACCCAGCAGAACATGGGCCCCGTCGGGAAGAGGTACGCCAGTACCACACAGAAACACCCATACCACCCTGCACCCATGAACCAGACATACAAAACGGAACACCAAAGAGCCCGGGGACCGACAACAGGTGGACCCAAGAATGACACCCACACACAAGGCCCAACGCATAGCGGAAACACAGACTGCCGCCCACACACGGGAGAGCAGACAGCACTGAATGACCTTCCATTCCAACTCCGAAACCACAACCCGACTAAACAAGCCGGAGAATACAGCCATTGTCCCAAAAAAAGACCAACCCAGGCATGCAGAGGAAACCGACCACAGGGCAGATAGCGCATATCACCTAAGAACATACCGAACGGGAAAGAAAAAATATAAAACTCCCCCATGCCGTTCCCATGCAAGTTATCTGGAAGGAGTCACACACCACTGACCTTGAACATTCAGAGAAGCACGTGGGATGAGGGCCCGTGTCCTCCGCACAAGCTAACAGAACACAAGTCCTGCCCCCTACGACCATCACAGACCTCACAGCAACCTCGGAGCTTGCACACTGCAGACTGCACACACAGCCGGAGCACGCCACCACATCGCCCCGCAGCAAAATGGCACCTACAACACACCTACCCAACTACGCCAGACAGGTCAAGCTGTACAAACACAACCTGATACAGATAATGGGATGCGAACCCCTATCCCTGCTGAACGTAAGTTACCGACTGACTTACCGCATCGCATTGTTCAGCTGCGTCATACCCGTCTTCTACTGTCGGAGGTGTCCCTTCCACCATCCTGTGGAGTTGTGCCTCTCCAACCCGGCATGTCCAAGGGCGGACCTGCTACCACTATTCCACCCTCTGGACACACACGACAGGGTCTGTTCAGCCTATGGGGGCATGGCGTATGTGGCGAACATCGGACCCACACTGCAATGGGACCACTGTGCCTCCACACGACGGATCATGGATCACAGCTACATCGAATGTCACCCAGCATGCCCCATCATGCTCCTACAAGGGACAACTTACGAACAACACCGTGACAGCCACCATCCGCTACATTGGCTGGCAAACATGTATACCACCAATGAAATGGAAGCCCTGCAGGAAGCCATCGCATACCTGTCAACCTGTCAATTCGTAGGACCCCGACGCAATCCTCCAATTGAGCCATGATGTCCGACACTGTACCCATGCTTAGCTTCCGCACGGACTGGCCAGTAACCACTACAACAGCCATACCAAACGACCTGCAACTGATACCACACCATCAACGACACTGCCATGACATCGGATGTGTCCGGGACATGCACTCTGTTCCCCATCACATCCAGGAACTCTGCATGTATCGGGGAGGCAGTGGCATGGGATATGTGTATCGCACCCACATGGACAGAACTGCACGTACAACTATGCCATGACATGGATCCTGCGCCCATGGACATATGCACCGCACAGTGGACAGGAATCGCCCGGCTGGAGTATGTGAGAGCTGCACCCCTTCTCCCCTCCCGGAAATCCCGTAACAGGACCTTTGCATGGACGACAAGTGCATACAACAACAACACGACCCCAGTGACTGTGACATGTCCAGTAGCCACCATATGGCAACAACAAGTGGGACGCCGTTGCATGCACGTAAGCCCATGCCCTGATGTCAACTCACACGCACGCGTGCATGAGTAACAACAGCAGCACACCTGTCACATGGAACTGAGATGGACTGTGCCCATGATGCCAAGCGGTCTGGTAGGCTAAATGTATACCGTCTGTGTCAAAGTCCGCAGCACCGCAGCTATTTGCAAATGAACATTAGCACAGCAACGGCCAAGCAGATGTAACTCTGAAGCCCACATCCCACATGCAACAGCTAATCACATGTACCCCTACACCCTTAGCTATGTGTAATCATGCTCAGTATATCCTCCACATGCATACCGCTGCCAGTAGTGTCCACTATACTGCATCACAGAGGACATAAGTCACAATACATGGTTTGAAGAAAGAAACTGTCTCTGCTGATTCCTTTCACAAGTACGAATGTGAGATGATGAGAGTGTGTGATGTACACGGCAGTCGTGACATGACTATGTAGTCCACTGTCATTGGATGTCAACGCAAATGAGTAGCACAACTGTGGAAGACACACATGTGTCGTGTGAAGCGGGAGTGACGCTTCGCTCAGGTGGGTGGGTGTGACGGGTAGATGCGCACATGCAAAGTTGAAACACGCTGTGTCGGGAGGGGTCCGGAACTGCACATTACCGCTTCCCTGGGCAATGTTAAAGGCCACCTGTCGGGGGGATGTGAACACATGTGTGCACAGCAGCCGGGCACACGAACAATGCGGTATCAGGCGTACACGTCAGCCCACCCTCTGTGGACAAGCTGGATCCTGTTGTGCGCCCGCCAGGCCCTTGACAAGGCACACACAGCCCCTGCCGACCAGGTGTATCCCCAACATTGTCAACCTGCACAGGCAATCCAGGGCACGGGATGGCAGTGGAGCATGGTGGGGGAGAGGACTCGGCGCGCTCCTCCGGGACACATCACGCAGGCAAAACATCCTCAATGTGTAGCATGGCTCAAGTCATATGGAAGTATTGGGGGACGCACACATCACGAGCAGGAGTGACGTCACGGAAGGTGGCTCGCACCATCCCACCCATTGCCTACATCTCCACACACGTCACATGCCGTTGCAACAGAGAAGCCAGCGCGTGCGCAAGCACCTCCGAGCCCGCCCCAGTGAGGCAAAAGAGTGAATGTGTGGGTCCATCAGCCCCAGATGGACGCAGCATGGGCCGCTAGGGCAGCTACAGCCTCTGTGTGTCGCAGGTGGTGTATCCGGACTGCGGAGACTGCTATGCATTGTCTATGTTGCCCGGGTCTCGAGTTGGGGCACCACGCAGGTGGACGGCGTCCCGCCACACATCATGCCGTGAGACAGACCACTCGTTCAACTGGACCCACACATATACTCCTTGGCCTCTCCGGGGCGAGCTTGGGGCTGCATCTGCATGCGCTAGCCCCACAGGTGCAAATGCATATTGGGGGAGCGAGGGGAGGCCATGAGGACAGGGACAAAGACGACTGTATTACTGTCAGTGAGTTCAAGGAATGACCCTGATGTGGACAGGAAAAGACGTGCCCTGTGTGTATTGCAAAAAATCGCTAATCCGATCACCCTCCCATGTCCTGCATGTAAGCCCGCACCTAGCCCCGCCCACCCGCCACATTGAAATTAGCACCAGCACAACATCATTCACATTCGAAACACTGACTGGGGGTGACAACCATTGGACACACTTGTTGAGGCCACCCACGCGTACATGTGGGCCCTCCATGATCCATGTCACCTGCGGCAAAGTGATGACATGCGCAATGACGGAAGTGAGGAGAGCTGTCCGCCCCACGCACAGATGGTGCATCAGCTCCACAGACCCAGCAGCGAGTGCAGCAGGGGTCACATGTGCAGGGGCAGCTGTGCCTGGTGTGAAGGCACATTCAAATTGACAGCACATCGACCAATGTGTAGTCTGCCCACATCTACAGTCCATTATCATGCGGACATAGAAAATGAACATAGGGCAACACATCTGTGTGGGTGCACCCACTGTGACCAACACTGCGCAATCATCGACGTACTCGCCCTGTGCATGGCCCACCACGCAACGGAGGTCACATTCAGTGCCACCATCCCACACACACATCCCTATCACGAGACATGGTGTGTCCAATAGTCAGTACTGAGTTAGCGCCCATCTGGAGGGTCCTGAACAGGAGACACATGCAACCCACTAGGCAGTCGGTGCTGTCACCTACTGGCATTGTGCAGTCAATGTGCAGGCCAGGCCTGCTGGGACTGAGAGGGGCAGCATGGCCCAGCCTGACATTCACACGAGCAACAAGTGCACTGAGACCTGCATTGGCAATTGCAGACGTTGGCCTGCACCCAGCTGGCCCGGGACGCCTACCTCCATAGTGGAACACGCAGGGTGCAACCGCGAGGGTCATCGGAGTTGGCCGTAATGGCCTGGCCCATGTTGGTGACAGTCCGCTGATGCCATGTGCACCACACAGTATGATGTGCGCACTGCATCTGCAGGTGTGGCCATGATGTTCGTGTGGGTGCAGGTGCACAATGGACGGGGCCACAACATGCTGTGTGCATAGGCAGGGACGGCCAGTGGCCGGCCCCCACATGTCTGTTAGCATGTCATCATCTGCACATTGGCATGGGTGCATGGTATACGCATATGCACACGCATGTCATCTCTCACTATGTACATCTGCCACTTGGCACGTGCAAGGTTACGTGTCACATGTGATGTGTATTTGCAAGCACACAGCCGTGTTGGCATGGGGCTGTCAATGTGTACACCTGACAATGCTTCTGGAGGTGTGATCCGTACAGTGCTGCACATAGGGTGCAGTGGTGACACCAATGACTGTCTCATATCCCCTCGTGCCACAGGTCCCACTTGTCTTGGCCGCTCAGCCTGTGCCCACATCGTCGTTGGTGTGTGCCATACTCATCCAGCCTCGGAAGCAGTGTGATGCACAGCAGCCAGTCATGTTGCCGTGGTGTTTCCGCTTGCCGAATATGCAGTCAGTCCCCATCAGCACGCCTCACAGGTCATTGATGCCTGGATCCCCATGTGCATGCACATAGCAATGGTTTGTGTCACTGCCCATTGCTATTGGTGGGAGACCTGTATAAGTGTATTGTGGCTGTGCTGTCCCTGCATGACAGCTGTTCTGTGACTCATGTTCTTGCTCTGTCATATCAGTTATGTGTATGTGAAAATGCCATGTGGCGTGTTGCTTTGACATGTGTCCACTTCCATCTTTCCTAGGCGGAGACCAAACATTTACCGCCCTTACCAATTGTTGGCGGACATGGAGGATTCTGAGGTCATCCGGAAATTTCGTCTGGACCGACCAACCCTGCATCGACTATGTGCCATGTTGGAACCCCACCTCCGTCCTCGCAGGGTGTATCCGACAGCATTCACCCCCACGGCTAAGGTGATGTCTGCACTGCATTTTTCGCCACTGGGTCATTCCAGCACACAGTGGGCAGTGGAGGTGGGATGTCCCAGCCCATGTTCAGCATGGTGCTGAGGGATGTACTGGCAGCCATGATGCTGTACAGGAACAGGTACATCCGATTCCCCAGGGCACGTGAGTTGGCGGCAGTGAAGGGTGCATTCTATGTCCTTGGACGGATCCCACATGTCGTTGGTGCCATAGACTGCACCCATGTTGGCCTTGTCCCACCACAGGCCACTGAGCAGCTCTTCCGCAACCGGAAGCACACGCACTCCCTGAATGTGCAAGTGGTGTGCTTTGCGGACATGGTCATTTCCACGTGTGTGCAAAGTTCCCAGGCTCGGCCCATGACGCGCACATCATGCGCAACAGCATATTACCACGACTGATGACCAATCTGCAACAGGACCGTGGCTGGATTGTCGGTGAGTATGTGGAGTTGTGTAGCGTGCTGGCTTAAGGATGCTGTCTACTGTCCTGTTTGAATTGCAACAGTTCTCTGTGTCCCTCACGCCCAGGTGACTCGGCTTACCCGAATGGGCCCTGGCTGCTCAGTCCATTGCGAAATCCTCGGAGCCCAGCAGATGACCGCTACAATGAGGCACATGGGAGGACCAGACGTGTGGTCGAGCGTACCTTTGGCCTCCTCAAGTCCAGGTTCAGATGCCTGGACCGCACCGGGGTGCGCTGGCGTACTCCCCACAGAAGGTGTGCCAGATAGTGGTGGCGTGCTGCATGCTGCACAATCTGGCCATTCGAAAGCAGATCCCCTAATTGTGGATGACGGAGATCAACCAGGGCCCCAGCCTGCACACCAGGACAGCTCCAGTGAAGAGGACAGTGGAGAGGATGAAGCTGTGAATGTGCGTCAGCAGCTCATCGCCCGCTACTTCACTTGACGGTGAGTGACCATGTACGACGGCTGATGTAGCTGTAGTTGTGCAGGTGTATGTCTGCTCTGTTACTGGGGCCTTTTGTTCACTGAGTGCTGTGTGTCAATGGTCCATGTCCAGGTTGGGATGCCATTGTCAGTGGCTGTAGCATTGTGCCCTGTTGCTCTCTGAGGTGTGTGTGCATTGCTTGTAGTTGGTGACAAGTACTGTGTGATGAGTGTGTGACACACTCATTGAATGTACTCTTGTTCTGTTTTTCACCCCTAGGTCCCTGCAGCCTCTCCTGTCCCATCAACATGCCACACAGCAGATGCTATTCTGCTCATGGTGGCGATTGCACATCGTGGAATAAACCCAGGACACATTAAGCCGATTGTGATCAAGGTGTATTTATTAACAGCGGTGACATGTGATTGTGTGCAAGGTGATGACAAATGTGGTGCATTCTGTGACAATGAGTTGACGGTCATGGCTGCGTGATGGTCAAGGTGTACCCATGGAGTTCTATGTCCATAGTCCAACAGACACATGCCATTCACATGGCAGTGTGGGCTAGGATCGTATTACAAGTCAATGCAGTAGGTGGTCAAGGTGGCTGGCTGACTCACTGGCGTTTGGTGCGGGCGAAGTCCTCTCTGGACACCTGTTTCCACTTCGGACGGCCCCTTCCACGTTTGGTAGGGGGTGTTGATGTTCCGCTGGTGGTGGTTGAGGAGTGCTCACTCGCTGTGGACGCAGGGGAACGCGATGCTGCACGAACCTGCGCCACAGCAGGTGGTGGCGGAGGTGGTGTTGCTGGCCTTGCTTGTGCCCTCCCCCACCACCAGCTGGCCCATGAGGTCCGCGATTTGGGCCATGTGGGCGTCCATGGACCTCAACACCGCAAGGACCTCCCGCGTGTCGCTTGCCGACCTGGCCCATTTGCCTTGGGCCTCTTCATAGGCCCCAAGGACTCTGTCGATTGGCGGCAGGGCTTGGCTCCCAGGCACAGTTGGCGTTGGCCTGGCCCTGCTCCTCCTACCAGTACTGCTGCCACCGACCTGCCCACTAGCCACATTGCTCACCACGGTCCTCGCTGTGGCTCCCAGGGTGGACCCAGTCGGCCGGACCACCACTTGCGCTGGGGCTGGGGCCAGTGATGACGTGGTGGTGGTTGCGGCAGTGGGAGTGGCTGCCACAACAGTGGTAGTGGCCGCTACGACAGTGGCAGCAGGGGGCTGTGAGTGGTCATCAGCCCTGGATGATGGGTTAGTGGGTGGGAGGGTGCCTGGGTTGCGGTTGGGCCCTGCCACACCAGATGGGCCTGCTGGGTGGTCCGTGTCTCCGAATAGGAGGACAGATCCTCCACATCCGTGAGTCCTTGTTGGGGGCTTGCAGGCTGGCTGTGCTGGCTGCTGTCTCCATGTCCAGCATCCAGCAGTTCGTCACCTGTGGGGGGAATGAGATATGTTATTGTGTTGCACATGACAAAGTATGTATAGGTTGTCTGACATCCACAGTTCGTGCACAGTCGTGCACAGGTTTCCCGGAGCCGTGTGTGTGGCTGTGCTATTTGTTGTTGTGTGGGCATGCCAATGGGACTGTGTGCTGTGGACATGTGGCATGGGACGGATTGGCAATGCCGATGGGTGTGTTGCTGTGCTCCTGCTTTTTGTGGCTCTGGTGTATGCGGACTCCAGACCCATCGTGGAGGTTGGTTTGTACTATGCTCTTGGGGTTCAAATGTAACGCTTCGAAACGCAGATGGCAAAATGGGGTCAGCCCCCTGAAACGCATTTGAGATGAACTATGCTTTGGGGGTTCATATGGAACGCTTAGAAACGCAGATGGCATAATGGGGTCAGCCCCTGAAACGCATTTGAGATGAACTATGCTTTGGGGGTTCATATGGAACGCTTAGAAACGCAGATGGCATAATGGGGGTCAGCCCCTGAAACGCATTTGAGATGAACTATGCTTTGGGGGTTCATATGGAACGCTTAGAAACGCAGATGGCATAATGGGGGTCAGCCCCCTGAAACACATTTGAGATGAACTATGCTTTGGGGGTTCATATGGAGCGCTTAGAAACGCAGATGGCATAATGGGGGTCAGCCCCTGAAACGCATTTGAGATGAACTATGCTTTTGGGGTACATACTGTGAGCCATGGGTGCAGAACGTGACATGTGTTGTGGCAACATGACAGTGCATGGTCTGAGGTGTGTGTATGTCTGACATACCCTGCATATTTGCTGTCTGTTGTGATTTCTGGCCATGTAATTGGACGCATTGTTATGAGTGAGTGATGGTTGTGTGCCACACGACGTATTGCAGATGGTCCAATTCCTTGGTGTGCGTGCTGCCCTGTGCCATGTGCATCAATGCAGTGCTCGGGGGTGTGGCCCATGTTATGTGTGTTGTTGCTCACAGTGTGACGTGCGCTTCATTCACTTCTGGCACATGATTTGTCATGGGCATGTTTCTTTGTGTGACTACTGTATGTGGACCAGCTGTTCGGATGACATACCTTTCATGTGACTGGGGCTGACGGATGAGATGGATGGTATGTTGTATGTGCATTGTGTGTCTGTGTGTTTGATGGGTCCAGTGGTGTTCGTGTGCATTTATGTTGTTCCACGCTGTTGCGTCTAGTGTGGTATGTCTTACATGGGCGTAGTTGTGGGATGTGTGGTTGACAGGCAGTAGGGGCTACATGGACAGGACTTCGATGGTGTTGCAGTTGTGTGTGATGGGTTGCACTGTGCCTGCCATGTGGTTCTGTAATCAGTGTGACTTGTGCATGCAGACGTGGCTCCTTGGGTGTTGCTGTGTCTGTGATGGGTCATGTGGGGTGAATCTGTGGTTCATGTCCGTGTGCACATTGTTCACATGGTTGTGACAGGGAGCAGTGCTGCGTGTTCCTCTGCTACTTGACATGTCCCATGTGTTAGTCGTAATTCAGTCCTCATGCCTCCAGTCACCCCGCCCTGTCCAGTTTCCCACCTGCAGGTTGTTTTTGAGCGTGCACTGGACTGGATGCAACATGGTTATGGGCGGGGGTGCTCCATGTTGCAGGTCTGTGGGGGTGGGGGCGGTGTTATGGGTCGTGGTGATGGCTGGACACCCACTGACACTGTTTGTCCTGGGGCGGGATGTCTAACTGTCGGCTGCCGGTGTGCACTGCAGTGGCTGCTACGTGGGCGTGGGCTGTGGGCTGTGCTCCTCCTTGCTGTGCTGTGGAACTAGGGGCCTGGTGTGTGTTGTACTTCAGCTGTCCCCCCTCCCACCCACTGCCTTTGTGTTGCGGCTACTTACCTGTTACTTGTCGGTTGGTGCAGCTACGGCTGCTACATGGGTGTGGGGGTGCTCGTTGTGGCGCTTCTGGAGTACTAGGGGACCTGTTGGTAGTTACGTGGCTGGCTGGGTGTACACATGCCCCCATGGTTTTGTTAGTTGATATGTTTGGGCTGTGTGTGTGGTGGTGCCTGTTGCATGTGTGAGTGATGTGTTGTGTATTGTGTACTGGACATGGGGGTGTTTGTCCCTCGGAGCTATGGCATGGTGGTAGTGCATGTGAGTACATAGCAGTGTGCTGGTATACATTTGTTTGTACTTACCAGCCTCCACTCCCCTGGTAATCCGGTGAGGATCTCCGGATGGATGATGACTCGCACCTTCTCCTCCCACGCTTTGAAGGTCTTGTAATGCACGGGATTCCCTCCGCCAGTCGTGGCAGCCAGCTCTCGATTTTTGCTCTCCTTCTTCTTGACCAGGCTTTTGATGTCGTTCCACCGTTTGTTTATCTCTCCTCTGTTTCTGGGTATGGTCCCGACTGCATTGACCTGGTCTACAATTCTGTTCCACATTCTGTTTCTGGTGGCTAGTGGTGTGTGCTGGACCTGGTTGCCATAGATTTGTGTGTGCACCTTGACGATCTCGTCGACCATGACCGTCAGCTCAGTGGAAGTGAACTTGGGCATTCTGTGTGATGCCATGGTGTTTGTGGTGCTGGTGCGGTGTGTGATGTGCAGGGGGTTTGTGGTGCCGGTGTTTGGTGGTGGTGGTGGTGGTGGGTGTGATGTGTGCGTATCTGTGGTGTGCTGCTGTCCTTGCTGTGTCACTGTGTCCTCTCCTCTCCTCTCTGCTTTGCAATGTTGCAAGGGGTTGTGGTCTGTGGAGGGGCTGCTTTTGTACTTACCTGTTTGGGTGTGTCCTGATGGTCTGTTGTTTTCAGGTGTGTTGTGGCTGGTGTTCTGGGCTTTGTAGTTTATTTGTTTGTCCAGGGGTGGTGTGTTTTCGGGATGTGTACTTTGTCTGTGTATTTGTGCGTGGGTTGCTGTGTGGACTTGTTTGCCATGTTGTGTGTGTTTGTTTGAGTCCGCGGCTGTTTCTGTGCAGGGACGTGGCCGCCATGGCTTCTGCCGTGTCCATTTTCTTCAGTGTTGTTTACGCTGGCGGGCGGTGTATTTGTTGTTTTTCCGCGCTCATGTCGGTGCGATCGTAATTTCACGTGCGGTGTCTCGACCGTGAGGGCGGGCGGTTTTGTGTTGTCGTGCGTCTTTCCGTCCGTGGCGGGCGGTTTGACTCCGACTCGGGCAAGGGCGGGCGGTATTTTGTGTGTTTTTCCGCCGCTGGCGGTTTTCGGTTCGAGGCATCATGATTGCTGGGTCGGTATTCAGACGGTGTAGGCGGGCGGATTTTTGCCGCTTTCATGGGTGGCGGATTTTTTTACGCCCGGTATCGTAATGGGCCTTTAAGAGAGTTATTATCTAAGGAAGCCATGGTAAGGCAGATACATTCAACGGGTTTCTTAAGCAATCTTTTACTGGTAAAAAAGAAAAAAGAAAAACTGGGACCTGCAATGAACCTTTGATAATTCAACCATTTTGTAGTATACAAGCACTTCAAACTGGAAACAATTCTCCATCTCAGAGATTGTCTCCATCCTGCAGATTGAATGGTGCAGCTAAATTGGAAGGACACTGATCTTTCAGTTCCAGCGCTTCCACTTCATCACAAATTGATTCAATTTCAATGGGAGGACAGTTTTTACCAGTTCACAACACTACCTTTTGTTTTTTCTTCACTTTGTTGTTTCACCAAGTTTTTGAAGCCAGCTATTACCCAACTCTGAGCACTGGTATTGTGTTGGCTTATTTATCTAGACTACATGTATTCTTATTCTTTCTCAAGAGAGGAATGTTCTCTTACATCAGTTACAAAATCAATCACTTTCCAGGAAATTTTTGGGTTAGTTATAAACCATTCAAATTCGTTGTTCACACTAGTTCAATTCATAGAATTTATTCGTTTTCTAATGAACTCACAATCTTGTACCCTTCAACTCCAAAATTAAAAATTAATCACTATCAGAAAGGATCTCTCACAATTTATGTTTGTTTCTCACGTATTTCTGCACCATTTGCCATGCATAATAGGCGTCATCAATTCAAGCTGTGTTCTCAGGCCCACTACATTATCATGCACTCCAAAGACTCAATATTCATCACTTGAGAAAAGGTAATAGTTATACAGATCTCATATCATTTCTTTACATCACCATTATATCAATGGGAAATCTATTGGAGAATATCCTTTAATATGAAAAGTGCTTCACGGCATAAGGATAAGTAACCCTCGTTCTACTAACTATGATTGTTTAAAGGATGTTAATGTGCTTTTAAGTCTATTTAATGTTTCAACTGAAAATCCATCATTGAAGTTACATGCTTTTTCAGCAAAACTAGCAATGTTATTGTGCCTAATCTCCTTCAAAAGTGTGTCTGATGTCAGGGTCTTGTATCCATCAGGAAAGCAATTTACTCCGTCTGGCATTCTTTTTAATGTTACAAGAAGAACAAAGATGTTTCTGAAGCTTTGTATCGTAAGATGTTTAAAGGAATATCATTCTCATACAGTTGATCTCAGAACGTCTCTAGGTGTGTGTGACGAACACAAGAACAACAGGTAAGGTCAAGCCTTTATTAGCACCCCATTCAAGGCCGTTCCGCACTCCTCAGTCACTGTCGAGTAACTGTCACCTCCACCACGCGCTGGCATTCTCCCTGTGACCTAGACACATTTCAGTGACCTGAGAGAAACAAACAGCTAGGCAATAGTGACCCCTAAGTCACTATGCCACACTTCTCCCTCCCATTAAACACTATAGAACTAATGAAACTGAACCACACTAGATAAGAGTAAGTAGGGAGGAAAATGGTAAAACTGTGAGAGATACATGTAAAATACAAACGTAAAAGGAAAATCAGTATTTACATGCACATGAACTGGTTTCACCTAAAACTCTACACCACAAATTCCTTGAGATAAGTAGGTCTCCTAGTTTCTCTGACACTCCTCCTTTGTGAGACTAACCCACTTTTGAGCGACTCATGCATACTTGGACTCTGCACATCACTACCGGCACGTACAGGAATCGTGCTCATTGTAAGTTGTGAGTTTTGCACCTGATCTATAACAACTATTCTGCTTTTGTTCCACACTCGACCATCATGTGTTTTAACAGCATTCTTGAAACACTTGATCACTTCCAATCTCCTTGTTAACTTTGACCAATCTGCACACCCCTTGGTAGCTCTTATTTTTACCAAATCACCTACTTTCACTCTTACCTCCTTTCCTTTCATATCTTTATCAAATAACTCTTTCCTCTTGACCTGAGCTGAAATCTCTTTTTCTCTCCACCTACCTAGAGAATTGTCCACACAGCCTTTGTTCCAATGCATCCAACCAGGACACATCATAGTAGAAGGAACTCTCCCTTTAAGCAATTCAAAAGGGGATTTGCCAGATAACCTATTAGATAGTTCAATTTTCCAATCAGTACCATTCGTTCTTGCTAAATGTATGCCTTCTTTTAAAGTTTTGATGACTCTTTCAATTGCACCATTTGTTTCTGGATGGCACAAAGCTGATTTCATGTTAGTTATTCCACAACTCTTGAGAAACAATTCTGTCTGTTTTGAGCAAAACTGCACCCCATTATTTGTGAGGAGAAATCATGGAAAACTCTCACGTTTAAATATGTTCTCCAAAAATGTTATGATGGCACCTGAAGATATGTCCTGTACACATGACACTTCAACCCACCAGAGTATAAGTCCATCAAAACTAGCACATATGGTGATTAATGTTCACCTCTTCCAGGAACCAGAATATCCATCGCTACTTCCTCCCAAGGGTATTTAGGTAAATCTCTTCACACCATGGGAATACAACTTGTTTTTAATCCTTTGTCCGAATTGATACACTCAACACAATCCCTCACCATATGCTCTACATCATGATCAAGACCAGGCCACCAAAAATCTCTCCTGAGCCTACACTTAGGGGCCTATTAGGATGGCGGGCGGATCAACACTGCCGGGACGGCGGTGGCCACCGCCGGCCCAGCGGTGGCGATCCGCCCACCATTAAACTTAATTTGTCCCACCGCCAGATTAGGATGGCGGTGGGAACAGGACTGCGTCCGCAGCGGACGCAAAGACCGTCTGCCGCCAGCAATCGTCCTGATTGCCTGGCGGACGGCCCAGGGAGCCCAAAATGGTGGCGGTGCCTAGCAGGCACCGTCCACCAGATTAGGATGCAGGCAAACACCGGGGGGGGTAGGGGGCTGCACTTAGGGGGTACCTATGGTACCCCCCTACATTGCCATGCCCGAGGTGGCAGGCACCGCGCGGTGCCTGTCACGTTGTGCATGGCAATGCATGACGTGCCTCTTTAACATTGCGGTGGGTGCTGCCTACAGCACCGTCCGCCGCAATGTTGAAGATGCCAATGCGACCGCCAGGGTGGCGGTCGCATCCTAATTAGTGGTGCGGGACCGCCGCACCGCTGGCGGACGGTCCCAGCACCGCTAGGGTGGTGGGCGGACGAATGTCCGCCCCCATCCTAATAAGCCCCTAAGTTTTCACTATGCCCATGTGACCCTCGTGAGCCATCTGTAAAACTTGCTGCCTTAACTTCTTAGGAGGAATGAGCCTCGTGCCTCTCAAAAGGAATCCTTTGTCTATCGCCAATTGGTGTCAAATCTTGCTCCAGTGGTCCTTGTACTCACCTAATCTTGAATTGTTAAACCTGTCAGAGCTTAAAGCTTGTATCATGCAGTTTAGTTCAACATCAAGTTGGAGTTCAGACAACCACTCACACTCGCTGATGATGCCTTCCGCGACTTCACATACTCTCACCACTTCTTCCTCATATTGTTCCTCTATCCCGCTTGCATCCAACTCATCACCATTCACCATTCTGGATAAACAATCTGCAGAGAAATTGCTCACACCCGGAACATATTGTACATTGAAACAATACTCTTGTAAGTTTACCACCCATCTCCTTATACGTGAAGAAATTGCATCTAGACCTTTTTTTGAAAAAACTTCTACTAGTGGCTTATGATCCGTCTGAACAGTAAACCTGATTCCCCACAAAAATTGTCTAAATCTATTATTAGCCCAATGCACGGCAAGAGATTCCCTTTCGATAACAGAATAGTTATATTCTGCATCTCTAAGACAGCTTGACACACAGGCAACTAATTCTTCCTTCCCACCTCTGTTTTGAATTAGTAGGGCTCCCAAACCCTTTGCACTTGCATCACACACCACTTTGGTGTAGTTCAGTGGATCATATGCTTGTAGTGAAGGTGCATTGTTCAGCTCCTGTTTCACATTGTCAAATTCATCTTTGCATGAACTATCCCATACAAAATCTGTTTCCATTTTCAGTAGTTTCCTCATACTGTATGTTTTGGAAGCAAAGTCCTTGATAAGCCTGCTGTAGTATTCTACCATGCCAAGAAAAGAAGAGAGCTCTTCGTTAGTTTGAGGTTCTTGTAGAGACTTGATAGTGTCCACCAGTTCTTTTCTAGGTTTAACTCCTAGAAAACTTTTACCTAACCACGGGGCAAAGAGACGTTCCCCTGTATTCGTTAAGCACTTGCTCTCCTAAAAGTAGGAACCTCCTTCCCGAACCACAAAATGACCGAGCAAAGGGCGAAGAGGCGTTCCTCTGCTCTAACAATACCATCCACCAACACCAGGGAGCGAAGACACACGTTGACAGCTTGCTACACAGGAAATGGGACCTCCCATCCACTTCTTTCTGCGACCCCAACACCTGGATGTCTCAACACATTCTTGAAGATCCACACACCCAGTCCAGTGCAAAATGAATTTTTGCCACTCACTGTCTGAGAATACGATCCCAGAGCAGACTCCAAACGGCCGTTGACGAGCGTAAATCGACTCGTAACCTTACACAACAGCTACAATACTCAAAGATAAAAACCAAGTGCGTGTTGCAGCCCAAAACTGACTGGAGATTTTGAGTGTTATTCTCAAACGCTTACCGCACAACACCGAAAAACAGCAGGTAAAAGATTGCCCACAGGATCCAGAAAGATTTCTCCTCACGCCTCCGACAGTGCGTCATACCAGTCGCTGACAGAACCACTCGAATCAGCTCTTTGACTCGATGGCTGCCCGTCGACCCGCCGAAACCTCCGTCTTGTTGGGGTGTAATCTCTCCTCTGTGTCCCGTCCAGCGTCGCCAAAATGTGGAGTTGTGCTTCAATGACTAACACAAGAACAGCAGGTAAGGTCAAGTCTTTATTAACACCCCATCCAAGGCCGTTCCGCACTCCTCAGTCACTGTCGAGGAACTGTCACCGCCACCACGTGCTGGCATTCTCCCTGTGACTTAGACACATTCCAGGTGACCAGAGAGAAACAAACAGCTGGGCAAGAGTGACCACTAAGTCACTATGCCACAGTCTGCTATTCATTTCCTTCATAAAGCCCCATTTTATTGTGACTTATGCTACTCTAGCAAGATGGTTCAAATGGATTATGTTCCAAGCAAGTATTGATATTTCCAATTTCGGGGTTCATTTGTCTAGAGGAGCCATGGCTTCAAAAGTCTTTTGAGCTGAAGCTAGACCAGAAGACATTCTGAGAATGGCTGACTGGTCTTTAGCTTATACTGTCAAAATATTCTACTACAAACCAATTACTCTTGTTTCTAAAAGCATAATATCAGCTTCGTTCTTGATATAAAATGTGGGTTTTCCAAGAGCTATTGCTGGAAAGTATTATTTTATTAAAAACACGGAGTTGAGTATTATCCCACCTCAATTTTTAAATATGACATTGTAATATCTCAAATCCTTTCCTTTGATTTCTAGAAGTTACCTATTAAATCTTTTCTTCCAGTGCCAGAATCAACAATCTCTCAACCGGTCCAGGGAGTCTGAAGATGATGATCATTTGCATTTTCTTTGTTTTACTCCAGTTCCTGAACATATACGACTAACTTTCTAGCACCAAGAAAGAGGAAGTGGTGGACTGGGAATGGGTCTATATATAATCTTATAATGAATCACCTGTGTTATCTACATTAGTAGTCTCCACCAGGGTGCCAATCAGGGTAAATTTAAGCTGCCACACATATATAGCTTCACGGTCATCTTGCTGGATCTTAACTATATTCAGAACGTAAATGAAATTTATGTAAAAAGCACAGTGTTCTGCCTTTACTTTGAATATTTCCAAGTGCATTAGTTTCCAATGAGAATTCTCTTCACTTTGAAATAGCCAGTAACCCCAGCGTAAAACTGCTGCTAAACCACTTCCCCAGCGTAAAACTGCTACTAAACCCATCACAAAAGTGCCATTCAATCTGAACACCAGTCTGATTGCCTGAATAGCAGTGAGGGTGTTCAGATTGCACAGTTTGCACACATTTGTCCCTCAGTGATATTCCTAAATAATAATTTTGACACATCTATGGGCTCTTTGGCATACAAAAGACTTGGGGCCATATGTATCAAGCTAAATTGCGATCGTAAACGTTGAAATTCGCAGAATTTCAGCGTTTGCGATCATAATTAGCTGTGTGCAATGTATGAAAGGAAAACCCACTCGCAAAATAAGGAATCACAAAATTTGCGATGCCCTATTTTGCAAATGCATTTAAGGAATCGCAAATAGCGATTCCTTAAATGCAATGTAGGAAGCACCCAAGTTGTGCGATTTTGGCTTAAGGAATCGCAAATTACCACCAACTTCAGGTTGGTGGTAATTTGCGATTTCTTTGAAAAATTCACTTTTTTGCATTTTTCAAAGTGCCATGTGGCGCACATACATACCCTTAGGGCATGTATGTGCGCCACATCTGAACTCATGCTTATTTCAGGGGTGCAACAGGGTGTCCCTTTGACACCCTTGCATCCTTGAAATTGCATTCGCAATTTGCGAGTACCTAATGGGTACTACGGAAATTGCGAATGTCTCCCATTCATTCCTATGGGCCACTAGGCCCATAGGAATGAATGGGGAGGTATTCCTTAATTGCGAATCGCACATATGTGGGATTTGCAAAAGTTTTTGCAAATCCTACATACATCGCGTTTTGCGATTCTCAAATAGCGATTCGCAAAAAATCGCTATTTGAGAATCGCAAAACAACATTTTGATACATATGGCCCTTGTTTTTTTTTCAGGCGCTACACCAGCAACAGGTAAACAAAATGTCAGCAGTCTAAAGCATTGAAAAACATTTTCAAACTATTAGCATGGGATATTTCATTAAAAGATACATGCCATATTTGTTCTTTCTCATTCAAATTAAAGGAAAACATGTGTCCTAGTAGGGTATATTTTTACAACATACAACTTTTCTTTACCCAAGTACCATATATATTTGTTTCCCTCCCGAAGACTTTTGCCTTTGAAAATTAGAACTTTACTTTTTATCATGTTAATCTTTAAAAATTACCTTTTGCATATTGTTGACGACATTATAAGCTTTTTTGTATGCCCTTGCGTGTGAGATCTGAAATTACTATATTGTCTACATAAAACAGACAAGGGATATTTTGATCCCCTTCTTGGAACATCATCCTCACAGCCAAATAAATCCAAGGGCAAATCATAGATGTATAAGGAGAACAATAGGAGAGTAAGCAAGCTGCCCTGCTTTAGTCCATTCTTAGTAGGAAATCTGGATGAAAGACATTGGTGTCCACCGAATAGGACATGACACCAAGTTGAAGTGTGCAAGGTGATGATTAACCGGAACACGGTATAAGACATGCTTAAGCTATGCAATTTCTTTTCTCCAAATCAAACATTTGTCTACTTGGTCAAATGCAGTGGAGACATTTATGAAAGCTGCATAGACAAATTGATTAAACAATAGTAACATAATTTTCTAAAGTCAGTTGCAACATGGTGATGCTATCGAAAGTTGTATTTTTTTTTTTAATACCTGCTTGATCAATGGGAATTATTGCTTTACCAGTCACCCAACTTTGAAGATGCTACAGAATACTCCTTGGAAACACCTTTGCAACTGTATCCAATAAAGCTATCTGTCTATAATTATTTGAAAGGCTATTAGAGCCAATTTTATCAAATGGAACAAAAATGCTCCCTGTCAAAGATTTTGGAATTACTCCATTTAGATAGCAATATTGGAACAAGGGAAATAAAAAAATGGACCAAAGGGGCGCTTCCCTTTTTATTACAGAGATCAGAATTTTGTCAGGCCCCATTGCTCCCGAAGCTCTAGGTCCAAGAATAAAACTCTTCTAGGAGGGCTCAGTTGTTGGAGGGCCATATGCATAATCAATATTTGATAAATGGTGTTCAGACAATGTCAAACAAGTAGAGTCTACAGGGTCAAGAGCATATAATTCAGAAAGATATTTAGCCCATTCATCATCACTGATTAGGTTTGGCATTGTTTCAGCCCTATTCCCACAGAAGTCTGCAATGATCTTCCAAACCTATCTAGCGTCTTTTATAATAGCAGCCTTCCTAAGTTCAATACATTTGCAGTCAGACTGAAACTTCCTAGGAGCAATTTTCTGTCTGCCGCTTCTCCATTTTAGGAGGCTAATCTATGTTTATCAGTTTTGTTTTTAGCTGGCAGTATCGGAGAAGGAATTTATAGAGCCTCCTCCCTATTTACGTCTGTAAAGACTTGTATTGCATGATAAGACACTTTTGCATTGATGTCGCCTAACATAACTGTATATTGACAGTCTCAGATTCAATAATGTGGGATATGAATGACAACAATGATTTAGTCAGAGAAGGTATTTCTGGTAGGAGAGTCGTTTGAGGTAAATTTTGGGGATTTAAAATTTTGAGGTGTTGTAAATTATTAGGTACTGTTTTTGCTCCCACACCACTGGTACACCTCTTTTACCTTTATTTTTTTCTTAGAGCAAGTTTGGCCTGCTTGAAAACCAGTGTCTCGGAATGTCTGCAGTGGTATTGAACCTTGACCTTGTTGAACAACATTGTCTCTTCCTGAGCATTTAATAGAATTTGCTTGGGTTAGGTACAATCCCTATCCAGGACCTCCATTTCCTTTGACACCAATCTTTGAAGTATCAAATAAAAAGTATCAAAAATATGATCAGAATTATTAGTTGATTTGTATAATAGGGCCTGAATAGGATAACATTCTTTCCAATCAGTGAAGAGATTCCCCATATTGCATATAGTTCCATAGAAAATGACAAGATGCCTGCAAATACAGTTCCAAAGTAACTGATAGTTATGTAATTGAAGTTGATTTCGTACTAGGGGTACTATCACCCAATTTCGTAGATGGTTTATGATAGTTTATTGGTGTCACACCCAGTTGATTACCTTTTAAACCTTAGGGGACTGGATTGCTACCAGTGTCAATATCAATATCAGGGAGGGTGAATTCCGCAATGGATAATTTAAGTGTCTCTGATGGAAGTAGGACATTCCAATCATGCAATCTCATTACTGGAATCCTTGCTTCTAATACCTGTTTGTCTTCAGAGTACTAATGACTTTAAGAGGATGACGAAGCAACAGATTCTTCTTCTAGAAAGGACTAGACTTAGGCTTCTGGCATGATCGTATAAAAATTTGCTTCCCTAATCATATTTTTTTTGCTGTCATTATCAGAGCTGAAGTCTCAGTGTCAGCTATTGTAAATACTTTTTAAATTTCTCTCAATAGATAAAAGAACACAAATAATCATGCTTAAAAAGTAACCTCCACTGGGAATCTCAAGCTGCACCTGATATCGCCTTCATGAAACCTACTAATTGGCAATAGGATCTTCCAACTTCTCAAAGCCTTCCGTCTCCACCATTCTCACTGAGCCGGCCACACTCAGAGCCTTCGCTACAGGTAGAGCCCAGAAGATACAAAGTGGCAGAAACCTGGACCAATAAATCATTGAGGAACACTACACTAGATGAGGGATTATGGGGCACAAGCACTTCTGGCCGCTTCTGAAATTAACACTCAGGGCCCGATTCCGATCTCGCTAGGAAAGCCCTCCGTACGACTCGGATCCGGAGGGCTTTCTTAGCGAGACGTGCTCCGGGAGTCCGAACAAGCGAGTACGATGCTGCTGTATGCCTTCGGACTCGGTTCGCTCAGTCTCCCATTGAACTCTATGGGAGCCCGTGTACAGACGCGTACTACAGGCTCCCATAGCAGAAAAAAGGGTGGGTGGGGAAAAGCGTACACCCTGTGGCGGGCACCCGATGGTGCCCGCCACACTGTGCATGCTTGGATCGGGGGTACCCATGGGCGCCCCCCATGACAGATTCGGAGGGCCCCTGGTGAAGGGGGGCCTGGTACGGCCCCCCCAAAGTATGCTTCCGACTGCCGTTTCGTCTCGCTGAGACCGAGGCGGAGCTGCTGTCCGAATCGTGCATCGTACTCACTCGGTCGGAAATTGTCTATATTGCGTGGAACGATTCGTCTACGAACGAGACATACGGTGAGGTTCTTTAATTTTGACCCCATCTTATAATCACCGCCATTTTTGTGTTGCCTTTACACAGGCTGCTCGATGAGCGAAGTGTCTCTGCCCTTTTGGACTGCAACGTGTCAAAAACCCCCTCCGTCCTTGTCCTTAAACCAATCTCAGACACCAGCCGGCCTAACTAATCCTTGTATGGACTACCTAATCCCCGTATCAACTATCTGTTAGCCTTTAGTATTCTCCTCTCGCCATATCTTATCTTCTGGCCTTCGCTATTCTCTCCCTGTGTTTTCCTACTTTGTAACCTTCCTCTTGAAGCATACAGATATGTCCTGCCATTGCAAACACCGAACTATGGGTACCAGTATTGATTAACTTTGGGGGCTGGATAACACACAACATGTAAGCAGAGAGCATTCTGGTGACACAATATCTTGTTTTCAAACTCTCCTGATTGGCTAAAAATTTGTGCGATGGGTGTATGTTTGTACAGATGTATTTCGACGATAAAAGCTTGTGAGCCACGGAGTCAAGTGGCAGTCTCCTGAGAACCTACTTGATGTACTTCTTGGACAACTGTGCTTAGCTGCAGCTAATAAACTTGGTTTTCTACGCCAACAGAGTATTCCGTGTCTCTGTGCAACAAGGCAGGTGAACCCGAAGATTTCAGGCGTGCCCTGCGCCGCCAGGCCCAAAGGCCAGGTTCTTCAATTGGCGCCCAAGCGTGGGCGGCTTCAGAGGTAGCGGTTGAGCCCAAGGATCGTGAGGAGCCCAGCAGGAAAATTCCAGAGGAGGCGCCCCACACCAGAGACCCCTGTATGTCGAAGACAGGGCCGATGGTCTTTTGAAGTGTGGCTTCTCCTTTCCCACGGCTGCTGGTGCCTGCTGCCCTGACTGCTGCCCTGCCTTGGTCCCTCTTTTGGTGATGACTGGTATTGCGAGACGTTAGACGGACCTCTGTTGGCGTGAAGAAGACATTTGTTAAGTACTGGTGGGTAGCTCCCACTCCTTTTTGTTTGTTTTTGGGTTCTTACGAAAATTGCAATTGTCGAAGCCAAGGGGTGAGTACGTTTGAGCTGTTTTGATTAGCCCCTTGTTGTTTGTAGGAAGCCAGTGAAAGTAACGATGCCTGGTTTCAGTAAGTTTAAAAAATTGTGTTGTTTTTGTTGCGATATGGACTCCCGACTGGAGGACTCTTGTCCAATTCCTCCGGCTGGAACTCCTACTTATGAGCTTTACTCTAAACATGGTATAGGCCCCATCACCTTTAATGAAATATGGGTCCGCTATACGAAGAAAGATGGTGTTTTACAGTGGCCACATAATGGTAGTTTTGAGCCTGATATTTTAGACAATTTAGAAGCTACTTTGTTTAAAAGAAAAGCCCGGCCGGCTATGTTTGACTCTTTTCGCCTTTGGCGCAAGGAAGCCAAACAGAAAGAAATTAAACAGGCAAAGAGATAGGAAAGAAAAAGATATCACTGTCATACAGGCTGCCCAACAGTTTAAAAATAATGAAATAGATCATGCGATAGAGATCTTAGATAGGCAACATCACATGGCGATTGACAAATGTTACCCAGTGCTGCCAACTTCTTCCCCAAATCGCGATGCTGATCCTGAGAAGGATCCTTTAATGTCTCACTTATTACGATGCGCCCCCGCCCTATGTACAAGGCGCTAATGCACCCCCCGCTTTTGTTCACGCGTCCAACAACCTGTTATTCTCCCACCAGCTCCAGCTCCTGCACCTCCAACACAGCCCTTTGTGGCACTGCCACTCCCGCCATTTCCTTTGCCTTCAGCTCCCTTGTTTCCAGCTCCTCTGCCTCCGACTTCTTTGCCTCAGTCTTCTTTGCCTTCGACCTCCGCTCTACCTGTTGCCTCTTCTCCTGCTCCGTCTCATACATTATCTCCTGTTTTTCTGTCAACTTCCCTTCTATCCGTCAGCGGATGGTTGAGACTGTTTCTGGTCTCTTTTCTCCTCTCTTTGGGTCCAGTAAGTCTGACTCCTGTTCTTCCCCGTGAGGCAGACCCGTGGTTTACTTCCTGACTCCCAAGAACGAGATACGTTCATGAGTCTTGCTCGCAGGTGGATCCTGAGTGATCTCGAATATACTGTTCGAGATATCATGGATACTTTTGAACAGTGGGATGCCCTGTACAAAGATTCGTTTTCAATGCCATGTGTGAAATCCTAGGTCAGGAATGGGAGGCCACGGGATTGGGTTTAGCTCCCAAGGGTTTGCTGGATATTAGGACTGATTTTGATAAAGGAATTATTGTGGGTCCTGAGGTTGAGAATGCTATACGGACACTTATTACTTTTAGATCAATGTTCTTTTCCCGGTCTTTGTCTGAACCTGATCCTTCTGTTAGGCGCAAACTGAAACACTATCCTATGCGAGAGGTTCCCCCAGTATGGAGAGAAGAGGTTGCAGCCCAGGGTAATAATCCGCTTATACCGGCTCACTTCCAACGTATATGGGTACATGTACCTTGGAAGAGATCTGAGGTGCTGGCCCTTAAACAGTCTTTACCTGACCCCCGTAAAAACCCTGCTGGTTACTACAAGGAATTATCTCAGACTGTTGACGCTTGTATTATGAATTTGGCTGACATAGATATGTTAATGGGAAATATTGTCCCACAACCATTGTGGGCTAGGATTCGGAAAGAGGACCACGTCCAAGAATTAGGAGGTGATTGGAATGCTATACTGGCTGCTGATGGGCTCCAAGTGGGTGGTGCTAAACCCGATAATTTAATTGCAGAACTTCCTGGTAGAATAATTACCTTAATGAAAACTATGATGCCCGCTCTGCGGAGTTAGGTTGGGATAAGTTAGCTGCCTGTAAGCAGAAGAAGGATGAGAGTGTCTCTGACTTCTTCACTCGTTTGAAGAAACGTTTCTTGATCACAGTGGTCAGGATATGAGCACAGAGGGGGGACAGCGTTTGTTTGTAGATAAATTTGTATTTAATTTGCTTCCCGAGCTCTCTAATAAATTAAAGGATTCCGAAAGTTCATGGGCTGTTTCTTCTTCAGCCCAGATATTGGCTACTGCCCAATATTACGAAAATAGGGATAAGGAGGAGAAGGACAAATTGGATAAAAAGACTAAAGATTTAAAGACGAAGGCTCTTTTACAACAGGCTTATCCTCCTCGTCCTGCTCAGCGCCAGTTTCAGCCGACTCCCCAGTTTCAGAAGGTGTTTCAGAAACCTGAGCCTTTTGTTCCACGGCCTCCACTGGGTCCTAATCAATGTGCCTATTGTAAGGAAGAAGGTCACTTCAAGAATAATTGCCCGATATTATTGCAGCGTGCTGGTGGTACGCCTGGGCCGCGAGGCCGAGGTGGCTTCCAGTCAACACCTAGGGGAGGGGGCGAAGTACCATGTCCCAGGATCAACGTTCCTTTCCGCCGCAAAATTCCATGAATTATTTTGATCAGCAAAATACTCAGTCTGCCCATTATTATAATGACGATTATTATATGGAAGATGAGAATCAGGGTTTCTCCTAGCTAGGACAGCCGTGGACAAAGTGAGGAGTCATTTCAGTTCCAGTGGACCAAAATGGGCCTTATGTTGATGTCGTTGTGCTTGTTGTATCAGAACCATTTCTCTTGGATACTGGTGCAACGAAGAGTTCTATCATCCACTCTAAACTCCCTGGGGCACCTTTGTCTGGCTTAACAAATGTTTCTGTAGGATTTTCTGGCGCCCCGGTTCATAACCCAGTTTCTTGTCTTTTACCTATCTCCATTGGCCCTTATGATTTGGAGGCTCCTCTTATTTTGACAACTGGTTGTGGTGAGAATTTGTTGGGGTTGGACTTGTTAAAGAGATTGTATGCAACACTGCATTGTTCTCCTTCTGGTGTACATCTTACTTTAGGCAAGAGATTAATTTCCCGACATATTTGTCTAGAGACCAACTCCCTTCTGAATTACGTTCCCTGCCTACTACTCTTTGGGCTACAGGCCCCAATGATGTTGGTCTCTTGCAGATTCCACCCTATGTTGTCACCCTCAAGTCCAATGTTAGGTTACCTCGCATTCCTCAGTATAGAATTTCGAGTGATGGTGAGAGAGCGCTGATGGCTATCATTTATGATTTGGTTGAGAAAGGTGTGGTTGAAGAGACTAGAGGAAATGTGTGCAATAGTCCTGTTCTGCCTGTCCTTAAACGTACTGACTCTTCCCAGCCACCGGTTTATCGTTTTGTAATCGATCTCCGGGAGGTCAACAAGATCGTTGTACCCCAGTTTCCTGTCGTCCCAGATATCACTGCTTTATTGACAATGATACCTGCCTCAGCTGCCTGGTTTTCGGTCATTGACCTTAAGAATGCTTTCTTTAGCATTCCCATTGCTGAGGAAAGTAGGGATATTTTTGGCTTCTCTTTGGGAGGCCGTAGCTTTCGGTTCAAGCGCGCACCTCAAGGCTATTGTGAAAGTCCCTCCATTTATAGTCAGGCTTTGAAAACTCAGCTCGATGCTTTCACTTTGCCTCCAGGTGCCACCCTTATTCAGAACGTAGATGATCTGCTAGTTGCTGCTGATTCTGAGGAAATTTGTAAACGAGTTACTGTTTCACTGTTGCATCCCTTGTCTGACCTTCATCATAAGGTTTCACCCTCTAAATTACAATATTGTCGCCAAGAGGTTACCTACTTAGGTCATCTCTTGTCGAAGGAAGGACAGCGGTTGACCTCAGAAAGAATCCAATCAATTGCACAAATGTCTGTACCATGCACACAGAGAGAGGTGCGTGCCTTTTAGGTATTACCTCTTACTGCAGACAATGGATTCCGAATTTTTCTTTGTTAGCAAAACCTTTGTTAGCACTTACCCTTAAAGATACCCCCAACCTCTTCCTTGGACAGAGGAATGCCAGAAAAGTTTTACTGATTTGCGTACTTCCTTGTGTTCTGCTCCTGTGTTGGGTACTCGGATTACAGCAAACCTTTCACACTTTATGTGCACGAGAGAGAAGGTTGCGCGTTGTCAGTTTTGACACAACAATTTGGTGACAAACAACGCCCGTGTGCTTATTTTTCGGCTACGTTAGACCCTGTAGCTAAAGCATTACCTAGTTGTCTGAAAGCTACAGCAGCAGCAGCAGTTTCTATTCGCCAATCTGCTGGATTGGTGCTAGACAATACGCTTATTGTCATGGTGCCACATGTAGTGGATACACTTTTAAACAGGACAAAAACCCAGCATCTTACGAGCGCCAGTTTATCGGGGTATGAGCTGACGCTCTTGGCTAGTCACGTGCACATCAAGCGATGTAATACCCTAAATCCAGCTACATTGTTACCAATCCCAGTAGAGAAAGACATTCAAGAGCAACATGATTGTTTTCTCCGTACAGAGGAGGAGACAAAAGGTAGGATTGATTTAAAAGATACGCCGCTCCTGGACCCGGATGGGATCCTATGGGTGGATGGTTCGTGTTTTAAGCTCCCCAATGGTGAAACGACTGCAGCCTATGCTGTTACCACTTTGCATATGATTGTGGAGACAGCACGCATTAGGCAGAATTCAGCCCAAGCAGCTGAATTGATAGCTCTGACTAGAGCTTGTGTATTGGCCGAAGGGAAAAGAGTGAATGTGTTCACCGACAGCCAATATGCATTTGGGGTGGCCCACAGTTTTGGCCGCCTTTGGAGGAAAGAGGATTCTTTACCTCACATGGTACTAAAATACAGCATGGTCAGTTAGTGAATGACCTTTTGGAATCACTTGCTTTACCCACTCAGATAGCAATTGTGAAGTGTAGTGCGCATAAAAGGGTCACTGATGATGTGGGTGAAGGAAACGCTTTGCGGATCAGATAGCGAAAGAGACAGCGAGAGATGTGACGAGTCATATGTATGTTGCTGGACCTGCTAGATGGGTCAGTCAAGGAGGAATGTGTGAGGACACAATAGAAAGTGTGAAAATGATTCAGGAAGAGGCTACAGAGAAAGAATTGAGTAAGTGGAGAGATAGTACGGGAATGTTGGATGCGACAGGATGTTGGATAGAATTGTCAGAACACCAACGTTGGCTGTTACCAGACGCCTATGTACTTCCAGTAGTGACTATGGCGCATGGTCCAGCCCACATCAGTGCGAAAGGAATATGCAAGCTTTTGGCTCCGGTATGGCAGAATGCAGGGATTCCTAAATGTGCAGACAATCTTGTTAAACATTGCATTGTTTGTTTGATGCACAACCCAGGAAGAGGGACACCAACCCCAGCAGGCCATTTTGCTCCCCCAACGTATCCTTTTGAGGTAGTGCAGATAGACTACATTCATATGGAGAGATGCAGAAACCTAAAGTATGTCCTTGTGGTGGTATGTGCCTTTTCCAGATGGATAGAGGCCTACCCCTAAAGGATAATACTGCCTTGTCTACAGCTAAGGTCCTTCTGAAAGAATACTTCCCGAGGTTTGGTTTACCTCGAATTGTCTGGAGTGACAATGGAAGTGAATTCGTGGGTCAAATCATGCAGAAAGTATGTGCAGGTCTTGGGATTAAGCAAAAATTCCACGCGGCAAATCACCCTCAGTCAGCGGGTTTGGTAGAGTGCTATAATGGCACTCTCAAGCTTAAACTTGCAAAGATACAAGCCAGCACAGGTCTTGCCTGGCCCGACGCCTTACCTCTAGCCCTCTTGTCAACTCGAACAACTGTTCATTCTCGTGTGGGACTTAGCCCATATGAGATTGTGTTCGGACGCCCGGCTAATGTCTGGGGTGTCCCTAGACCCAAGAAGTACTCTGACATAGAATACCCAATGTTAATTGACTATTTGCATGACCTCACCACTAAATTGCGTGTTCTCCATCAGCAGGTACAAGACACCTTGCCACAGGCTTCCTCGGATCCTGGGCACACCCTCCAACCTGGCGACTGGGTGTGCCTTAAGAATTTTCAGAGGAAGAGGAATTTGGAGCCTCGCTGGCGGGAGCCAAGACAGGTCCTGCTGACGACACGTACAGCCGTAAAAGTCGTTGGGAAGAAGAACTGGATCCATGGTGTGCACTGCAAAGGGTACCCTTGCCTTTGCCTTTTGATCAGTGGGTCCGTGAAGGTATAGGTGATTGTGAAGGAGAGAGAGTTCCCGGTTTGTACCTTTTGGCGATGCACACCTAGAATGGACTCGGACTGAGAAAGAAGACGATGATGTTTTGCAAGAAGCTGTACCATCGCATCGCAGAATAGATACAACTGATCCAGAGACACTTTTTCAAGACCAGACTGTGCCAAACAAGGATAGATACAATCTGAGGCCTAGAGTGGCCAAAGACATTTGAAATTTATTTTTATTTTTCTCCCCTTCGTTCCTAAACTGCATTTTTTTATTTCTTAGATTGCATTTTTGAATTTTTGAATTGTATATATTTTCTTCCTTATGTGATACTGGACTCATCCCATTTTTGCAGGGTCGTGGTAGGAGACTTGGTTTGTGACCTGAGTAGTGGCACTAGGTCTGCAGGACTTGCAGTGTCATAGGACGGCCAATAACCACAACTGAGCGAGATAGGAAGATTGCCACGAGCAACACTTTAGGGATGACTTCCGGTGAATCAGAAATTGATAAAAAAACAAAATGAAGGAAAAATACTGTAAATTACTATTTAATAGATGTGGCGTAGTATTATGTGTTTTAACTCTGTTATGTGTTTTATTAGCTTGTGTGGGTTGGGTTATTCACACTTTGCAGCCAGCATCTGTACCTATATCTACCTCTCAGCCCATACCTTTTCGCACTACTATTTCCCCACACCAATTCTATACGCTACCAGGGCATGAACAAATTAGGAGAATGGAATATCTCAACAATTCATTCATCCAGCTATTACACCAGCATCAATTAGTAATCAATACCACCGATTGTTGGGTTTGTGGACTTTTACCCCATAATACAGATAAAGGAATGCCATATTTAGTTCTACCCTTCTCCCTAAAAGGATCTGCTTGGGCTTACACCTCTATGTTTGCCAATGCCTATGAGAACCAACATCGACATCCTGTTGGTCCGTATAGGGATGGAATTGACGTTATTCATAATTCACTAATAAAGGGAATAGTGGCTATGTCAAAACATTATAAAACATTTAGTGAATTCCCCACCGACGAGCGACAAGCATACATTGACTGGAATGTGACACATTATGTCACTAGCCTTACAGACAGAGCCAAAAGGAAAGGATCCCCACCTATATATACTGTACCCCACCAAGGTCACCTATGTCTCCAAGCCAATGGTCAAAATCCTAAGGCTCAATTGGGAAAGAGCACTTGTAATATTACATATATCTATACATCCCGAACGTCTCCACCATTGGTAGCATCTCAAGGAACATATTTCGTCTGCCATGACAGAGCCTATACATGGTTACCAGCCGATTTCTCAGGGACTTGTTATATGGCTTTTCTCCTCCCTCCAACATATTCAGCTCCTTCGGGACATCACAAGACAAGGTACGGCAGAGGGGTTATTGCTTTGGAGGACACAGCAGGACAGGAAGGAGGTGACTTCCTTAAAGGATTCCTCCCATTTTGGGGCCCTATGGCCAATAGTAGAAATATCAGACATCTCATTCGGGTAGTTGAGGCAACAATAAATGAAACTGTCGGAGCACTGAGTAATATCACTGCTGAGCTTCAGGCGGATCGCCTTATGACATTACAGAACAGAATGGTGTTAGACATCATTCTCGCAGATCGTGGTGGAGTTTGTACATTGATTGGATCGAGTTGTTGCATTTATATACCTGATAACGCCCCTACAGTATACCAGGCCATCTCTAAATTGCACCACATTGCTGAGTCCATCCACCAGGACGAAGGAAATTGGTCTCTGATGGGATGGTTTTGGGAACTACTGTCCACATGGGGATGGAAGGTATTGACCTTTGTTGGAGTAGTTTTGGCCATCATCTTCTCGTGTTGCCTTTGTTTACAATGTGGCCCCGCAATATGTGGTCTTTGTGCTATTATGTGTGTCCCAAGACCCATGCCACAGAAAACGGAGAATATGAAGATGAAGATGATGTTGCAGCAACAGCTTGACGACTTCATGACCATCGACATTGATTCAGATTAGCGTGAGTCTTTGTGTATTGCCTGCGTAATGGCAAAAGGAGGGTCTGAGGTTCTTTAATTTTGACCCCATCTTATAGTCACCGCCATTTTTGTGTTGCCTTTACACAGGCTGCTCGATGAGCGAAGTGTCTCTGCCCTTTTGGACTGCAACGTGTCAAAACCCCCTCCGTCCTTGTCCTTAAACCAATCTCAGACACCAGCCGGCCTAACTAATCCTTGTCTGGACTACCTAATCCCCGTATCAACTATCTGTTAGCCTTTAGTATTCTCCTCTCGCCATATCTTATCTTCTGGCCTTCGCTATTCTCTCCCTGTGTTTTCCTACTTTGTAACCTTCCTCTTGAAGCATACAGATATGTCCTGCCATTGCAAACACCGAACTATGGGTACCAGTATTGATTAACTTTGGGGGCTGGATAACACACAACATGTAAGCAGAGAGCATTCTGGTGACACAATATCTTGTTTTCAAACTCTCCTGATTGGCTAAAAATGTGTGCGATGGGTGTATGTTTGTACAGATGTATTTCGACGATAAAAGCTTGTGAGCCACGGAGTCAAGTGGCAGTCTCCTGAGAACCTACTTGATGTACTTCTTGGACAACTGTGCTTAGCTGCAGCTAATAAACTTGGTTTTCTACGCCAACAGAGTATTCCGTGTCTCTGTGCAACAAGGCAGGTGAACCCGAAGATTTCAGGCGTGCCCTGCGCCGCCAGGCCCAAAGGCCAGGTTCTTCAACGGAGCGGTTCGGGTCCGGAAACGATACGGTCGGCGCTTCCGTGATCTTCGCATTGTACTTGGTTGTTCGGACTTGTGTATGATTCGGTCGTAAACAAGGGCTACAGATCGGGTCCGGTAAAGCCAAATCCGATTCGGAGGCCTTCCGAACGACATCGGAATCGGGCCCTCAGTGGAAAATATGGCTAAATACTTTTTAAATTTCTCTCAATAGATAAAAGAACACAAATAATCATGCTTAAAAAGTAACCTCCACTGGGAATCTCAAGCTGCACCTGATATCGCCTTCATGAAACCTACTAATTGGCAATAGGATCTTCCAACTTCTCAAAGCCTTCCGTCTCCACCATTCTCACTGAGCCGGCCACACTCAGAGCCTTCGCTACAGGTAGAGCCCAGAAGATACAAAGTGGCAGAAACCTGGACCAATAAATCATTGAGGAACACTATGCTAGATTAGGGATTATGGGGCACAAGCACTTCTGGCCGCTTCTGAAATTAACACTCAGGGCCCGATTCCGATCTCGCTAGGAAAGCCCTCCGTACGACTCGGATCCGGAGGGCTTTCTGAGCGAGACGTGCTCCGGGAGTCCGAACGAGCGAGTACGATGCTGCTGTATGCCTACTGACTCGGTTCGCTCAGTCTCCCATTGAACTCTATGGGAGCCCGTGTACAGATGCGTACACAGGCTCCCATAGCAGAAAAGGGGTGGGTGGGGAAAAGCGTACACCCTGTGGCGGGCACCCGTTGGTGCCCGCCACACTGTGCATGCTTGGATCGGGGGTACCCATGGGCGCCCCCCGTGACAGATTCGTAGGGCCCCGGGTGAAGGGGGGCCTGGTACGGCCCCCCGAAGTACGCTTCTGACTGCCATTTCGTCTTGCTGAGACCGAGGCGAAGCTGTTGTCCGAATTGTGCATCGTACTCACTCGGTCGGAAATTGTCTATATTGCGCGGAACGATTCGTCTACGAACGAGACGTACGGAGCGGTTCGGGTCCGGAAACGATACGGTCGGCGCTTCCGTGATGTTCGCATCGTACTTGGTTGTTCGGACTTGTGTATGATTCGGTCGTAAACAAGGGCTACGGATCGGGTCCGGTAAAGCCAAATCCGATTCGGAGGCCTTCCGAACAACATCGGAATCGGGCCCTCAGTGGAAAATATAGCAACGCCATTAAAATCAATAGAACTGTTACTGAAACTTACTTGAAACCTGCTTCAGCGATGTGAACAGTCTACTAAACACTCACAAATTTTTGCCATACGAGACAAAAAGCCATTCAGGGTTTATCCGCAATCCGGTACTCCTTAAATTATTTCATGCAATTACCTCTGTGCTCCCTCATCAACACCAGGGCCGTATCCTTATTTTATGCGTTGCCACGTTCTCCGCACAATTCTTCATCCCAACGGATGAAAGACAGGAGTCAACTGCAGAAACTCCTGGCCTTAGACAACACAGGGCACAAACGAAAGGGAGAATTTGGACTATTGGTCGGACAAAAAGCTGACTGTGTCCTACACACCATTCCTCCGCTTCCCCCCTCACAGCCCTCCTGCACTGCTGCATGGAAAAACCCTTCCGCTTTAGCAGCAGCGATGGCAGTTAAAGACAGTATCCAGCTGGAGAGGCAATTATGCGGGTGGTAGCTGGCAGCAGAAGGGAAGCAACACCGATGAGGGAGAAACCGGGAATTTCCAGTGGCCAGACGCAACTGCGAACAACCTTCCTTCTCTGCAAGGCTGGGGGCAGGGACAGCATCAAACAGCGTCAGATGCTAAACAGATACCAGAGACACAAACGCTAAGTTCAACTGAAGGTGTTCTAAATGATACACGCACACAGCTAGCTTGCTGAGGAACTGCCACAGCGGACTCCTTTCTTAAAGAGTATGGTGATATACGTATCTTTATTTACACTATGCTGCACTGCACATTGCTCGTGAAGTTCTGGGTGTCAGTGAAGGACTCCTTTTGCATGGTTCCTTGCCTTTCCGTGGATTTAATTGCACATCATCACAATCTGTGTTTGTATTTTTAAAACTCTGTGCACTTTACCAGTGCTAACCAGTGACAAATGCTTGTGCTCCTTCTTTCAACATGGTAAAATTGGTATATTTAACTAACCTATAAGTCCCTAATATATGGTACCAAGGAGTACCTAGGGCCTGTAAGTTAAATGTCACATGTGGACTGAAGCACCCACTGTCACATCCACTACAGTGACAATGTAAACATTATTGCAAGCCTGCCACTAGTAGCCTGGTTGTGCTGGTTTTAACTGCAAATTCGACCTGTCAAAATAACCCCTCTTGACAGGCCTCAACCTTCCTTTTAAATATTTATAGGTCACCCCCAAGTATACCTTATTGCCCAAAAAGGCAGGGTGCATGGTATTTAAAAGAAGGACGTGAAAAAGTTTAATGTTAAACATGTCTTTATAGTGAAAATGCCATTAAAGCTATTTTATTGTGGCAGCTTTGGCTGTTCGATACAATAACACTGGAGTGCAATATTAAACACTAATCCTGTATTTTGGGAATGGAACTAGCAAAAAATAATTATACAACTATTTTTCATAGTTGTTAAAATTCCAATTCAATGGTGAAATCATTTATGTTCTAAATATTACAGAAAAGTAAGATTTAAAAATATATCTTTGCCCTGCCTAAAGCCTCTGGAAGCTAAAGGCCTGATTACGAGTGTAGCAGTCAAACTCGCTCAGGCAGGCCACTGACTGTTAAAGTCTTATCAGCGGTGGACCGCCGGCTGTGACAGGGAACAGTCGTTCCCTGGTGGTGGCGCAGCTGCGCCACAACGCGATATGCAGACGGGGACTGAAGTAGTCCCGCTTAGCATATTACGAGTTCGTACACCGCCAGCATTTCAGGTGGGCGCCCCGCCATGAAAAGGCTGGCAGTGGAGGAACAAAAGAGCCCGCTATGAGGATACATTCAGGGGGGCACAACAAGTGCCCCCCTATCTGTATTCCCACAAAATTCCAGCACGGCATGGATGTCCATGCCATGCTGGAACTTTTTTGCCATTCCCATTGCAGTGCCTGTTTTCCAGGCACAGGCATGGGAAAGGCAAAGGACTGCCAACCGTATCACGAGTGAACTTGTGTAACACAAGTTGAACTCGTGATATGGTCGGCGGTCCTTGCGCTGGTTTGGCGCAGCGGAACCGGCGCTGAGCTGGCGCCATTGCGCCAAACTCGTAATCAGGCCCTAAATCTGCATTTTCTTCTTCCACTTCAGCCGGACAGTGATTTGCATTTAAATAGGCGTGAATGAGGTGTAAGCGTGCTTCCAGGAGCAAAACATTAGGGTGACCTGAATGGGCAGAGATGACCCCTCTGAACATGACAGAATGTGCAAGGGAGGCCGGGGTGATCCTTTTTCACATCCTGTTTGACAGGTCTGCTAGTGGCTTTTCATATGACACTTGTGGCATACTTCAAAGATCACCTCCCCTGTCACAGGCAAATGTTAGCTCACAATAGGGCTGATCCAGCGCGATATTAGCAAACAGCATTCATACACTATATACTCGCTTGGGCCCATACATTCATACTACGCTAATACTTACGCTGGGTTTTATCAGTTGTTACTCTCTATCAAAATCCCTGCTACCAATTACCTTCTGATTGAAGAGTAATGACTTACCAATGAATACTTTGCTAATTGGGAAATTTAAAATGAGTGACATTCATTATAATACAAAATCCTGAAATAACCACTGAGTCAGGAAGTTTTAAAATGTTTATCTAAAGATTTAGCAGAGTAAAATACAGAGCCACATGGTACTTAATCGCAATACCCAAGATTAAGCATAGAAATGATTATTGCTAATCAATGACGGTATTTAAAGAAGAGGAGAAGATAGAGACAGCAGCGCAACTAAAGGTTGCATTATAATTACCTAAGTGCGAGAACCAAAACCCCTTAGCCAAGGAGTTGAAAGAATAGGACCCAGGAAGGATGAAGAGCAAAGACTTCTTACAAGATCAGGACCGGACCGGTGACCTCTCTACAACGACGCCTGCGTCGTTCCCCTCTCTGATACTCGACTTTTCTCGATTCTCCCGTGCCTTCCTTCTAATGGACTCCGCCGCCCCTCCTCAGGACCTCTTCTGGACAGGGATTCAGTCAGCAACCGATCAGCTTGGCAGTCTGGGGCTCTTCTGTGTGTTCTGAGAGTCAGCTCTAGCTAATTAGCTAATTCTATATCTGTTATACCCTTCTACGGCCATGTACCTCCCCTTAATGTTGCTAAAATATGGGACCACTACTTCTGATTGGACAGGGACAGGAGGTGGATTCTCGCACCATGTTGATTTGGCCTAAATTGTAAAGCCTATTGTCTTTACGTTCCCACCCCTTCAAATTAATACATTCGCTTTATTTCCCACCCGTCTCATGACAAATGTAAACCAATTTTCATAGACATTGTATCAATGTGTGACAGGAAAGTGCTAGTACAACATCTTCGGCCATCAGGTTACGGCCTTGGACTTCATCCAGGTTGACTTCATTTGGCAGGCACACAAGGCACATGCGCAGAACCATTTGCCCCTCGAGTTTCAGGTCACCAACCCAGGCCCAAGTTTACGAACTAATAAAAGTGCAAGAAGAAAATATTTGAATCACAAATAAAATGTTTCACTGTATACCCACTATTTCTATTCTATTCCCAATTGAATATATATACTATCCCGCGTTAGTAGCGTTAGGAAACGACAATTTAATAATGACATGAGCGCAAGCAGAAGCATGTGAAAACATCAAGCAGCCATTTTAATGCACACTGCGCAGAAGCAGAAGTTTCCCACCAAGCAAAGAAAGACGTCACACCATGTGATATGGTTGCGACATGCGCATTGAGCTTTCCCGTGCATAGCGGCCATTTTGGATTACAGACAAGCGTTATTCATTAGTAAAACACATAGGCAAGCATCCCTTTCTTTTTGTGTCGTGAATGCAAAGGTTAGTATTAACAATACAAGTTTAATAAATTAATACTGTGAGGAGAATTGAATACAAGCAAGTTTCATTTATGAAACCTTGCTCCATCAATCCCCTCTCTGATGGCGTTTCTGAGCCATCAAAAACATTACCCTCAATCAGATGCCAACTTCTAGCAAACTACTTCATTCTCATATTTACTCTTTCTATTTTTACAATCTCCTTTTCATTTCTTGTATAATTCACTTCTCCACTCTTCAAGTTCTATTTCATCTACCTTTCGTTTCTTTCCTTTTCCTGTCACCCTATATGTTCCATTCTTTTTACAGCATTTGCACCATATTGTTATTGCCAAAATTATTATTGCTATCCCTGCTAAGGGTACTAATATTTGACCTATAAGTCCTTTCCCTATATTAGCAAACCAGGTTCCAATTGACGAGATACTATTTGTCAATCTTTCCCATACACTATCAACTTCCAGTGGTTTAAGTTCTTTCTCAAGTTTAGTTATATTCTGTATATACGTTCCAATTTCTGCACTCTTATCAGGAATATAAGTGCAACAATGTTTCGTCTTCAATAATTTACCGACTCCGCCCTCTTTTGCCAATATAATATCAAGAGCAAGTCGATTTTGCATAACCATAGATCTAATCGCAACCATTTCCGCATTAATCATTAGAAAACCTCCTGCAGTATCTGTTGATAAACGATCAACTACTGTAGACAATTTACATATTTTCCTTGATTACAGAATTATTCCCACTGAAGGTATCAATGCACCAAATATATCACCTACAATTTCTGAAAAACTAGCTCTTTTACTACGTATTAATTCGTTATTGTTTTCATTGCTCTGTGTTTCTTTTTACGTGGTATATCTTTGGAAATACTATTCCAAAATAACAACTTCCATACCACCGTGCAGGAAGCCTAAAGTAAGCCTTATTCCCACACACATAATAGGATTCCAGGAAAAACTGAATCTGTTCCTCCTTTGAGTCCCCAACCTCCAAGAATTAAAAAATTGTGTTCGCATTCACTGGTACCGATGAAAACATTGTTATAATCAGTCTTTAACCTATGAAGACAAATTTTCCCTGTGTTTACGAAATCCAGAGCCATAGCAGCTTGAGCCTTGCCAGGTGTGTAACTACCTTCTTTCTCATCCCAAGGTGGCAAATGAGCCTTATGCTCAGACGCTTTCTTTTGAAAATCTTGTCTTCTAGCTTCTACTACATTCAAAAATATCTTTTCTTCTTCAAGTAAAGAACATGTTAGATTGTGTCTATGTGCATGTGTTATGTCTATTGATTTCATGGTTAAGAAAAATTCTCCCATAAACTGTGCGTCTTGACTACTAAGCACTGGGTTCATACTCTTGCGAATCGGAACCTCAGAAAATATCACATCTAAGTTTGAATAATAATACAGAAGTTTCCCTGTTCTATAAAATAAACTAGACAAAACACTACATGATATGCCATATGTCAGTGGTAAGTGATGATATGTTAAACCTTCTGCTACTGATTCGGGTAACTTCATACAGACATAACAATTACTAACTTCCATGGTGTCTACATATTAAAACAATAACTTTGTGAAAACGTTTAAACTAGTGTTGTTGTCAGCTACTTCATGATGAATTTCTGGTTCACTTTCTACCATTAGTTCTACTCTATTGCCCTTCATGTTTGCTGTCCTCTCCTTAGTTTCATTATTAATCTTTTTATCTATTATCATAAGGTAAGGAATTGCTACAATCAGGACTAACCATACTATAAGCACCATTACTAGACTACATATGCATATTGCACAGCATCTTGTACAACATTTCTGTTTTGGTCTCCCAGTAACTCTATCGTCAGGCATTTCTCGACAAGGAAGATTGCTCTTCTTATCTTTTCTTCTTTTCTTTAGCTTATTCTTTTGCTTAGTCAGGGTGGTCTTGTTTCTTCTTCGTACGTCAATTCTGCACTTGTTCCTTCGCCACCACTGTCACTTGACTCTGAGCTTTCAAAATCTTCAAGAATGATATAAGTCCAGTCAGGACCCTTAAATTTGTTATTCACAAGTTTCAGTCTTTTACTTCTTCTTTTCTCTGTCTTTTTCTCTTGATCGGTTTGACTTGATACTTCAGGTACTTGATCTGGATCTTCACTTCTGGTTGTTATGTGGTACTTTACTCTTTTAATGACACTCGGCCAATGATCTCCTTTTCTTGTTTTCTTTGTTGGCACTGTTTCCTTGTTTTCGTCTTTAGAGATCTCGTTAATTTCACTGTTTAGTGCTGTTTTGTTTTCTTTGATCACTTTTTCTTCTGTTTTGTCTTTTTCAGGTCTGATTGGTTTCTCTGTAACAGCTCCGCTGTGAGTTTCCAATAACTGACCTTGTTCTTTGTTTATTTCTTCAAGTTCATGTTTTTCAAGGTTTTCTTCTTCTGTGTACTCTTCTTGATCTAACTTGTTCTGATCAGGGCTTATTGCACTGTGAACTTCTGCAGCCTGACCGGATTCTTCTAGACCTGTCTGTCCCTGTTCAAAGTCTATTAGGTCTTCACTGTTTTGAGTCCAGTTTCCTTTCCCTATCTGACCTTGTTCAGGATTTCTTAATGTCTTTTCTTCTTGTTCCTGAACTGCTTCTTCTTCACCTATCTGATCTTCTTCAATTTCTTCCAATTTCGCTTGACTTCTTGTTCTGTGGTATACTTCAGGAACTTCTACCACTGGTATCCAATCCTTACTTGTGCTCGGTTGTTCTTCTTCAGCTTCTCCAGAATCTCGAACCTGAGATCCTACAGCTGGGCAACCTTCAGCCTCTTCAGTGATTGGCGTTGTCTGAGGATTCTCTTCTTCGGGATCCGGTACTCTCTTGGTGTGACTTACATGAATCCAATTAGGAAATCCGGCACACTTCACTGCTGTATTCGTTGTCAGTATGACTTGACACGGTCTGCCCCATCTAGGTGATAGACACGTTTCTCTGGTGTGATTCTTCACTACCACCCAGTCACCAGGATTCAGATCATGTTCTTGTTCGGGCTGCCTGGAAACTGCGTCTTCTCCAACCTGATGAGAGACAGAACGCACTAGGTCAGCCAATCCTTTGCAATAGTCCAGAACCATATCATCAGATATATTCACCAGTTTGTTTGTGGGAACATTTGTTTGTCTCATTGCTCTTCCCATCATTATTTCATGTGGGCTCAATCCTGTGGTTCTGTCAGGTATACTTCTGAGTCCCATTAAAACGAGTGGTAATGCATCTGGCCACTCTAATGATGTTGATGCACACATTTTTCCCAGTCTTGACTTTATAGTGCCATTCAATTGTTCAACCACTCCAGAAGCTTCTGGACGATATGCACTGTGCAGTTTCTGTTTTATTTGAAATGCTTCACAGATTATTTGAATCACTTCGCTGTTAAAATGTTTTCCTCTATCTGATTCCAAAGTTACTGGAAAACCAAACCTAGGAATGAGCTCTCGTAGCAACAGTTTTGCAACTGTAATGCTGTCATTTCTCCTAGTAGGGTAAGCCTCCACCCACTTTGAAAACAGGCACACTATGACTAGTACATATTTCAGCCCTCTACATGGTGGTAACTGTATGAAATCAAACTGAAGTCTCATAAATGGACCCTCTGCCTTTCCAATTTTCCCAAATCCAATTACTGTCTTCCTCCCCGGATTATGCATCTGGCAAGTTAGACATCTCTGGCAAAGACTCTCTGCAACAGCTCTGAATTTGGGATTGTACCAATTTTGTCTGAACAGCCTAATCATTGCATCTCTCCCTATGTGTGTGTCTCCATGATGCATTCTAGCCATTTGTGAAAGTAAACAGTCTGGCATGACTGGTCTGCCATCAGAACTGATCCATACTTCATCATCTCCTCTTTGGGAACAACCCACTTTGATCCACAAATTCTTCTCACTTTCATCAACCTCATCTTGCACTTTCTTCACCTCATTCCAAGTTTCAGGTGGCATATACAGCATAAGTTGGCAACTGATTCCCATTCTTTCCACCCTCTTATTGACTGACATTCTGGTTTTGGCACAATGGTGAGCCACCAGATCTGCATACCTGTTGCCGACTACCACCCAGTCATCTCCTGACTGGTGTGCGGCACATTTCACCACAGCCAATTCTTTTGGTGATTGTATTGCTTCTAGCAATTCCCTTACAAATTGTCCATTTTTAATGGGGGATCCTGAAGAAGTCATGAAATCCCTCTGCATCCATAGTTGGCCAAAATCGTGCACAACCCCGTAACCATATTGGCTATCTGTAAATATGGTTACTCTCTGATTCCTCCCAATTTTGCATGCTTTTATCAACGCAATCAATTCAGCTACTTGTGCAGATTTGACTCCTGGTAAATAGGATGTTTCAACTATTCCAGTTAATTCACATACCGCATAGGCAGCAGTTAGTTTACCATCTTCATGTCTTTGACATGAACCATCAACAAATAGCTCCCTGTCAGGCTTTTTAAGAGGCTGTTCCTCTATATCTGGGCGTGGTTTTGTGCATAATTCTGTGATTTGTATACAATCATGTTCATCGTCTTCATCATCTTTAATTCTCTCATGACGTGGGTCTGGTAGTAAGGATGCTGGATTTATTATAGTACACCTTACCATGTTCACATTTTCAGCACCCATTATTATTCTTTCATATTTAGTCAGCCGACTAGGAGTAAGATGCTGAGTTCGGGTTCTTGTCAACAGAATGACAACTGCATGTGGAACATACACTTTTACAGGGTGTCCCATCACAATTGACTCACTTTGTACAATGCTCAAACAAGTAGCCGCTACTGCTTTTAGGCATCCTGGCAATGCGGCTGCTACTGGGTCCAATGTAGCAGAAAAATATGCTATAGGACGTCTTTCTAGTCCATGTCTTTGAGTTAGGACAGAAAGTGCACAATTTTCTCTCTCATGACAGAACAAGGCAAATTTTTTCTTATAATCAGGCATGCCTAAGGCAGGTGCTGAACATAGGGCATTTCTCAATTTTACAAAAGCTTCTACACTTTCATCCTCCCACTCCACAGGGTCCTTTGCTTTCTTCTTTGTCATGTTAATTAAGGGCTTAGCTAACATGGAAAATCCTGGTATCCATTGTCGACAGTAACCTACTATTCCTAGGAACATTCTCACTTGTCTTTGTGTTACAGGCATTTGCATTTTCTTTATTAAAGCTACTCTTTCAGCTGTTACTCTTCTTTTTCCTCTCTCAATTTGGTGTCCCAGATACTTAACAGCTGTTGTACAGAATTGCAATTTTTCAGGTGAGACCTTATGCCCTTCTTCTGCCAAAAGATTTAATAATGCTATGGAATCAACAACACAGTCCTCTCTGGTGTTCGATGCCACCAATAAGTCGTCGATATATTGGACTAAAACTGAGCTTCCTGGCAGCACTAGTTTTTCAAGGCACTTTTTCAGTATCTGGTTGAAAATAGAAGGACTTTCTGTGTACCCCTAAGGAACACGATTCCACACATAAACTTTGTTCTCAAATTTAAATGAGAAAAGATACTGGCTGTCTGGATGTAATGGTATTGAAAAGAACGCTTGACACAAATCAATTACTGTGAACCATCCTGCACTCCACGGAATCTGGTATAGAATTACTGCAGGATTTGGTACTATGGGACAACATGGTTCTACAATCTTATTTATTTTCCTCAGGTCCTGAACAATCCTATATTTTCCACTAGGTTTCTTTAATCCCATTATTGGTGAATTACATGGGCTACTCATTACTTCTTTTAGTATGTTTTGTTCTACCATTCGATTTATTTCTTCAATCACTCCTGCTTTTACTTCTGCACTCATTTTGTACTGTCTGGTATTTGGGAAAATTGCACCTTCTTTTACAGTAATTTTAACTGGATCTATTTTAGCCATAAGTCCCACTTCCTTTCCGGTGAAATCCCATACTATGGGGTTTACTGTATCGTTTAATTCTTCTGGCAACTCATCTTTTGTTATTAACGAAAACATCTCGTCTACTTCTGTACCTTGTTTTGCAATCATAATTTTATATACATGATCTTCATCTGGTGTCTGAACTGCCACACCATCCGGTGTGCAGAAAATGGTACAATTCATCTTGCACAACAAATCCCTACCTAATAAGTTTACTGGACTAGAATCACACACTACAAATTGATGCATTTCTCTGAAATTTCCGATTTTAACTTCCATTGGTTCGGTAAGAGGTGTTCTAATCCGCTGATTAGCTACCCCCACTACTTGGATATTTTCACCAGAGAGAGGAACGTCTGGAATGTCTGCTGTTCTCACAGTAGACCGGGTAGCACCAGTGTCCAAAAGGAAAGTAATATTATTACCTTTCACATTCCCTTCAACATATGGACCTGACTGATCTACCTGTAAGGATGCGCCAAGTATGCACTCCTTCTTCCCCTCTCCTAGGCACCGTCATGGACTGTATTGACAGAAATCGTCCTGCAAAAGAAATTGTGATGTCATATAATCATTCTTACCACTTCCTCCTGGATATCCGATGTCTGTACCATGCTTTGCTCTGCTTACATTACCCTGAATAGGTGCAGGTGGCAACTGACTCTAAGGATTTACACCCTGCTGTGAGTCATTCTGCGTCTTTGGATTTAAATTTTGATTTGGGCCATTATTATTCCGAATCTTTTTACATTCATCCTTCCAATGCCCCAATTTTCCGCATCCATGACAAGGAAATTTCTTTTTAGCTTCTTCTCTACTCATTCGTCCTCTAAACTTTCCACCATTCCCAGCATCACCATTCGTTCCAGAATCTTTTCCTGGATTTTCACTGGGATTTTCCAAATTGATTCCCTGTTTCTCAGCCATTTTCACCTGTGCCCACATTACTTTTTCCTGCAATTTCTTGTGTCTATCCTCAATATCGTCTCCACAATATTTTGCATACTTCAAAATTTCGTCAATAGGTTTCCCTTGCCAACACAGCATATGCTGTTTAATCATCTGACAAATCTCTGGCTTTAAACCGTAAACAAATCGATACACAAACTGACTCATGTTCTTGTCTCCAATGTCCTCAAATCCACTATACTGTTTAAATACCTGCAATAGACGCTCATAGTAGGAATGTACTGATTCATTAGCTTCTTGGGTAGTTCGATCTATTTTTACCCAATCTGTTTCTTTCGGTGGTATTTTCCTTTCAGGTAAGTTATCACTTGCTGATACTTTTTCATTATATCATTTGACGGGGCACCTGTCTTCGGATCTCTAGGATATTCATCACTAGGCCAATCGACTGTAATTTTACAATCTGTCCACAAATCGGCAGGTACCACTATGTCAAACAAACCATCTAAATCCTTCAACAATACCTTTGACACCTTCACAAACCTATCAACCTGCTTGTACCATTCAATTGGTTTTTCTCTCAATTTTGGAAAATCATTCGTAAATGACAAAATATCCTGTTTGCTCCATGGGACATGTACATATCCTCCTCCCGCAACTTCTCGCATTGGATACATCTGGTCTGCTTTCCCTGTTTCTTTCATCACATATTCTGATGCTGTTCTACTTGTTCGTGCTTCTTCCTTTTTCTTGGCCCACCTAGTTTTCCATTTATCTAGGTCTCCCCATTTTTGCAAAACTAACATTAATTCTCTTATTTGTAATCTTCTTCCAGAGGCATTCATATTTTCTAAATCTTTGTCTGAAAATTCTGCTCTATAGGGTTTCTGTAGTACCTTTGATCTCCCTATTTCTATTCCCATCTGTAGTGCTAAATTTGATAATTTTTCATGAAATAACCTTACATTTCTGGTGATACTCCTGCATAGGAACAATAATTCTTCTTCATCATAGGTATTTAAGCGTTCTAGTCCTACATTTCCTGCTATTATTTCTTCTAATTCAACTTTCAATTTATGAATGTCCATTATTTTCGGAGGTGTGCACTGTTTAACTGACCCTTGCACCCATTTTTCTAGATCTTCAGGTGTTACTATGGTAGCACTTTTTGCTCCCGATGAAGTTACTAAACTTACATCTTTTGAACATCCAGATACATCTTTTCTTGGAGTACTATTTACAGAACCTCGAATAGGCAAGTCCATAAGTGATATTGTGGATTCACAGTCACTAAATTGATCCTCAATTATAACTGGAGCTTCAGGTTTGGAATTATTCACAGCAGTAGGTGTAAGTATCGGTGGAGGATAGTTTCCCTGAGTACCATATAATGGAACTACTGGACCAATTGTTACAGGTATGGTCAATGAATCAGGATGTACTTTTATCTGAGTTATTTTCTGTATTAATTCTGTTCTGGTCTTTTCTAGGGCTTCTTTTTCTTTATCATGAAGTATTCTACTAGTGGTGAATTCATGCATTACCTGTGGCACTAATGGAGTTTTTGGTGGTGCACTTGGGGTGCATCCACTTGTCCCTTCCTGATATGGTGGGGGTTTCTTAACATTTCCTCCATAAATTCATCTTCAGACTCCTCATTTCTCATTAAATGTTTTGTCTTTTCTGTGCACTTACTTCCTAATTTCTCCTCTGCTGAGAACAATGGATATAATCCTTCTGTAATCATTGCCCTTCTCCATTGTTTCATCTGACCGTCCCTAGACTCACGTAGATATCTGGGAAAAAATCCTGGATAACTCCTATTACTTCTAGATCGGTCCCGCTCAAATGCCTCGGTTTCCCATTCTTCTAGAGCTTTGTACTGAGTTAATCTAGGTCTGGGTTCTAAGTCATTCATCCTCAATCTCAAATTCTGAAGAATTCGCCCATTGAACGTGCCATTCTCGGGAAATGCTAGTATTCCATCATTTTTGGTATATTCTATCCAATTCTCTATCCATACACAAGTATGATAACCTCTCTCCATCATCATGAATGAAGCGGGCGTTTTAGCTGGTGGAATAATAATTCCTTCTCTAGTTTTGATTGGTTTGTCCTTTTTAAAATAATTCTTGATCTTTTGTAAAAATGACATTTTTCTCCTTTCTCCGTACATTCTATCTAATCTTCGATGTACAAAATTATATTCTGCAAAACCTAGGAATCTCCTATCCGGACGAGTTCCTGTTAAAGTCGGATCGCGTTTTAACATGCAATCTTTATCCACTAAGATTTTAGCTTCTAAAATATCAACCAATCAAGTCTCTGCTAACTTTTATTTCTGAACCAATCCTTGCGCGGCCTTTTGGTGACGTTTATCTGTCAACCCCTCCTTTACAACCTGCTCTTTCCTGTCCTTGCTGGTTCAACCAATCCCAGCGCGGCACCTGTGACGTCAGTACTACTCCTGACTACTGACCCCTCCTTTACAAGGGTTTTTCCACACCCGCTGATTCAACCAATCTCAGCGCGGCGTTTTGTGACGTCAGCTCCCTCTCCGGCGACTGACCCTCCCTTTACAAAAATGTACGCAAACTTATTTTCTCTATAAATCTTAATTCAATTTTAGTAACAACATAAAACATTCGCTATCGTGCCAGTTTCTCTAAAATAGGAAAGATAGTTTTTCTCTCACACTTAGGGGTCGATTCCGATTCGGGCCGGAAAAAGCAGCGACCGACTCGGATCCGGATATAATACCGACCGACACGTACCTGTGGCGCCCGACACGCCAAGTACGATGCAAGGCGTGCAAAATCCGACTGACACGTACCAAACCCAAGTCGACCGACCGAGCCGCACGGAAAACAGCAATCCGGTCGGAAAAACACGCGAATCCAACCGACCGACACGCACCCGGAACAAATCCGACCGAAACGTACACGCGAACTCCAAACCGCAAAGTACGATGCAAGGCGCGAAAACCACGAGCGAGTCGGACGGAGGCCAAGCCGTACGACCGACACGCATACAAAACCGAGCCGAAGCAACACAAAACACCGCGACCGACGCGTACGCAGCATAGAAAACAGCACATACACAGCGTGAACGAAACGGAGAAGACCGTACGAGACAAATGCAGGGTCCGACTCGGTCACAAGAACGTTTCCAACATACACAGACAGTACAAAGGAAAATTCACCCAAAAAAAGGCCAAACAAGCAATTACCAAGCCAATAAATACTGGGGGGGTGGGGACAGAGAACAAAGACACACCCACAACTCCACCCATATAAAGGACACAAATCACAACCATGAGCCTTTGCAAATGCCATTCCACTGCCAGCACCCAAGAGAAAGCAACCACACACCCACAGCTCATCCCTCACACAAGCCACACACCATCAGCACACCAACAAATACCTACCTCACATACACCCAGCAAAACACACACTCACACACCCTCACCTGCACACCAACACACACATCACTCACCATCACCATCACCACCCATCACCATGCCCCCCAAGAAGAATCCCAAGTTCCTAGATTGTGAATTGGAAGTCATGGTAGACGAGATCCTCAGGGTAGAGCCACAGCTGTTTGGCACACTTCTCCAACAGACCCCCATCTCCCAGAAAACCAAGATGTGGGAGAGGATCATCAACAGGGTGAACGCACAATCACCATGTCGGCGCACAAAGAGCGACATCCAGAACAGGTGGTATGACGTGCGCAGGAGGGTACGGGACCTGCTAAAAAAGACTACATCAACAGCCAACACACCGGCAGTGGCCCTCCTGCCAAGCCAATATACCTCAGGCCCTGGGAGGAGAAGGTGCGGGCCATCCTTCCGCCAGTGAGCGTATATGGACTAGAGGACATCCCAGAGCCTGGTGAGTACACAACAAATGTACACAATATACTGCCACAAAACACACACACATCACTGTCAAGGGGAGAGTCAAACCATGCACTCATAGCAATTACACAGCAACCAGAACAGAATCATCCCAAAATGTGTATGTCAGTCAGATAAACACAACACATGCCATCAAAAAAGTCACATCCAACTGTGCCATCACATGTACAAACACAACTACAACTACAGCTAGGCAGTGGCACAAATAGAACTAACAAACACATCCAGACATGTAGCCACCACAACAACACCAACACACAGTGAAGACCACTCAAAGGAAGGAATTCTGTGTATGCTGGCCAAGTCAGTGTAGCCAATAGCATCATGGGAGTCGCAGTCACACATATTGCCCCCCCACAACTGTCCCATCAACACCACCATGAACCATGCGCACATCACAGGGAGTGGAGAAGGACTCACAAGATGGCTGACACTGGCAACTGCTGTGGGGAGCACAAGGCCCTGCTGGCAACTGTGCACCAACAAACAGCAGGACACCACTGACTGACATCCTGAGAGACAACTTACACTCCATGCAATGCAAGCACGTTCCATGGTGGGATATCTGGCTAGCTGGGTGGGAAGGAGGACTTGCAGCACTGACCATAGTCACAAGCACCTCCCCTCACACACACCCCAACACAAACTCCACAGAACCCACCTGGTAGAATGCAATGCCCCCCATCCTAACACAAGATCCCACAAAGAACCACCACCCTGGGTTATGTTGTGTGAAGCACAGGGACACTCTTGGGACTCTTAGCCAAACAACTGCCAGGACAACACTCCCAGCCATCCTGTCAGCACAGCCAGCCCACCCCACAGGGAAGCAGAATCAAAGGAAGGAAGCATGGGCATGCTGGGAAGGGGGTGGAGGCAATAGAATGATGGGAGTCGTAGTCACTGATATTGGTCACCCCCACAACTGTCCCATCAACACCACCCTGAACCATGCTCACATCACAGGGAGTGGAGAAGGACTCACAAGATGGGTGACACTGGCTACTGCTGTGGGGAGCACAAGGCCCTGCTGGCAACTGTGCACCAACAAACAGCAGGACACCACTGACTGACATCCTGAGAGACAACTTCCACTCCCTGCAATGCAAGCACGTTCCATGGTGGGATATCTGGCTGGTTGGGTGGGTGGGAAGGAGGACTTGCAGCACTGACCATAGTCACAAGCACCTCCCCTCACACACCCCCCCAACACAAACTCCACAGAACCCACCTGGTAGAATGCAATGCCCCCATCCTAACACAAGATCCCACAAAGAACCACCACCCTGGGTTATGTTGTGTGAAGCACAGGGACACTCTTGGGACTTTTAGCCAAACAACTGCCAGGACAACACTCCCAGCCATCCTGTCAGCACAGCCAGCCCACCCCACAGGGAAGCAGAGTCAAAAGGAAGGAAGCATGGGCATGCTGGGAAGGGGGTGGAGGCAATAGCATGATGGGAGTCGTAGTCACAGCTCTACATCCCCCACCACATGGCCCAGCAAGCTCACACTCACGCATGCACATCCCACAGAGAGTGGAAAGGCCCATCAAAGATGTCTGACACTGTTGCTGTGTCGTGGGGAGCACAAGGGCATGCTGGGTACTGCACACCAACCAACAGCAGGACACCACTGTCAGCCATCTTGCCATTGCTCTCACACCCACACACACTGAACTCCCCACAAAAGCAAGTAAGCATGGGAATGCTGGGAAGTGGGGTGGAGGCAATAGCATGATGGGAGTCGTAGTCACAGACATAGCTCACCCCCACAACTGTCCCATCAACACCACCCTGAACCATGCTCACATCACAGGGAGTGGAGAAGGACTCACAAGATGGCTGACACTGGCTACTGCTGTGGGGAGCACAAGGCCCTGCTGGCAACTGTGCACCAACAAACAGCAGGACACCACTGACTGACATCCTGAGAGACAACTTCCACTCCCTGCAATGCAAGCACGTTCCATGGTGGGATAACTGACTGGCTGGGTGGGTGGGAAGGAGGGCCGGCTGTCAACCAAACACAACCAATGCAGACCATGTTCACACCCCAAAAAATACATAGAAATGCCCAAATTATGCAGGACAATGTGCCACACCAATATCAACCCCTGACTGTGACGACTTAGGACAATGCAATGTACAGGCCCGCACCCAGAGGCACAGTCACAACTGTCATGTGTGTCAACCATTGATGCCTGCAGAAACATAACATACATTGTTTGTGTCTCCCAAAAACAGGTGATGATGGGGACACAGCAGACGCTGAGGAGTCCCAGTCCCAGGCTCAAGAGGATGCGGAGCTCACTGGCGTCGTACAGCCTCTGTCCTCCTCGGACGATGAAGACCAACCTGGCACATCCGGTGCAAGTCTACATGCAGCACCAGCAGGACCACCAGCTGCAGCACCTGCAGGACCACCAGCTGCACCCCCTGCACCCACCCCTCCAACGACTGTCACCACAAATACCATCCCTGCCGACATGGACAGAACAAGGAGCAACACCAGCACAGGGACCCTGGACCAACCTGGGGCCATGGACACCACCACCACCACCAACCCCCAAGGTTGACCAGGGTCATCTGTGCGTGCCACTGCACAGACTGCACATGTCAGCAGGGGTGGTGGGAGGGGTGGGAGACAGAGGTCGCTGCTTGCAGACGTTGCTGGTGTGCATGATGACCCACAACTGGTACGCATAGCTGATGCGTACCAGTCCAGCACCGGAGACCTCAGCCAGGTAGTGGGGCTCCTCAGAGACATGAAACAGCAGCAGGCTGCCCATCATGCCCGCTTGGACTCCCACATGTCCCACGTGGAGTCACACATGTCCCGCGTGGACTCACACATGTCCCGGGTGGAGTCCAAGTGGGATGCACTGCATGAGATGACGGCGGTGCACAGGGACATTTTACAATGCCTCCGCCAGATGAACAGCAACCAGTCCACACCTCCCTGTGTGCCAACAACATCTGGTGCCGAACAAACTGCAACTGCCACAGGGAGGGAGGATGACTCTGGCGGAGAGTCCCCTGCACCACAGCAGCCTGTACTTGAGGGGCCCCCCAAGAAGAGGGGTCGTCCGAGGAGGGGCAAGTGAGAGGCCGATGGCCAAGCGCAACTCCCAGGAAGCCTGAACCTGTTCTGGATGTTCACCTTTGTGCACAGACTGTTCACCCTGTTGACGGCAACACTACTCCCACACATTGCATGGGGAGTACAAGTTGGACCAATGTGTCAGACAACTGTGGCCCCGATACTGGGGATTCTGTCTACCAGGACTTTCAATTCACCTAGGAACTTCGGATTGCAAGATTTATGTACAGCACTACCCATCCTATGCACTATTCACACAAATGTATCACAATAAACACACTAATACACCATACTTGCCTCTGTTGTGATTCCAACGTGGGTGCTGTTATGGGGATGATGAACTGCAAAATTACACTGTGTATGTGAACTGCAACAGCAAGGACAACACAGGCATGTGAGTAAAGGCAACGTGACACATATGAGGGAGACACACCACCAGGGCTACACAACACATACACACCTAGGCCATCTGGCTCATTGCCTACACTGATGTTGCCAGGGAAGACGGTGCAATGCACAGACACCACACCCATTCCCAGTTGTAGTCAAGTAGCCCACAGGTGCAGTAAGCAAATGGCAGTCAAATGTGTGACCACAGACAACGCACATCACAAAGTGAAGCACAGGTTTATTACACAGTTGCAACATGTCGTAACCACTACAGATGCAAGGTAATCCCACCTGGCAGCGGGCACACAGTCAACAACTGTAGACGGAAGGAGGTCCATGGGTGTGGCGCACATCACCTGTAGGGACACAACAGCTACCATCCTGGAAGTGCAATCACGTCGTCGGTGGACACAGTTGACCAAACGAATCTGAAAGTACCCTGTGAAGGACAGAAATGACACACAGTCAAAAGCAATGGAGTACAGGACAGAACAGCAAAACTCATGCACAATACATGTTACAAGATACCCACCCAGAACCAAGTTAGCATGTCAACACTGTTGGGGAGTACAGCCCACCTGTAAGCACACATCGCAACACACATCCAGTCAAGTAGCCCATGGACACACTCCAACAGCAACAGAGCACCACCTACACATCATGCCAACTCACATCATTGACATGACACCTCAGGATACTCACATTCAGCTAAAGAAGTTGGTGATGAGCTGTGTGCGGACATCACCATCATCATCATCATCATCATCATCGTCACTGGCATCGTGGTCCAGGCCAGGATCCTCCACAGGTGGCGGATGTTGGTCATTGTCATCCTGGATGAGAGGCAACTCCTTCCGCACTGCCAGGTTGTGGAGCATGCAGCAGACGATGATAATCTTGCACACTTTCGCAGGGGCATATGGGAGGGACCCTCCGGTCTTGTCCAGGCAGCGGAAGCGGCTCTTCAGGAGACCAAATGTCCGCTCAATCACTCTCCTGGTCCGACCATGTGCCTCATTGTAGCGCATCTGGGCTGGTGTCACAGGGTTCCTGAGGAGTGTCAGCAACCACGGCATGTTGGGGTATCCCGAGTCACCTACGGACAGACAAGTGCACATTAGCTGACTTGGAAAAGTGGGCGGAATACTACAGATCAGATCACACACAATGGCACAAAGTCAGTTCACACCGACAAGCCAGGCACGCTGGTTCTGCATCTGTGCCATCATCCTGGGGATGCGACTACTCCTCATCACAAAGGCATCGTGTGCTGAACCAGGGAAACGGGCACACACGTGTGTGATGGTCATGTCTGCAAGACACACCACCAGTGCATTGACCGAGTGGTAGTTCTTGCGGTTCCTGTAGGCCTGCTCCTGGGCCTGTGGTGGTACCAAAGCCACATGTGTCCCATCAATGGAGCCAATGACATGCGGCATCCTCCCCAGGGCATAAAAGTCACTCTTCACGTCAGTGAGTCGTCGCAGTCTAAGGAAATAGATGTACCGGTTCAGGAATAGCAACATTGCCGCCAAAACATCGCGGAGCACACGGCTCAACATGGTCTGTGACATCCCACCAGCAGTCGCCACAGTATGTTGGAAGGTACCGGTGGCAAAGAAGTGTAGGGCTGCAATCACCTTCACCTTGGGGGTCAGCGCTGTAGGATACGGCCGGCCAGGCTGCAAATGTGGGGACAACTGCACTGCCAAATCCTCAATCAGCTGCCTGGTGAAGCGGTACCGTCGGATGCTGTCCCGTTCCACCATCGTTGCCAGGTCTGGGAATGGTCGATGGACAGCAGGAGCCTCTGCAGTGCAGAGGAGAAGTAAGCAAGATTGTCAGTCACCCCACATATGCGGCATTGAACACACTCAATATCCCAACATACATCATTATGAGGCACAACTACATGAAGTGTGCAGTTCCGTAAGGACATGTATGGTACATACATGGCCAACATCTGTCAACACGGTCCAACAGGTGGCATCAATTAGTCCCAGGTTGGCCCATTGGATATCATGAGGCCGTGTCACAGTTCCCATCTCCTGCTGCCGTGTCACAATCACCCCCACAGTGACATGTGAGGACAGATGTGCCCCAGGCACCACAGCTCAACGACAGGTACATTCCCAGGGACCCTGTATTGCCACATGGACACTGGCATTACATGGAGTATCATGTATACACCACAGCAAAACAACCATGACCCCCACAGGTAGTGGCCCCACTTGCCACGGCAGGACAGACATGGACGTCTGTGACACACACATGCACAACATCAAAGTCCATGCACACACAACCTGGATGTGGAGACTGTCTCCCATTGTGCACATGAAATCAGAGACATTGTAAACACTACATGCACAAAGACTGTGGAGGACCATCACTATTGTGCCACTGGGACACCCTGGCTCAAACATACCGTCCCACATGGGACTCACGGGGTATGTGACATGAAATACACATACACCACTGTGAAATGTGACCATGGCACATGCACAGATATGAACAGTTGCACATCACAGTGGTCATGTACACGTAACACCCAGGATCCTGTCCCCATGAACACGTGCACAGCCTGGGGTGGCTGCCCACAGGTGACACCCACAGGACAACATGTACACCAACATACACACAATAGGAAATGCAGCCTTACATGCCTTATGATAAAGTTTGGACAGGCTGTCGTGATGTAGGTGTGCCCCTCACTCCCTGGGAGCTATCTGTGGCTGGCATATGTCCATCTGAGACAGGCATGCTGACATATGCCAGTCACATGTACAGTGATGCGTTGAACAGCAATGGACCGATCGGTGCCCCCGGCCGGCCCATTGCATTCAATGTGTGCGGGTACGCGTTGTACCCCTGTACGCGTTGTACTGCATTGGACCGGTCGGTGCCCCCGGCCGGCCCATTGCATTCAATGTGTGCGGGTACGCGTTGTACCCCTGTACGCGTTGTACCCCTGTACGCGTTGTACTGCAATGGACCGGTCGGTGCCCCCGGCCGGCCCATTGCATTCAATGTGTGCGGGTACGCGTTGTACCCCTGTACGCGTTGTACTGCATTGGACCGGTCGGTGCCCCCGGCCGGCCCATTGCATTCAATGTGTGTGGGTACGCATTGTACCCCTGTACGCGTTGTACCCCTGTACGCGTTGTACTGCATTGGACCGGTCGGTGCCCCCGGCCGGCCCATTGCATTCAATGTGTGCGGGTACGCGTTGTACCCCTGTACGCGTTGTACCCCTGTACGCGTTGTACTGCAATGGACCGGTCGGTGCCTCCGGCCGGCCCATTGCATTCAATGTGTGCGGGTACGCGTTGTACCCCTGTACGCCGTTGTACTGCAATGGACCGATCGGTGCCCCCGGCCGGCCCATTGCATTCAATGTGTGCGGGTACGCGTTGTACCCCTGTACGCGTTGAACTGCAATGGACCGATCGGTGCCCCGGCCGGCCCATTGCATTCAATGTGTGCGGGTACGCGTTGTACCCCTGTACGCGTTGTACCCCTGTACGCGTTGTACTGCAATGGACCGATCGGTGCCCCGGCCGGCCCATTGCATTCAATGTGTGCGGGTACGCGATGTAACCCTGTACGCGTTGAACTGCAATGGACCGATCGGTGCCCCCGGCCGGCCCATTGCATTCAATGTGTGTGGGTACGCGTTGTACCCCTGTACGCGTTGTACCCCTGTACGCGTTGTACTGCAATGGAACGATCGGTGCCCCGGCCGGCCCATTGCATTCAATGTGTGCGGGTACGCGTTGTACCCCTGTACGCGTTGTACTGCAATGGACCGATCGGTGCTCCCGGCCGGCCCATTGCATTCAATGTGTGCGGGTACGCGTTGTACCCCTGTACGCGTTGTACTGCAATGGACCGATCGGTGCCCCGGCCGGCCCATTGCATTCAATGTGTGCGGGTACGCGTTGTACCCCTGTACGTGTTGTACCGCAATGGACCGATCGGTGCGCACCCATTGACAATGGGCTTGCCTGGCAACGGACGCGTTTTCGAATTTCGAACGAGTCGGTTGCTGGAAAATCAGTTGGTCACCCACAACAATGTTGCAAAATCATGTATGTCATGAAGTTGAAGATTTGAAGGATGCTGTGGGCGTGTTTTGGTGCTGCTATACCATGGATTGGCCAGATTCAGAAGATGCAAACGACTTGGACCTATCACTTTGGACACAAGGGACAGTATCTGCCTCTCCAGCACATATATATTGCTGGCTGGTCCCCTGAGAGCTCACTTGCCTGCACTACATGCTCCAGGACGACATCTGCCACTGCACTGCTGCTGTCTCTGCCCCTCTGGACCCTGCAATGGCACGTACTGTGGAGAGAGCCCCAGCCTTCAGCCTTGAGGAGAACCAGGCCCTGCTGGACAGCCTACTTCCACAGTACAGCAAGCTGTATGGGACACCAGGGGAGCAGGTGAGTGTTCTGTGCACTGCCTTTCTGAATGTGCATATTGTCTGACTAGCAAGGCTGAAAGTCTGCACGCCACTGGCTAGCAGGCTCACTGAGTAGTTGTCACCCCCATAGTGTGTAGTGACATGCACTGGACAGGTATGGTGCAGTGACAGTGCATTTGAACAAGGTTTTACTTCCCATGCAATGATACCATGTAGTGACGTCTGGCAAACTGTCCATGGGCAGCTTTGCACTGCCTGTGTACATCATGTGCCCCTGTGATTGAGACATGTATATACAACTGTGTCATGCACGGATATGTTGCATGTGTAGTAATGGCCTTTTCACTTTGTCATCCTGACAGGTTAATGCCCATCGGAAGCAGGAGATCTGGAAGGACATCGTCCGGGCCGTCCGGTCCGTGGGGGTCTACAAGCGCCGGATCCGCAACTGCCAGAAGAGGTGGCAGGACCTTCGGGGCTGGACCCGGAGGATTGCACGGGTCCAGCTGAAGCTGTCGCCTCCTCGCAGGAGGGGCGGAACACGGACCCTGACCCCCACATGGTCCAGATCCTGGCGGTGGTGTTTCCAGACCTGGATGGGCAGCTGAAGGCCAGACAGCAGCAAGGAGGGGGTGAGTCAAAGACTGCACTGTGAACTCTGTATTACATGCTTTGTGCCCTCCTCTGGCCTGGTTCAACTGCCACAGTGCAGCAGTCATGTTGTCCAGGAGCCATGTCCCTCTATTGTGCACTGCCCACTGCTCATCTGATACCCAGGTGTGGCCCTTACATTCAGGGAATTGTGTCACTTGGGACTGTGTCCTTGCAGTTTGCTTCACTAAAGGTGGGGGACAGCATCTGTTTCCCTAACTCTGTTGTGGGCATCATGGGTGGGTCCATTGTTCACACAACGCCTGTGTTTGGACATGTAATCTGCGTGTTGCTTTGATATGCGGTCCACTTGCTGAGCTGAGCCACCACATGTGCCTGGGGTATGTGGCACACGCCCATGCAGCGGGTGGGAACAATGTTTGGGCCCCAGGAGTGTGCAGATTACGTGTGTCACACATACATAGCCAGCTATCCACTGTCCAGGGCTCATCCCTCATTCATGTGGAGCAGGACAGTCATGCCTACTCCAGGCCATGCAATGCACTCTGTACTCCCACTCCCGTGTATCAGCTGACACATTGTGCGCAGTGATTTGACCCCTCAGGTGTCTGCCTCTGTGTCAGTGTGCTGTGGATTAGTTGCCAGGACTGCTGGGGTGTTTCTTGGTAGGGGCTCAGCATGCCCCTGGGGATGTGACCATAGGAGACGATACTTGTGTGTCACATAGGTGTTTGATCAGCTGCCCGTGCAGACTGGGGTATGCGAATGTGAAGTTCAGGCAGCTGTTCCCCATTCACAGCAGATTGTGAGGGGCTCAGGTTCAGAGGGTAGTGTCACAGGTCTCCCATATGTCCATTAGGTATGACCTGGACAGATGAGGGTTAAGATGATGTGTTGTGTGGGGGATGTACATGTGCACTTGTGCAGCTCCAGGACTTGCATTCCCCATGACCTACTATTGTGACACAGTGCATAGTGTTGTTGTCTGGCTGCCAAGTCATACATCACTGAGACAGTGATGTATGACTTAGCAGTCATGCCTCTGCCATGGCATGTGTCAACTTATTGGTGGTCCTGCAGGGGAGTGACATGTGCTACATGCACACCATTGTGGCGATGGCTATCAGGACATGGGTGCATCATGGTGTCTGTCGCTGGTATGCATCACATGCATTTCCTATTTGACTCTGGGCATCCCTTTCATCTGGAAACCTGTACTGACTCAGTGGCAAGAGCTGTGATGTGTGCATGTCCACATGCCACACCGTGTCCTCTGCACTGTCCAACTACTGTGTACTTGGTGCATGTGTCCACACTGGGGTGTTGCAATCCAACAGACACCAGACAGATGGGTGCAAGGCCATGTGGGATGTGAGTGCCATGCTTGGCATCAGACTGACAATTGGCTTCTCCTGTTCAGTTAGGGCACTTTTAGCAATGTACAACTAATGATGCCAGGGCTTGCTCTGTAATGTGCTGTGCTCACAGTGGTGTGTGCGTTTGGTGCAGGTGACTGATGTCTGTCTGTTTCCCCATTGTTTGCAGATACATCCACGGCCACGGAAGGGGACAGCTCCACGGACCAGGAGGAGCCAGAGAGCCAGACTGGGTCAGCAGCCGAGGAGTGGTCGGAGGGACCCAGTGGCACGGAGGGCGAGGGGAGCCACACCGAGGAGTCCTCAGCACCATCCACCTCAGCTGAGGACCAGAGCAACTCGGAGGATGACTCCCTTATGGAGGCGGGTGTCAGCAGCCACCACACCCCAGCTAGTGTTGCTGTCCCCGCCACCACCAGCACCACCACCGCCCTCCCATCGGCTCCCATTCCCCAGGTCCGTGGAGGCTCCCATGTTCGGGAGCGTGTCTCCTTTGGGCCAGGCACCGCACCCCCTGCCCCTGTGTCCCCTGCTGCCCTGAGTGAGGAGTCTGTGTACCTCCTTCGCCAGCTCCATGTAGGGCAGACAGCCATGCTGAGTGTCCTCCATGCGCACACCGCTCTGTTGACTCAGCTGGTGTCGTTCATGGAGGGCATCTCATCGGGCATGTCTGACCTACAGAGGGGCAATAGGTCCATGGACTCCTCCCTGACGGCAGCAGTGTCCCTCCTCAGACAGTCCCTCACCCCTCCTGCCTCTGCTCCATCCACACTCCCCAGCACCTTACCCGTCCCAAGCACACACACACCGGCACAGGCACACACCAGCACACACACGTCCAGCACACAGACACACACGCCACAAACAAAACGCACACGCACGCACAGTCAGGGGACTGAAACCAGACTCACAGGGGATGGGGCCCTGGTACACACACACGCATCCACGGGCACTGCGCAGTCCTCAGTTGCCTCTCCCTCCAAAGCACCCTCCCTTGCCTCACCTGCAACCCCAAAGACCCAGCGCCTCTTCCTCAGTGACCTCGGCCTCTTCCCCTCCGATCCAGCTGCTCCAGCATCCAGGGGGAAGAGGAAGCCCCCCCACACAGAGCAGAGTGCCCCTCGCCCCCGGACACCCTCCCCCAGGCGCAGACAGACTGAGGCCCCCACCCGCAAGTCCCCCCGGAGTGGTAAGAGCAAGACCCCGCCGCCGCCCTGCAGCTCAGGCACCAGGTCTCCTTCCTCCATCCCTCAGGCCTCCACTCCACAGGTGCCCCCACCACACCCTGCCCCAGGTTCCCCCACCCACAGATATACCATCCCCAAGAGGCTCCGGCCTTCTCCCCTGCCACTTGCTCTCCCGGCACCACACCCCCGCTGCGCTTGTCTGTGCCACTGATGTGGTGAGGGTGTCCTCCCCTCTGTCCAGCCCACCTTGCCTGTTCCCCATTCTCCTCCCCTGGTGGTAGGCACTGCAGTGGAGTCCACTACCACCCTGTCTGACTTGGGCACTGCAGTGGTGGACCTGTCCACTCCATCTGCAGGGTCCACTGCAGTCGTGCCGGCACCCACAACATCTGAGCCATGCCCCCAGTTGTGCCGGCACACACCATGTCAGACACCTCCACTGCAGTTGTCAGTGGCTCTCCAGCACCCACCACCCCTTCCCTGCTTCCTCCTGGTGAGCCCTGATCCTGTCCCTGCGGTGCCTGGCCTACCCCCCGGTTGCCCCTCCTAGTGGATTGTCCCTGGTTTTGTGCAGGCATGTGTAGGGTGGCATCTGCCACTGTCACCCACTTGTGACTTTGTTGATGGACTGGCCATTGGCCTTTGTTTATTTTCTACCGGACTTCTACTTTTAATGCCACATATGCTGAATAAAGCAACTTTCTGTTCTCTAGTGCTTTTGCTTCTGATGTACATGATGTTGATGATGCTAACCATGCCCTTGCTGCAGTGATGGTGATATTTGGTCTCATGATAATGAAGTGTTACTGTGGAGGAACCCATGTGGTCCAGGGGGAATGTGTCCTATCCTGTGGTGTATCCATGTCATCCATAGCAGCATCTGAGGGTGTCATGTGTTCAGTATTTGGCAATGGGATTTCCTACTTACATTGCCTATTTCACATCTGTGGCTTCCACCCCTGCACATCTGTTGTGCCTGCCATTGTTCAATTCGCCTACTTCCCTGACCGTGTGGCCATCTCCAGTGGACATGCAGGTTTGGGCATCAATGGGGAAGGACTCATCTGTGTTGTCAGTGCAACATTGCTATACAAGTGTGTTGGATCTGTGCTGATGATTCCGTTGGCACTTCCATGACCAGGCTGATGTTACGGGAGCCCTCATTTGGTGCTAATTGTTGATTGTGTGACCAAGTGCTCAGCTGACATGATGGGGCCCTACTGAGGCAACATATGGCACAGCTTTCCTCACACAGGAGTGGAGTCCCCTCATGGCAGTGTGTACTCCTGTGACATTGCCTGCGCCCAAGGTGTGTGTTGTATGTGCATGTCTGTGTGTTCACTTCCGTTTAGCTGTGCATGCTGTGATCCCTAGTGTTGTACCTGTTTGTGATGCTAGCTGAGTTGACCTATGTTCCCCCAAAGTCTTCGCCCTGGGTTCTCTGTGATGTGGGTGCATGGCACATTACTGGTCATCAGGGTGTCACCCATAGGTGTGTTTGCTGTCAGGGCTGAGTTTGTGTGCAGGCACAGATGGGTCACAGTCAGGTTTCCCCTTGGCACTTGTTGTTTGCCCCTGTCATGTGATTTCCAGTTTGTGTTATCTTTCAGTGATTGTGACACGTTGTGTGTGTGACTGCTGGCACTCCTCAGGGTCCGGGCTGCAATGTTGGTTGTTGTCTATGTGTGTTCTTTGTGGGTGACCTTGGCTTCTTCATTGGTGTGTGACTGTGGCTGGGATCCCATTGGTTGGTGTGGTATTGCCGTCATGTCCATGTACAGCGTAGTGTGCAGTGTGTCAGACATTCAGGAGTCTTGTTGAGTGGCCATGTGTGATGTGTTTCTGCACCTTGGTTCCCACCCACCACCCTGGAATAGTCATGGGTGCATGTGCAATGTCACCAGTGCATGTGTGCTTCACTGCTGCACATTGTTGGAGGTCGAGGGTTGTGGTGTTGAGTGTGTGCAGATGAGAGTTGTTGCCCGGCTAGGCCCCTGCCTCCATGTTGGCCTTGGCTTACTGGCCATGCTGTTTGATTTGTGCTTGTGTATGTGTGATGGTAGTTAGTTGCTCAGGACACATGACTGTGGTTCACAGTGTGAACCACATTTAGCTTTGTCATCACAGTGGGATTGTAATGCAGCCCAGGGTCACCACATTGTGGGGGCCCTGGGGGTGGTGCTGTGGTGTGTCTGTGTCTTGCTGTGTCAGTTGCTGTCCCTACGTGCCTGTGTGACATGTGTGATTTGTGCTCCCTCTCATCTGACAATGCCTGCTTGCCCACATAGGGGATTTGGATCCATGAGTTACCTTTGTGTGGCACTGTATGCACATCTGTATGATTGGTATTCAGGTCTCCTCATGTGTTGTGTGGTTGCCTGGGGACACTGGCACCCCCCTCACCTGTTGTGTATGATGTGCAGTGTGGGTCTGCCTGTTTGTGTTTGTGCATCTGCACCACTGCATTGGCATATCTTGGATGTGCCATTGGCTGTATGTAGTTTGGTGGCTTTCCCCTGCTGTCCCTGGGACTCCTAGGTCATCGGTCAGCACAATGATCATGGTTTGTGTGTCCCATTGCTGCCATGGTATGGTATCTGTTCACCTCACATCTGCAGTCTCCACAGGGTATCTGCATGTGTGTGCCCATTGGTGCAAATATGTGGGTCTGCATTCTGATGGTCACTTCTGTCATTGTGTCATTGATGATTGTTGACGGTGTCAGCCCCCATGGGTGTTGTTTGTCTGCACATGGCCAAAGGTATGTCTTATTTGCACTGCAGTATTTGGCTCCCCCCAATTTATGTTGCAATGGGACACATACACTACTTTGCCACTGATGTGTTTGTTGTTCTGTGACCAGGAATCATCCATGCAGTTTGGCAGTTGCACCTCTTTCTTTGCCAACACTTACCTTTTGGTCACTGTGATGATGGGGGTTTGGAGCCCATTGCCACAATGTTCAAAGTGTGCTTCAGCTATGGACCCCACACTTACATTTTGGTCACTGTGATGATGGGGGTTTGGACCCCATTGCCACAATGTTCAAAGTGTGCTTCAGCTATGGACCCCACACTTACATTTTGGTCACTGTGATGATGGGGGTTTGGACCCCATTGCCACAATGTTCAAAGTGTGCTTCAGCTATGGACCACACACTTACATTTTGGTCACTGTGATGATGGGGGTTTGGACCCCATTGCCACAATGTTCAAAGTGTGCTTCAGCTATGGACCCCACACTTACATTTTGGTCACTGTGATGATGGGGGTTTGGACCCCATTGCCACAATGGTCATGGCCTGCTTGCATTGTGGGTGCCACACACATATATGTGTGGCACATGTGCTAGGGGGTCACATTGTATGTTCAAAGTCATGTTCGGTGTTGTAGGCATTTGACACAGTCTACACACGCTTGTCATGGTGTTGGGGGATGTCTTCTTCTTGCATTCCCTAGGTTGTGGTGTGCTGGTTGTGTCATGCATTGTCCATCCTATGAGTGGATGTGGTAGTAGTGGTAGGCATCCAGCCCCCCTGGCTAAGGGTGGTAGTAGTGGTAGGCATCCAGCCCCCCTGGGTGAGGGTGGTAGTAGTGGTAGGCATCCAGCCCCCTGGCTAAGGGTGGTGGTAGGCATCCAGCCCCCCTGGGTGAGGGTGGTAGTAGTGGTAGGCATCCAGCCCCTCCTGGGTAAGGGTGGTAGTAGTGGTAGGCATCCAGCCCCCCCTGGCTAAGGGTGGTAGTAGTGGTAGGCATCCAGCCCCCCCTGGCTAAGGGTGGTGGTAGGCATCCAGCCCCCCTGGGTGAGGGTGGTAGTGGTGGTAGGCATCCAGCCCCCCTGGGTGAGGGTGGTAGTGGTGGTAGGCATCCAGCCCCCCTGGGTGAGGGTGGTAGTAGTGGTAGGCATCCAGCCCCCTGGCTAAGGGTGGTGGTAGGCATCCAGCCCCCCTGGGTGAGGGTGGTAGCAGTGGTAGGCATCCAGCCCCCCTGGGTGAGGGTGGTAGTAGTGGTAGGCATCCAGCCCCCTGGCTAAGGGTGGTGGTAGGCATCCAGCCCCCTGGGTGAGGGTGGTAGTAGTGGTAGGCATCCAGCCCCCTGGGTGAGGGTGGTAGTAGTGGTAGGCATCCAGCCCCCTGGCTAAGGGTGGTGGTAGGCATCCAGCCCCCTGGGTGAGGGTGGTAGTAGTGGTAGGCATCCAGCCCCCCTGGGTAAGGGTGGTAGTAGTGGTAGGCATCCAACCCCCTGGCTAAGGGTGGTAGTAGTGGTAGGCATCCAGCCCCCTGGCTAAGGGTGGTGGTAGGCATCCAGCCCCCCTGGGTGAGGGTGGTAGTGGTGGTAGGCATCCAGCCCCCCTGGGTGAGGGTGGTAGTAGTGGTAGGCATCCAGCCCCCTGGCTAAGGGTGGTGGTAGGCATCCAGCCCCCCTGGGTGAGGGTGGTAGTAGTGGTAGGCATCCAGCCCCCCTGGGTGAGGGTGGTAGTAGTGGTAGGCATCCAGCCCCCTGGGTGAGGGTGGTAGTAGTGGTAGGCATCCAGCCCCCCTGGCTAAGGGTTGTGGTAGGCATCCATCCCCCCCTGGGTGAGGGTGGTAGTAGTGGTAGGCATCCAGCCCCCCCTGGGTGAGGGTGGTAGTGGTGGTAGGCATCCAGCCCCCCTGGGTGAGGGTGGTAGTAGTGGTAGGCATCCAGCCCCCTGGGTGAGGGTGGTAGTAGTGGTAGGCATCCAGCCCCCTGGCTAAGGGTGGTGGTAGGCATCCAGCCCCCCTGGGTGAGGGTGGTAGTAGTGGTAGGCATCCAGCCCCCCTGGCTAAGGGTGGTGGTAGGCATCCAGCCCCCTGGGTGAGGGTGGTAGTAGTGGTAGGCATCCAGCCCCCCTGGGTGAGGGTGGTAGTAGTGGTAGGCATCCAGCCCCCTGGCTAAGGGTGGTGGTAGGCATCCAGCCCCCTGGGTGAGGGTGGTAGTAGTGGTAGGCATCCAGCCCCCCTGGGTGAGGGTGGTAGTAGTGGTAGGCATCCAGCCCCCTGGCTAAGGGTGGTGGTAGGCATCCAGCCCCCCTGGGTGAGGGTGGTAGTAGTGGTAGGCATCCAGCCCCCCTGGGTAAGGGTGGTAGTAGTGGTAGGCATCCAGCCCCCTGGCTAAGGGTGGTGGTAGGCATCCAGCCCCCCTGGGTGAGGGTGGTAGTAGTGGTAGGCATCCAGCCCCCCTGGGTGAGGGTGGTAGTAGTGGTAGGCATCCAGCCCCCCTGGGTGAGGGTGGTAGTGGTGGTAGGCATCCAGCCCCCTGGGTGAGGGTGGTAGTAGTGGTAGGCATCCAGCCCCCCTGGGTGAGGGTGGTAGTGGTGGTAGGCATCCAGCCCCCCTGGGTGAGGGTGGTAGTAGTGGTAGGCATCCAGCCCCCCTGGGTGAGGGTGGTAGTAGTGGTAGGCATCCAGCCCCCCTGGCTAAGGGTGGTAGTAGTGGTAGGCATCCTGCCCCCTGGGTAGGGGTGGTGGTGCGCATTCAGGCCCCTGTGTGCATATGTGGCATTGGTGATGGGCATCCCGCCCCTATAGTGCTGCTGTTGCTGGTGTAAGTATATTCTGCATCCCTCTGTGTGTGTGTGATGTGTCGTGTACGTGTTGTATGTGTTTTGTGGTTGGTGTCTGGCTTACCGTCTGCGCCGTACGCGTCCGTGCCTGTTCCGGTAGTAAATGTAGAATATTGGTATGATCGGGACGAAGGGATTCATGGTTGGTTCGTGTCGTTCGTCCTTCTCATTGCTTCGCGTCGTCCTCGCCGCTTCGCGTCGTCCTCGTCGCTTCGCCTCGTCCTCGTCGCTGGCGTGTTCGCCTCGGAGCCGTGGATCGTGTTGTGGCGCGAATCGGAGCTATGTGCGCCTCTCCCGGATGCTTTGATGTGCCGTGCGTAGCGACGGGTTCGGGCGCGTACGGAAAGCGCATCGTACTCGCTCGGCCGGACGGAGCTGCATTTTCCTTCCGTGCGACTCGATTCGGCGTTTCCGGATTCGCCTCGGTCGGGGAACAGGACCTGGTTTGGGTGAGTACGGCTCGGCCGGATTCTTTGCTGTTGTGCGCATCGTACTTACTCGTTCGGTGTGCTGTACGGATCGGTCGGGAAACAGGCTTTCGCATGGCTTTTTTCCCGACCAAATGGTATTGGGTGCGCCTCCGACCGAGATCGGAATCGGCCCCTTTGTAAAAACCTTTCCGTTTACTAAACATACACTACGAGTAAAACACTTCCGTCTACTCTTCACACAAGCTCCAGAAGTACCTGTTACTTCTCCAATGTTACCCTTTCTAGGTGATATAACATCAAATTTTTACCAGAGTACTCTTTTGCTATTACTCACACGCATAGAATCCCTAACGAGTACTGAAAGTCCTGCTTAACTTTTCAGTACTAATTCTGCCTGACAGATAACCTCACTGCAGTATGGCTTCCACTTACCATCCGCTATTCCTTTTACCCCGGGTATTCTGGACAACATAAAACAAAACTTTGAATACACGGATGTTAGTTCATAAAAATACAAATAAAAATTCTCATTACCCAATTAACAAAGAGTAACCATCCTCTGATAACCAGAAAACTGATCCAGCGCGATATTAGCAAACAGCATTCATACACTATATACTCGCTTGGGCCCATACATTCATACTACGCTAATACTTACGCTGGGTTTTATCAGTTGTTACTCTATATCAAAATCCCTGCTACCAATTACCTTCTGATTGAAGAGTAATGACTTACCAATGAATCCTTTGCTAATTGGGAAATTTAAAATGAGTGACATTCATCATAATACAAAATCCTGAAATAACCACTGAGTCAGGAAGTTTTAAAATGTTTATCTAAAGATTTAGCAGAGTAAAATACAGAGCCACATGGTACTTAATCGCAATACCCAAGATTAAGCATAGAAATGATTATTGCTAATCAATGACGGTATTTAAAGAAGAGGAGAAGATAGAGACAGCAGCGCAACTAAAGGTTGCATTATAATTACCTAAGTGCGAGAACCAAAACCCCTTAGCCAAGGAGTTGAAAGAATAGGACCCAGGAAGGATGAAGAGCAAAGACTTCTTCCAGGATCAGGACCGGACCGGTGACCTCTCTACAACGACGCCTGCGTCGTTCCCTCTCTGATACTCGACTTTTCTCGATTCTCCCGTGCCTTCCTTCTAATGGACTCCGCCGCCCCTCCTCAGGACCTCTTCTGGACAGGGATTCAGTCAGCAACCGATCAGCTTGGCAGTCTGGGGCTCTTCTGTGTGTTCTGAGAGTCAGCTCTAGCTAATTAGCTAATTCTATATCTGTTATACCCTTCTACGCCCATGTACCTCCCCTTAATGTTGCTAAAATATGGGACCACTACTTCTGATTGGACAGGGACAGGAGGTGGATTCTCGCACCATGTTGATTTGGCCTAAATTGTAAAGCCTATTGTCTTTACGTTCCCACCCCTTCAAATTAATACATTCGCTTTATTTCCCACCCGTCTCATGACAAATGTAAACCAATTTTCATAGACATTGTATCAATGTGTGACAGGAAAGTGCTAGTACAACATCTTCGGCCATCAGGTTACGGCCTTGGACTTCATCCAGGTTGACTTCATTTGGCAGGCACACAAGGCACATGCGCAGAACCATTTGCCTCTCGAGTTTCAGGTCACCAACCCAGGCCCAAGTTTACGAACTAATAAAAGTGCAAGAAGAAAATATTAGAATCACAAATAAAATGTTTCACTGTATACCCACTATTTCTATTCTATTCCCAATTGAATATATATACTATCCCGCGTTAGTAGCGTTAGGAAACGACAATTTAATAATGACATGAGAGCAAGCAGAAGCATGTGAAAACATCAAGCAGCCATTTTAATGCACACTGCGCAGAAGCAGAAGTTTCCCACCAAGCAAAGAAAGACGTCACACCATGTGATATGGTTGCGACATGCGCATTGAGCTTTCCGCGCGCATAGCGGCCATTTTGGATTACAGACAAGCGTTATTCATTAGTAAAACACATAGGCAAGCATCCCTTTCTTTTGTGTCGTGAATGCAAAGGTTAGTATTAACAATACAAGTTTAATAAATTAATACTGTGAGGAGAATTGAATACAAGCAAGTTTCATTTATGAAACCTTGCTCCATCAGGGCAACACCCTTCTGTTGTCTTCTCAACCAGTCAGCCCCAATCTCTGTGGCCCTCTTTTGACATTATAGTGTCACAGCCTGTTTGACAAGTCTGCTAGGTTTACATATAACATTTGGGCCACCCATCAAAGGAGGGAAACAGAATGCTAAAACTATTTGTGTGTATCCACTGTCTGGTTGCTGAAAGATTAGCTTTGTTATACCAGACTTTTGTCTCTGAGGGTGTTGTGGGTACAGGGACTGGATCTTTTGGGGTTTTAGTGTTAGATGTGGGAGGAAACTGGGATTACCATAGTACATGCCTCACACACACCACAAACCCTCAGAGTGCATCCTGAAAATGCCCAAAGGGGGGTAGAGTTTGCTCCAGGCATCTCCAGTTACCTTCTTCAGAACATTCCTGGACCTGAGTAAGATTAAAAGAGGACTGAATCTGCTGTCTGAGACCTGAGAAGAGCCTAGAAGACTGGACCTACTCTCAGGACAAAGAAGTGGACTCCAAGGGCCATAAGGCTGACCTCCTGGTAAAGCTAGAGAACACAAAAAGCTACAAAAGGCCTTTTCCTGTAACTGCCCAGCTGAACAGTGGTAACTAGACCTTGACTGAACCCTGCCGTTTGGCTTCTGCCTGACATCCTGTGAGTCTCTAAGTGCCACCCCTTAGGTCCTGGAGGCCTTTAGAAGTGTACTCCTGTATTGAATTGGGTCTTAAAGGAATAAAGTCAAAAGCCAAAATCTTTGACCAGGACAAACCTGGTTGGTGTATCTGACCTGCCCCTCATTGCGATCAACGTCAAATTGCTCCTAGGTCCCAGTCTACAGCAACCATTGGCTATCATTGGCACTTTCTGCTTCTTGGTGCTATTTTTAATTAAAAGTTAAAAAAATTATATCCCCGTTTCCCCTTTTTGGAGTTTGGTAATTTTGGTGTAATTTTGTTTATTAAATTTGACTCTATTTTTCTAATTGGTTGTGGGATTTTTATTATTTTGCATTTCAACATTATTATTGTTTTAGTACTGCATAAATGCTTTACACATTGCCTCTCTTGGGATGGAAAAGTCCTCTGCATGGCAAAGGACGTGTACCCCTTCCCTGAGTGCTCAACTGTACTGTTGTCTGGAACCCTAATGCTGGTTGTTGTTGTCATAGGCATACACAGATCATGCGTGTGCACCATGACATACGCCTGGCTGAAGGATTGCAGTGTTTCTGGATTGGGATGGTCGCCCCATGCGCTATCCTCATAGTGGTGGAAGGCTACTGCTTTCACCAGGAGTGAAACAGCATGATCACGGTGGTGGCAGTATACCGTGTAGCGATAAAGTTGAGTGAACAGGTCTTTTTTACCCTGTGTCACTGGAGTGAGGCCTACAGGATCACATGTCTTTTAAAGTTCTGCTGCTGTATGCTTAATTCACCCTTGGCATACATCAGTTAGATCTAAAGTGCAGCGCAGGAGTGGTGATTCTGCACTGGATGTATTGGTGCCTGGAAAGGGCACAGTACAGGGATAGAGCAGTGTTGTACAGTACCTGAATGGTGAGTGCATGTACTGAGTGTATGTATACCTGCGAGGAATACATTACATGAGAGGTAATGACAAGCGTTGTAACGCATGTGTTGTAAAGGATGTTTCCCCATATTTGATGTCTGGAAATGGACTACAAGAAGGGGAGGTTCAAACCACAAAATGTATCATCTTCCAAGCAGCCGGATGGGCTGTGTCAGGAGGGGAAGCTCTGCAAGACGTCTGCCTAAAGCTAAGGCCTGCTAGTCTCCCTGCTCGGTGTGGGGACATCACCCAGGGAATCCAAGACCACCTGCCTTGGAGCCTGGAGCTCCAGGTCCTGTCTGCTTGCCAAGACCACTGTGCACATTGGAGGGAGCGAGGTCCATTTGGGCTCCCTGTCGAGTAGATTCTTTGTGGGAAGAGTGAGGAGACAGCTGCTGCACCAATCAGGTCATTGCCCGTGTGCAGGACTGAGTTGGCAACCTCCATATGCTAGGAGAAGGCTGCCATGAACACAGCTGTGGTAAAGTCTGGCATGCGGTAAAGGCTTAAGACTTTTGTGGTAGCGGTGCGGCAACCACCATATGCCAGGAGGGACTGTCATGGTAAAGACTGCCATGCAGGAATGGCTTGAGCCTTGTGTAGAAGCAGTGTGGCGACCTCATATGCCAGGAGGGGGCTTAGGTGAAAGATTGCCTTGTGCTAAGTGCTGAATCCTTGTGCAGCAGCAGTGCATCAACCGCGTATGCCAGGAGGGGCTGCTGTGGATAACTTTGCCGTGTTGATCGGGCCGGAGCCCATGGATAGCAATTAGTGGTGACCTGTAGGTCATCTGGAGCAAGAAGAACTGCAACTAGTTTGATCCTCTTGGATGAGTAGGACGCCATGGGTGCACTGTCACCCAAGTGGGACACAGAACAGGATTGTTGCAGCCTTCCCCCTCAACCACCCCATCTGGAGCATATGAGTACTTACCCCAAAGTGGGTGCAGCAGATGGTGTGCACAGATCGAAAGGTCCATACCAAAGGGGTAGCTATCGTGATAAAAAAACAAGCAGAGGCAAGTACATAAGAAAGTATATCAGACAAATTGGCTAGGTAGGTTATTGCGGAGCTACATTTAGAGGATAGTAGATATACTTGGTGGGGTACTATGGCCCCAACGTAGAGGACATAGAACCTCTAGAGAATATCTGCTTAAATGTATTAGATTTCACTTCTCCTATTATTTTGACAGGCAATATTAATGTTGTCATGGATAATAATCTAAATACGTGTGTCCATAGCAGAGCCAATATGTCTTCCAAAATGCGTTGATATATCAGATGCATGATGAAAATAATGGGATTATGTGACATTTGGAGAATAAGGGCTGGACAATGATTTATTGTTGCTGCTGCCCAGTTACTCAGGATCCATAGTACGTCGGGCTCTGGAACATCAGGAATAAAAGGCATCAACCATCGTGGCTGGGCCCTGTAGCCCCGGCTTGCCCCGTGGCCCTCTGAAAGGAGTTCTGACACCTTCTTTTCTCCTTACACCCACATTTAAAAAATATTAGTTTGAAAAATGTGAACAAAAGAAACAGAACAATTACACACATTAGCACAATAATTATAGGTGTTGGCATTATTCTAAGCACCCCCCACCCAAGCTAGCAATCCATTCACCGACCTTGCTAAAAGCCTTTCCAGACTGCAAGAAATCTACTCGCCCACTTGCTATGACGAGTCAGATTTTATCAGGGCGAACTATTTTTAGGGCCTACTGGCCCATTCTGGCGAGCTGATAAGAACAGGTGTTCTGTTATCTCAGAAAGTGAATGAGAAAAAAAGATGCCTTTAAATCTTGTTTTTATTTTATCACATTTGCTCTACATTGAGAGACAGAGATCAAATGTCAGCTTATGTCTTACAATTTGCAGTGAGAGAAAGCAAATTAAACACTACCTCCAACATAAAATAAGCAGCAAAGTTAGAGGATTTTGTAAAGTGAACTATCTGACAATGGCGCTTTACAGACCATAAAATAAAAGGCTGTAGGATGTCAATTTCGTTTTCTAACACACATTTAAATAGCTTGTCAATTAGCTGTACAAACACTTTAAAATATATTTTAGTAGTTATAAAAGCCTTTTTTTCTAATTTTGTGTGATAAAAAGGTTTTAATAGGATGAAAACAAATCAGAACACTTTACTTGGTGATGTGCAAATGATAACCATTTTTGCTGAAACCCAATTTACACAGATTATTGTTTATATGCTATATAGTTTTATAAGTAAAACTGCATATTTGTGTGAAAGTTTGTGGCCATTTCACTTGAAACTAAGCTGTTTGTAAATTCCAGTGTGCTACTATATCATGCTTAGTAATACATTTATTAAAAGTGAGTTTTCAAACTTGAACTGAGAAATAATTCTGCCCCCGCCCTGATGACAATGCTATTAGTGAACTAAAAGGCAGGCCAGGGGTTATGTTACCCTATATGTGGACTAGATTCTTATTATACATGGAGCAAAAGTTTAGTCTATTAAATCAAACAAAATAGTTTTTTGTACAGTAGAAATGCCGAACTTGCATATTTGAAGGTACTCCCATATGTTATAATGAAGAAAAAGGCGGCTCTGTAAAATAAAATATTTGCTAGGACCTGCAGGTCTAGTAACATTTTTATGATTTTTCGAAGCCGGCTTTCCAATCTCAACAATCCAGGAACCACTGCTCACCCAGAAGCCATGCTTTGACTTCACGAGAACTATTAGTTATATTTGAGTGATAGACAGTAATAACCCTACTGTTATCTGGGATGAAGGTACAACACTATCTCACCTTCAGAACCTTGCAAACTCCACCTTCCTTTGCAAGAAGGATATCTAGAGCTTGGTGGTTTTATATAATCTTTGCACGCACAGCATTTAACTCTTTTTATTTGTGTTAGTGCGCCAGCAGTATTAGAAGCAAGCTGATCAACAAGTATAGATAATCTAATTTTAACATATTTATAGCCACTCAAATAGATGAAATTGTAGCTCCTAATATATCTAGCACACTTTACCCTAAAACCCGCTTCATTCTCTTCAATCCAACAGCATCACTGATCTCATTCACATGGTAAACCCGAGGGAATATTAAAGCACGATAGCAATAACCCACCCATTTACGAGGTAGTATTGAAAAGGCAGTTTTAGCTCACACATAATAAATTCCTCTAACCAATGGCTCTTCACCAACCAGAAACTTACCAGTAACAATATAACTCCTTTCATACTGGGGCATGGCTTGCCAACTGAAGATGGGGGACGCGTGAGCGAAGAGCTCTGCACCGGCCTGCCATTTATCTGCCCATTACCAGCGCAAACTCCAGCCCCGATGATCTGAGGTGGTGGCGCTGACCTCGGAGGGACTTTACTGAGGTGGATTTTGCGGCTCGGGAAAAAGAGCAGACACAGTGGCTGTGCCGTGTGTGAGACGGCGGGAGCCGGATCGGCTCAGGGCCCGTATCCTGGGGGCCTGACGAGACGGGCGCGCCTCTGTGAGGCATTCCGGAGAGCTGCCCTGCGTGGTTGACACCTGGAGGTGAGAGGCCCGGCCTGACCTGCCTACCCGGAACTGCCCCTGCTGTGAACCACGGCACCGGGAAAGACGAAAAATCACGATTAATTTAAGAACGGATTACACCTTTGAGACCAGTGACAAGGGAGAGACGAGTTTATAACTCACAGGCAATTTATCACAAATCAAGAATTAGCCTCGGATGAAGGGCATGGCCCGAAATGCATTGGGCACATGTGTATCATAGATATATGAGTTTGATTAGAAACAATTGGAATTGAATATTATCACATGAAAATAGAATGTGATTCATGAAAAGCATCATAACCTAAAAAAAGAAATTGTGCAAAGAACTTTACACTGCTGGAACAATTTTATTTGAAGTGTTTTTCAAGTGTGATTAGGAGACGCCCCCATAATTTTGGGGATTGCGCATCATAGCCTGTTGTGAATTGGGCCATTTATGAGAGAGCATTGGAGGCAATCGTGGATCGACGCGTCCCGGAGCAGATATGGTGGGGCCTGCGAGAGGCCTACGACACAGCTGAGCCTGGGGCGTGGTGGCTTGGCTGGGCCCTGCTGGAGGAGGCAACTCGATGCAGCCGTGAACTGGTGAGTGCAGGCGGCGCACTTTTGGGGCCTACGTCGGGGTCCGGCGACTGCCTCGTGGGGCAGGGTGAAGCGACTGGGCCTCCGCCCCGGCAGACCCTGCGGTTTAGTGAGCAAGAAGAGCGGCGGAGTCACATCAGTGACCGGGGGAGCCGGCTTGTCTCTAGGCCCTTACCTTGGAGGCCGGCGTGATGGCCGCGCTCCTGTGGGACGCCCTGGGGAGTGGCCCCGCATAGCACGAACCTAGAAGTGAGACAACTGCACGGACCGGGCCTCCCCGGACCTCGACACTATCCCCGCAGTGATCCATGACGTGCACGGGGAAGCGCTGGGGCCACTGGCGGAGTGCCTTGCAAGGGGTACCTTCTATCGTGGGGCCTATACGTGGCCTGAGGTGTAACTTGGCCTGAGGTGTGGAGGCTTGACTGGGCCCTGGCTGGCGAGGCACCCCGGCACAACTGGGAGAAGGGGAGTGCAGACCACAAGCTTTCAGAGCCTAGGTCGGACCCTGTGAGAGATCCGAAGGGATATGTGAGGAGGCTAGGCCCTAGCGTCCTATAACCCCAACGCGCCCAATAATAAAGGAGACGATACGGGCACTGTGGAAGTGGGACGCACCCGGAGCCCTGGCTGCCCCTGCAGTGGAATAAGAGCCCGCGTTGAGGAGGTGGACCCCGGGGCGGCCCGGCTAGTGGCCGCGGCCTAGATGTCAGCACTTTGAAGAGACCCAACCCCTGGGACGCAAGAGGCAGTACAGGGGGGAGACACTCTGCAGCGACGGGGAGACCTGGCTAGGCCAAGGGCTGTATGTTATAAGTGGGGACAAATGATGAACTCTCGTCGCCAATCGTCCATCTCTCCCTCGTGGCAAACACACTTCGGAGCTGCAGCCATTGGGCCTGGGCGCAGCGTAGGTACCTGGTCCCCCCATTGATCTCCTAAGGGTGTACAGCTACTTGGAGGCCCATACTGGAACTGGGTGTCGGCGGAAGACACACCCGGACCTGGGGGAACATATCCGAAGAGTATCGCCCCGAGGCCCCCACAGACTTAAACGGGCTGTGCCCCGCTAGGGTCACCGAGATGGGCAAAGCCAGGGTGAAACAAACTGGTGCTGCCCCAGAACAAGACGAGGACTCGTGAGAGCAAGCACGGGGCAGCCTAGAGATGCAATTGAAGGTAGACCCCATCCAACAGCAGTTGTCTAAGATCCTGGAGGTCATCTCAGATACCAGGGCGGCGCTGCATCAGGATATCAGCACTGTGACGGTGGGTCTGGGGCTCCTCCGCGCAGAACACCAAAAGTTGAATGAAAGGGTGAAGGTGGTGGAATCAGGCCTCGAAGAGCTGACCACAGCGCAACAAGCCCTAACTCGGCAGGTGGCAGAACTCACAGACAAGATCCGGACCCTGGAGCGTAGGGCGGAAGACGGAGAAGGCTGTAGCCGGCAAAACAATATACAGATCCTTGGCTTGCCGGAGGGGATCGAGAATGGAGATATGGGGGCATACCTGGAGCCATGGCTCAGCACAGTGGTGGCCCCGGGGTGCCCGACGCCATTTTACACCCTTGAGAGAGCACATCGGGTGCCAGCTCGTCCACCAGCGCCGGGCCGCCCCCCACGACCAGTGGTTGCCAGGCTCCTACACTACAGGGACAGAGACATCCTGCTGCAGAAAGCCTGAACAGATGGCCCCTTTGCAGTGAATAACAGTAAAGTCTCTATGTTCCCGGATTATACCCTTGATGCCCAGGGGAGACGTGCTTCTTTCCCGTCCGCATAGTCCTGGATGGCAAGACCTACTTCTGCGAGGATCCCAAAGAAGCTTGGGAATGGATTGAGGCATATAGAACTGAGACCCCGCAGACAGTGAAGGGGCAACGCCCTGTAACTCAAAGGCCGCAAACCCAGAAAACGACCTAAAAGGAGACCTGAGCGCAACCTATCAAAGAAGCCGAATCCCTCCCAGACAAGCGAGAGAGAGCAGCAGCACTCAGGCCGTAGCTGAGATTGTACGCAAGGGTGGTTCTCCATCAGAGGCAGGGTCGTGATCTAGGAAAGGGACCGAAGGTTCGGACTCGGACTCCTCCGACAGAGCTAGCCTCGACCTACCAGTGGTGACCCCGACCACTGCAGACGAGATAATATAGCTGGGACCCATACCAAGTGCAGCCGCAACCCTGAACCCCCTGGTGGGGCCAACACCACCTTGAACCTAGCCAGGCTGGATGAATACTGGGGCTGGTACACGATGCACCGCACCGCAACATGCCACATCCCCCAGAGGCCCTTGCTGTGGCTGGTTTGGGCCTTTATTCGACTTTTTTTTTTATAAACAACTTTATTGATTTTTAAACAGACAAATAGCAGCATGACACATTTGATTGCTGTTACATGACATCTTAGATTACATTCGCATTGATCGGGTACAGGTAGGTGCCCCAGTCCACAACCATAACATATAGACATTACTTTTGTGCATATAGGCGGGTTCCAATTATGGTCAGTCTAACTGATTCGTCCATTTGCCCCACACCCTGTGGTATTTAGTAGGGCATCCCCGGGCCTCAAATAGGGGTTTTTCCTGTGTGGCACACCAGTCCACACCCCTGCGCCATCTGGTTATGCTTGGTGGCTTGGTCTGCGCCCATGTTGCGGCAATATCACGTTTAGCTACCGCGATGGCTGTCCCCAGGAACACCCTGTCCGATCGGGACACGTCTTGGCCGTCCATTACTCCTAGAATAAGTCGCATGGGGGCGTGGGGAACCTGCCAGCCCAGGATGTGTGTGAGCTCGGACTCTATTGCAACCCAGTATGAGGCTAGGCGTGTGCAGGTCCAGGTCATGTGGTAAAAGTCAGCCGGCTCGTGTCCACAGCGTGTGCAGCTCGGAGAGGGGCGTAGGCCCACTCTGTAAAGGCACTCTGGGGTGAGATAAGAGGTATGCAAATAATATAGTTGGATAAGGCGGAGTCTGGCTGAGGTTGTGATGGTCTTGGGGGCCATAAGGGCATCGCGCCAGTCCTCTTCCTCTAGGGGGCCCAGCCATCCCTCCCACCGGTTCCTGAGTGGGGCGAGCGTTGTCGGGCTGTTATTATTCAAGGTACGGTATATCCGGGATAACCCCCCACCCCTTCCCCAGGTTTCCCATCATGACCTGAGCCTCTAGTGGGCTAAACTCGGGAAGTGATGTGCCCGTTGAAATGTGCGCGCCAAGAGCATGTCGTAGCTGCAGGTACTTATAGAATTGTGAGGTGTGAAGAGTGTGGCGTCCCTGCAGGTCTTGGAACGTTCTAATGTGGTCTCCCACCCAGACATCACCCAGTAGTGATATGCCAATATAATCCCATCATTTGAATCCCGTGAGTGCCACCACCTCTCCCAGCCACCTGCCCTGCCAGAGGGGTGTCTGTTGGCTCAGTTTTGTGTCCCACCGTGTGTGCCTCAGGGCCGTACGCCAGGCTACCAGGACCGCCCTAGTGATCCACGGCATTGCTGTGGGTATTGGGCTTCCATATAGGAATGCCTGAATCTGGGGAAACTCCAGGTCCTTGAGCTCTGTTCTATAGGCCGAGTCAGACCAGCCCCCAGTGAACCAGTCCTGGAGGACTAAAAGCCGGGTAGCTATATAATATAGGTGAAGGTCAGTCATGCCCATGCCGCCATCAAAGGGCGGAATCTGACACCGGGCGAGGGCGATGCGTGGTCTCGTCCCTCCCCACAGGAATCTCGCGGCCACACCGCCCATTTCCCTAAACCAGCTGCGTGGGAAGCAGTAGCGGCCCGTGGTGGGATTGCTGCCGGGCCAAATGCGATGCAGCGCGTGCAACGAAATTCGTTTTTATTTATTTTTTTGTTTACTTACCTCAGTGCGGCCAAAATCCGTAGTTTACTACCCCCAACCCTGCCCCTCCCCCGCCCCGCGTCACCGCCCGGCAGCACTCCCACCACCGGCCGCTACTGGTGGGAAGTGAAAGGAGGTATTCTGGATGACATTGAGGAAGCGTGGGAGGATCATCATTTTAAACAAGGCCACTCTCCCCAGAGGGTTGAGTGGTAGGGTTTGCCAGCGCTTGAGATCCTCTTTGGGTTTTTTAACCAGTGGGGTGATGTTTAATGCCCATTCTAATTCGGGGAGCAGAGCGATCCATATCCCCAGATATTTGAAGGATTGTCGCCTAATGAGGATGGATGTTTGCCAGTTGAAGCATTCCCTGGAGGGATGAAGGGGTACTAGGGTCGATTTTGCCGGGTTGAGCCGGAGTCCTGAGATGCTCTCAAAAGTTTGGAGGGCCCGGAGACACCGAGGGCCAGAGTTGGCTGGGTCAGCCAGAAACAGCAGGACATCATCTGCATATAAGGCAATTTTATCGATGTGGTGGCTCTCCCAAGCCCAGCCCCGGATCAAGTCATCCGACCGAATGAGGCATGCCAGGGGCTCCATTGCCAGTGCAAATAGGAGAGGTGAGAGGGGGCAGCCCTGTCTCGTACCTCTTTGAATGGAGAACGCCTCTGACAGGGCTCCGTTGGTGAGCACTCTGGCTTTAGGGTTAGAGAGTAAAGGACCTGAACGAAGCGCCTGAATTGCTGACCCAGGCCCATCGTCTTTAGAACCTCCTCCAGGTAGAGCCAGTCAACCGTGTCGAAGGCTTTTTCAAAGTCGACATGGAGGAGCGTCAGGTAGAGTGTGAGATGTCGACGGTGTGCTAGAGCCAGGTGGAGGCACCTCAGGCAGTGCCTAGTGCTACGTGCTGGCATGAAGCCGCATTGGTCCGGGTGGACTAGTTTGCTCAGGAGTGGACGTAGGCGTTGGGCCAGTATCGTGGCATATATCTTCACTTCGGTGTTAATTAAGGAAATGGGGCGATAGTCCGCGCAGGATGATGAGGGCGGTTGGGTTTTGGGGATCACCACTATAGTTGCTACGTCTCTCTCAGGGGGAAAGGACCCGGCCTAGGCAACATGTCAGTACAATTCAGCAAGATGGGGGACCAGGAGGTCCCGATAAGCGGCATAGTATTCCTGCGGGAAGCCGTCCGGCCCTGGCGTTTCCCCCGCTTTCAGCGAAGAGATTGCATTGTGTATTTCTTCTGGGGTGAAGGGAAGATCTAGGTCTGTCGCCTCAGTTTCGGCGAGGCGGGGGAGCTGAACCCCGCTTGGTTGAGTATATCCGGGAGGGAAGCGTCAGGCTTGCGAGCGGAGTGTAGGTGGGCGTAATAGTCTCCGAAAGCCTGCGCGATGGCAGTTGACGTGTGTTTAATGGTCCCTGCAAGATCACGGACTTCGGGGATTATTCGATTGGCCAAGGGATAAGAGACCAGCCTGTGGAGCAGCCGCCCGTTCTTGTCACCCCAGCCATACACTCGGGCCACCGAGGAATGCCACAGCGTCTTGGCCGACTCCAGGGAGATATGTTTGATCTCCTCACGTATGGCGCAAGTTGCCTGTCTCGCAGATCGCTCGGGGATTCACTTGGGGCTGTTTCAAGCCGAGTTGCTTGCGCCTCAAGGAGGGTTAGACGGCTGGTCTGAGCCAGCCGGCGCACCTGGACCTTGCCTCTGGCTACTCCCCGGATGGTGGCTTTACTCGCCTCCCCTTTATTAGACTTTAAAGATGCATTTAAGGTTTGAGCAGATGGCCGTTGCCATTATGCTTGGGGCTGGGGAGTTGTCTGTTGGGACTTTTTGTGTTTGATTTGCTCTGTTCGTAAAGCAGGAGGGGGCATGTTTTTTCATTTCTTTGGGGGTCAAGGTGGGGTTGAGGACATAGGAGGTCTGGCCTTATTTAGGATGCCGACACACCAACAGGAACTGAAATTCCTCACTTGGAACATTAGGGGGATGGAGTCAATGTCTAAGCGTCTCAACATACATAATTATCTGAAAAGACGAGGTGTACAGATAGCCCTCTTACAAGAGACACACCTAATCCATGGGGAAGTAGAAATGCTGCGTAGGTGATGGAGAGGCCAGATATTTGCCACCACATTCTCGGCGTACACTCGAGGGGTGCTGATATGGATTAGACCAAGGGTCCCTTTCGAATCAACACACACTTTAATAGCTAAAGAAGGCAGGTATGTCCTACTTGCAGGAAGACTACTGGGCCAAGAGATCACGCTGGGTTGCGTATACGCGCCTAAACAAGACCAAATGGCCTGTCCCTCCAACTGTATAGCTGACATAAAGGTGGGGTATGTGATTCTAGGAGGGGATTTCAAATGCGTGGCGGACGTGGTGCTAGACTGCTCCCACTCTCCCCTATCAGGGGCGCAGGCCCATTGAACAGCAGCAGGGTTGCGGGAGTGGATGGCTCACTGGGAGCTGCAGGACATTTGGAGGATCCAACACACAGGGGACAGGGAGTACTCCTTTAGTGCACAGACAGAATATCGAGTTTCAAATATCGATATACAAAAATATTGAGTTTGAAATATTGTCATACAGGAATATCGAGAGCAAGAATATCGTGGTCCAGAATATCGACATTAAGGTAAGAAATATCGTTTTTGAAAATATCGAAGTTAGTAATATCGTTTGTTAAAATATCGTTTTTGAAAATATTGCTGTTTATATTAGTGTTATGTATTTTAGTATGTATTTTAAAAGTATATGATGTAATTTTTTTGTATAAGTATTGATTATGTTTTTTAATATATGTGTTACATTTTTAGTAGTGATTAATTTTATGTCAATTAAATTTTGCGGTTTTTAGTTCTGTAGCAGGTTGTGGGTTTATAGGGGAATAGGGTGGGAAGTAATTTAATTTTAATAAATTAATTAATATTTTTATTTATTAGTATCTATTTAATTTAGATTTTATAGTGTTAATTGTGGGAATTAATTTTTTATTAATGAATTATTAATTGGTTGTTCATTTTTATTAATTAATTAATTGATGATTATGTTAATTGTGTTATTTGTTTTTAGGAGCGGATTGTGGGTTTATAGGGGAATAGGGTGGGAAAGTAATTTAATTATAATAAATTAATTAATATTTTTTTATTATTAGTATTTATGGAATTTAGATGTTATAGTGTTAATTGTGAAAATTAATTTATTATTAATTAATTATTAATTGGTTGTTAATTATTATTAATTAATTGGTAATTATGTTAATTGTGTTATTTTTGTAGGAGCGGGTTGTGGGTTTATAGGGAATTGGGTGGGAAGTAATTTCATTTTAATACATTTAATAATAATTTTTATATGTTAATATTTATTTAATTTTTAATTTATAGTGTTAATTGTGGGAATTAATGTATTAATAATTATTTATCAATTGTTTGTTAATTAATATTAATTAATTAAATATTTTGTAATTAATTATGTTAATTGTGTCATTTTTAGGAATGGGTGGTGGGGTTTATAGGGGAATAGGGTGTGAAGTAATTCATTTAAAATTAATTTATAATTAATTGATAATTAATGGTATTTTATTTATTAAAAATTAATTATGGCAATTGTGTAATTAATTTGAGATTTGAGTTGTGGGGTTTATAGTGGTAAAGGGTGTGAAATAAATTATTTTCAAATAATTAATAAGTTGTTAATTGAAAAAAATTTAAAAATGTAAAATTAGTTAGGGGAATTGTGTAGTGACTTCTATGTGTGTGTTGTGGTGTTTATTGGGGTAGGGGTGGAAAGTATTTTATGTTTTATTAATTAATAATTATTTGCTCATTATTATTTATTCTTTAATTGATAAATGTTTATGGTTATTGTTTACTTTTACTTTGTATGTCGAGTTTGGTTTCATAGGGATTATGTTTGGTTAGTAAATTAATTTTTATATGTTTTAATTAATAATATTTGTCTATTTGATAATTAATTATGTTAATTATGGAGATGCAATTTTATTTAAAAATTTAGATGTGTGTTGTGAAATGTGTGGTGTTATAGGGTAGGAAATAAAGAATATTTATTTTATGTAACAATTAGGGGCCGATTCCGATTCGGGCCGGAAATCTCTCCGACCGAGCCGGACCAGGAGAGATTTCCGACCGAATCGGACCCGTGCAGTCCGACCGAATGAGTACAATGCGCACGTATGCCATCGGACTCGAGTCGGTCGGACTCCCATTGAAGTCAATGGGAGCCTGTCGTACAACGCGTACGCGGGCTCCCATTGACTCAATGGGTGCGATGCGGACAAGTGCGCCCCCTACAGCGTGTACACGGCGAGCGATTCGCGCCATACACGCACAGGTAGGGGGACCCATGGGTCCCCCCTGTGTGCGACTCGCACGGCTACGCGTACAGGGGGTCCGACACAGACCCCCAAAGTACGGCTCCGACAGCTCTTTCGAGCCGGAGTGCGCGGCTCGGTCGGACTGCTCGCGGCGCGCATCGTACTTACCCGGCCGGGGAACGTCTCCATTGCGCGGTGCGAGTCGAGTCCGAGCGAGTCGGTCGGTGCGGTTAGACCCGGGAACGAGTCGGTCGGAGCGGTTGGGATGCCCGGACGAGTCGGTCGGCGAATACGCATCGTACTCGCTCGTCCGGACGCGCGTACGATTCGGTCGGGAAATAGGGCTCCGAATCGGATCCGGTTAAGCCGAATCCGATTCGGAGCCCTACCGGCCGAGATCGGAATCGGCCCCTTAATGTTTTTGATTATAATTAATTTATAATAAATATAGGGGCACATTACGATGGCGGGCGGAAGCACCACCGCCGTGCTGGCGGATGCAAAAACCACCAGTTACCGCCGGCACGCAGCAGTCCACACGCCCGTCCAATTACGATGCGAAAAGTAGGCCAAACACCGCCGGCAAGCCAGCAACACCGTCCGCCATCAAAGTGCGCCCGTACATGTAGCGGCGCAGCCTAACTGACACACACCGTCCGACGAAACACGTCCCGCCCGGCGCATAAATTACGATGCCGCAAACAAACGGCTCCCACGGCCAAGAGATACCGTACGACAAACCGAAGCGGTAACACGGATGCCGAGCACGGACAACGAAGAAGCGGCTCCCCGAGCATGAATCCAGCACTGCAGGCACTCCCCATGCTTCTGCTGATGCACCACCAAGGACGCAACGTACCGCGGAGACGCAGGTAGGCACACACACAACAAGTGCACGCAAACAGCGCACACAGTGCAAGGGCGGAAAAAGCGGACAACCCCCCACCAGCGCGTGTACACTACACATCCACCATCGCATCCACATATGACACACAGGCCAAATCGTAACATCGCAGAACACATGTGTACACACCACCTGGGACTAGGAACCAACCACCCCGTCACGGCCCCAAAGCGCCGATGACGCCGCCACACATGCGCACAACGCAGAGGCCAACCGCAGCGCCATGCATGCGTCGCACACAGACACAGGGACACAACCAAGCAGCACACACATCAGCCCCACCCCGAACGCACATGACACGTGACAGGCCGGCCACAGACATGTCCCCAACGCCCAATTCACGGACAACACCCAACGCCACACAACCGACGCACACATGTCAGTGAAGACACGCAACAGCAGGACACACCCCAGTGTAACAAACATGGCGTAGCACACAGCGGCGGCAACACCAACTAGGAGAAGCAGGGCCCCTTCGGGAAGAGGAACGCCAGTACCACACAGAAACACCCATACCACCCTGCACATATGAACAAGACATATAAAACGGAACACCAAAGAGCCCGGGGACCGACAACAGGTGGCCCAAGAATAACATTCACACACAAGGCCCAACGCAGAGCGGAAAGGCAGCCTGCCGCCCACACAAGGGAGAGCAGACAGCACTGAATGACCTTCCATTCCAACTCCGAAACCACAGCCCTACGACAGAAGCCGGTGAATACAGCCATTGTCCAAGAATAGACCAACACAGGCATGCCGAGGAGACCGACCACAGGGCAGATAGCGCATATCACAGAAGCACACAACGGACGGGGAAGAAAGAAGAAAACACTCCCCCATGTCGGCCACATGCAAGTTAATTGGAAGGAGTCACACAGCACTGACCTTGAACTGTCTGAGAAGCATGTGGGAAGAGGGCCCGTGTCCTCCAAACAAGCCAACAGAACACAAGTCCTGTCTCCCCACGACTACACAGAGCTCACAGCAACCCCGGAGCGTGCACATTGCAGACTGCACACACAGCCGGAGCACGCCACCTCAACGAACCGCTGCGAAATGGCAACCGCAACACACCTACCCAACTACGCCGAACAGCTCAAGCTGTACAAAACCAACCTGTTCCATACATTGGGATGCGATCTCCTGTCCCTGCTGAACGTAAGTTACCGACTGACTTACCGCATCACATTGTTCAGCTGCGTCATGCCCGTCTTCTACTGTCGGAGGTGTCCCTACCAGCATCCCGTCGAGATATGCCTCTCCAACCCGGCATGTCTGAAGGCGGACCTGCTACCACTACTCCTCCCTCTGGACGCACACGACAGGGCCTGCTCTGCCTATGGGGGCATGGCGTATGTGGCCAACATCGCACCCGCACTGAAATGGGACCACTGTGCCTCCACACGACGGATCATCGAGAACAGCTACATCGAATGTCACCCAGCATGCCCCATCATGGTCCTCCAAGGGACAACTTACGAACAACACCTTGACAGCCACCATCCGCTACATTGGCTGGCAAACATGTACACCACCAATGACATGGAAGCCCTGCTGGACGGCATCGCATACCTGACAACCTGTAAATACGTCGGACCACAACGCAGGTTCCCCGAGTGACCTATGATGTCCAACCCCGCACCCATGCTTAGCTTCCGCACGGACTGGCCAGTCACCACCACAACAGCCATACCAAACGACCGGCAACTGTAACCACACCATCAACGACATCGCCATGACATCGGATATGACCGGGACATGCACACTGTTCCCCATCACATCCAGGAACACCGCATGCATCGTGGGAGGCAGTGGCATGGGCTCTGTGTATCGCACCCACATGGACGGAACTGCACGAACAACCAGGACACGACATGGATCCAGCGCACATGGACACACACACCGCTCAGTGGACATGAATAGGTCGCCTGGAGTCTGTGGGTGCTGCACCCCTCCCACCCCCGCCCCGGGAATCCCATACCAGGACCTTTGCATGGACGACAAGTGCATACAACAACAACACGACCCCAGTGACTGTGACATGTCCAGTAACCACCACAGTGCAACAACAAGTGGCACGCCGCTGCATGCACGCAAGCACATGCCCTGATGTCAACTCACATGCACGCGTGCATGAGGAACAACCGCAGCAAACCTGTCACATGGAACTGAGATGGACTGTGCCCATGATGCCAAGCGGTCTGGTAGGCTACATGTATACCGTCTGTGTCAAAGTCCGCAGCTCCGCAGCTATACGTAAATGTACATTAGCACAGCCTTGGCCAAGCAGATGTCACTCTGAAGCCCACATCCCACATCCAACAGCCAATCACATGTAACCCCACACCCTATCCCATTTGCAATCATGCTCAGTATATCCTCAACATGTATTCCGCTGCCAGTAGTGTCCACTATACTGCATCACAGAGGACAGAAGACTCAATATAATGTTTGAAACCAAAACTGTCTCCGCTGACTCATTTCACAAGTACGAATGAGAGAGGATGAGAGTATGTGAAGTACACGGCAGTCGTGACATGACCATGTAGTCCACTGGTATTGGATGTCAACGCAAATGAGTAGCACCACTGTGGAAGACACACATGTGTCGTGTGAAGTCGTATGGACGCAGTGCTCAGGTGGGTGGGTGCGACGGGTAGATGCGCACATGCCAAGTTGGAGCACGCCGTGTTGGGAGGGGTCATGAACAGTACACCACCGCTTCCCTGGGCATTGTGAGAGGACACCTGTCGGGGGGAGTGAACACGTGTGTGCACAGCAGCCGGGCACACGTACAAAGCGGTACCAGGCGCACCTCAGCCCACCCTCTGTGGACAAGCTGGATCCTGTTGTGCGCCCGCCATGCCCCTTGACAAGGCACACACAGCCCCAGTCGACCAGGTGTAACCCCAACATAGTCAATCCGCACAGGCGATACAGGGCACGGGATGGCAGTGGAGCATGGTGTGTGAGAGGTCTCCTCGCGCTCCTCCTGGTCATATCACGCAGGCAATAGAACCTCAACGTCTAGCATGGCACAAGTCACATGGAAGTGTAGGGGGACGCACCACAGCATGAGCAGCACTGACGTCACGGGAGGTGGCTCGCACCATCCCATCCATTGCCCATCATACCAACCACGCCACATGCCATTGCGACTAAGTGCAAGCGCGTGCGCCACCACCCCCGAGCCCTCCCCAGAGAGGCCAAAGAGTGAATGTGTGGGCCATCAGCCACAGACGGACGCGGCCTGGCCGCAAGGGCAGCCACAGCCACTGGGTGTCGCAGGTGGCGGATCCGGAAGGCGAAGACTGTGATGCATAGTCCATGCAGGCCGGGTCTCCATTTGGGGCACCACGCAGGTGGACGGCGTCCCGCAACACATCTTACCCTGAGACAGCCCACTCGTGCAACTGGACCCACACATACACTCCTTGCCCTCTCTGGTGCGAGCTTGGGGCTGCCTGTGCAAGCGCTAGCCTCGCAGGTGAGCATGCATATTGGGGGAGCGAGGGGAGGACATGAGGGCTGGGGCGAAGATGACTGTATCACTGTCAGTTAGTACAAGGGATGACCCAGATGTGGAAAGGAAGAGACGTGTCCCGTGTGTACTGCAACTAGTCGCCAATCCAACTACCCCCATGTCCGGAATGTAAGCCCGCACCTAGACCCGCCCATCCGCCACATCGAACATACCACCAGCACGACAACCTTCCCATTCGAAACACTGACTGGGGGTGGCGACCAGTGTACAATCATGTGTAGCCTACCCAAGCGTACATGTGGGACCTCCATGATCCATGTCACCTGCGGCAAAGTCATGACATGCGCAATGAGGGAAGTGAGGAGAGCTGCCCGCCCCACGCGCAGAAGGTGCATCAGCTCCACAGACCCAGCAGCGAGTCCAGCAGGGGTCACATGTGCAGGGGCAGCTGTGCCTGGTGTGAAGGCACATGCATATAGACAGCACATCGACCAATGTGTAGTCTGCCCACATCTACAGTCCATCATCATGCGGACATAGGAATTGAACACAGGGCAACACATCTCAGTGGGTGCACCCACCGTGACCAACAATGCGCAATCATCGACGTACCCGCCCTGTGCATGGCCCCCCACCCAACGGAGGCACATCCAGTGCCACCATCCCACACACACAAGCCTTCCACGGAACATGCTGTGTCCAATGGACAGTACAGAGTCAGCGCCCATCTGGTGGATCCTGAACAGGAGACACATGCACACACATGCCAGCTCCCACTATGTACGACTGCCACCTGGCACGTGCAATGTAACCTCTCACCTGTGACGTGTGACTGCAAGCACACAGCCGTCTTGGCATGGGGCTGTCAATGTGGACACCTGTCAATGTTTCGGGAGGTGTGATCCGTACAGTGCTGTACATAGGGTGCAGTGCTGACACCTACTACTGTCTCATATCCCCTCGTGCCACAGGTCCCACTTGTTTTGGCCGCTCAGCCTGTGCCCACATCGTCGTCGTCGTGTGCCATACTCATCCAGCCGCGGAAGCAGTTCCATGCTCAGCAGACATTCATGTTGCCGTGGCGTTGCCGCTTGACGGATATGCAGTCAGTCCCCATCAGCACGCCCCGCAAGTCATTGGGGCCTAGATCCCCATGTGCATGCACATGGCAGTGGTTTGTATCACTAGCCATTGCCATTGTTGGGAGACCTGTGTAAGTGTATTGTGGCCGTGCCGTCCCAGCTTGACAGCTGGGCTGTGGCTCATGTGCTTGCTCAGTCATGTCAGTGATGTGTATGCGAAATTGCTATGTGTCGTGTTGCTTTGACATGTGTCCTCTGCCATTGTCCCTAGGCGGAGACCGAACATTGACCGCCCATACCAATTGCTGGCAGACATGGAGGATACAGAGGTCATTAGGAAGTTTCGGCTGGACAGGCCAACCCTGCATCGACTGTGTGCCATGTTAGAACCCCATCTCCGTCCCCGCAGGGTGTATCCGACTGCTGTCACCCCCACGGCTAAGGTGATGGCCGCCATGCATTTCTTCGCCACTGGGTCATTCCAGCACACAGTGGGCAGTGGAGGAGGGATGTCCCAGCCCATGTTCAGCAAGGTGCTGAGGGATGTACTGGCAGCCATGATGCTGTACCGGAACAGGTACATCCGTTTCCCCAGGGCTCGTGAATTGGCGGCAGTGAAGGGTGCATTCTATGCCCTTGGCAGAATCCCACACGTCGTTGGAGCCATTGACTGCACACATGTCGGCCTTGTTCCACCACAGGCCACTGAGCACCTGTACCGCAACAGGAAGCACACGCACTCCCTGAATGTGCAAGTGGTGTGCCTTGCGGACATGGTGATCACCCACGTGTGTGCAAAGTTCCCAGGCTCGGCCCATGACGCACACATAATGCGCAACAGCATCTTGCCACGACTGATGTCCAATATGCAACAGGATCGTGCCTGTATTGTCGGTGAGTATGTGGAGTGGTGTAGCGTGCTGGCTGTGCGATGCTGTCCCCTGTCCAGTTGGATTAGCAACGGTTCTCTGTGTCCCTCACACCCAGGTGACTCTGCGTATCCGAATGGGGCATGGCTGCTCAGTCCATTGAGGAATCCTCGCACCCCAGCAGACGATCGCTACAATGAGGCACATGGGAGGACCAGACGTGTGGTCGAGCGTACCTTTGGCCTCCTCAAGTCCAGGTTCAGGTGCCTGGACCGCACCGGGGGTGCGCTGGCGTACTCCCCACAGAAGGTGTGCCGGATAGTGGTGGCGTGCTGCATGCTGCACAATCTGGCCATTCGGAAGCAGATCCCCCTCATCGTGGATGACGGAGATCAACCAGGGCCCCAGCCCGCAGACCAGGACAGCTCGAGTGAGGAGGACAGCGGAGAGGAGGAAGCTGGTAATGTGCGGCAGCAGCTCATCGCCCGCTACTTCACTTGACGGTGAGTGTCCATGTACGACGGCTGATGTGGCTGTATCTGTGCAGGTGTGTGTGTGCTGTGTCAGGGTGGCCGTTTGTTCACTGCGTGCTGTGTGTCAACGCTCCATGGCCAGGGTAGTATGCCACTGTTGGTGGCTGTGGCATTGTGCCCTATAGCTCTGTGCGATGTGTGTACATTGCTTGTAGTTGTTGACATGTACTGTGTGATGGGTGTGTGACACACTCATTGAATGTGCTCCTGTTCTGTCTCCCACCCCTAGGTCCCTACAGGCCCTCCGGATTCAAATGCCATGCCACGCATCAGGTGCCTTTCCGCCCAAGGTGGCCGTTGTATTCCGTACAAATAAGACACAGGGCACAAACAGCAGTTAGTGAAAAAGGTGCATTTATTACAAACTGTGACATGTGATTGTGTGTAAGGTGATGACAAAAGTGGTGCGTGCAGTGACAATGAGCTGTCGGTCATGGCTGCGTGATGATCAGGGTGTACCCACTGGTTCTATGTCCATAGTCCAACACACACATGCCATCCAGATGGCTGTGTGGAGTGGGATCGTAGTCCAAGTCAATGCAGTGGCTGGTCAAGGAAGGCTGGCGGAAGGCTGGCTGGCTGCCTCACTTGCGTCTGGAGCGTGCGAAGTCCTCCCGGGAGATCTGTTTCCTCTTCGGACGGCCCCTTCCACGTTTGCGAGGGGGTGCCTGCTTGCGACATGCTGGTGGTTGAGGTGTGATCACTGGCTGTGGACGCAGGGGAACTGGACACTGCTGCTCCACCCTGCGCCCCGGCAGGTGGTGGCGGAGGGGAGCTGCTGTCCCTGGCTGTGACCTCACCGCCACCACCAGCTGGCCCATGAGGTCCACGATTTGGCCCATACGGGCGTCCATGGACCTCAGCACCCCCAGCACCTCACGCGTGTCTGAAGCAGACCGGACCCATTGTCCTTGGGCCTCTTCATAGGCCCCAAGGACTCTGGCCATGTGAGGCAGGGCATGGCTCCCAGGGGAGGCTGGCGTTTCCCTGACCCTGCTCCTCCTACCAGTCCTGCTGCCACCGGCCTGCCCACTAGCCACATTGCTCACCACGGTCCTCGCTGTGGCTCCCAGGGTGGATCCAGTCGTCCGGGCCACCACCTGCGCTGGGGCTGGTGCCAGCGAAGACGTGGCGGTGGTGGCGGCGGTGGTGGTCGGTGCGGCGATGGTGGCGGTTGCGGCAGTGGTAGTGGCCACAATGACCGTGGGTGTGGCCGCAACGACAGTGGCAGCAGGGGGCTGTGAATGTTCAGCAGCCCTGGATGATGGGTTGGTGGGTAGGAGGGGTCCTGGGGAGCGGCTGGGCCCTGCCACACCAGATGGGCCTGCTTGGTTGTCCGTGTCCGAAGAGGAGGACAGATCCTCCAGATCCGTGTGTCCTCGTTGGGGGCTTGTAGGCTGGCTGTGCTGGCTGCTGGCTCCATCCCCAGCATCCAGCAGTTCGTCACCTGTGGAGAGAATGAGATTTGTTATTGTGTTGCACCTGGCGAAGTATGTATTTGTCGTCTGACATTGACAGTTCGTGCAATCTCGTACATGGGTTTCCCGGAGGCGTGTGTGTGGCTGTAGCATCTGTAGTTGTGTGTGCTTGGCAATGGGACTGTGTGCTGTGCACATGTGGCATGGGACGGATTGGCCATGCCGATGGGTGTGTTGCTGTGCCCCTACTTATTGTGACTCTGGTGTATGCGGGATCCTGGCCCATCCTGGGTCTGGTTTGTACTTTGCTTTTGGGGTTCAAATGGAACGCTTAGGAACGCATATGGCAACATGGGGGCCATGCCCCAGATTCGCATTTGGGATGGAATATGCTTTTGGGGTTCAAATGGAACAGCTTAGGAACGCATATGGCAACATGGGGGCCATGCCCCAGATTCGCATTTGGGAGGGGATATGCTTTTGGGGTTCAAATGGAACGGCTTAGGAACGCATATGGCAATATGGGGGCCATGCCCCAGATTCGCATTTGGGAGGGGATATGCTTTTGGGGTACATGCTGTGAGCCATGGGTGCCGAACGTGACATGTGTTGTGGCAGCATGACAGTGCATGGTTTGAGGTGTGTGCATGCTTGACATGGCCTGCATATTTGCTGTCTGTTGTGATTACTGGACATGGCATTGGACGCATCGTTATGAGTGAGTGATAGTTGTGTGCCAGCCAACGTATTGCAGTTGTCCCATCTCCTTGGTGTGCGTGCTGCCCTGTGCCATGTGCATCACTGCAGTGCTCGGGGGGTGTGGCCCATGTTGTGTGTTGTTGCTCACAGTGTGGCGTGCGCTTCATTGACTTCTGGCACATGGTTGGTCATGGGCATGTGTCTTAGCGTGACTGCTGTATGTGTGGCAGCTGTGCGGATGACATGCCTTTCATGAGACTGGGGCTGACGGATGGGATGGATGGTATGTTGTATGTGCATGGTGTGTCTGTGAGTTTGATGGGTTCAGTGGTGTTCGTGTGCATTTATGTTGTTCCGCTCTGTTGCGTCTAGTGTTGTTTGTCTTACATAGGCGTAGTTGTGGGGTGTGTTGTTGACAGGCAGTAGGGGCTACATGGACAGGACTTCAATGGTGTTTCGGTTGTGTGTGATGAGTTGCACAGTGGCTGCCGTGTGGGACTATATTCAGTGTGGCTTGTGCATGCAGACGTGGCTCCTTGGGTGTTGCTATGTCTGTGATGGGTCATGTGGGGTGTGAGTCTGTTGTTCATGTCCGTGTGCACATTGTTCACTTGTTCGTGACGGTGGGCGGTGCTGCGTGTTCGTCTGCTACGTGACATGTCCCATGTGTTGGTCGTGTTATGGTCCTCATGCCTCCAGTAATCCAGCCCTGTCCAGTTTCCCACCTGCAAGTTGTTCGTGCGTGCACTGTACTGGATGCCACATGGCTCTAAGCGGGGGTGCTCCATGTTGCAGGTCTGTGGGGGTGGGGGGTGTTGTGGGTCGTGGGGGTGGCTGGACACCCACTGACACCGATTGCTGTGGACCGTGATGTCTGCCTTTCGGCTGTCATTGTGCACTGCGGTGGCTGACACGTGGCTGTGGGGTGTGGGGGATGCTCCTCCTTGCTGTGCTGTGGGACTGGGGGCTGGTGTGTGTTGTACTTGGGCTGTCCACCGTCCCACCCACTGCACTTTGTGTTCCTGCCACTTACCTGTTACTTGTCGGTTAGTGCAGCTGTGGCGGACACATGGGTGTGGTGGGTGCTCGTTGTGGCGCTTCTGGCATATTTGGGGACCTGTTGGTGGTTACGTGGCTGGCTTAGTGTACACATGTCCCCACGCATCTTACAGTTGTTCGGTTTGGGCTGTGTGTGGTAGTGTCTGTTGCATGTGTGTGTGATGTGTTGTGTATTGTGTGCTGGACATGGGGGTGTTTGTCCCTGGGAGCTGTGGCATGGTGGTAGTGCATGTGAGTACATAGCGGTGTGCTGGTATACATTAGTTTGTACTTACCAGCCTCCACTCCCCCTGCTAATCCGGCGAGGATCTCCGGATGGATTACGACTCGCACCTTCTCCTCCCACGCTTTGAAGGTCTTAAAGAGCGCGGGATTCCCTCCGCCAGTGACGGCAGCCAGCTCTCTGTTTTTGCCCTCCTTCTTCTTGACCAGGCTCTTTACGTCATTCCAACGTTTGTTAATCTCGACTCTGTTCCTGGGCAGGGTCCCGACTGCATTGACCTGGTCTACGATCCAGTTCCACATTCTGTTTCTGGTGGCTAGTGGTGTGTGCTGGACCATGTTCCCATAGATTTGTGGGTACACCTTGATGATCTCGTCGACCATGACCGTCAGCTCCATGGGCGTGAACTTGGGCATTCTTTGTGGTGCCATGGTGTTTGTGGTGCTGGTGCGGTGTGTGTTGTGTAATGTGCAGGGGGTTTGTGGTGCCGGTGTTTGGTGGTGGTGGTGGTGGTGGTGGTGGTGGTGGTGTTGGTGGTGGTGGTGGTGGTGGTGGTGGTTGTGATGTGTGCGTTTCTGTGGTGTGCTGCTGTCCTTGCTGTGTCACTGTGTCCTCTCCTCTCCTCTCTGGTTTGCAATGTAGCAAGGGGTTGTGGTCTGTGGGAGTGCTGCTTTTGTACTCACCTATGTGGGTGTGTCCTCATGGTCTGTTGTTTTCAGGTGTGTTGTGTCTGGGGTTCTGGCCTTTGTATTTTTTGTTTGTCCGGGGGGTGTTTTCGGGATGTGTACTGTGCTTGTGTATTTGTGCGTGCCTTGCTGTGTGGACTTGTTGGCCATGTTGTGTGCTATTGGTTTTGTGTGCGGATGGTTTCTGTGCAGGTACGTTGGCGCCATGGCTTCTGCCGTGTCGATTCTCATCGGCGTTGTTTGCGCTGGCGGGCGGTATATTTGTTGTTTTTCCGCGCTCATGTCGGTGCGATCGTAATTTCACGTGCGGTGTGTCGGCCGTGAGGGCGGGCGGTTTTGTGTTGTCGTGCGTGTTTCCGTCCGTGGCGGGCGGTTTGACTCCGACTCGGACGTTGGCGGGCGGTATTTTGTGTGCTTTTTCCGCCGATGGCGGTTTTCGGTTTGTGTAATCGTAATGGCGTGGTCGGTGTTCAGGCGGTGTGTGCAGGCGGATTTTTGCCGCTTCCATGCCTGGCGGATTTATTTACGCCGGGTATCGTAATGGGCCCCTATATTATTTACAACGATATTTTGGATTCGATATTTTTGTACTTACCTGTTTGTAGATAGGAATTCGATATTCTGGCATTCTATATTTTATCCACTATATTTTTGCAGGTCGATATTTTGGCATTCTATATTCTGTCAGTGATCCGACAATAATCAATGCGGTGTGCAAACAAAGAGGAGGTTCAGCCCGCCCCTTGCTGAAAATAATGAAAAAACTAAGACAACAAGCCGTAGACTCTGTGTGCACTACCAATACGCACTCAAGAGAGTATTCACCAATGTGACATACAAATAATCAATTGTCACAAATCAAATGCTCAAAATTGACACATTCACAAAAAAAACAATCCATTGAAGAAGTGCTCTGTAGAAACACCAATAGTAGTTCAAAAGAGTCTTTTAATTGAAGACAGACTTGTGAAGGTCCCGAGGGATATTTCTTTCAAATGCGTAGAACAGCAAGCACATAAGTAAGGAGTGCAATCCTGAGCAGACTGGACTACTGCAACTCCCTATATTTGGGAGCCCCGCAGTATATCCTGCAGGGATTGCAGAGAGTCCAGTCCATGGCAGCTAAGTTGGCATTGGGAAGGCAACGCAGGTCCACAACCACGCTGGCTCTAAGAGAGCTACACTGGCTACCAGTTAAGGATAGAGTTAGTTTTAAATCTCTATGCATAGTGTTTAGAGCGGCACATGGCTTGGGCCCCCTCCCTATGCAGGATAGATTTACATGGTACAAGCCGACTAGACCTCTTCGATCTTCTGGCGCCAATCTGGTTAATACCACTAGATTTAAAAAATCCAGGATGGGAGGAAGGGCCTTCAGCAATGCGGCCTCCCGCCTGTGGATTGAACTCCCCCAGAAGATCAGACAAGCTGATACCCTGCTTTGCTTCAGAAAAAATCTGAAAACATGGCTCTTCCCTAGGAATGATAATGCCATTCTTTAGGTTGAGAAGCACTGTAGACTGACGAATTCCTCTGCTAAGTGACAGCGCCAGGATACCCGCAGGGTGGCAGCATGCGCTATATAAATATACAATACAATACAATACAATACATGAATCCCACGAGTAACACTTAAATCCCAATGCATTTCGGGCATAAAATGCTGCCCTTCGTCAGGGGAATCTACAAACAAAGTAACTAAATAAGTTCATTCTTCAAAACAAATGTTCACAATCAAATGACTAAATCAGATACATATCCGAGAGGTACAGTTTAAAAAACAACATAATCAGTACACATAATAAGTGCATCAAACACACCTTGCAGCTCTAACCCAAAAAAGAGTGATGCATAATGAAATACTACAAGAGAGAGGGAAAAAACGAACAAGAAGATGAAAATAAAAGACGGTCAAATCAACAAAAGTTCAAGCGTTTACATGCTCATTATCAGGTGCTGAGCGCACGATGATTTAAACAACAAAAAAACTAAAAAAACGTGCATGCGTGCCACTGTCGCAAAAGTTCCTCAGTACAAGAGCGTGCTATAAAAGTGACATGCAAGTGCAGGTGGAAAATAGGGGGAAGATTAAGCACAACCCACGCGTGCCTCAAGTAGTTGATGCCAGAGGGATTCGTTAGCTGAAGCCTGCAAATAAACACGACAGGGATTCCTGAAAGCTGGACACTGGCTCAAGGTATGGTACTGAAAATCAAATGGGCAAAGTTTGAACATGCGTGACGACCACTCAGTACCAAATACATCACCAGTTGTGCTCAAAAAAATAACTCACTGGTATATATTGTTGTTATTGGCACCAAACCTGAGCGATAAAAAAACTTTATTCACAAAGGTGAGCCGAACACGTCGTGGGGCCAACCGGCGGTGGCAGACAATTCCACGCCTCTGAATCAACGAAAGTTCATAAAGTTACTTTATAGAACGCCGCTAGCGTGAAATCAAAAACATAGATCGCGCAAGTCACAAAACTCACCACGATCTGAGGTCAAGAGCTGTCGTCGGCAATGTATACCAGTAATGAAGACACAGGAATCCGCCGTCCGTCCCAAGTGAATAAACGCCAAGACTGGAGCCTAAACATGCTCGTCAATAATAATACGCCAACGTGAGGCCGTCCGATCTGAATTAAAGGGGCAGTGTCACCCACATGATTTTATTTAAAAAAAAGAGAACCAGGATGAAAGTGAAAAAGAACATATATTGTGCTCACAGTGTCAGTGTAAGCAATAAGTGCAAGGAAAAAATACGAAAAGTGATCATGCTGATACTGCGCGATGTCGAATATCTTGCTAAGTACACAAGTAAAAAAATAGGCATGACGCTAAGCCATAAAATAATGGCAGGGGTGATGGTAAATCGCAAATATTATAACAAATGTGAACCCAACAAACCAGAGGATAATGAATAGTCGAGAATGATAAATAACAAAGAGGGAAAGATGACAGTGTCCAAAGCATAGATCCTATTTCGCCATGGATCTGATCTGGAAAATCCTGCAGCTGCTGCTGCTTGATGACGAACAAAAACCAACACTGTCATGGACGCAATCGACAGTAAGCTACACTCTTACCTGTTTCCCATGGTATTGCCGTTAACATTTGCACAGAACTCGTGCATTTAGAAATTGCTTGTACAAGCAATAACATACCAAAGTGCAATGCATATGTCTGTAATGTTGACGTCTTCAAAATTTTAAAAAACACACTTATAGCAACACATTGTATGTATAGATTTGGTGCAAGCTGCCTTCCAAAAAATTGATAATTGCACAAAAATAGAATATCCAAATAAAAATCTTAAGAAATGTTGAAAATTCCAACATTAAAAACATATGTAACACACATCATAGTGATAAATGCAATGTAACATGATGCCGAAATTGCACTATACAAGGTGTTACATTTACCTTAGAATTTAGCAGTAAAATGAATGTCAGTCACAAATTAGTAGCAATCAACATATACATACATGTAACATTTCCCCTTGTCTAGTGCAAGTCCTGTACCATATCCACTACCAATAGTCACAATTGAGTTTTTACGGTGTCTTGCATATGTGCTCATACCGATCGGTAATCAAGGTGAAACAAACACACATGTAGTAACACATCCCCAAATAAATTGTAACATCAAATAGTTGGTGCAAGAGGCCATTACTATAATGAATGCCTGATTTAAATTCAAATGACCATCACGTACAATGTTAATCAATGTATGCACTTAATAAAGTAGCCATTAAACAAATCAGTTGTATCACCTGCCATCATGGGAAAGATGAATAAGTACTTAACATTTTACTCAGAAACATTGGTAGGAATAAAACAATTGCTAAGGAAAATTAATGCCAGGACAAACTTGGTGAAATAAAAAATCGTTATTTATTCATACCAATGAAAGTCTCTCTAAAATAAAAGTAAGCCAAATGGAAGTCCATTCCTTGTCCCAAAAGTCTTGGGGACTGTTGTGCTGTGGCACTCAGCTTGCCTCCTATATAACTGTCAAAGGGGACCTCCTCAGGAAAGGGAATCTAGTGGGCAGAGCAGGCACCTTAAAGATCTTACATGGGAGGTGGGGGTTTGCGTTTGGGAGGGGCGTCCTTGGGTTTGGGAAGGGTGTCCTTGAGTCATGGAGGGGTGCCCTTAGGTTTGGGAGGTGTGCCCTTTGGTTTATGAGTGGTACCCTTGGATTTGAGGAGGGGGGCTGACATTTTGGGAGGGGTGTTCCTGCATTTTTTATGGGTGGGTTGGGATTTTAAAAGTGTGGGTTTCCATTTGGCAGGGGTGGACTGGGACGTGGAAGGGTTAGGTTGGAGTGTGGGATGGGTTAGGGCAAGACTAAAACCAACATCCTCAATTGGAAACTTGGTAGGCTGTTGGGGAGGGAGTGGGGTTTGGGATGTAGAAGGAGTGGCAGTGTCTGATGTGCATGTGTGTGTTGAGGGTGCACGCGCCTGTGGGCCTGGTGTATGTTGTGCTGGTTTGGGCTTGTCTTGTGTTATAGGTGTCTGTTGTGCTATTGATTGTGAGTGTCTGTGTTTTTTGGGTGTGTATTCTAAGGTAGTTGTGTCTGTGTATGCGTGTGCTGTTGAGGTGCTGGGTGTGATTATGGTGCATGCGGAGGGTGTGCTGTCTGTCGGTGTGCTATTGGTGGGTATAGTTTTTCATGTGTGTGTGGTGGTGGGTGTGCTGGAGGTGGGTGTGGTGCATGTATGTGTGTGATGGGTGTGGTGCATGTGTGTGTGTGTGGATGTGCTGTCTGTCAGTGTGCTGGTGGTGGGTGTGGTGCATGTGTGTGTGTGGTGGTGGGTGCGCTGTCTGGTGGTGTGTTGGTGGTGGGTGTGGTGCATATGTGTGTGGTGGTAGATGTGCTGTCTGTCAGTGTGCTGGTGGTGGGTGTGGTGCATGTGTGTGGTGGTGGGTGTGCTTTCTGTTGGTGTTCAGTCTGGATGTGGGTCATGTGTGTGTGCTGGGTGTGTCTATGTATTTGGAAGAGCGCCTGAGTTTTTTTGGGGTGTTTCTGTTTGTGTGTGTGGGTATGTGTGTGTGTGTATGTGTGTGTGTGTATGTGTGTGTTTGTGTGTGCTTGTTGTGTCTGTTTGAGTGGTGTATAAAAAGGATGGGGATGGGGAAGGGGCGGGAGGTGGGGCAGAAAGTTGGGATGGCTGGGAGGCTGCAGTGAATGAGTAGGTCAGAGTTTGAAATGACCACTGTAGGACAGACATACCACTGTGAATGCCTTACAGCTGCATATGGCAGCTAAGTCCCTACATGTCATTCAGCAGGGCAGTCTGGCCTACACAATGCTCTGCAGGAGGTCAATATCCTTCTCATTCAGTGCAGCCAGGCAGACAGGGGTAGGGGGTAAGGTGCCTGCAGCAAAGGAGATACCAGTCCTTTTAACAGACCTGGGTGGGCCAACTGGGGGGAGCAAGAGGGAGGTTGGAGATGGTACTCTGGGTGGCACACAAGGATGCAGATGTAACTGGAGCAGTAGGGTCTGCCACCACTAGGGAGCACTCACTGGAGGAGGCCTCTGAAGAAGATGTGGAGTCACTGGTGGCCTCCGTTACACTCCCCTCACCCTCCTAGCCATTGGTTCTCTTGCTGTCAGAGGTGTCCGCACCGGAAAGACCGTGACCAGCTGCTTTCCCACCTACATTGGCAACTTCTCCTTCACATGCCCCGATGATGCTGAAATGACATATACAATAGAGTTATTGGGTCTATGTAAACAGAACAAATCATGAACTTTGAACACAAAACAGTTACCAAGTTTTCAGGTTTCACTCGCTTCAAGCCTCTCAAACTTTGTTTCTACCTTAGCATAAACACGTGCATGTAGGTCACAGTTATGTCATTCCCCACGCGAACTCCTATATCATGTATGATGTTGCTTCTTATCCATAATTATGTCTCTCCAGGAAGTGTTCCACACCTCAGAATGGGGTTGGCCTTTGTTCTAGATCTGGTCTTTGCCTATTTTAGCACCACGACTCTCCTGCTCCGCCGTAACTGCGACTGTGTTACCACCGCAACTGCAAGTTTCAGCATATGCCACGCCATTCCACGTCCTCCGCTTCCTTCGGAACTCTGCATAGAGTGGCTTGCATACATAGACAAGGAATCATGACACCAAGCAGTTATTTAGTTATATTTTAATAACAATTATTGTCACATAAATGTTTTAATTAAAAAAAGGGTGTTGACATATTTAATAATTTAGTAATAAATATGTAGTATTTTAATATATTTGTAACATTAAATTATATTTATTTATATTTTTAACTATTTAAAAAATGTTTACTTAATTTACCATTTTTCCTTTGGGGTTTTAACTTCCCTACCTTCAATATATTCTATGTAAGGGTGTTGCTGTACCAGTGGTTGGCCTTGTATGTTGCTGTACTTACTACATTTTTTTATGGTGGTAACTTACACTTGTATTTTGTGAATAAGCAAAAAAGTTGTAAACATACTCAAAAGAGTAAATTATTCAAAAGTGTAAGTTACATTTGTGAATCAGGCCCATCATTTTTTTGATTTCTTTCGATATTATTGTAATGGATGTTTTAATGGTTAGTTTGGTATTGCAAATTGCAAAGAGGCACATTGTCTGACCTCTACTTTGTTAATAATGCCACGTTACCAATGGTGAGCAAGTTTAACCCTCATCAAAACCTGCTTATCTCTTTAAATTGGGCTGTGTTCCATTACCTTCTTTTCCAATTTATAATAGTATCAGCATGCAAGGTCAAAATCTAAAGGGAAATAAAGTGTATTGATTTTATTTAACAAAACAAAGGAGAAATTGTCTTGACTCAAGTGTTTAACAAATAGTGAAGTTCAAAATGTGCACTGCAAGCTGCAATTTTTGAGGTATCCATGCACAGCCATAAAATGTGGGTAGTTTACAAAGTTTGTGGAAGGGTTGTTCCGACTGCATGCAAAAAATATACTTACCATAGTGAAGTTGAACTTGAGAATTTTTTTCTACGCCGGGTGTCACGATATCACAATATCAAGATCCATCCATATTTTGAGTACAAGTGCCAAATGTGCAGTTATTCAAAAGGATTGAGATCTTCACAGACATTAATAAAATAATGAGGCTTGCCTCTATTTCTGTGAGAGTCTAAGACCACACAGAAACCACATTTACCATCAATTTGGTGAGAAGTGGACTTCCCTCTCCCTAGTTGGCTGTCCAGGAGACCTCACAGAAAATAATACCCTTCATTTTCATTGAAATATCTGAAAGGGTGGCAGGTTTCTTCTGCCTCTCTAAAACAGGATTATGCAATTAGTGAAGATGAACAAAGAAATGTGTTCTTCTGTATTCCCAAACTGTACAGACTTCAAGAAATGTAGGTTTTGCATAGGTTTGGATTCAACATGCGCATTAAAACAGACACAAAGCAGGCAAGAACTTTTGAGAAGCTTTTTAGTGACCATCAACTAGTCACACGCCTTCTTCCTTGTAACTCGTTCTTCAGGTGAGAGGAATGAACTATGCTGCAACTTTGCTTGGCACTTTAGAAGAATCTATGTTAAGACCATATCACTTGGACTCTCTTCTCTTTGTGTCTCTCTTTCTATCTCTCATTCCACTTCACTGTCTTTCTCAAGCATTCTCTTTCTCTCTCTCTCTCTCCTCCCTCTGTCTCCAAGGTGTTTTACCACTTCAGTCTCCTCTATCCTCTGAAATTGTTCCCTTTAACCTGTTTATTCCTGTTTCTCTAGTCTCTCTCTTTCACACAAACCTAAGTGCCTGAATTCATTAAATAGTTGTTACTCACACATGAGCATAACTGTCTTCCTGTCTCTTTTTCATCTATAAGTCTTTCTCTTTTACCTCCATCTATCTCATCTATCACTGGCAAGTGTCCTAACCCTCTCCATTCCCTCTCAGAGTCCTTCTCTATCTCTCACCTACCTATGTTTTTCTATGCATTGCAGATCTCTGTGTTATCTGTCTTTGAGAAGCTTTTCCTGTATATATCTCTCGCTTCCATGGTTGTGTCTCTCTTGTATAGCTCTGTGCCTCTTAACTCTCTGCATAAACCTCTCCAACTTTTAGGGGTTCCCTATCTTTTTCCTGTATCTCTCCCCATCTCTCTTTGTTTCTTCATCACTATCTATCTCTCTTCTTAAATCTTCCTCTCTCGCTCTTATTCTGAAATCTGTGACTCTGTCTCTATCTTGGTTTTGTCCCTGGAATATATCATTCCTATCTGTGATTTTTAGGCGTCTCATAGCACTACTATCATTGACAGCTGTGACTTCGATCTCTCTTTCTTTCTCAGTATCACCTCTAGGGGTGAGCAGAACTCATGAAATTTGACTCCACAGAATTCCACAGAGTTACATAAAAACTCAGTGAGATTCCAGAGAGTTCCACCAATGGGAATAAATAGGCATGCCGCACTGCTCGCGCTGGTAGAGCGCGCCATGCTGAAAAATCAGTACATACGGCATCAAATGGTGTACTAGAGGGTGCAGCTACTGGAGTTGATTTTGCTGCTGCTCGAGTAGATTTTTTACTCAAGCTGCAGCCTTCTGACTGTGAACAGTCATGACTGCCTGCTATCCCCTGCATTAGAAAAATCTTACCAAATGTCCTCCTAGCAACCTGAAAGCACGCTAGGGGACGCCAAATCTTGCTCGCCAACTTACCTTTCTGGAGCCATGCATGAGAAACAATTCCTCCGTGGGACGACTGGTGGAATTTGCCCAGAAATCCATGTTACAAGTGTAACGCGGAGTCGCCAAAATTTCGCCAATTGCATATGCGAAACAGAATAGTTCACCCACCCCTAATCACCTCATTAGGCTCAAGGTTTATCTCTCTCTTCCTACATCTTTAATTTGTGTTCATTCTCTTTAACATCTGTGCCTCTAGGCCTATTGTGTATGGCTATGTCTTTGAATTGTTTCTATTTATTTGTTTCCTATTCAGTTCTAGTCTCCTAACATTTCTTTCTCTCCCATCTGTCCCCATATTTGTCCCCCATACTTCCTACCAGTCCTCCTCTTTCCTTCTTCCCAGCCAGGATCACCGGTCTGCAGTAGAAGGGAGAGAGCTGATAGTCAGCACATCACACCACCATCTCCATCACATCACCAGCTCCTTATATGTTTTTTCTTGTTTAGGAAGAAGGGCTCAGTAGTATAGTGGGATGGAGAATAGACGGCTACAAATAATCAGGGTCATATTCATTCGATGTTATTAGGTGCATTTGTCGCAGCCCCAGAGACTAGACAGGGCTCACAAACCCTTAGAAGAAGTCCCTAATGCATTAGGTGCTCTGTTTCCACAGCACACTGTCTATCTGGTACTACTACTCAGAAAGCATTCTGTTATACTGTGAGAAACAGGCTTTTTGCAGGCTTCTCCTTCATGTTTTGCCTCATTTAGATTACTAGCAGCTGGTTTTTCGACTCTGAGAGTTGACTGAGACCTGCTAACCACACCACAGTGCCGGAGTTCGAACCCCTTACAAAATGTATGTTGAATTGACCACTAAGCCAACTTACTTATAAGTCTCTAATGTATGGTATGTAGGGTACCCAGGGCAGGTAAGTTAGAGTGCCCACCCAGGACTGCACCACTAATTGTGCCACCCTGCAAGTGAGAAAGTACAAAATGACTCCCAGCCTGCCACTGCAGCCTGGAAGAGCAGTTTTAAACTGCTAGTTCATCTTTGTCATTCAAACCAATGGCAACGTCCCCACTTCCCATAACAATATATATGAGTCTCTCCTTAAGAAGGCCTATCGAGCCCTATGGCAGGGAGCTGTATATTCTTAAGTGGGGCATTTACTTTATTATGTCCTAAAAGAAAAACTTCCAAATTGTTGTTTTTACTGTGGAAAAGCTAGTAGCCCTATTGGCTAAAAATGAGTTACAGGCTTACATCGCAGTCCTGCTAACTTCTGAATGAGACTGCTAAAATGAGTACTTCGAGGTATCAAATTAACCGTGGCATTAAACCCAACTTGATGCCCAAGTCGAATTATCACTTTTAGGGAAAGGCAACTTTTAGAAAGTGAAAGTTGCCACTCTGTTGTCCAGTTTATCTGGTGGGCTTTCGCAGTTGCTGGCCACCAGACAGCCTTCTGCCCTCCTGGGAGTCATGTGAATGACTCCTTGGTTCAGGAACAATAGAGGCTAGCCACAGAGGGAGGTGCTACTGCCCTTTGCAGAAAGCCAAACAGAGTGTTGGCCCAAAAGGTTAACTTCACAGGGGAAGCCAGCTTTGGTGGGCAAATGGTGATCACACTTGTGTCAGGCTGCCTTTTGTTCAGGTTGGCATGCTGGTAGCGGGAAAGGTTGGTTTGTAGCCCACAGGTAGGCACACCTCTAGGGTGGGCTACCAAGCTCCTAACATCCAAGGAAGGGTTCAGAGATCTTGAGAGTGGGCAGAATAGTGCACTTGGGGATTGCTAGATGCCATACATAGTCAGAAGTCATCAGAGGGCAGTAGGGATCCTGGTAGCTCATTGGCTAGTGACTGCATTATCCCCCTATGGCACTTTCTGGGCATAAGTATGGCACCCCTGGCACCTTGAACCTCAGATAAAAAAATTTACTGAAGAAGGAGTAGCCCTCACCAAAGGATACCGCTGGACCGACTGTAACCGGAAATCGGTAGCCCAGCCACAGCTGGGCTTCTACTGGCTCAAGAGTACTTCAAGGAGCTCCAACCACTGTGGCCAAAGATGCCTCACTTTACCCGTGGACCGAGGAATAACCCCAGGAAGCCCCAGTCGACCGCACAGCACCCAGAGCATCTTTAGGCATTCTCAGCATCCTGCATTCCCAGCATCAGGACAACTCCATTGAAGTCTCTGGCGGTCTTGATGTAAAGTATGGAACTGAATGTGAGACTGCTTTGGTGACCAGGAAACTGTCCAAATACTCCTTATCACACTCATAGTACCAATCAAAGAATGCATTTTTGTATGGTGTCACACCACAAATACCCCCTGAAGCTACGTCCTTGGTCGTTGCTTGTGTTTTCTTGTATCATCTTTCTCTTTCACATGCTTCACTGAATTCGGCTACACTGTCTTGCGTTCATTTTTATAATATTTCAGTTATGTCAGTTATACTTAACTTGGTGTCTGTTAATTTTTTGACCGCTCTGTGCATGGATCACATGGTACCACTAGCCTTATATTTATTCTTTTGTAGTGTGGCATTGGCTGCGTAGTAAGCAGGGCATTAGGACCCTGCAGTTTCATTGTCTCCTGGAGAAAGTGGGGGGTGGGAGAGGAGGGGAATGATAGTAAGGAAGGAATCACAGCATGCACAGGTGGAGGATAGCTATCCCAAAAGCAGTAACTGAGTGTACAGGAAAAGAGAAAGTGAAATAAAAAATCCCTTCCTTGCATCCAGCCTGACTCCGTGTAGTAACTACAACACAGATGAACCAGGTCTGAGAATGAGACAGAACTGAAGGGGTACTGAAGGAAGCATGAGTATTGCAACATGAGGCTCCATGATTCAGACTGCTGCATACAATAATTCCCATGCACACCTGGATAGTGTCTATCTAGGTCAATTTAGATTTGAATATTGACTGCTTATTAACAGATAACCCCCTACCATTAGAGATCCTATCAGCTTTTGAAAATTTAATAATTTCACCAGAGACCATATTAAAGGTAACTGTAGACCTACAAGCAGTCCCTACCCTGGTTGGTTTACTAGTTCATGTTGGGCTGCACACAAAAGGGTACGTATAGCCCTTAATAGTAAGTCTAGGAACAAACAATTGGTAGCAGCAGCAAGGCTAGACTAAAAGCAATACATTAGTTATAGAAAATTGGGAATTAAGGAAGAAATGTGGGAGACCCTTGTTTAAACCTGTATGGACAAGGATACGAGGAGATTCTGGAACATCGTGAAAATAGGGAACATTAGTACTACTTTGACAGAGGGGCTAGGTCCCAATATTAGTCCAGATTGCTCGTTGGACCACTTCAAGCAGATTCACTCCTTTTGGGAAAATTCTGAGGAGGTTGAGATGGTTACCGCCCCACGGTTCCCCTTGGAGATTACATTTGACCTTAAGGAGGTTACTGCGGCCATCATTGATAGTCCATCTAAAAAAGCGGCAGGATCTGGATCTGATGGGGTACCGATAGACCTCTATAAAGAGAATATTCCTTTGTGGGCACCTATCATTACCAATGTCCTACATTCTTCAGTCTCCCAGGAAATCCCGGCCTCATGCAAACAACCTGTATAGTACTGGTTTTCAAAAAAGGTAATATGAAGGCTCCTCGTTGTTATAGACTGATATCTTTGCTGGACTCTATGGTTAATATTGTGGGTCGTATTATTTTATATAAGAATGGGGATTGGATCTAACAAAACAATATACTCAGTCCTGCACAGTATGGAATTAGAAAATACCATGGGACCCAAGAACAGTTCTTGAATTGTCACCTTTTAATAGGGAAGTACACAATTGCTAAGAAACGATCATTAAACCTTGCTTTTATGGATCTTAGCAGTGCCTTCGATCAGGCAAATCACTCCAAACTTTGTTGCATTCTGTCCAAGATAGGTCCGCCCAAATCACTAGTTGAATTTATCCAGGCTTTGCATGATGGGGCTCAGTGCCTCAGTTAGATATTTAGACAAAAAACAGAGGAAATGTCATTCCCCAAGCAGAGACGGACGAGTGCAGTTCTCCGTGTTATCGCGGGCGAGATTTCTCTGCCAAAGATTAACTCTGAACCACCCATTGGACTTCTTGAAGCTTATTCAATATCTGAATCCTCAAAGGAAATGGAGGAACTTTTACTGACGTCTACTAAAGGCCCCTCAAATTGTTTCACGCCGCCAACTAATTACGCAACACTGCCTTCTGGACAGGTATTACAACCACACCTTTGGAAATTACTGAATGCCAGCCCCTTCCCCTCCATAGGTGCCCGGACGGCCCCATGTGAGTATTCCTTGCTACCCTTCACTCCCACAGGTGCTCACCACACCACTGTCAGTCACCCACAGGTGTCCCTACATTGATAGGTCCTAATGAGACCCCGCATTGCTAGTTGGGTCGAAACGCCGTCCACAACTTGAAGCGAACCAATTTTCAGCCCCTATGATTATACTAGGAGGCTGCTAACATTGATTATGTATCCATTGAATGGTCGTTTCTGTAAAAATATTGAAACCTTGCTTTTATGTCACAAAAAGTCACATTCCATACTTATAGGTTTCGTTTTTCACTTGGGACACTTCGTACTGGAAATTCTACTACAAAATGTGAATTTAATATATAAAAATACCTTGTTTCTCTACATACTCTGTGTTACATGTCATTTCTTTCTCTGACATCTGTGTACCTCCCCTTTACTGTGATTGCGCTGATATAGATTGTAATATTAATCATTGAGTGTACACAGGAACCTCTGTTTTTTGTCTAATTGTAAGTACCCTTGTTCCGAGTGAGTAGGGTGTCCCTTGTTTCCGATCAGTTAGATATGGCACAGAGGGTTAATGTATTGAACCTTTAAATCTGTCTTGGGATGTCTGTCAGGGATGTGTTTTTTTATATATATTAATGAACTGCACTTCTTCTCAGTTACACAGGGGAAGGATTTACTGAAAGTATAAGCTAAATATGTGGTGGCCTTACTTTATGCCAAAGATGGGGCATTGCTTTCATGCACACCAAATAGCCTTCATGGTCTTATAGACGCTTTTGTTAAATTCATGGATGATTTAGACCTAGAAGTAAATATAGCAAAGACGCATTATATGGTATGTGGAATGCAAAAACGTAAAACTGGACCCATTTCAATTAAGGGTCAAAATATTACACCAGTTAGTGAGTTCTCTTATTTAGAAGTAACCTTTGATTCTCATGAATGGTGGTTACCATGTATCTCCAATCGATGTTATTGTTTCAATCACTCTGTGGGGGCTCTATTTGGGTTGTTGACTTGAGTCGGTAGTAAATCGTTTCTGAGTATTATTAGAAGTGCATTAACTCAAATGTTTACCAACCATGATTTTTGGGGCATCCATATGGGGGTGCTCAATTTTGCAACAAGAGGAGAATCATTTCTGTAGGGATTGGATCCATCAAAACAATATACTCAGTCCTTTCCAGTGTGGGTTTAGAAAAGGCCTAGGGACCCAAGAACAGTGCTTACATTTGCACCTTTAAATAGGGAAGTACACAATTGCTAAGAAACGATCATTATACCTTGCTTTTATGGATCTTAGCAGTGCAACAAGAGGAGAATCAATTCTGTAGGAGATTGTTAGGTGTAGGACCAGGTAGTCCCTATATTTTTTTACATGAGAATTTGGGCTTATGTTTAGTGGAATAAAGCTTGTGCCACTCCTCCACTGGATCATGGTATGGGGGAATAAACATGCTGAATTTAATCGGGAGATCATTACTGGTTGTTTAGCTTGTGATTTAGGATACAAGATCTCTTGGTTAAGTTACATCAGGAGTACCACTGAAACATTGGGAAAACCTGAGTTATACTTGTCTCCACGCCTGTTGGATAAAGGGGAGAGTCGTAGGGTTAAAGAGTTATTTCTAAGATTTGCATCTGTTGCTAGAGAGGCGAAGGAATTGGAAAAACCATCTCTGAGAGTGCCTATTATTAAGACATGTGAGGGTATACAACCCTATCTCTCCCAGTTAAAAAATGTAAGGGAAAGATCACTTTTAAATTATGGGTGGGCAGCACTCGTGGAGTTTTACTCTGAATAATTCCATGGAGTTACATAAAAACTCCGCAAGATACTGCAGAGTTCCACGAGCGAGGCAGAATTTGGCACGTGTGCTGCTCACGCTTAGTTTTAGTGCTGGGAACTTGTTCTGCGCTGTATAATCAGCGCAAACGGCACCAAGCGGGGCGCAAGAGGGTGATGCTTCTTTCTGCCACTTGAGTAGGTTTTCTTCTTCTGGTGCAACTTTTTTAATGCAAATGGTCACTACCTGCCACCACCGCCCGCGTTCATAAATTCTCACCTGGAGGCATTCTAGCACCGAAAAATTATGCTAGGGGTCGCAAATTCCCGCTAGCCAACTTAACATTGGCAAGCTCCATGCAAGAAAAAATTTCACCACATGGCGCATGGCGGAGTTTTGCTGGGTCTCCATGAACCTCACGTAGCACGGAGTGGGTAAAACTCTGCGAACTCTGCCAGCGAGGTGGAATTATCCGGCCACCCCTATTTTAAATAAGTTCCGAATAGCCTCTATAAGATGCAACCTCTATTTTCCTTTGGGACAGTATGACACAAAGTCTATTTTAGTGTGCCCTTGTGATGAGATTTCCTCTCAGATGCTAATGCACTTTACTCTTTTTTGTAAATATTTTGAACCTTTTAGACGTACATATTTAAAAGCTCAAGGTTTTCGTTAATGTAGACCAGCCTTTCATTTTCTCTCTATGTTGCCTGATTCCGATGTGTGTTTCTCTGTGGGGGCCTTTTAAAAATATGCACTGCAATGGTATAATTAAATTAATGTTTAACTAATCTGATATATAGGTTTTTGAACTATACATTTGATGTATTAAATTTTTGTTCTTCATGTGATTATTTTTTTAATAATTGAATAAAAATCATGATGATGGAGACATAGGTGTAACACTGGTACTATCAGTCATAGTGTCTCGGTGTCTTCCTCTTGTGGCTGTGTTTCTGTTGTACTGCCTATGCCACATACTGTTTCTGAAGCAGTTATCACACTGGAATGAGGTGTGGGATTGCCTTCTGTCTATGGAGGTCCTCCTGCATGTCTACATGGACAGTTTCAGTGATAGGGTGAGTTGGGAGAAAGAGCAGAAATTCGGGGTGCCCCCATTAGACCTACTTATTAAATGTGAACTGTATATTCGCCATACTGACATGCAGTTCAGCTTACTTTCTATGTGGCACTTTCTGAGTCATGTGCCCACAGTGTTGATGGTGTTGACACCTGTGACAGCATCCGGCTGAAATGTTCTTGCTGTCATCTAACTCACTGATTGGATGTTGTTCTGTGCTGATTCCATCTCTAGTGGCATCAGCCTGATACCTTTTGACTGCAGGCCTCTCCTTGGAACAGGACCTCAAATCATACCAGCGCTTGTGGGTCTCCTCTATGGTCCTGAAGGTGACAATACAGCATTAATTTTCTCTCTTATGTGTCTCCAGATTAACGTTTCCATGGACTCTGACATAATAAGTTATTTTCAAACAGTTTGCTACTCTCAGCATAATACTCCTCAACTGGTATTCCAAGTTTAGCATCACTAAAGTTGAACTGCTAACTGCCATAATACTCAGTACTGGTGCTTCAGTGCAGACTTCACAACTTTTCCTCCTATCGTCCCTCCACTCACACTGCACCTGGTCCACTTCCTCATGTGCTGATGTCATTAGTGTCTGCTGCTGTGACAGTCACACTGTGCGAATGATAAAGAATTGCAAATTGCAATTCCTGATAAAAGATCACTCTTACAGATCCAGGTATCATTCATATATCAGGCCCAAATCACATTTAGGTGAAAAATGGCAATCAAATGCAAAATCACCTTTGGTGCAGCAGCAAGATTAAGAAAGTAGTTTTTGGTGCAGAAATCAAATTTATGAGTAAACACACATTTACATTTATGTACAAAATCACATTTAGATGCACAAGTGTGTTAGTGGGTGAGGGTGGTGCAGGTAAAAATCCTCTCGTTAGAGCACGGGAAGAATGTGAATGGCATGATCCGACTGTTGCCCATGTCTCTCAGAATTTTGTTCTTTTTTTTTAGCACAAAATGCGCCATTTTGCAATAAATTGTTTCAACAAAACATTCGGAGCAAAGAAATAGAGCAAATGCCAGACCTGCATTTTGCATAATAACACATAATGTTTTAGGCAATTTGCATAATTTCTGCACAGGAAATTCGGCATATTTCACCACGTCATACTTTTGCCATTTGTTTGTTTTGTTATCCGAAACTTCTCATGATAATACAACAAAATATGGCTTTTACTGCAGGCCATTGCTCTGTGGATAAAGTGATATTTTCACACCCTCACTTCTGACCACTTCGCATCACGTGTGATTCTTCTAATGACAATCTTGTGCCACCTAAATAATTGTTCTCTTCTGTCAATTGACTTGATTTAGCAAGAGTGCATGTGTTTTTATTTTCTTTAGCCTGTTGCCACTTTTCTGCCTTTTTCCAAAATGGCATCTGTGAGAAATTTGGTTGTTGGTTGAAGGGTGTAAGCCCTTTTCAAGCAACAGACACAGTCCTTGTCAGGGTGAACCATAAAAAGTCACAAAATTATCTTGTTCTTAACCCTCAGCAATAAAGTGAAACCACAACACAAGGAAAATCCAAAACTAATTTAGAAAAGTTGCATACAATCTACTAAATTATTTGACATCAAAAATGACAAGAATCCAATTTGTAGAGCTGGAGATATGCAATTTCAAAGATGTATGGTAAGTATAGTGCCTAAAAGCAGAAATCGTTGCTTTTGGTTATCTGGTCATGCTAAACTGGGTGAAAGGCACAAGTTCAGGCCGACTGCGATGGAGCATGGGCCGGATACAGGGACCAGGTTAGTTCAGCTGAAAAAGTTACCTATGCAAAGTCCGGCGCAAAGAGTCCAGTTTGCAGTGGAGTAGGCCGCAAGGAGCAGGGAGAGCATTGCGAATAGTCATCATGGTAGCGCTGGGAGCAGGCCAGGCGTCATGGATGGTTGCCGCTTCAGTGAGAAGATCCTGTTGGGTATCGTGGATGGTCGTTGCTGGAGCTCTATGGTCGCGGTCTCTGTGGGCTGTCGATGCTGTAGCGTGAAGAACAGATTGCTCATTGCCGGTCGTCACTTGTGGTTGCTGTAGCGCAAAGAGCAGATCTCGCATTGCTGGGCATTACTGGAGGTTGCTGTAGTGCGAAGAGCAGATTTCGCATTGCCGGTCGTCACTGGCAGTCAATAGCACCAAGAGTAAGGTCCACCAAATCTTTGCATTTGCGGTCATCGCGGGCAACAAGTTCACGGTTGTAAAGAGCCCCAAACTTCAGAATTTCTCCTTCTTCTTCAGAGTAGTACACTCTGATGTCAACCAAGGGCCCAGGCCCTAGAGAGGCACCTCTTGGGTATCAGACTCACTCTAGCAGAAGCCAGCAGGGCTCAGGCATGTTCCAGTTGGAGATCAAGGCTGGTCCAGTTGCAGCAGATCAGTTGGGCAGTTGCAGGGAGGCCTTTGAAGCTTGTTAGGTCCCTTTACCTCTGAACAGGAAGTCAAGTTAGCTGAAGCTTGGAGTCACTTCAGGTAGCCTGGGATGAAGAGAGCAGGTCCAGTCTTCCTTCTCAGACAGCAGGGCAGGTCTCAGACAGTAGGGCAGTTCTCTGGCAGCAGGACAGTCCTTCTGTATTAGCCACAGGTCCAGGAGTGTACGGAGGCATTGGTCTGAGGGTTCAGTATTTATGTATGTGTCAGCTTTGAGGTGGGAGCAACTTCTACACTCCCCCCACATCTGGTTCTGGAATTTCCTACCCCCTGCCCTGGTCCCAGGATGTCTGGAGTCACAAAAGGCTGGTGTGAATTTCTTTGTGGGTGTGCTGAGGCAGCTCCATTGTAGGGCAAGTGTGTGGTAGGTGGCAGCTCTGTCCCTCCCATCAGGTCAGGACCACCCATCCTGCCAACACCCAAGCCCCATTTATGATACTGTCTGGAGGAATACAAAAAGGCCAACTACACCTAGTCATGTGATCCAGGATACAGGCTGCAGGCACCAAATGGTTAGGACGAAAAAATTCCAACTTCCTATCAGTGGCATTTTCAGAAGTGTGACTTAAATAGAGAGTTTTAAATTACAATTCCTTAGACACCAAACATGACATTTCTGCCTGTTCCCAAACAAAAGTTATCACTTAATAAATGTAATAAGTTAACCCAATGTTATCCTACAGGAGAGGTAGACCTTGCATTAGTGACAAACTAATGTGAACGTTTTTCACTACCAGGGCATGGAAAACTCAAAAGTGCAAGTCCAACTTTTTAAATGCAATACACCCTGCCCTATGTGCTGCTTAAAGACTACCTGAGGGTGACATATGTATAAAAATAGGAAGTTTTATGCATGGCAAAAGGTTTATTTTGCCAAGTCAAAATGGCAGTTTAAAGCTGTACACAGGCTGCAATGGCATGCCTGAGACATGTTTTAAAACTGATAATTATGTGGAGGGCACAATAAGTTCTGTAGGCCCACTAGTAGCATTTAATTTACTAGCCTTGGGTACATGTTGTACCACTTTGGGGCTTATAAGTAAATTAAATGTGCCAGTGGGTGTACACCAATTTTACTATGCATAAAAGAGAGAGCACAAGCACTTTAGCTCTGGTTAGTGTAGTTTCTTAAGGCTATGAGCCCTGGGACCCTGCGGTTCTGGACAGACTCAATGAACGAATTAAGTATCAATTTGGGAGGTGTTAAGGTGTGGTTATTAACAATTATGAGATAATGAGAAGTTTCAGTTTGGCTTTCGTACACTGATGAATAAAGTCGTCGGTTATAAGCTCCATGTGTGGCGTGTTCCTTTTGCATGCTACCGGGCTGGAGAAGATGCTACAAATGGCGATGAGTGCTGGATCTATGCCCCAAAGAAAGGAGACTGGAAGTTTGCAAAGCTACAGCAAACTCCTTCTATGTGCCACATGCGCATTTCGATGAGAAGCAGTTCGAAGTCGGCATGCGTGAAATCAAAGCCCCGTTCAAGGCCACATACGGCTCTCAAAGAAGTTGAAGACCTAGCAAAGAAGCACAGTTGGAAAAGCCCCCCAAGACTTTCCGGCCAGGCTGAAGAAGAAATACTGTGCTGCACCATAACACCGAGCCATCAGTCACACAAAGCGACACTAAAGACAGTGACAACCAGATACAACATAAAAGGCAGCAACAACCAGATACGAGTAGTGACATTTACTCACTGGCCTTACGACCTCAAAAAATTGGGCGAGGTGACTCGAGATCGAACAATGGGGTTGTGCTCGCAAGGCTGTTGTCCCCGGAGAAGCTGCTGAAGACTGGGGAATTCAGCAGCCGGTGGCCTTCAGTACAACTCAAAAAGTCTTCAAGATAGCGAAGACTCCCAGTAGCTGCTGAAAGAGACATGAAGTAGGGTGCTGCCACATTATTGAACCCTCCGGCACCATTTGATACTGCAAAGAAGCAGAATATTGCCGCCAGATGGACCACATGGACCGAGACTTTTGATGACTTCATAGAAGCTCTGGAAGAAGTCAATGAAGAGAAAATCATTAAATATTTAAAGAATCTTGCTGGTGATGGAGCAAAAGAAGTGATAAAGAAAATCTCACAGACTGAGACACTCTCGTTCCGTCATGTCAAAGAAGCATAAGGAGCCAAGTTCAACCCAATGCCAAATGTTGATTATGAAAGGTACATTTTCATTCAAGCGAGACAACAAATTGGTAAAATGATGGATAAGTTTGTTGAGAGACTGGACATGCTTATCAAACATTGCAAATTTGATGAATCTAATGATGAACAAGACTTGCGCCTCAGCGTCATTGATGGCTGCCTATCGGACTCGTTCAGAAGAGGCATGCTGAGAGAGACGCTCAGTTTAGAAAAAGTAATAATGGCTACAAGAGCTGAGGAAAGAGCTGGAACAGCAAAAAGTGAATCAGGGCTAATCATAAAGAGCAAGCACAAAGTAGATGCACGTAAGTTGACATCCTCAAAGAAGGGAAAGCTGTGTTTCTGATGTGGATTTTCATTTCCACATGAAAGTAAATGTTCAGCCATCAGACAGACATTCAAAGGTTGTGAAAAGGAAAACCACTTCATAACAGCTTGCAAGGCAAAAGAGAAACCAATTGCATGAAGGTGAAATGAGAAGATGGATGCCAGGAATTTCCAGGAGCATGCTCGCCACGCCCACAAAGACAAAAAGCAACCTCACTTGCGACAGGAGGAAACTAAACGAAGTCGATCGCCATCAAGTTCATGCTACAAAAGTTCTTCAACGTCACAATTGAGCGATAGTGAACGGGTGAATGTGCGATGATCATATCTGCCAAAAAGCGACGTGCACACGTGGGTTTTGCTGTTTGCAACAAAACCAAATAATTCATATGGACGCTGCCCCAAGATTAAATTTAAGGTCAACAGTTGCCGCATAACCTTCATAAATGACAGTGGTGCATCGAACAACATCATGCCAGTCTGACAATTCAACAGTTTGTCACCTGTACTGCAACTCAGCATGTCAAATACGAAGGTGTACACATGGGCTGCTTCCGAACTGTTGCAGAGTCAAGGATCATTCACAGCGACCTTACGACATAAAAAGACGTCTGTGCAAGACCCATTTCATGTTCTTCAAGGTACTTTATCCAGTGTATCTCTACTCAGTTTTGCAACTGCTGCTGACATGGGTCTAATATTTATTGATTACAGCCTACATGCTCAACCTGAAATTGTGAGTCAGTTCCAGTAGTTATTTCATGGCCTAGGAAGGCTAAAGACAATGAAGGTACAACTTCAAATCAACAAAGACACCCAGCCAGCTGCACAGCAGCACCGCAGAATAGCATCTCACGTGCAAGAAGCAGTCAAAAAAGAACTAGAAATGCTGCTGAAGCATGACATTATTGAGCGCTCGACTGGTCCCACACCATGGGTGCTGCCCATAGTGGTAGTGCCAAAAAAGGACAGTGGAGGTGCAGTGTGCATTTGCGTGGATATGCACCATGTCAACAAAGCAATCGAGAGAGAAAGACATCCTGATCTGCACATTGAAGACATGATAACGCAACTGAACTGAGCCAAAGTCTTCTCCTGTCTTGACCTGAACAAGGGATACCATCAATTTGATTTGAAGAAAACTGTAGGTACATTATCACTATTTCGACTCATGTTGGTTTGTTCAGATACAAAAGGTTGAGTTTTGGAGTGTCACCCGCAGCAGAAATATTTAAAGATGTTAAAGGTAGAATAATTCAACCTGTTATGCATGCTTTGAATTACCGTGATGACATACTGGTATTTGTGACAACATGGAAGGAGCATGACAAAGCTCTCAAACAAGTGTGCTAGTTATTTACAAATGCAGGTCTCACACTAAATGCAGAAAAGTGAACATTTCACAAAACCAAACTGAAGTTCTTTGGGCACAAATTCTCTGATGAGGGAATGACTGATGACCCAGATAAAATACAAGAACTGTCAGCTACCAAACCCCCACAAGATGTCACATGCTACAACCCTTCTTAGGCATGTCCAGCTACTGTTCATGGTACATTTGTGACTTTGCTACAGTGAATGCTCCACTGAGAGACCTGACTAAATGAAATGCTCAGTTGTGATGGTCCTCTGAATGTGACCAAAGCTTCAAAAGGATAAAGCATGCAATTGAAAATGCAACTGAGATCGTCTACTTTGATTCTAAATTACATCCTGAGAATACTGTTGATGTGAGCCCGGTGGGGCTGGGAGCAGTCCGTGCTCAGCATAATGAACATCCAAATACTTAGAGGCACATTGTGGCATATGCCAGCTGAAGTCTGTCTGACACAGAACGTACCTATTCTAAACCAGAAAAGGAGAGTCTGGTTGTATGTGTGGGCCTGCAAACACTTTCATGTGTTTCTTTACAGCAAGCATTTTGTGACTGTAACAGACCACCAAGCACTGCTCACCATATTCAGTAACCCAGAAGCCAAGATGCCTCCTCGCATTGAGAGGTGGGGGTTGCGTTTAAAAGAGTATGACTATACAATCCTGCGTAAACCAGGGAAGGACCAAAACCCCACAGATTACTTCACACGAGTACCATTATATCAGCATGGCTCAACATCGAAAACAGCCGAAGAATACATCAACTTCATTGTAAGGTCCAGCATGAAGCAGCCTTATACATTTAACAGATGGTTGCTGCTACAAATGCAGATAAAGACATGCTTGCCCTTAAGAACATCATTTCAGCAAAATCATGGAGACAAAGTGTTCGACCTCTGAGTGATGATATTGAGTTTCAAAAGTTCAAAAATGTGCAGGATAAATGGTCTTTCACTACAGAAACCATTGTGTTAAGAGGCTCAAGGATCGTCATACCCGATAGTCTGAAACAGCTGGTCATTGAACTCACCCACAAAGTGCATTGTGGCATTGTCACCACAAAAAGAGCCCTGAGGGATTGAGTGTGGTTCCCTCACCTGGACAAGAGAATTGAGAGGGAACTAAAGGAGTGCCACTTATGTAATTGCCTTTCCCCTAAAGTGACACAGCATCCGCTAACCATTTCTGATCTTCCTGCACATGCGTGGGAAAGACTGGCCATTGATTTCTTTGGGCGTCTAGCGAATAGACATCATCTCATGCTAGTCATTGATGAGTATTCAAGTTTTACTCTAGTGGAGGAAATGTCATCAATAACCCATGACAAGGTCATTGAGTGGCTGGATGACATCTTTGCAGCATGGGGCATCCTAGACATTCTGAAATCTGACAATGGTCCATCGTTAATAGGAGTTTAAGGCGTTTGTAACTAGACTCATTGTCAAGCATCAAAAAAGTACACCCTTATGGTCCCAAGCCAATGGTGTCATGGAACTATTTATGTACACCCGAAAGAGAGCGATTCAATGAGCATCGATGGGGGGAATTGAGCTGAGTCAGGCCTTATGTCATGCCCGCCGTGTCTATTGTTCGACTCTTCACTTCACCACCGGCGAGAGTCCTGCCATCTTGCTGTTTGGGAGAGCTATTAGAACCAAACTACCACGATAGACCACTGAACGAACTTGGAATGCTGATGAGGTTTGTGCCACTGACACTGCTTGGAAACGTCAAATCGAGACGTATGCTGATCAACATCAGCAAACTCAGGAGATCATCTTCGAAGATGATAATTGGGTCGAACAAAAATGGAAGCGGTAAACAGATCCTCCATTTGCTGCTGAGCCTCTGAGAGTTGTGACATGCAAGAGACACATGATAACAGCACAACGTCCCGGAAAATCCATCACAAGGGGCTCGTCACATTTCAGACATCTATCTCGACACTCATCATCCCCTGTGATTACAGATGAGGCTGCCCCACCTGACAGCCTAGATCAAACATCAGCTTTTGCACCCTCGGTGTCCACTCAGGGTGCACTGTAACTACATCATACTACGGGATCTGGCAGAACAGTGCATGCAACTTGATGACTTATCGAAGAAATATAATGCTGTTACTTTTTACACCTTTTTATTTAACAAGGGGGGAGATGTAGTGTCTTAAGGCTATGAGCGCTGGGACCCCGCGGTTCTGAGCGGACTCAATTAATGAATTACGTAAACATTTGGGAGGCGTTAAGGTGTGGTTATTAACAGTTATGAGATAATGAGAAGTTTCAGTTTGGCTGCTATATGCTTATGGATATATTCGTCGGTTACAAGCTCTTTATGTGGTGTGTTCATTTGTGTGGTGTGTTCATTTTGCATGCTACCGGGCTGGGGAGGACGCAGTGGCAAAGTGCACAGAGTCCTAAAAGTCAACAAAAATGGGTTCAGAAAATTGGAGGGGTTAAGGCAAAGGTTTGGGGGTGACTCTTCAGAGAGGGCTAGGTCCAAGACCGTCAAAGGACATGGTTACAAGTTTCATGCTAAATTCCAATCTCGAGCAAGCTGGAGTTTGTGCTGGGATGGGAATGCTGAACTGTTTCAAAATTATCACATCCAATCTGTTTTCAATGATGGAATCCAGCAGGCTGAGTCTGCCAAAATGTCTCAAAATAATAGGTCCTGAAAAAAGGCAAAACACAGAATATTCGGCCATATGTATCCTTGCACTGTTCATAAAAACTGGTCGCAATTTACAACTGTATTGTTTAGATCAGAATTTCATTTTGCTAGCCAACCTATCTACTAATAGGTCAGGTTGCAGAACTCCGAATCGCAGTGGGTTGCAATCTGACCTCCCTCATTAAGAAACGCTTCTCTTTTAATTGGATACAATCACAGGGGTGATGGTCTGCATGGGTCAGCTGACCACCATGCCTTCATAACTATGACTGCATTTATAGAAATAAACTTTTTTTTTTAACATAGCCCAATTTCCTTAAAGCATACAGAGATGCTTTGAAAAAAAAAGTTCTTTACCTCTAAAGTTTCTCTGAGAGTTGGCAGTGGTACCCTGGACCTTTGCCTATTCCCCAGAAGCTTTTTCCACAATTCACAAGTGTGAGGGGAGAGGCAAGGGGGGGGCAACTTCCCTTTTTTCGAATGAGTTACTACCCCAGTTTGGGGGTCAGTAAGTTTTCAATAGTTTGCAACCTGGAATCTGGTCACAAACTGTTGATATACAGTGACCTGAATTGAAATTTGGAAGGGCCACCCACAGCATACCCCGTCCAAATTGCACTTTGTTATCCATGTCTAAATCCATTTTAGGGGTTGGTAAAGCTTTATCGACGTCTAAAATGGATTTAGAACATACTTTTTAGCAGTAGCAAAAGCTCTGATTTTCCTAATGGGAATGTTTACAACCATTTAAAAGTTTTCTACATGTGGTTCTTGGTGCTTTAAATACTGATACAGGATATAATGTCTCATTTCCAAGTCAGATATTTAGAATAGGAAGTATTTGCCTCACCTAAAATATACCTTGCCCTCAGTTAATTGTATTTATTCACCTTATTCCAGCCCATTTATAATAAAGGTCATAGTTTTATTTAGAATACAGCCTTATAGCCCACCTTAGCAGTCTATATCGACAATTAAAGGCCAACTCCAGCGTTCAAGGTCATAGTCAAAGGAGAGGCTGTGTATTAGGGCATTGTAACGTGGACAGCAGCGGGTATATACCAGCTTATTTAGGTCGCGGCTGCTCAGTTGTCTTCTATGGAGCTCTCAACATTATAATGTTCTAATAATAGTTACACTCATAAGTGGTCTATTGACTTTATGGGGTACCTTTCCTCATCACATGCCCCCAAGGCTCAAATTTGCTGCATTTTTGGAGGTTTTATGGTAGTTTTTATGTAGCTCGGACAGGTGAGTAGCTTCCATTGGTGCTGCAGCTGCAGTGACACTAGGGCCCAGAGGCCTGAGCGGCCACAGGACCCTAACTATTGTTGTATTTTTTTAGTTTGAGCAGCTTCCATGCATGCAATTTCCCTCCTTGTACTAGGGCCCTTGACATCCTGGCTATGCCAGGGAGAGCGTACCCAGCCCAAGGGCATTTGAGGGCTCCACAACAGAAGAGAGGTTGCACTTGGATTGGTTGCAGGAGGCTCATTTCATGATTACAATCAAATAATTTCCAAACACCTGCTTTTGATACGGAATTTAAGCCTCCTTTTTTAAAGCATGACACAACTGCATTGTGCCTGAAAATATACACTGGTTATCACCATAAACCAAACCCCCCACCCTAGGGTGACCAGAATTTTAGAGCCAAAAACCGAAACATTATACAAAAATAGAAGAAGGACTAAAATGTTGCTTCAACCAAGTGCATAGAATGACAGCGCTCCTCAACAGAGAATTTCAGAAGAGGCAGTAAGAACATAAATAAAATGCATTTTTTAAAGCCACTAGCATGCATGTTAATTAAAATGCTTTCTTCTAATAGCTGCTAACTATGCCTGCTTTGGAAAACATAAAAACACACCTCCCACCGTTTTCAGTCGTCCCTCTCTAAAAACCGGGACAGGAGCTAAATTTCCCTAAATCTGCCGGGACAGCTGTTGAAAACCCGGGACTGGTCACCAGGGCTCGAGTTGAGGGTACACGCGGGTGGACGGCGTCCACCCACTCTTTTCACAGGGTGGACGCCGTCCACCCTGCCAAGAAGTTGAGCCCCACTCTAAAATATGCTGAACTCGTCCCGGTGTAAGTTTGAGACACCGGGATTCATTCAGCAGCGCCTGCTCGTTATCTGCTTTCCTTCAGAGCAGCAACGTACAGATGGGGAGGGGGGTGTTGTCATTTGAGACTCCAGCTGGGCCACAACAAAGGCCAAACTTAAGGGCCCATTTGGCCTTCTTTGTCTGAGTATCCAGGCTGGGGGCTGCCTGTAGCCTCACACCTAGATGTAAATGCAGAGGAAGGGAAGCAAAAGCAGCAGCTTGTTAACACTTCAAAGGCACATAAGAGTGGCACGATTTTGACTTTGTTCAGACCCCCATATATAATAGATATTCATGCACTGTAAGAATGTCAGATGCATTACTCTGTCCCAGTGCAAAATAACAATTTAAATACCAGTATTTTTTATTTGTTTTACAGCGCTATTCATCCCAATGAAGGGTGCCAGATCACTTTACAGCAAACGTACATATTATATTGTCAATAAATCGCACAAGTTTGTAAATCATTGTACAGGATGTGTTACATAAGACAGTGAGGGTTACTGGGTGTAGGAGTCACAAATCATCCTTCATAGGTCACTGTGCTATACTAGAAGGATTACAATGCAACTGCATGTAACAAAAGGATCTCTGTGTTCAAAGCAGTAACCTACTTACCTATCTACATAAAATAAAATCTGCCATCTGCATGTTACATGATGTGCTTTGCAGGAGGCGCATTAAGCCTGTATGCTACTTTAAGTCAAAACAAGGACTAGACAAAAACAGATCTTTCCCTCAAATGTGTTAACCACCAGGCAGCTAAAGCAATCACATCTACATGGAAATGGGCTGCACATGGAATATTACGCCTGGTGGAGTAGGCTGGCAGCAGAGTTAGTTTGTCAATCCTTGGGTAAAGGAACCTGTCACGCTCCGTGATGTCACTTCCTGTGATGTCACTTCCTGTGATGTCACGTGCCGTGATGTCACTTCCTGTGATACTACCTAACTTGGAGAGTCCCCCCACTTCTGTTTTTTAAGACTTGTGCCCTGCTGGTTACCCTCCCCCACCGGCTCTCTTGTGTCGACCTCCCCTTTTTGCCTCATCTTTAGCTTATTTCAAATCCTAAATCATATAACGTTTTCGAACGAGACACGTTACTGTAAAGGTGAAAACGCTGCCTAGAGTTGCTCTCAGCTCCCAATCTCCATGTCTCTCCAGCCCCTCGCGCACACCCTGGAGGCTCGTTAAATATACACTTCTGCCAACCTTCCAAGGCGCAGGCCACATCAGGCTAAAAGCTGCGGCTGCCCAGATAACACTAATGAAGCAGAATGTGTTCTTGGCTTGTAGGAAAAAATTGCTTAACATTTATCACTGACATCTTTAAAAAAATATTCCTGACCTGCTTACTAGAAAATCCATGAAACTGAAGCAAATTCCACTGCCGGTTCACCCTGGAGGAGACCATCACATTCAAAATAAGCCAGGGCCAGGAGGCAAAAATAGCAGGGTGATTCAAAAATATCATACAGGTTTTCATTGTTTAATCTTTAAGCAAATATTACCTGAAATGCAGTCCTGTGGCTTTTTAATGATTTTTATTGTGAAAAAGAGCGTTGAGGATTGGGGTATGCACACGCATCGTTGACTTGTACATGTCAGCTTCCCACGTATCTGCCTCAGGAGCGTGGTGGTGTGAAGGCTAAGTGAGGGGAGGAGTGCTCTCAGAAGACCCCTAAACGGGACATTTATTCTAAAACTGCAGTGTTATCTTTGTTAGTAACAATAAAATCCTTGACGCTTGCTAAAGAAAACATTTTGTGGTTTTAGCAGCAACAAAAACACATTGAAGTCAGCATGCTAAGAATGACCACTGGGACCACCCAAAGATTTATCTTCCAGTGATATTGTTAGACCTGGCACCATTGGCGTGGGTCTCCCTTCCCTCTTTCGCTTTTTGTCTCCTCTGTGTTTGCTGGTGTTAGATGCTCTGGGCGCTGTGCCACTGCCATTCAGTGCGACAGCGCAAATGCTCCCTATTGTAAATTGACTGGATAAATTGGTATTCCCATAATTGGCTCATTTGATTTACCTGTTAGTCCCTAGTATAGTGCACCGTGCGTGCCAAGGGCTAGTAGACCGAATGCTGCTGGTGGGCCCGCAGCGCTGATTGCGCCACCCACGTAAGCAGAGCGTAAAGTGTGTCTCAGACCTGCCATCACAGAGTCTGTGCGCGGTCCAGAACTGCCATTCTTTGACTGTGAAGTGAACCCACTTCCCAGTCCCTCAACCTTCCCTTGGCATCATGTAAGTCATCCCTATGGCAGGGTGCGTTGTATGTGAAAGGTAGGACCTGCCTTGGTCTGTGTGGCATGTCCTAATAGTGAATTACACTCCATTTCGTTTTTCACTATTGCAGGCTATGTCTTCCAGTAGGCCAGAATGGGCAGCTTTGATGATTGCATCCTATAATCCTAGCTGACCCAAGGAACATGTTTGGAAAGTCGAATTTAGTATGCCTGAGCTCAGAATATTAAAACACACCTTTTCATGAGGATTATTTTTATATTCTGTGTTTGAAAATTCCACTTCTAGGAAGTAGGTATTTTCATGCCTAAGTTGTCCAGTGTGCTCTGCTGTTATGTATATTGGATGTCTGGTCTTGGAGGGTCAGGGCAGGCTGAGCCCGACCTGGGTCGAGTAGTGAGATCTGCAGCTGGAGTATGGGGAGTGGTGACCCTTTAATCTGAGCAGGGCTGGGCCTGGCAAGGTGAATGATGGCTCCAGCCCCCACTGTGCGTCTGATGGCAGACCACCTCTTCCTCAAAGGCAGGATGCAGCCTCGTAAACAAAGTGCTCCAGGACCACTCCGAACTGGTTCTGGCTAGGTTCAGTGACTTGTGACTTTTGAGAACAAAGACCTGTGGGGTATAAAGATCTGTGCCGAAACCCCTACAGGATGTGTTACTTCTGGATGTCAAGACGAACCTCTGTCCGTGTAACGAGAGGGAAAGGACTTTGAAACTTTCATCCATCTTGCTGAAGCAACTACCCAAGGGCCTGATTCGAGCTTGCCTCCTGCTGAAGTCTCAGGGACATTAGACTTCACCCATCAGCCTTCTGAATTCCTAGTGAGGGGGGTTCTACTCGCAGGTGAGGCCTCTGTCGAGAATTCCAGAGCCTCTGGGTCTACTGCGGGGAACACGGGCTGAGAATCATCGCTATCGTTATTGTGGGCCGCCGCAGCTGAGGAGCTGTTGCCGCTGAGAGCCCGCATTTGTCTGTGCTACGAGAATCATCGCTATCGCTATTGTGGGCCGCCGCAGCTGAGGAGCTGTTGCTGCTGAGAGCCCGCATTTGTCTGTGCTACGAGAATCATCGCTATTGCTATTGTGGGCCGCTGCAGCTGAGGAGCTGTTGCCGCTGAGAGCCCGCATTTGTCTGTGCTACGAGAATCAGCGCTATCGCTATTGTGGGCCGCTGCAGCTGAGGAGCTGTTGCCGCTGAGAGCCCGCATTTATCTGTGCTACGAGAAGCATCGCTGTCGCTATTGTGGGCCGCTGCAGCTGAGGAGCTGTTGCCGCTGAGAGCCCGCATTTGTCTGTGCTACGAGGATCATCGCTATCGTGGGCAGCTGCGGCTGAGGAGCTGTTGCCGCTGAGAGCCCGCATTTGTCTGTGTTACAAGAATCATCGCTGTCGCTATTGTGGGCCGCTGCAGCTGAGGAGCTGTTGCCGCTGAGAGCCCGCATTTGTCTGTGTTACGAGAATCATCGCTATTGTGGGCCGCGGCAGCTGAGGAGCTGTTGCCGCTGCGAGCCCGCCTTAATCACCATGTCAGGATCAGCGTGAGTGCACGCCGCGGACCGCTGCAGCTGGGAGCTGTGGCCGCTGCGAGTTCGCCTGTCATCATCGCGGCTTCCTCCCGAAGCTGCGTGCCGTGCCCCCTTTAAACCTCAGGTACATTGTGCACCACCGGGTCACGTAGACCCCGGTCTCGAACTAAGTTCGTTTCACCCGCTTTTGAGTGTTTCTATTGCTTTTTAGTGAAACTACATTTACGTGCATTGTGGCTTTTTGATCGTATTTGAGCCTTGTGTTAAGCTTATATAAAGATACTTATTTTTCTATAGCTACTTGTGTGGTGTCCCTTTGTGGTGTCTTCACTGCGTTATTGTGTATGGTCATAAGTGCTTCACACACTGCCTCTGAGATAGGCCTGTCTGCTCGTGCTACGTTACCATAGGGTTGAGCAGGGGTTATCAAAGGGTGTAGCCCCCTTACTCTGACTTAGGAAGAAGGGTCCCTTCTTGGACATAGGCGCCAGCCATTGCCAACCAGGGATCCCCATTTCTAACATTGGTGGTCAGCGGTGAGGATCAGGACTTGCACTTGTGATCCACATACAATAACTGGTGTACACTACTAGTGAGTGCAGACCTGAACGCAGCCACATACGTTGTTGATCTTGTTCTATTTTTTTATCGTAATTGCCAGTTATGTCTACAATGGGTAAGCCAGCATCCAATGCTTCGGAGGATCTCACCTTTGAGGAAGAGAGGTTAGAAACCTACACTGCCAAACAGCTAAAGTCTTTTTGCAAGCAATTCACCATCCCTATTGCAGGTCTCTCTAGGAAGGAGGAGTATCAGAAGGCGCTCAAGGCCTGGTGGGAGGCGAGGGAGTCCCCCGGGCATGGGGGAGAGCCAGGGAACGGGGGAGACAATGCCAGAGGGCAGCAAGATGACGAAGTGGATTTAGTGGGAGGTAAAGCACTTTCCAGTCCTGGTACTAGCGTGTCCTCAAAGGGCCTGTCTCCAGAAGAGATGGAGGACAGGGAGAGAGATAGGAGGCATAGTTTGGAGATGGCCAAATTAGGTCAGAAGGACCTAGAGAGTAAAAAGTTGGATATTGAGAATAATCGGTTAGCATTTGAACTTGAGAAAATGAAACTGGTGCATGAGAGAGTATTGAGGGAGCTGGAGATCAAGGCTAAGAGTTTAGAGATCTCCCCCTCTGGTGGCAGCATACCTTTAGTACCTACCGAGAGTAGAGTTTATATACCCAAGGATGTCATCAAGGATTTCCATAAGAGTGAGGATATTAGGTAATGGTTTGCCGCCTACGAGATAGCCATGGTGTCCCACCGGGTCCCTGAGAAGGATTGGGGAGCGGGGTTGTGGGGACGCTTTGTGAGTGATGGGAGGGATACCCTGTTGGATCTGCCTGAAGAGAGCAGGATGGTGTATGCCCATATGAAAGAGGCCTTGATGACGCGATATGGTTTGACCCCAGACATGTACAGGCAGAGATTTAGACCCTGTAAGAAGTTAGAGGGTACTACTTGGGTTGAATATGTGTCTTTTTTTTGCAGAGCAATGGATCGCTGGGTAAAAGGTAGCAAAGTGGAAACTTTTGAACAACTGTATGATTTGTTTGCGTGGGAGCATTTAGCTAGTAACTGTTTTCCAGAGCTACGCCAGCACCTTGTTGATAGCAAACTAACTAACCCTAGGAAGCTTGCTGAGGAGGCGGACCGCTGGGTGAGCACCCGGGTTCGCAAGGGTCATGTGGGAGACTTTGCCAAAGGTGGGCAGGGTCCCCAGCAGAGAAGTGGGGGGACAAGGGTAAACAGAGGGAGTTCCAGAGAGGGCCCCAAAGTAATTCCCAAGGGAACCCAGGAGTTGTGTCCCAGTCTCCCCCTGAGAAGAAGCCAGTGCCCCCGACAGGTAGGCCTGTTCATAGGGAGCCCCTTACTTGTTTTAAATGTGGTCAAGTGGGCCACCGGTATTATGATCTCCAGTGTCCCCAGAGGGACCTCAATGCACCACCCCGTGCACCAACCCGCCAACTTGCTAGTGTAGCCCTGGGAGGGGAGGAGATGGGTGCCCCAGGGGGGTGGGATCCCGTAGAATTGACCCTGGTCTAGCTAGGAGACTTTGAGAAGGTCCCTAACCCCATGCTGCCTGATAACACTAAAAAGTACAGGCAGTGGGTGACCATCAATGGACATAGGGTGGAGTCTCTGAGGGACACCGGAGCAAGTGTAACTGCTGTCAGCTCCCGGTTGGTGTCCCCAGAGCAGGTTGTCCCCCATGCATTCTGCCCAGTAGTGTCATCAGACAACTCTGAGAGCCAGTGTGAGATGGCTCAAGTTCCCTTTGAGTGGGGGGGTCTCAGGAACTCTTCAAGTAGCTGTGAGGCCAGCCATGCCGGTAGACTGTCTGTTGGGCAACGATTTAGAGAACTCCCCATGGGCTACGGTGGAGAGGAAATCTCACTTGGAAATGGTGGGTCTGCCTGAGTGGGCGTGCGCGACCACTCGGTCCATGGCAGCCAGTAAGGACGTTCAGAAGGACCTGGAGCCTGAAAGTATGGCCCAGGCCCCTGCCTTAAAGAGAAGGGGTAGGGGGCGCGGGAAACCGGCCCCCATAGTTCCCACGGCCCAGGAGGGAGCAGACCTTGAGGGGGATGCCCTGGAGTCTACCGGGAACAAGTAGCCGAACTGGGGGACCTGCCTGGGCTGACCCATTGGCAGCAGGAAGGAGGGCCCACCAGGGAGGAATTTTGTGAACAGCAGAGAACGTGCCCTTCTCTTGAGGGGCCACGGCGACAGGCTGCGGCCCAGGCAGCAGGTGATCAGTCAGGGTCACATCTGATCTGTTGGGAGAATTACCTCCTTTACAGCGAGCCTAAGGTTGCTGAGCCTGGGTCAGCCATTGTGCTGGTGGTACCCCAGTGCTTCAGAGCCTTCCTACTGGGGTTGGCTCATGATGTGCCATTGGCAGGACATCTGGGGCAGACCAAGACCTTCGAGAGGCTGGTCACCCACTTTTATTGGCCCCAGATGCGCAGGAGCTCAGATGCTCACTGCAGGACATGTGAAACTTGCCAGGCAAGTGGGAAGAGTGGGGGGAAGATCAAAGCCCCACTCCAGCCCTTTCCGGTTGTCAGTACCCCATTCGAGCGAGTGGGCATTGACATTGTGGGGCCTCTGGACCCCAAGACAGCAATGGGCAACAGGTTCATCCTGGTCTTGGTGGACCATGCCACCCGGTACCCGGAAGCCATCCCACTCCGGACAGTGATGGCCCCCGTGGTGGGACGTGCACTGATGGGGATTTTCTCCTGTGTGGGGTTCCCCAGAGAGGTGGTGTCCGATAGGGGTACCAACTTCATTTCCAAATATATGAAGTCTCTGTGGGAGGAGTGTGGGGTAACTTATAAGTTTACCACCCCTTACCATCCCCAAGGTAATGGGCTGGTTGAGAGATTCAACTGGACCGTCAAAGGCATGATTATGGGCCTAGAAGAGTCCATGAGGCGTAAGTGGGACGTCCTCTTGCCATGCCTGTTGTTTGCTTACCGTGAGGTGCCACAGAAGTCCCTAGGGTTCAGCCCCTTTGAACTACTCTATGGTCACCCGGTAAGAGGGCCTCTGGGTCTGGTCAAGGAAGGCTGGGAGCAGTCTCCCAGGAAACCTCCCCAGGATGTGTTTAGCTACATGCTGGCCTTCAGGAACCAGACTCGGCATTTCAGAAAGCTTGTTGAGGCAAATCTGGAAGCCAGCCAGGAAGAGATGAAACGTTGGCACAATCAGAATGCCACTCTGATTGAGTTTCAGCCTGGTCAAAAGGTTTGGGTCATGGCCCCAGTGGAGCCCTGTGCGCTCCAAGATAAGTGGACCGGACCATTTGAGGTGGTGGAGCGCAAGAGTCCTGTTACCTACTTGGTGGACTTGCGGACTCCCCGGAACCCCTTGTGGGTCCTGCATGTCAACCGCCTGAAGCCCCACTTTGAGAGGTCCGAAGTGGGCATGCTCCTGGCCACAGATGCTGAGATGGAGGAGGAGAGTGAGCCTCTTCCTGACCTCCTGTGTGCAAAGGAGCAAGATGGGTCAGTGGAGGGTGTGGTCCTCTCCGCCACACTGACCCCTGAGCAACAGAGTGATTGTCGCCAACTGTTGGGACAATTCAGTGATCTGTTCTCCCTGGTGCCTAGTGTCACTGATTGGTGTATCCATGAAGTGGACACTGGGGACAGTCCTCCTGTTAAGCACAAGGCTCACCGAGTGACTGACCGGGTTAGGGCATCCATTAAGGAAGAGGTTTCCAAAATGTTTGCTTTAGGGGTGATTGAGTCCTGTAGCAGCCCTTGGTCCAGCCCAGTGGTCTTGGTACCAAAAGCTGCAGCGCCTGGTGCCACCCCCTAACTTCGGTTCTGCGTGGACTACAGAGATCTCAATTCAGTCACAAAGACTGACGCGCACCCCATCCCCAGAGCTAATGAGCTCATAGATCGGCTAGGGGCTGCACAGTACCTCAGCATGTTTGATTTGACGTCTGGGTATTGGCAGATCGCCTTGACTGAGGGGGCAAAGGAGAGGTCAGCATTCTCCACACCGGATGGGCACTACCAGTTCCGGGTGATGCCCTTTGGGATGAAGAATGCCCCTGCCACCTTTCAGAGGTTGGTCAATAGGGTGTTGGTTGGGCTGGAGGATTTCAGTGCCGCCTACCTGGATGACATTGCAGTGTTTAGTTCCTCATGGGAAGACCACCTGCGCCACCTCTGGGAAGTGTTGATGGCACTGCGAAGGGCAGGCCTCACAATCAAGGCAAGTAAGTGCCAGATTGGGCAGGGTTCTGTGGTGTACTTGGGACACCAGGTTGGGAGAGGCCAGGTGGTGCCCCTACAGCCCAAAATTGAAACCATCCTGGCTTGGGAGCCCCCAAACACCCAGACACAGGTGAGAGCCTTTTTAGGGCTCACGGGTTATTACAGGAGGTTTGTCAAGGGGTATGGCAACATTGTTGCACCCTTGACTGAGCTGACTTCTAAGAAGCAGCCAAAGATTGTGAACTGGACTGACACCTGTCAGAAAGCTTTTGACGCCCTGAAGACTGCCATGTGCCTAGCGCCTGTACTTCAGGCGCCCAACTTTTCAAAAGAATTTGTTGTCCAGACAGACGCCTCAGAGCATGGTGTGGGGGCTGTTCTGTCACAGATCAATGAAGAGGGTCTAGACCAACCGGTAGCCTTCATTAGTAGGAGGTTACTTCCACGGGAACAGAGGTGGAGTGCAATTGAGCGTGAGACATTTGCTGTGGTCTGGGCACTGAAGAAGCTGAGGCCATACCTGTTTGGGACTCACTTCCGGGTTCAGACGGACCACAGGCCCCTCAGATGGTTGATGCAGATGAGGGGTGAGAATCCAAAGTTGTTGAGGTGGTCTATTTCCCTACAGGGGATGGACTTCATGGTGGAACCCTGCCCGGGTACAGAACACGCCGATGCTGATGGTCTGTCCAGATTTTTCCGCCTTAGTGATGAGAACCCCCAAGTGGGTGGGTAGTTCTCCCCACATTTCAGCTGGAGGGGACACGTGTTAGACCTGGCACCATTGGCGTGGGTCTCCCTGCCCTCTTTCACTTTTTGTCTCCTCTGTGTTTGCTGGTGTTAGATGCTCTGGGCGCTGTGCCACTGCTATTCAGTGCGACAGCGCGAATGTTCCCTATTGTAAATTGACTGGATGAATTGGTATTCCCATAATTGGCTCATTTGATTTACCTGTTAGTCCCTAGTATAGTGCACCATGCGTGCCAAGGGCTGGTAGACCGAATGCTGCTGGTGGGCCCGCAGCGCTGATTGCGCCACCCACATAAGCAGCGCGTAAAGTGTGTCTCAGACCTGCCATCGCAGAGTCTGTGCGCGGTCCAGAACTGCCATTCTTTGACTGTGAAGTGAACCCACTTCCCAGTCCCTCAACCTTCCCTTGGCATCATGTAAGTCATCCCTATGGCAGGGTGCGTTGTATGTGAAAGGTAGGACCTGCCTTGGTCTGTGTGGCATGTCCTAATAGTGAATTACACTCCATTTCGTTTTTCACTATTGCAAGGCTAAGTGTTCCCTTAGGCCAGAATGGGCAGCTTTGATTATTACATCGTAAAATCCTAGCTGACCCAAGGAACATGTTTGGAAAGTCGAATTTAGTATACCTGAGCTCAGAATATTAAAACACACCTTTTCGTGAGGATTATTTTTATATTCTGTGTTTGAAAATACCACTTCTAGGAAGTAGGTATTTTCATGCCTAAGTCGTCCAGTGTGCTCTGCTGTTATGTGTATTGGATGTCTGGTCTTGGAGGGTCAGGACAGGCTGAGCCCGACCTGGGTCGAGTAGTGAGCTCTGCAGCTGGAGTATGGGGAGGGGTGACCCTTTGATCTGAGCAGGGCTGGGCCTGGCAAGGTGAATGATGGCTCCAGCCCCCACTGTGCGTCTGATGGCAGACCCCCTCTTCCTCAAAGGCAGGATGCAGCCTCGTAAATAAAGTGCTCCAGGACCACTCCGAACTGGTTCTGGCTAGGTTCAGTGACTTGTGACCTTTGAGAACAAAGACCTGTGGGGTATAAAGATCTGTGCCGAAACCCCTACAGGGTGTGTTACTTCTGGATGTCAAGACGAACCTCTGTCCGTGTAACGAGAGGGAAAGGACTTTGAAACTTTCATCCATCTTGCTGAAGCAACTACCCAAGGGCCTGATTCGAGCTTGCCTCCTGCTGAAGTCTCAGGGACATTTGACTTCACCCATCAGCCTTCTGAATTCCTAGTGAGGGGGGTTCTACTCGCAGGTGAGGCCTCTGTCGAGAATTCCAGAGCCTCTGGGTCTACTGCGGGTAATGCGGGCTGAGAATCATCGCTATCGTTATTGTGGGCCGCCGCAGCTGAGGAGCTGTTGCCGCTGAGAGCCCGCATTTGTCTGTGCTACGAGAATCATTGCTATCGCTATTGTGGGCTGCCGCAGCTGAGGAGCTGTTGCCGCTGAGAGCCCGCATTTGTCTGTGCTACGAGAATCATCGCTATCGCTATTGTAGGCCGCTGCAGCTGAGGAGCTGTTGTCGCTGAGAGCCCGCATTTGTCTGTGCTACGAGAATCAGCGCTATCGCTATTGTGGGCCACTGCAGCTGAGGAGCTGTTGCCGCTGAGAGCCCACATTTGTCTGTGCTACGAGAAGCATCGCTGTCACTATTGTGGGCCGCTGCAGCTGAGGAGCTGTTGCCGCTGAGAGCCCGCATTTGTCTGTGTTACGAGAATCATCGCTATCGCTATTGTGGGCCACGGCAGCTGAGGAGCTGTTGCCGCTGCGAGCCCGCCTTAATCACCATGTCAGGATCAGCGTGAGTGCACGCCGCGGACCGCTGCAGCTGGGAGCTGTGGCCGCTGCGAGTCCGCCTGTCATCATCGCGGCTTCCTCCCGAAGCTGCGTGCCGTGCCCCCTTTAAACCTCAGGTACATTGTGCACCACCGGGTCACGTAGACCCCGGTCTCGAACTAAGTTCGTTTCACCCGCTTTTGAGTGTTTCTATTGCTTTTTAGTGAAACTACATTTACGTGCATTGTGGCTTTTTGATCGTATTTGAGCTTCTGTGTTAAGCTTATATAAAGATACTTATTTTTCTATAGCTACTTGTGTGGTGTCCCTTTGTGGTGTCTTCACTGCATTATTGTGTATGGTCATAAGTGTTTCACACACTGCCTCTGAGATAGGCCTGTCTGCTCGTGCTACGTTACCACAGGATTGAGCAGGGGTTATCAAAGGGTGTAGCCCCCTTACTCTGACTTAGGAAGAAGGGTCCCTTCTTGGACATAGGCGCCAGCCATTGCCAACCAGGGATCCCCATTTCTAACAGATATTTATTCCAGTTGCTTGTTTTTTGTTTTGTTTTTCTTTTTTATCCTTATATAAAACTCAGAGGAGTATTTTAAAAACAAAAGTACCCAAACGTTCAAACGCTGCAAACTTTACAATCCGAAACTCGATCGCAGAAAGCTCACATGACACAATCACCACATTCACCCACATAGATGAAGGGGTATAATCATTGGACTTATATATTTCAATATTTAATTGGAAGCATTCCAAAACTCAACTTCTTCCTAGTCCAACTTTTAAATCCAACAAGTAATTATCCTTCACTACTGAAAGCCATCAACCCATCACTGGCAAAGATTTAAACAATTTGTTTTTTAAATGTTATGCCTTGTAAGTAAAATGAGAATAGCTTTATTGCATGATAATTCAGGATACCAAAAATCACAAGAGTAACTTTGATGTCTTCAGCAAGAATGCTAGAACTAAGTGTACTTACTTTCTGCTAGTATTCACCTGAGGGCAGACCACCTTTCTTTTTTTATTACTTCAGCTAAAAAGCCATAACATTAATAAAAAGAATTCATATAAAATGATCAATTAAAACACATTAAAATATCATTAATGACTCAAGCCTTTTGCAAGCAGATTATCAAAAGTGCATGTTATGAAGTCCAAGCCTGGTTATATTCCAAGCCATAAAAAAATAAGAGAGGACAGAGAGAAAATGGATTCAGCGTCAATGCGGGATATATAAAGTTATGGGCTCGCTGTCTAGCCTTATGTTGTGATTCCAAAAAAGAGGATTGAAAAATTGCTTTCTTAATTGACTAGGTTTTTGTGCAGAACAGCATGAAGTGTTTCAAAGTCTCTTTGCCATCTATCTCACACTTACAGAGATCTGACCAATCCTTATTAATAGACCACTTTTATGTGTAGGCTAAAACTTGTAGGACTCCTAGCCTGAATTTTATATTGAAACTTTTATTTATTTATAGTTTTTTGTGGTCCATATATTTTTCATAAAGTCAGGCAATTTATGAACATTTGCAAGTCACTGCCTTTGAACAAATCACAATTCGGGCATAATATTTCACTGTTGTGCTGGAACTTAGCGTTATATTTGGTCATGCAAGATATCCTGATGTTTCTTTAATGCGCGTTACATCACAATTTTATAAAGCATGCCAATTGATGCTTCCCATTTACCTTGGATCCTCAATCAATCAATCAGGGAATTGTGAAGCGCGCTACTCACCCGTGAGGATCTCAAGGCGCTGGTAAGAATCAATCCCACACTTGCTCCTCAGGGTTAGGGCCACTAGTAAGCATAGCATGCCATCTTACGACTTCTTTCTTCACTTCTGTTGATCTAACTCTGGCTTCAAAGACAGCAGCTATTGGAGATCCTATTAAAATCTTCATACCAGATGCCCAAACATGAGTAGAAAGTGAATGTTTCAAACATTCAGGAATCATCAGGGAGTAGCACACTGGTTGTAGCAACCTATAGTAACGAATGCCTACCATTTTCCTGATCATTTGCAATTGTTTGGCAGCCACCTGTGACTCCTCTAATCGAACCTTTTAGAAATATTTGGGAGTGGAAAATAGAAAAAGGCATCGTTCATATATGACTGTAATATAGCCCCCAGAAGTAAACCAATGTTGGTTTCTTCTGAAAATATTCCAAGAGTTTTAAAATTCCTTATATGCATCACAATCTATATGAATGGATGCCTACTTAAAAACCTTCCTTAAAATAAACTTTGAAAGAATCCCAGATTGCTCGAAGGGATGCTGAGACCAGAGTAATCAGAAAAAACATATATTTTCCATTAAACTCCAGCAACCAGCAAGATGTGAAGCAACAACGTTTTCTCTAAAGTTCACCTCTGTGTCTCTGTGGCCTTAGGATGGATTAAATGGCTTCAATTAACTCTGACATGATCAGATAAATGTGGAGCAACTTGAGTGACCTCCTTTAGAATCTCTGTCAAGCACTAGGCACAATAAATATGCACCCTGGACAAATGTCCATATTTTGTAAGGGGAGAGTATACCCCTTTTGTGGTCTTGCTCTTGCTACCGGTCACATAGCCATATATCTTGAATCATATCTACCATAACCCTTTGTGGCTTAGAGACAGTTTTACATGGTTATGCTGACAAACTATTAAACACTTTATTCATGACTATGAAAGTCCTCTACACTTACTTACTGTATGGTCAAGTATAGCAAAATGTTTATTAAGGGAGGGATAGGATCAGTGTTGTCTATGCTGGAGCCATGAAAGAAGAAAACAGTATAAATAATTTACTGAGCTGTGAGTCTACCTATAATCACCCTGCTAGTAACATCTGTCCTAGGCTCTAGGAGATAAAATTCAGACCCAGCTACAATCGAAATAGCCACAACTTTAATGGTACAACTCTAGAAAGAACAAAAGACGTCCTGGAACATACCAGCTGAAGCAAACTCTTACATTAGTTCCCTGATAAATAGTGCTCCTGTAACATTACTACCTGTCACTTACCAGTAAAGGTGTATTGAATGGACTTGTGATTTTCCCAGACAGTTCTTTAGTATTCAAGGGGAGAAAAAAAAACTGAAGCAGCTTTGGAGTTATGTCCCTGTTTACTGGGTCATTCTTTATTGCCTAACAACATCACATACAATCTCACCCCTAGTAAAAAAACCTGTTAGATGTAACATGTACAGATATTTCTGAGCACATTTTTCTTTTTTTGTTAATTTTGTTATTTGTTCCTATCATGCAACGCCACCTTAAGCGAACCACAAAAAACACCTCTCTACCTCCTTGATATCATGTATGCTGACATGAGGCCACTGCCTCCTACTCATCCTCCCTACTTCTTAGCACTACTGCCTGTATTCCTATGAATGGTTTCGTCAAATCATCTAGCTTCTCAACCTGTGTTATTCTGACACATAGTTATCAGCATTGCTGGAAATCTCACTTCCGTGGTTCCACCAGCTTTTTTATTTATTCAATCCTTTTCTCCAATTCCCACTGTCTATCTGCAGTAACCCTACAGATGTTGCAGGGTATAGGAAGGAACGTTCTTCTAGAACATTTGGAATGAATACATTATTTCTCCTAACCTGCTCCTTGATAATCTCCATTCTTTCAAACACGGTTTCATCATTCACTTGCAATCTCAAAATGGCCTCTGAATTCTTAGCAAAGTTATTCTGTGATACCTCTGCTAACTTTTCTAGTCCTTTTGTCATCCGGACCAGATGATCTAGGATTTTTTTAGTTTTTTATCTAAGCTCATACAGGTGTTCTGAATTCTTTTTGATAACTCCCAAAACATTTGAATGTACACAATGATCTTCTCATTTACTCCACCAAACTACTAGTTGACTTCTGTTATGGCACAAGTGCATCATTACCATTCTATGGGGGTACTGCCTCCTGTTGAGTCAATTCATTGTAGCCCCTCCCCATCGCTTACTGATGCCAGCATTATATGGTCCAGTTATGTATCAGACGGCTTGGACATATCTGAAGACACCCCAGCAGAAGCTTAGATGTTTTAATGCACAACACTCTTGTCTAATTGTCCACATAAACTGATACACCCAGAATTCTCCCTGTAAACCACTAGCCATGAAACGGGAAAAGGAACACCCAATAACAGAGACAAAAGCCTCTAAACAAAAGATGATACACCAAGATTCAAGAGATTTGTACCTTCCTTTTTAATGAGTAAGAAAAAATAAAATATAACAGCCACTAATCACAGCTTTAACCATAATTAACATTCATCAAGAGCAAAAAGCAAACACCTAAAAGCAGAAAATTACCTTAGCATCCACAGAACAAAGATACAGAGACCTCTGGAAAATTGAACTCAAGATTGCAACTGGCACAAAAAGGTAATAGGCCTACATCAAAAGTGCCTTGAAACACTGAAAATGGTCAATAAGAAAAAGCTAATGCTAAAACTCACTGTCTTTACAACAGTTTCACATCCACTCACTAGTGATCTAAAAAGAGGTCAGAGACTTCTGGGAATCTGCAATGATTTGGGCATTGTTAATGAACTCTACTCACCACTGAATATGTTTGTGAGTGTGGTAAAAAGGAAATGTGAACATTTTAAATATCTTGGCAAAAACATTCTGCTATTAAAGAGTAGAAACAAATAAAAAAATATAGAAGCAGACCAAACAAATGTATAAGAAAGTAGTGATGGACTGACGTAAGAAACAAATTGGATGATGTAGCAAAGCTTACAGTAATACTTAAAGAGGTATGTAACGTTTACTATGTGGTCTTCATAACACAGGATGTTTGTTGGAAAACTGGGCAGTATCTGTGAGGCCTGCACAAATAACATGTCACATTTGTCCTTCACTGGGAACCAAACACCCTAGTGTAGCGCCTGACTCTCAGAGGGTAGCGTTGCAGAGCAGTCTAAAGCTTACTCAAGGGAGGTGGTGTGGGCTAGTAATCGACATTACAGGTGTGCAGAAATAACACTCAATAATTGATTGTCCAGTCTGTACTTTGCTTTATAGAAGTAAGAGTACATTTATTAAACACACACACTACTCAATACTATGCACCAATTTACAAATATACATAAGCTGTTGGAATTACTTTGTGACATTGCGTAACATCTCCCCCCCTCCCACAGGGGGGGTGGGGTCTAGTACCACCACTCCCAAGTATGCACATCATCTTGCCCCCTAATGCGGTTAGTTGAACATAACCTGGAGCGAGGGCCCTGCGCACTGGCACCATCCCAGTGGCGACCCACCCCATTATCTCAACAAGCATTTAAAATAGGCACACCTGCCCTGGTGACACATAACCCTGACTAAGTATCTCATACTGACCATACAGTATACACCTCTACATCTTTAGTGGCTAACAGTCCGGGTTGTTCTTCACCTAAACGCAGCAGCAAGAATACATGTTTAAGCATCACTTTAGAATGACAGTACTCATCACATTTGCTGATCATTATAATGCATTGCAATTACAGCACCTAAAGGCATCACAGATGAATCACAGGATTAAGCATATACAGCCAGACACCCTAGCAGGAATGTCTGGCAACATAACCCCACTTTGCTTATGACATCACCTTACACAGGTACTTCACATTACACATGTGACTTTCAGTCCCTCTAAAAGAATAACATTAGTAAATGCCTTTCTGGAGCACTTACACCTCTTCACCTCCAGGGGATGCCCTTTCAGACCTCCCCAACTCAGACCTCCATGTCATGGTGCAGTCCTTTAGGCACCCCCAGCTGCAGAACAAAAGTTCCAGCCATGGGGATGCTGGTGATGCTTGCCTGAGCCCTTGAGGGGTTGTTCTTTATAAGTCCCCATGAGACTTAGGGAGGGACATTCCATTTTCGTGCTGGGGGACACTGTGTTGCTCCTGCAGCTCCCCCGGCACCTTTGCACACATCTTGCGGTGACCCCATACCCCTGAGGCCACCACCAGCCAAGAAAAAGCTGCTTTCCCTTGCAGGCCGGTCCGGGCCTGCAAGGCATTATGGGGCGCTTCTCCTTAGCCCCGTGCATATCGTAGCAGCGGCTCCCCCGCTGCGCTGGGAGTGCCGCGCTGTGGGCCTCCGGCCCAGTCCTGGCATCGTTGGAGGGTCCGGTCCCACCCGGACCCCCAGGTGAGTGATCCAGCTCGGGGAGCCCACCCCTGGCTGTTCTTGCTGATTTTTGGGGGCCCAGTTCCACCTGGGCCCCTGGCTCCTCCGCTTTGGTTTCGGGTCCCGGTCCCACCCGGGACCACTGCCTGCTTCTCTGTTGGAGGGCAGCCCGGGAGCCCACCCCGGCTGCCCCCGCCGGCTCCCCGCCCGGGTAGCACACTCGCGTGCTGCCACGGGAGCCGGCACCGCAGAACTGGTCTGCCCGCTCCGACGGGCAGACACGGAGGCCAGCGCTGCTCCAGCTGGCCTCGGGGGAGTGCAGCGGCACTCCCCCCTCCTTCTCTCACCACTTGGGGGCCCGGAGATGGGGTCCCAGGCCCCATAGGCAATTCTTCACAGGGAGCGCGACGGCGCTCCCCGGGTTGCCTTCCTCTTCGCCGGGGCCCGGAGTTGGGATCCCGGGCCCCTCCTCCGCCTTCACGGGAGGCGCAGTGGCGCTCCCCGACTGGTGCTCTTCTGCGGGGTGCAAAACACACAAGATGATGGACGGAATGTTGCACATTGGCAAACATTCACCCCCAGTCACAGATCTGGGTTTAATCCATCGTTATTTTGCTTCACCACGCCACCCCAGTTCAGACATAGCCATATGCAAATCAGTCTTGACCCTGTGCCTCATGGGAACAGTCCAGACCGAACTGCCAAGCCATGTCTTCCCTGGACCGGAATCAAGCATCCTAGGACCGGTTTCAGGCTATCAGCCTTCATCAGCCAGGATAGCTTGACTCCAGTGGCGTAGTGAGCACGGGACCCACGTCTGGGCATACCCTTCCCACTTAGGGCGAAATGCAAAACACACAAGATGATGGACGGAATGCTGCACATTGGCAAACATTCACCCCCAGTCACAGATCTGGGTTTAATCCATCGTTATTTTGCTTCACCACGCCACCCCAGTTCAGACATAGCCATATGCAAATCAGTCTTGACCCTGTGCCTCATGGGAACAGTCCAGACCGAACTGCCAAGCCATGTCTTCCCTGGACCGGAATCAAGCATCCTAGGACCGGTTTCAGGCTATCAGCCTTCATCAGCCAGGATAGCTTGACTCCAGTGGCATAGTGAGCACAGGACCCACGTCTGGGCATACCCTTCCCACTTAGGGCAAAATGCAAAACACACAAGATGATGGACGGAATGCTGCACATTGGCAAACATTCACCCCCAGTCACAGATCTGGGTTTAATCCATCGTTATTTTGCTTCACCATGCCACCCCAGTTCAGACATAGCCATATGCAAATCAGTCTTGACCCTGTGCCTCATGGGAACAGTCCAGACCGAACTGCCAAGCCATGTCTTCCCTGGACCGGAATCAAGCATCCTAGGACCGGTTTCAGGCTATCAGCCTTCATCAGCCAGGATAGCTTGACTCCAGTGGCGTAGTGAGCACGGGACCCACGTCTGGGCATACCCTTCCCACTTAGGGCTGAAATGCAAAACACACAAGATGATGGACGGAATGCTGCACATTGGCAAACATTCACCCCCAGTCACAGATCTGGGTTTAATCCATCGTTATTTTGCTTCACCACGCCACCCCAGTTCAGACATAGCCATATGCAAATCAGTCTTGACCCTGTGCCTCATGGGAACAGTCCAGACCGAACTGCCAAGCCATGTCTTCCCTGGACCGGAATCAAGCATCCTAGGACCGGTTTCAGGCTATCAGCCTTCATCAGCCAGGATAGCTTGACTCCAGTGGCGAAGAGAGCACGGGACCCACGTCTGGGCATACCCTTCCCACTTAGGGCGAAATGCAAAACACACAAGATGATGGACGGAATGCTGCACATTGGCAAACATTCACCCCCAGTCACAGATCTGGGTTTAATCCATCGTTATTTTGCTTCACCACGCCACCCCAGTTCAGACATAGCCATATGCAAATCAGTCTTGACCCTGTGCCTCAGGGGAACAGTCCAGACCGAACTGCCAAGCCATGTCTTCCCTGGACCGGAATCAAGCATCCTAGGACTGGTTTCAGGCTATCAGCCTTCATCAGCCAGGATAGCTTGACTCCAGTGGCGTAGTGAGCACGGGACCCACGTCTGGGCATACCCTTCCCACTTAGGGTGAAATGCAAAACACACAAGATGATGGACGGAATGCTGCACATTGGCAAACATTCACCCCCAGTCACAGATCTGGGTTTAATCCATCATTATTTTGCTTCACCACGCCACCCCAGTTCAGACATAGCCATATGCAAATCAGTCTTGACCCTGTGCCTCATGGGAACAGTCCAGACCGAACTGCCAAGCCATGTCTTCCCTGGACTGGAATCAAGCATCCTAGGACCGGTTTCAGGCTATCAGCCTTCATCAGCCAGGATAGCTTGACTCCAGTGGCGTAGTGAGCACGGGACCCACATCTGGGCATACCCTTCCCACTTAGGGCGAAATGCAAAACACACAAGATGATGGACGGAATGCTGCACATTGGCAAACATTCACCCCCAGTCACAGATCTGGGTTTAATCCATTGTTATTTTGCTTCACCACGCCACCCCAGTTCAGACATAGCCATATGCAAATCAATCTTGACCCTGTGCCTCATGGGAACAGTCCAGACCGAACTGCCAAGCCATGTCTTCCCTGGACCGGAATTAAGCATCCTAGGACCGGTTTCAGGCTATCAGCCTTCATCAGCCAGGATAGCTTGACTCCAGTGGCGTAGTGAGCACGGGACCCACGTCTGGGCATACCCTTCCCACTTAGGGCGAAATGCAAAACACACAAGATGATGGACGGAATGCTGCACATTGGCAAACATTCACCCCCAGTCACAGATCTGGGTTTAATCCATCGTTATTTTGCTTCACCACGGCACCCCAGTTCAGACATAGCCATATGCAAATCAGTCTTGACCCTGTGCCTCATGGGAACAGTCCAGACCGAACTGCCAAGCCATGTCTTCCCTGGACTGGAATCAAGCATCCTAGGACCGGTTTCAGGCTATCAGCCTTCATCAGCCAGGATAGCTTGACTCCAGTGGCGTAGTGAGCACGGGACCCACGTCTGGGCATACCCTTCCCACTTAGGGCGAAATGCAAAACACACAAGATGATGGACGGAATGCTGCACATTGGCAAACATTCACCCCCAGTCACAGATCTGGGTTTAATCCATCGTTATTTTGCTTCACCACGCCACCCAAGTTCAGACATAGCCATATGCAAATCAGTCTTGACCCTGTGCCTCATGGGAACAGTCCAGACCGAACAGCCAAGCCATGTCTTCCCTGGACTGGAATCAAGCATCCTAGGACCGGTTTCAGGCTATCAGCCTTCATCAGCCAGGATAGCTTGACTCCAGTGGCGTAGTGAGCACGGGACCCACGTCTGGGCATACCCTTCCCACTTAGGGCGAAATGCAAAACACACAAGATGATGGACAGAATGCTGCACATTGGCAAACATTCACCCCCAGTCACAGATCTGGGTTTAATCCATTGTTATTTTGCTTCACCACGCCACCCCAGTTCAGCCATAGCCATATGCAAATCAGTCTTGACCCTGTGCCTCATGGGAACAGTCCAGACCGAACTGCCAAGCCATGTCTTCCCTGGACCGGAATTAAGCATTCTAGGACCGGTTTCAGGATATCAGCCTTCATCAGCCAGGATAGCTTGACTCCAGTGGCGTAGTGAGCACGGAACCCACGTCTGGGCATACCCTTCCCACTTAGGGCGAAATGCAAAACACACAAGATGATGGACGGAATGCTGCACATTGGCAAACATTCACCCCCAGTCACAGATCTGGGTTTAATCCATCGTTATTTTGCTTCACCACGCCACCCCAGTTCAGACATAGCCATATGCAAATCAGACTTGACCCTGTGCCTCATGGGAACAGTCCAGACCGAACTGCCAAGCCATGTCTTCCCTGGACCAGAATCAAGCATCCTAGGACCGGTTTCAGGCTATCAGCCTTCATCAGCCAGGATAGCTTGACTCCAGTGGCGTAGTGAGCACGGGACCCACGTCTGGGCATACCCTTCCCACTTAGGGCGAAATGCAAAACACACAAGATGATGGACGGAATGCTGCACATTGGCAAACATTCACCCCCAGTCACAGATCTGGGTTTAATCCATCGTTATTTTGCTTCACCACGCCACCCCAGTTCAGACATAGCCATATGCAAATCAGTCTTGACCCTGTGCCTCGTGGGAACAGTCCAGACCGAACTGCCAAGCCATGTCTTCCCTGGACCGGAATCAAGCATCCTAGGACCGGTTTCAGGCTATCAGCCTTCATCAGCCAGGATAGCTTGACTCCAGTGGCGTAGTGAGCACGGGACCCACGTCTGGGCATACCCTTCCCACTTAGGGCGAAATGCAAAACACACAAGATGATGGACGGAATGCTGCACATTGGCAAACATTCACCCCCAGTCACAGATCTGGGTTTAATCCATCGTTATTTTGCTTCACCACGCCACCCCAGTTCAGACATAGCCATATGCAAATCAGTCTTGACCCTGTGCCTCATGGGAACAGTCCAGACCGAACTGCCAAGCCATGTCTTCCCTGGACCGGAATCAAGCATCCTAGGACCGGTTTCAGGCTATCAGCCTTCATCAGCCAGGATAGCTTGACTCCAGTGGCGTCTTCTGCGGGGGCCAGGGTGGGCTCCTGGCCCCCCGCGCACCCATCTTCACTGGCGAGGGGGGTTGCGTGATGGCGCCCCCCTCCTCCTCCTCGCCTTCATCTGGGGCCCGGAGTTGGGGGTCCTGGGCCCCGTGATCTCTCCGAGGGGGGGCGCAATGGCGCTCCCCCTACTCCTGTGGCTTTGGGGGGCCAGGGTGGGCTCCTGGCACCCCCATGTTGCATAACTTCACGGGGAGCACGACGGCGCTCCCCGGCTTTGCTTCGGGGCCCGGAGTTGGGATCCCAGGCCCCCAAAAGGCCATTTTCCCGGGTGGGGGGCAGCCCCCGGGACCTGACCCACCCCGGGGGCATATCCAAGACTGGCGGTGGAGCCCCACGTGCTTCGTCGTCGGTCTGCCAGAGGTCAAAGGTTGCCTACCTTCTGGGGGGCCTATCTCAGCCCCCAGGGGTCCGATCTTCGTGATCTTGGCCTCTTCTTGCTCCTGGAGGCGCACCCCAGCCACTGGGAGCACTTTCCTTCGCCCTCCTGGTCACACGGAGGGTGGATTCAGCAGGGAGCTGTCTTCACTGGCTCCCTGAGCCAGCCTTTCACCTGGCTCTCCTCCTGGGCCTCTCTTCTCCTTGCGCAGAGGCCCAGGCTTCTGCTCACTGGTCCTGGACTCCTCTCCTGGCGCTATTCAGGATCCTGGGACAGTCAGGGGGTTCCTCCTTCCAACTGCCCATGGCGCCAGGCTCCAGCACCCTCTGCCTCAGCAGACCACACCCCAGAGAGAGCTCCGCTTCCTGTGCAAGTTCTTTTTAAATAATTGGGGAGGGGGCTGGCAGGAAGTCTCTGTTTGCCCTATCACACAGCGACACCTCACTTCTCTGCCCCTGCTCCCTCCTTCCTGCCCAGGCCTCTGGGTTTGTTCAAAATGGCGTTGTCCAGGGGTCTCATGCCTCATAGTCTCTGAGAGCCCCTTCCCCCTTCGCTGCCTTCTCCCCAGAGCAGCCTGGTGCCTGGCACCAGGTGTCAGCTGCTGATGGATGAACCTGTAGCTCCACCCATCTTCTCTTCTTGGAGTGGAGGCCCTCGCCCTTGGAATGCTTGTTGTGCAGGGCTGGGCCTTTGAGGCTACAGCTTGGAGAGGAAGGTCATAAATTCAGCCTGCCAGGGTCAGCCCCCAGCCAGGCCCTGGTTATGAGCTGACTCAGAGAAATATGACATTTCTGGATGACCCAAAAGCAGTACAAATATGACTTTGGACTCTGCAGAATACTTCTTCTCACACCAGTTACAGTGGACTTTAGTGCGTGTCTGGAATTTGTAGGCCTTAGGAAAGTGAAACTAGCCCATGGGCTCCACATCCCCATAGGAGAATAATGAAGTGAAAAACAGTAAAACACACTGACTTTCCCTGGCATGTTTCTTCCCACTGTATAAAGCCTATTCCATGTCACCACCCAATTCTGCATAAGTCCTGCCACACCAGTCTATCTGCACCTGCTCCTTGGCTGCGCACGCTAGTAATCTCCCCTGCGCAGCCGATACACGTGTGCACACGCATGTACACAGGTGTCTGCATGTAACCAGCCCGGTGCCCCTTACTCCAGCTGCAGCGCAGCGGCCTAGTCAAGCCAGGGGGGACACCAGTGAAATCCACTTGCAGTCTCTTTCATCAAGAGTTCACTGTGGGTGAGTCCCAACTTATGAGGCTCTCCCACAGTAAAAGCTCAACAATTAGGTGCTCAAAAAGCAAAAAATCCGGGCGGCTCAGATGGTCAGAACCACCTTTTAACAATGTTATAACGAGACTCTTTAACACACACATAAGTACCATGAAGGCTTTTGTCAGGCAGTTTACAATGCAAGACTTTAGGGAGGGCCTAAAAGTTAAGGGAAGAGTTGTTTGGGGGTCAGAGGTGGGTAGTGGTAAAGAAAGGTAAGGGGAATTTAGGGTTCAGGGGTGGGTAGTGGTAAAGGGGTAAGGGTTTTATACAGTCCAGTGGTGGGTCGTGGTAAAGGGTGGTAAGGATTTTTAGGGTTCAGGGTTGGGTAGTGGAAAAGGCATGCTAGTCTTTTTTAGGGTTCAGGGGCTTGTAGTCGTAAGGGAGGTAAAGTATTTAGAAGCAGGAAACAAATAATTAATACAAACAGGGTTTGTGGGGTAATCACCCCATGAAAATTATATATATTTATATAAATATTCACCGTAAAAACCAAAGGTTACAGAGACGTTATAGTTAGGCTGACATTTCACTCCGACAAAACCAGTGAAATTCAGCCATTATAGTTAGCTGAGTTAACTATAATTCGCGCCCCGGCAATGCATTGCCTATGACCTCACATATTACATCACTCATGACATGGCCAGTGACATCACAGATGACATCTCAAATGACATCGCTGATGACATCAGGGATGACATCATCCAGGACTGTGAGTGTTTGAAAAAAGTTTATGAGAGTTAAATATATCTACCAATGTGTATTGGTGAATCAGCGAGTGTATGACTATCTCTATGGTTGTCTGGGTGTCTGTGTTTGTGGGTGAGGAGGTGTGTGACTGCCTGTATGGATCAGTGAGTGTGTGAGTCAGTGGCTGTATGGGGTACTGTTGTGTGTGTGAGAAGTTGTATGGGTGAGTGAGTATCTGTATGGCTGTGTCGGTGATTGAGAGCATGTGTCAGTATGGGTGAGTAACTGAGTATGTGAAAGGCAGTATACGTGAGTGACGGGTTATATGAGTGACTGTATGTGTGAGTGAGTGAATGTGAGAGTGGCTCTACAGATGAGTGCATGCTTCTGTCAGTGACTGTATAGCTGAGTGAGTTTGTTACTATTTGTATGTGTAAGTAAGTGGGTGGGTGTGTAACTGTTTGGGTGAGTAAGTGGCTGTATGATTGACTGTATGGGTGAGTGTCTAGGTGTGTGAGTAGTTCTATAGGTGACTCACTCAGTATGTGAACCCCTGTATGGCTGTATGAGTGGATATGGCAATGGTTGTATCAGTGTGTGCGGTCTATGAGTGGCAGCATGGGTGAGTGAGTGGATTTGTGTAAAGATCAATGAATCAGTGAGTGGGTGTGTAAATACTGGGCTGGCTCTGTTAATGGGTTTGTGAATGGTTGTGTGAGAGTGGCAGTGGGTGTATAAAAGATTCTGTAGGGATGTGAGTGGGTGCGTCTGAGATGTTGTGGATGATGTCATCACTGATGTCATCAGTGATGTCATGAGTGATGTCACTGACCATGTCATGAGTGATGTAATATGTGAGGTCATAAGCAGTGCATTGCGGGGCGAGTTATAGTTAACTAAGCTAACTATAACGCTGAATTTCACTGGTTTTGTATGAGTGAAATCTCAGCCTAACTATAACGTCTCTGTAACCTTCGGTTTTTTTCCGTGACTTTCTAAGGTTTTTAAATGCTAATTCCTAACTATAACGTCCCTGAAAACTGTGTTTTTTTCAGTGAATTTCTAAGGTTTTTTAATTAGTAGTCACGTTTGCAGAGTGGTGGACAAATGGGGAGTGGCCTTCAAAGACCTCTTAGTAATCCTGCTGTGTGGGACTTACAGGAGGTAACAGGAGGGGTAATTGGCCCCCAGGGACGCCCTTGGGGGCCAACTACCCCTCCTATTACCTTCAGTAAGTCCGACACAGCAGGATTGCTGAGTTCTGCTAGCAGGCTGTGCCCCCTTTCTCCACCAGTCTGCAAACGCCCCTCCTGCCATGCTCTTGGTTGCAGGATGAAGTCCCCTTCACTGCTGGGGGACCTTGAGGGCCAACTAGCCTACCTGTTACCTCAAGTAAACCCCACACAGTGGGATTGCTGAGAGGTGGTCGCAGACCTCACCCCCTTTCTCCACCCCTCCGAAAACCCGCCTTCTGGTGCGCTCTTGGTTGGGGGATAAAGTCCCCTTGTCTCTTGAGAGTTCCTGGGGCCAACTAGTCCTCCTGTTACCTCCAGTAAGCCTCACACAGCTGGATTGCTGAGAGGTGGTCAGAGGCCATGCCCCTTTCTCCACCACTCTGCAAGTGCACCTCCTGGTGCACTGCTGCTTGGGGGATGAAGTCCACTTTAATCCTGAGGTCCTCAGAGCACAAGGGGACCTTATCACCCCACCAGCAGTATGCCAAGAGGTGCATTTGCAGAGTGGTGTAAAAAGGGGTGTGGTCGCCGACCACCTCTCAGCAATCCCACTGTGTGGGGATTACAGGAGGTAACAGGTGGGCTGGTTGGCCCCTAAGGACCCTCAGCATCGAAGGGGACTTCAATCTCCAACCATGAGCATGCCAGGAGGCGCAATGGCAGAGTAGTGGAGAAAGGGGGCGGGGTCTCCGGCGAGTTGCCAGCCTCATCTTTTTTTATTTTAGGAAGGGGGCTGTGTGGCCCCCCTTCCTTTGACCATTTTAGGCCCCGGGGACCCCCATTCTCGGGGTGAGGCCGGAGCCCCCATCCCCAGGGTGAGGCCTTTCTTTCTTTTTATTTTTTTAAGGAGAAGAGGCTCCCCCGCACTTAATAAACGTGCCTCAGGGATGTGGTGGTCCCCGGGGCTGCGGGGGCCCCCGCAGGCCACCGCATATCTAATTACAATTTCCCCCTGGACCTGGCCCACCCGGGGGCTTAAAAGAAACAAAGCGCAGGAGACCGCACTTCGTTTTTTAAAAATATTTTCGTCGGGATTTGCGGACCCTACACAACTCTCGCCAAAATGTTTTTTTGAAAAATGTTCTTTTGGCCCTGGGATTCCCCTGTGGGACCCCCTCAGCAGGCCTAGGGGGTCAGGGTGTTTCTATCCTGCCCCCTTTTCATAATTTTTAATGTTTTTCAACCTTTTTCCTTGTGACTCGGTTCAACTAAGTCACAAGATGGCTGCCAACACTTCCTGGTTGGAACTGTTGGGAGCCAATCAGATCGCAGGCTCGAGATCGGGAGGGTTCGCAGGTCCTTCATGTCCATATATGGATATCTGAGAAATGTTTACATTTCTCAGGAACTAGTGAACGGATTTACACCATTTAACAAAAAGAGTACTTTCTGAACCAAGATCTACCTTTTTGCCAAATTTGGTGTAATTCCATTCAGCAGTTCGGGCTGTAGCCGTATCTAAAGTTTCCTATGGAAATGACCATGGAGAAAACATGTTTTGGGACCCCCCCTTTTTCTCAGTCTCCGCTTGACGAATCACCCCGAAACGTTCGACACAACAGCTGAAGTGAGTGGGCCATTAATTTTGAAAATTTTGCCAAGATTCGTCAAACGACGCCAAAGATATTGGCAAAAGAAAAAACTCTTTGAATAGAAACAAGGTCCTAACTATAACTACCTACTCGTTCCCCGCAATGCACAGCTTATGACCTCACATATTACATCACTCATGACATGGTCAGTGACATCACTGATGTCATCGCTGATGACATCTCATGGACATCACTGATGACCTCATTCGGTGCCTTTGAGTGTTTCAAAAGAATTTGAGTGTTAAATTATATACCAAGGTGTATTGGTGAATCTGTGGGTGTATGAGTGCTTGTATGGTTGATTCATTGGGTGCTTGATTGACTGCATAAGTGAGTGATTAGATGTCCAAGTGAATGTATGGGTGAGTGACTAGGTTGTGTAAATGTCTTTATCAGTCTGTCAGTTGGTGCGTCTGTGGCTGTATGCATTGGTGAGTGGGTGCGTGAGTGGCTGCATGCATGACTGATTGGTTGTCTGAGTACCTGTATGGGTGTCTGTGTGGGTGGGTGAGGGTGTGTGTGACTACCTGTATAGATGAGTGAGCAGATAAGTTAGTGGTTGTGTTGGTTACTGAGTGTGTGTGTGAGGGTTTGTATGGGTGAATTAGTGTGTGTATGGCTGTGTCAGTTGTATATGGGTGACTAACTGGTTATGTGAAAGGCAGCATAGATGAGTGATGGGGTATGTGAGTGACTGTATGGGTGAGCGAGTGAATGTGAGAGTGGCTGTATGGGTGAGTGTGTGCTTGTGTCAGTGACTGTATAGGTGAGTGAGTACGTTAGTATATTTATGAGTAAGTAAGTGGGTGTGTGTGTGTAACTGTATGGGTGAGTAAGTGGCTGAGCGATTGACTGTATGGGTGAGTGAGTAGATGTGTGAGTAGGTCTTTGGGTGACTGACTCAATGTGATTGGCTGTATGTGTCTATGAGTGGATATGTCAATGGCTGTATTAGTAAGTGAGTGGGTGTGTGAGTGGCTGTATGGGTGAGTGAGTTATAGTTATAGTTAGCTCACTAACTATAACGGCTGAATTTCTCTGGTTTTGCACGAGCGAAATGTTAGCCTAACTATAACGTCTCTGTAATCTTTGTTTTTTCAGTGAATTTCTAAGGTTTTTTAACTAGCTGTCATATTTACAGGGTGGTGGAGAAAGAGGGCTGGGCCTCTGACCAGCACACAGGAATCCTGCTGTGTAGGGATTACAGGAGGTACCAAGAGGGCTTCTTGGCCCCCAAGGTCCCTCAGGAGTAAAGTGGACTTCAACTCCCAACTAGTAGTGTACCATGAGCCGCATTTGCAGAGTGGTGGAGAAAGGGGGCATGGCCTCCGAAGAATCTTAGCAATTCAGCTTTGTGGGACTTATTGTAGATAACAGGAGAGGTAGCTGGTCCCCCAGGATGTCCTTGGGGGCCAACTACTCCTCCTGTTACCTCCAGTAAGTCCCCCGCAGCAGAATTGCTGAGAGGTTATAGGAGGCCACACCCCCTTTCTTCACCAATCTGCAAACGCACCTCCTAGCATACTACTAGCAGGCCTGGGCGTAGTTTCTGGAGTTTTGCTACGCAGAATTCTGCGAAGTTACAAAAAACTCTGCGAAGTTCCGCAAGTGGCGGAGTGCAGTGCGAACTGCTGTTCGCGCTGGCTTTTCTGCTGCTCGGGTAGAAAGTCTACCCGAGCTGCAGCTCGCGCTCGCGAACTTACCGTTCGTGAGCGCGAGCAGGGACAAAATTCTGCTGTACTACGCGGAGTGAGTTTTCTGTACTCCGCGGGCTTCCCGGAGAGCGAAGTGCAGAAAACTCCGCGAACGGAGCGGAGTTCACCGCCCAGGCCTAACTACTAGTAGGGGGATGAAGTCTCCTTGGCTATTGAGGACCCTTGAGGGCTAACTAGCACTCCTTTTACCTCCAATAAGACTCACACAGCTGGATTGCTGAGAGGTTGTCAGAGGCCACGCCCCCTTTCTCCACCACTGTGCAATTGCACTTCCTGGTGCACTACTGGTTGGGGGAAGAAGCCCACTTAGTCCTGAGGCCCTCAGGAGTACAGTGGAATTCATTCCCTAACCAGCAGTGTGCCAGGAGGCGCATTTGCAGAGTGGTGGAGAAAGGGGGCGTGGCCTCCAAGTCCTATCAGCAATTCCGCTGTCTGGGAGTTACTGGAGGTAACATAAGGGGTTCCTGGACCCTGTGGATCCTCAACATCATAGGGGACTTCATCCCCCAACCACCAGTGCACCAGGAGGTGCGTTTGCAGAGTAGTGGTGAAGGGGGCGTGGCCTCTGGCGACTTGCCCGAGGTTTTCTCTTTTATTTATTTGTAAAAAAAGTTTAAGGGAGGGGGGCTGCATGGCCCCCGTTCCCTGAGCCATTTTTGGCCACGTGGACCCCATCCCCCGGGGCCAGCCCCTTTATATATATATATATATTTTTTTTAAATGAAGCGCTTCGTTTCGTTGAGCCCCCGGGTGAGCCAGGTCCCGGGGGCAATGAGGAAATTATATGCGGGGGCCCCCGGGGACCGCCACCTCCCCGGGGCTTAGTTTATCATATGCGGGGGGCACGCGACCCCCCGAAGCCTCAGGGACCGCCACCTCCCCGGGGCATTTAATTATTTTAGGGCCGGGGCCTCGCGGGCCCCCCCAAGGCCCGTGGACTGCCCCCTCCCTGGGGCTTTAAATTATTTTAGGCAGGGGGGTCTCGCGGCCCCCCCACAGCCCCGGGGACTGCCACTTCCCTGGGGCTACTTTCAAAAACAAAGTGTGGGGGGGCTGTAGGAAACCTGCTCTCGCTTCCAAGAAGCAAAGCAGAATTGCTTTTGGGCAAAGGGAGCTGCATGTCATCATCTCCCCTTGCCCAAAAGCAATGCCGGCTTCCGCAGGAAGCGGGGAGCCAGCTGGGACCGCGGGGGCATTGAGGCTCCCCCGGCGGTCCCCAACGTGAGGGCCGGCCCCGGGGGATGGGGTCCCCAGGGCCAATAGTGTCCCAGGAAAGGGGGGCCGCGCAGCCCCTCTCCTTAAAAATAATAATAAAAAAAATTAAATATGTGGCCATGCCCCGAAATCGGCCATAGGAGGGGGCCGCGCAGCCCCCTTCCCGTTTAAAAAAAAATGCTCAGGCCCTGGGGGATGGGGTCCCCAGGGCCCAAAAATAATAAAGGGAAGGGGGGGCCACACAGCCCCCCTTCCAAAAAGCAAATTAAAAAAAAGCCGGCATCTCGCCAGAGGCCCCCCCTCCCAGCACCACTGTGCAGACACGCCTCCTGGCGCGTTCTGGATTGGGGATTAAGCCCCCTTGAATACTAAGGGTCCTTAGGGGCCAACTAGACCACCAGGTACCTCCAGTAATCCCCACACAGTGGGATTGCTGAGAGGTGGTCCGAGGCCATGCCCCTTTTTACACCACTCTGTAAACGCACCTCTTGGCGCACTTCTGGTGGGGCGATGAGGTCCTCTTGTGTCCTGAGGACCTCAGGATTAAAGTGGACTTCATCCCCCGAGCAGCAGTGCGCCAGGAGGTGCATTTGCAAGTGTTGTAAAAAGGGGGCGTGGCCTCGGACCACTCTCAGCAATCCAGCTGTGTGGGGCTTACTAGAACTAACAGGAGGGCTAGGTGGCCCCCAGGGACCCTCAGGAGGCAAGAGGACTTCATCTCCCAACCAAGAGCGTGCCAGGAGGTGCGTTTGCAGAGTGATGGAGAAAGTGGACGTGGCCTGTGTCCACCTCTCAGCAATCCCACTGTGTAGGTAGGCTTGTTGGCCCCTAAGGACCCCCACAAGCGAAGGGGACTTCATCCCCCAACCAAGAGCGTGCCAGGGGGCTCGTTTGCCGAGTGGTGGGCAAAGGGGGCATGCCCTGCTGTGCGAACTTAGCAATCCTGTTGTGTGGGACTTACTGGAGATAATAGGAGGGGTAGTTGGCCCCCAAAGATGTCCTTGGGGGCCGACTACCCCTCCTGTTACCTCCAGTAAGTCCCACACAGTGGGATTGCTAAGAGGTCTTCGGAGGCCACGCCCCCCTTTCTCCACCACTCAGCAAACGCGCCTCCTGGCACACTACGGGTTGGGAATGAAGTCCACTTTACTCCTGAGGGACTTTGGGGGCCAAGTAGCCCTCCTGGTACCTCCTGTAAATCCTACGCAGTGGAATTTCTGAACGCTGGTCGGAGGCCCAGCCCCCTTTCTGCACCACTCTGCAAACGCAACTACTACGTTATAGTTATAAATTAGCATTTAAAAAACCTTAGAAATTCACAGAAAAAACCATAGGTTTCAGGGATGTTATAGTTCGTAATTAGCATTTAAAAAACCTTAGAAAATCACTGAAAAAAACATAGGTTTCATGGATGTTATAGTTAGAAATTATCATTTAAAAAACCATAGAAATTCACTGAAAAAACCATAGGTTTCAGGGACGTTATAGTTAGAAATTAGCATTTAAAAAACCATAGAAATTAAAAGTCTATGTCAAAGGCATTGGATTTTACTCCCCTTTTAGGACCCCCCTTTTCTCTTTGCACCTCCTTGACCAAATGCCACAAAACTTTCACTACTCTGAGAATGAAACGGAGGCAGTTAGTCTGCAAAGTTTCGCTGACATTCGTCAAACGGCTTAAAAGTTATAAAGGGACAAAAAATAAATAATCCATAACTCTGGTGACCCTAACTATAACTACTAATATATATGTGTGTGTATATATATATATATATATATATATATATATATATATATATATATGAAATAAATCCCTTGTTCTCTTGCCTTCCCTTGGATTTGATGGGAAGAGCAGGAACGGATTCCACTTTTGCTGGTGCATATATATTTTTATTTTCTCATTGCTCCGCCATGACGCGTTTCGGCCTTTGCAGGCCTTGATCACATGACGCGGCTATGTTGTAGTGCTAGTATTTAAAGTGACAAGTGCATGATAAATAATGAAAACAGACTCATGTTCAAACTTTACGGGGCCTCAGCAAATAACAATTTCATGATAATTTGTTTTGTCATTTGATAAATATGCATTCACTGTTTTATATATATATAAATACATAAATAGATAACTGGTTTAAAACATTTAAACCATTTAAAGATGTCAATAATATAGCCTTATAGCCCGCTGCTGAGGGCTATACCGGCTGTTAAAGGCCCTGATCCCGATAACGAGGGAGAGGGCCTTTAACAACCGGTATAGCCTGAGGCAGAAGGGCTATAAGGCTATTAGAACATTCCACCCCTAAGGGTAGAATGTTCTAAATTGAAAATGGAGAAACAAAAAGACAATCATTGGAATGTTGGAGCGCTGGGCTTATACCAGCCATTATAAGCCCAGAGCAACTACATTGTCTTCAATGGAGCTCCCAACATTCCAATGTTCTAATGGGTATTAGGCGCCTTCCATGACACACTATTGTTATTTGACCACTCTTCTTTGTCATAACTATGTGTGTGCAACCTTTTATTTTACCCTTAATATATTTGCAACCAGCCATCATCTAGCTATTGTTCATTCTCTTTACTCATAGCTATTATGTCCTGATATCGCCCAAGTGGGCCTTTGTTGCTGATGTTTCCAATCTATAGTGTATTGTAAAGTGCTTGGTGCTTAAAAACTCCCTATGTGCCCCCTCACTTATAAAAATTACAATTATAATAAAGATTAAAATCCCAAAAAGAGGCAGTGTTTGTGTATGTATACACAAGATTTCATATATATGGAGACATGTTGATGTTATCCTCTCTGGTTTAGGATTTTTTCGATAAGGAATATATACCTTGTTGTCTTCTTATAATATCTTAGTGGTGTTATAGACAAGTATAGAAATCCTCACTAGCATTCAGCCCATGTGGGCTTTTGGTGTCAAGCTCTAGGATGTATCGCGTTTCTAGCTTCCTTAGCGCTGCCTCCCGATTACCACCACGTCTTGAAGGTAAAACCGAATCTAGTACATAATATTTCAAATGTTCTAACTTATTCTCATGTACTTCTCTGAAATGTCGTGCCACTGGGTACGACGGATCAGAGTTGGTAATCGCTCTAATGTGTTGGAGAACCCTCTTGTGAACCTGTAGTTTTGTACTACCTACATATCGGAGTCCACAAAAGCACTCCAACACGTATATCGCATGATCAGTTTTACATGTTAAGAATTTTTGAATGTTAATAGGCTGATCTCTAAATGGTATGGTATAGGATGTTTTATTTATACCAAACTGCATGCGCGGCATGCGGTACATTTAATAAAACCTTTCCTTTGTGTCAGCCAATTTGATTTTGTTTTGGTTTCGGGGCTGCTACTAACTAGAATGTCACTCATAGAGGTTGCTTTTCTGAAGGTAATAGCTGGTCTTTTGGGTAGCATATCTCCTATAACAGGGTCACTCAAAATAATTGGCCAATTCTTCTTGATTATATTACATAATCTGTTTTTCTGTTTGTTAAAAGTCAGAATTAGCCGTATACTTTCTTTTTCCTGTATTTTTTGATTGCTAGTTTGTGGTGCTGTCTCACTGTCTTACCTTTTAAATAATAGGTCTGTTCTACATAAGGCTTGGGTTTTGCTTATAGCCACATTGATGGTTTTCTCTGAATAGCCCCTTGCCAGGAATCTATGTTTACTGTCTCTTTGTGCTATTTGCAAGTCTGTGTCACTGCTGCGTATTCGATCTAATTCGAAGCATTTCTCCAAATGGAATGCTATGTATTAGGTGTTTCAGGTGGAAACTGCTAGCATGTAATATAGCGTTTCCCGCAGTTGGCTTCCGGTGTAGTTTAGTTTCAATTTTCTTGTTAGAGATAAATACCTCTACATCCAAGAAACAGATTGATTCATGGCTTATGTTGGCTGTAAATTGTAAATTGAAATTGTTGACATTGATTTGTGAGATGAAATTCATGGCACTTTCTTTTGTTCCCCGCCAAATTACAAATAAGTCGTCAATATACCTTAGCCATTTGACAACATGCTTATCGAGTATCTCCTTGTAATCTGCTTTGAGGACCAGCTCCTCCCACAATCCCATGTGCAAACAGGCATAGCTTGGGAGAAGCTGGCCCCCATTGCGACACCTCTGATCTGCTGGAATATCTGGTTCTGGAACATAAAAAAGTTATTTTCTAAGCAAAATGTAGTCATATTCACTAACATCTTATTATGTTGGTATAGACAGATTGATCCATAGCCTAAAAAATGTTCCAGGGCTCTTATACCATGCTTATGATGGATACCTGTGTAAAGTGTTGTAACATCCAATGTCATTAATAAGTAATCCTCTTCCCATTGGCAATTATAAATATTTCTAAGGAAATCGCTCGTGTCCTGTATATAGGATGGCAGGGATCGCACATGTTCCTGGAGAATGAAATCAATATATTGTGATGTGTTCTCTAACACGCCTTTTTGTGCTGATAGTATGGGTCTTCCCGGCGGTTTTGACGCATTTTTGTGTATTTTTGGGATGAAGTAAATTGTGCGTGTCATTGGATGATCGTTTTTCAAATATTTATATTCATCAGTGCTAAGGAGTCCTGCGCTCTTCCAGGCAAGTAGTTTAGAGTAAAATTCAATCCGAGTGGCCTGTATTGTTTGACTGTTGCTTCTCTTATAACAGTCCTGGTCATTTAGTTGTTTCATTGCCTCTTCCATGTACTCTGGTTTAGGCCAAATAACATTGGGGGATATTCTCAAGAACGTGTGTTAACTATCGCCAAAATCGCTTAACGCAACTTCTCACATCGCAGTCTATCGCGGGAAAATAACACTGTGTTAACGCAGTATTCACAACCCGGCGGCACCATGCGATAGCCTCACGATAACGCGACAAATGCCCGCGTTAAAATCAACGTGACGCCGAAAAAATGCGAAACACGAACGCGAAAAAAGTGGCGATGACCCCAATGGCGATACAAAAATCTGCGAAAACCAGCGACGGGCCTGCGATTTACATGCGTCATGCGTGAGAATGCACTATAAAAGCAGAAGAAAAAAAAGACAAAAAAATGTAACTGCGTAGCACCATGGACGCACCCGGACCGAGTGCAGAGGACAACGCGAACCCCACAAGCCCCACAGACGACCAGCCAGGAACCCCGGGGCCGGGGAAGGTCAAGGAGAAGAGGAAGAGGAAGACTAGATTCAGTCCGCAGGAAAACCGGATCATCGTCACGGAGGTGACCGAACACTACCAACAACTGTTCGTCACCTCCACTGTGTCATCGGCAACACAAACGGAAATATGGCAGTCCATCGTGAACAACGTGAATGCAGTCGGAGTGTCGAGGAGGTCAATGGAGGAGGTCAAGAGGCGCTGGCATGATGTGACAAGCCAAACCAAGCAGAAACTCGCTGCCAACCGGAAGGCAGCAACGGCCACTGGAGGTGGGAGTCCTGCGCCACAGGAGGAGCTGGATGAGATGGAGGAAATGGTGGCCACAGTCATCAGTACGGAGACAGCGCAAGGAGTTGGGGGTCCGGACACTGCTCGATATGACCTGACCCAACAGCAACAGGGTGAGTAACCACCAGGGACTGGGGGACGGGGGGAGACGGGCACAATGGCACACATGCACAATCAAGAATAGCACACTGCACACCCACAATGACTGTGGAACATGTCCCTGATGGCCTTGGCACACTGCAGCACACATAGAAACACCAAGTAGGCCCCCGTCCACCATGTGCACAAAAGGCCCCCCATCACCAATCTCACAACCTACCCATGCACATGTGCTGAACCCAGCAAAGCAGCGGCTCTGTGAGCCACACTGACAATGCAAGTGACACTGCATGACCAATAGCATGGCTGCAGTCAAAATACATGACATGGTGCACGACACGACACTGAGGTGGCCCAGTGTGGATAACATCCTCAAAGGAGCAGGTCACACTCTGACACATCCACGTGCACATACAACCCCTGACGTCAACAACACATCTGCAGACAAACAATGCACAAGAGTACAAAATCCGTCCAAGAGCACAAATGACCCAAGTCGCCAACATCTCAGCACCGTAAAAGCACACAAGTCAAAGGCACACCGCCTCAAAGGGATAATGGGCCGCTAAATCAGAGCTGCAGGGGCAACTCTCCCACAATGCAGCACACACACATAGCAATCACAGCACATCAACATTGACGACAATGTGGTACAAAGTGCCACACTAACACCACAGAACAGAGGACACAACTGGTGCTGCATGTGCGTAGAAAAGGGCCAATCACATCAGGCATTGCAGGAAACTGTCAGATGATAATGTACGAGTACAACCTCACATCCGTCATGTAGTCGGAATGTCCACTGTCCCCCATCAAATACCCAGCTCCTCCAAAACAGTCACAATGTACATTGTCATGCAGTCAGTATGTAAACATGTACAATGCGTGCACATACATGTAACACACTGTTAACCTGCATCTCCCCTTCACCTTGCAGAGAGACAATCAACACCTCCTGCAGAGCAGACCAGACATCTCTTCAGTGATGAGGAGGAGGAACCCCATGCCATCTGCTCCGACACTCTCCAACGGCTCGTGGACAGCCTTCGCACCCCACCTCCAGGAGCAGGGCAGCCCAGCTGCATCGAGGTGATACCACCCCCTGCACAGACCACACAGCAGGAAGCACCCACCACCACAGCTGGCTCCCAGCATCTCACCGAAGAACACATGGCATTCCAACGCCGTGTGTCAGACTGCCAGAGCGGGCTGGCTGAACAGGTGCCGGTGGGTTTCGACCTCATGGCAGCCAAACTAGATGCCATACGTGGGTGTCTAAGTCCCATCAGGGAGCACTTACACTCCCTAACGGACACCCACAGTCCGCTCCATGCCCTACAACAATCCTTGGCTGACCTCGCTGGAGCCATTACTCGGATACAAGAACTGTCTAGGCAGAGAGGCTCCAGCGACGACAGCACAGAGTTGGCACAGATGCGGAGGACAATGGAGAACATGGAGCGGATGCAGGCATGAAGGACAGCTGCCACGGCTGAACACCAGCGAGATGTAGCTGGGATCTACCATGCCCTGCAGATCCTCATCTTGCCATTGCTGCCACAGAGCCTGTCCCAGATGACTGCTGCAGGAACTTCGACACACACATATCTGCCCCCTGATGTGTCAGTGGCACACAGTGATGCAGCCATACCACCTCCGCCCCCTGATGTGTCAGTGGCACACAGTGATGCAGCCATAACACCACCACACACACCTGGCACACTTGACACAGAAGACATATCAGAGGACGAAGATATGGACGGTAATGACTCTGTGTCAAAAAGGAGGTTGTAGCATTCATCCCCCGCCATATGGCCTGTTTCTGCTTGGTACAGCCCTCTCCATCATGCCCTGGTACAACACCTTCCACTGTCCCCCAAAACACTCTGCGACATTCACCTGGAGCCCGACATGGACTGCCATATCTGCTCTGGTTACCAATGACACAGCAAACAGGCTGCGGACTCAACCCCTCCTCTACCGATTAACTTGTCATTCCCTAAAGGACTCTGTTTGGCCCTCCACTGGGCAACCATGTAATGTGGGGTGTGCATGGCCATGTACTGCTCCAGCTCTGACACTCCACAGGATGTGAATAAAACATTCCTAATCACACAGATGTGTCATGTCTATGTTCAATCAAGTATAACAGTATGGATGACTGTAGGGACATTGATTGCACAAAAAGGTACACCCTGGGAAATGACATCAATGCGCATGTTTGACCGTGACACACATGGCCAATTAGATGACTGTGAAGGTGTGAACTAGCTGTGGCCTCATTGATCATGAACAACAATCTCGCAACCCCCCAACGTAGCCCCAGGTCCATGTATTAAATAGGGCTGTGTGTAAATATATCAAAGTCGGTAGGAGGCCTAAAGTAGTGTCCCACATCACATGTGACAACAGAACATCTCTTCGCATACCTACACACACTCAACTGTGTGGACACAGCCTGGTTTGATGGAACACATTGATCCACATGGCAAGAAGTTGGACACCATACTCACATTGCTGAAGACACGTAAGCGCACAGGTCTATCAGCAACTCTCCCAACCACAATGTCTGGCTCACAGAGGTTGGGCTGGCAAGAGGGACTCACCCCTAAGTGAAATGCGTCAGTCAGTCCCTCCCTGTGTACGGACAATGCACATTGAGGCACACGATTTGGCATGCTAATCAACACTCATCACAGTTGAACACTAGTGAAGCTGCGTACACTTTATTAGCATGTGCGTGTCAGTACGGGCAAGACAAGGGCCACAACATGCAGACCAATGCATCATACACTAACAGGCAGCAAAGGAACATGTAGAGGTGCAAGACATGGTTAGGCACAAATAAACACCAACCATGATGGATGCCGACGGTCTCAGCCCACCTTGCCTTGCTGGACGAGTCATGTGGTGTTTGGCGAATGCTCATTGCACCGTGTCAGGGGACACCACTCACAGCCCATGGAATCTGCATAGTCCTGTACCACCGGACAGCGCTGACTGTCTGCTCTGCTGACAGTGAGCAGGTGAAGGAGTCCAACAAGGTCACATGTAGTACTACATTGCCATGTGTGTACTCTCCCTCCAGTGGTGTGTCAGTTTGAGGAACGTTGCCAGGCGCCGCTGTCCACTCACCTTGCACAGGTGTGTGTCAACCCGCAGTCTTGCACGCACATGCATTCTGAGTCCAGGCGAATGCAGCAATGTCCACTGTCATGGTGGGTTATGTGTCCATTTCTCCAAGATGCAAAAGGGTGTTGGGACCTGTGCCATGGGTTACAATCTTTTGTGGTTGCAGGAACGTAGTTACTCGTCCATGAAAGCGAGCGCAGCTTCATGGGCAATCAGTTCCAAGAGTACGTCGTTGTCGACTTCAACGAACACGGGGGCGAGCCAATCCATTAGCTGGTCCGGACAGATGTGCTCCATCCACGCCGTTCACCAATCCGCAACACAGCCCAATAGGGGAGAGCTTCGATGTGGTCACTGCACACGAGGAATTGTGCAATCTCACATGCGCAACTGCCAGCACATACGCCCAATACCAAGGCATCCCATGAACGGGTATCACAGTTACACTCCTGGTCGTGGGCCAACAGGGGGTGCACACACATGTCATAATCCAGTTCATCTACCGTTGTGTTGGATAGGCAGACATCCATGGACCACTCGAATATGCATGATCGGCAGTGGAACCAGGGCTGGACGCAGGTGACGTACGCAAGACGGAAGCTCAGACGGTAACTGATGTGCAACACTGCCAGTGGCAGTGCCCCCAACAAATGCAGCATTCGGTCACGGTACAGTTCCACTTGACAGGGGTTGTGCATGTGACCGGGATGTTCTGACATTGCGTTGTTTGCACTCGTAGAACCGACACTCTTCTGACCTGCTGCTGTTATGTGGATGATATGCCACAGCTCGGAGCAATGAGTCGTATGAGTGTGCAAAGTTTGTACGTATGGGTTGTCCTGTCCGTAAGTGTCAAGGCCGTTCCATGCAGGAGTACCTCGAGCAAGGACTTCTGTGTGTGGGGTTTGGAGACGTTGATCTTTCATTGGCGCCGTGTGTAGTGTGGGAGTCGGCATCATCTGCCATGGTATCTCTCTTAGGGGGTGCCTGCCGCATGCATTTCCAAGGTCGGGGGTGCAGATGTCCTTCCGCCTTCTGTATTGAGACAAGGGGCTTTCATCCCTAACGTTAGTCAGACTACTGCTTGCATCCTGGGAATGTGATGTGGCTATCACGCTGCAATTGAGGCTAGGCCTTGGACTTATGGTGCACCAAAAGCGATGAACACACAACAGTTGCCATGTATGTGCCAAGACCCCGAGCGGCCTTGCGCTCCTTGTACAGTCCCTTCATGCGCGGACGCCTTCCGGCTGCATGCAACATTGCAACATTGTCGATTGCGGGCCGTGTGGTGCAGACACTGCAACAGAGACACACGCATCAGTTGGTTTCCTGTGCAGCCCAGATATGAACCACGCCCAGAGGCCAGGGATAATTGTTCACACCCCTAAGCTGGCCTGGCGTATGCCGAGCCAGCCCACTCGGCTTACCTATAAAGGGGGGGACGACGACGCTACGTGTCCCAGTTCTTCCCCACTGCCTGAGGTGACATGGCTGCGTCCGCCTGGCCGATGACGAGACTCAATCATTTAGGGTCCATGACTTGCGTAGCATGGAGTCGGTGGCACCGGTTGCACTGCGGCCGGCACGGGCCTACCGCCACTGGACGGTGACTTACTGTGCACTGAGGTAGGGGCACGGAAAGTGCTGAGCGGGTGTGCAGCCTGCGATGATGACGTGTGCACTGATATGGTCTCTGCCATTGCAATATCAAGACCCAGAGTCAAGTGTGCGCCTGGTGGACCGCAATGTAGGCCTGAGCCAGCGGGCAGCGCGGGCCTACCGCCACGTGGTGTTGCCTCGCGTTTCACAGAGTTAGTGGCACCTAGAGAGCTGAGCGGGTGTGCAGACTGCGATGATGACGTGTGCACTGATATGATCTCTGCCATTGCAAAATCAAGACCCAGAATCAAGTGCGCGACCTGGTGGCCCGCGCTGCGGGGATGCGTGATGTGGAGGCTGCCAAGGTCACGGGCCCCGGGCTTGGAGCTTGCACCGGGACGTGGTGGGCCCTCTTGGAGACACGCCGGTGGCAAAAGGTGAGCAGTGAGGCCTGGGTGCGCAGGGGCGGGCAATCCCCGCTGGGCGGCTGGAGGGGCAGGGGTGCAGCAGCCTGTGTGCGCAGGGGCGGCCAAGCGATGTTGCTGTGTGCAATGATATGTACTCTGCCATCATTAGCTGTGGACTCTGTTTCAGATGAGGGACCTGGTGGCCTGCAGTGTGAACATGCACGTGGTTGGAGAAACACCGGTGGCAGCAGGTGAGCAGTGAGGCCTGGGTGCGCAGGGGCGGGCAATCCCCGCTGGGCAGTGGGAGGGGCTGCAGTGCAGCAGCCTGGGTGCGCAGTGCCGGCACTGTCTCTCCCTGTCCCTCTCTTCCTTTCACTGTCTCTCTCTCTCCCTCTCTTTCTCTATCTTTCTCTATCTTTCTCTCTCTTTCTCTCTCTCTCTCTCCCTCTCTTTCTCTATCTTTCTCTCTCTTTCTCTCTCTCTCTCTCCCTCTCTTTCTCTATCTTTCTCTCTCTTTCTCTCTCTCCCTCTCCCTCTCTTCCTTTCACTGTCTCTCTCTCTTCCTCTGTTACTCTCTCTCTCCTTCTCCCTCTCTTCCTTTCGCTGTCTCTCTCTCTCTTCCTCTGTTTCTCTCTCTCCTTCTCCCTCTCTCCCCCTTTCTCTCTCTTTCTCTCTTTCCCTCTCTTTCTCTATCTTTCTCTCTCTTTCTCTCTCTCTCTCACTCTCCCTCTCTTTCTTTCACTGTCTCTCTCTCCCTCTGTTGCTCTCTCTCTCCTTCTCCCCCTCTCCCCCTTTCTCTCTCTCCCTCTCTTTCACTCTCTCTCTCTCTCCCTTTCTTTCTCTCTCTCTTTCTCTCTCTCTCTGTCCTTTGTTGAGCGCATGACACACCTTCTTATCTTCAATTTTGTCTTGCAGGCTGTGACTTACGGTTTGTCCGGAGAAGATCCGCCATGACTCTTCCAATTATTGATGTTGAGTTGAATTTGAATAAATTGATTATTTTTGGAATTCTAAGATGTATCAATGTTTTTCCTTTTTCGGACCACACATGGATGTTGGTTGTTGTACTTGTGCGACAGCAGGCGAATTGTTGTGTTCATGAATTTGTAAGGTAGATGTGAAATATCTTTGTCCGGGTGGGGTGCCCGGGGTAGGGCCCAGAGGGGGGGGTTCGGGTGTGGTGGCGGTGGGTGTTGTGGCCCTCTTGGGGCTCCGGGCTGCATGATCAGTAGCTCCATGGCATCTGTTGTTCTTCAGGTGTGACTCTGGGCTGGGCTCCCTTTCATGGTGCAGGTTGTCGTCCGACTTAACACCAGGTAGGAGCAGGTGTTAAATCCCTGCTGCTAACTCACCTTATCGCATGTTTTTGTTTCTTATCGCCGATCTGGCTGGTCATTGGGAATGTTGCGTAGTGGTGTTTCCGCGGGTTTTTGCACGGGAGCGCCTACTCTGCATCTCATTAGCGTTAGTTGCCGGTGTCATCCATGGCGATGTTTTTTGCGGCTGCTATCGCAGGATAATTGGCGATATCGGCTGTTAGCACCAGCTTGTGAATGGTGCGATGAATTTATCGCCACTTTGGCCGCGATAAAGTGCCGCTAACTCGGCGATAAGTCCTTGAGAATATGCCCCTATATTTCCTCCTTTGTCAGACTTTCTGATTACTATTTGATCATTGTCTTGTAATTTCTTCATCAGATGGCGATACCTCTGGGTTTGTGGGCTCAGCTGTTTGCGTGTCCTTTGCATTTGGTGGTTCAGTTTTTTTATTTGAGTTGTCACTTGTTCATTGAATATATCAATTCCGTCTCATGGCCTAATGGGCTGAAATGTTGATTTCGGTTTAAACTCTGTGCGCACAGTACCAAAAGAATTGAGTTGTTGTTGTTCTATAACTGCTTAGGTGGATACTACAGAGGCATGCCCAGTATGTTCATTCTGTAATTCCTGTAAATTGCACATTAATTGTACATCTGTTGCCGTCATGATATTAGGACTGGTTGGTGGTACAGCGCCTGCTGGGCATTGGTTGTTTCCACTGTTTTTGCGAAGAAGATGGTACTTATGTAACTTTAATTTGCGAATGAATCTATTCTCGTTTGAGAGTAGTTGAAATTGCTCTCTGGACAGAAAGATAATCCTAAAGAAAGTAACTGCGTTTCTGCCTCGTTTAAGGTAATCTGAGATAGATTGATTATAGTATTGGCATTATTGGCGGGTTCTTCTATTTGCGTTTCCAATTGCTTGGAGGTTTTTTGTTGAATCTCGGTTTTTCGTTTGCACCGTTGTTTGCGTCTTTCTCTCCGCTTTTTATTTCTCCTTTGTCTTGTTTGTAGTTTTGTGTCCTGGGGCGTAGTGTTTGACGCTTGTCTTGGCGTAAAAAATCGAGGGGCATATTAGCAAGGGCACTATCGCCGCTTTAGCGGCACTTTTTGCCGCTAAAGCGGCGATATTCATATCGCCCTATCAGCAAACTGTCTCTAACAGCAGTTAGCGACAGTTTGCGGGCATTAGCGCCCGTTTTTTTACCGCTTTGCATGTCAGCGATATTTATCGCTAATGACATGCAAAGTGGGCGTTCCCGACGAACAAACCTGGGAAACACCCGCTAACAGGCCTATCGCCTATTAGCAAGGTGGCCATGGCCCCAGTTAGCGACGTGAAAAGTCGCGCTAACCGGGGTCATCACCATTTATTTAACACCTGCAATTAGCAGGTGTTAGCCATACCTAACATGGGGGGTGGATTATGCTGATACGACCACAGGGTCGTATCAGCAAGGTGTTCTCCCTTCTCCATGCAACATCGCTGGTTTTTCAGCGATGTTGGCCCATTTCCCCGCTATCGCTGGAATATTCATCGCCATAGCGCTAATCGTTGCTAATACAGCGTTAGCGTGGCGATATATTCCAGCGATAGCCGGCGATAAAAAAAATCACGCTAAGCAGGGTTAGCGATGATTATCGCCTCTTCTTGCTAATATGCCCCCGAGTTCTTCCGCCAGAGACAGCTCTACTGTTGGTTGACCTGCTGTCTCCCTATTAGCCTCGTTATCTGATTCGCTTTCAATTGCAGAGCTTAAGTCTGATGCTGATGTTGCCATTTGCCTACCTGTGCTGGTACAGGAACTTGATCCCTGTCGTTTTTCAAAGCGGACACCTTTTTTGGTAGTTTTTAGTAAGTCATATTTTTTTGTGAATGTGAAGATTTGGCCAGTTTCGTAGTCTTGTTTATCTAGTTGAAATTTAAACGCCTTCCTCTTTTTAATTATTTCTTCTTCTCTTTGTAATCTGATAGTCATTTCTTCCCGACATTTTATTACTGCATCGGTGACTTCTATTTTACTGAATTGTTCGTTGAGCTCATCTATTTGTTTTTGTAGCTCACTGCGGTCAATTTCGGCGTACTTCACTAATATCTGTACCAATTTTGCTCGAAAAACTCTAAATTGCATTCTGCCCATTCCCTTAGCATGTCAGGGTTAGGGTTTTCAAAGTTGGGCGCAATCGTAATTCTTAGACCCCGTGGGATTCTGCCCACCTCCAGATATCTGTACAGTGACTTATGCTCCCACCATTTGGCTTGCTCATGTTTCATGAGCTTTTCCAATTTTTTAAACATGTCTTTAATATTTGTAGTGCCCCGGTGCGTAGAACTACTGCTTGCCTGTAATGGCATATCGGTCCTCAGGGAATCACTAAACATTTCATCCGCTGCCTCTTCTCTACTCCGTAACGCGTCGGCGGACATTTTATTGCAATAAAAAACTTCACGTTGGAGTGTCTACTTCTCGTAACACTCGTACTAAGCACACCTCTCCACCGGACACTCATTGCTCTCCTACCTTAGAGAATTGCTGTCGTGGCTCGCGTCCTCCGACTCGGGTCTCGCAGTTGATCACTGTCTGTGGATGCTTCTATCGTCCGGGGGCTGCTGCAGCTTTCTCCTGCTAGGAGACATGAACGGCTTCCGACACACTGCCGGATTCAGCTTCCTGCCACGCAGCCCAGGCTGAGAGGGGGTCCGTTGTTTCCGAGGAAGCCGTCTCGGGAAATATATGAAATAAATCCCTTGTTCTCTTGCCTTCCCTTGGATTTGATGGAAAGAACAGGAACGGACTCCACTTTTGCTGGTGCATATATATTTTTATTTGCTCATTGCTCCGCCATGACGCGTTTCGGCCTTTGCAGGCCTTGATCACATGACGCGGCTACGTTGTAGTGCTAGTATTTAAAGTGACAAGTGCATGATAAATAATGAAAACAGACTCATGTTCAAACTTTACGGGGCCTCAGCAAATAACAATTTCATGATAATTTGTTTTGACATTTGATAAATATGTATTCACTGTTTTATATATACATAAATATATAAATAGATAACTGGTTTAAAACATTTAAAACATTTAATGATGTCAATAATGGGTATTTAGCGCATTCCATGACACACTAATGTTATTTGACCACTCTTCTTTGTCATAACTATGTGTGTGCAATATATATATATATATATATATATATATATATATATATATATATATATATATATATATATATATATATATATATATATATATATATACATATATATATATATATATGTATATATATATATATATATATATGTATATATATGTATATATATATATATATATATATATATGCAAAAAAGAAGAAGAAGAGAGGAGAGTGGTCAAATAACAAGTGTGTCATGGAATGCGCCTAATACCCATTATTCACTGAAAAAACCATAGGTTTCAGGGACGTTATAATTAGTTGGACATTTCACTCGTACAAACCAAAGAAATTCAGGCATTATAGTTAGCTGAGCTAACTATAACTCGGGTCCCCGCAATGCACTGCTGATGACGTCACATATTACATCACTCATGACATGGTCAGTGACATCACTGATGACATCACTGATGACATCTCAAATGACATCACTGATGACATCACTGATGAAATCATCCAGTGACTCAGTATTTCTTAAAAGTTTAGGAATGTTTTAAATATATATATATGCCAAGGTGTATTGAAGAATGAGTGGGTGTGTGAGTGTCTGAATGGATGATTTAGTGGGTGTGTGACTGACTGTGTAAGTGTGTGATTAAACGTGTCTTAGTAAATGCATGGGTGAATGACTAATCTGTGTGAATGTCTGTATCAGTCTGTCAGTTGGTGTGTAAGTGGCTGAATGGGTTGGTGAGTAGCTACATGAGTATCTATATGGGTTGATGATTGGTTGTCTGAGTACCTGTATGGGTGCCTGAGTGTCTGTGTGGGTGGGTGGGGGGGGTTGTGACTCCCTGCATAGATGTGTGAGTGGGTGATTCACTGGGTGTAGGGGGTCATGAGTGTGTCTGCAAGGGGCTGAATGGGTGAGTGAGTGTGCATATGGCTGTGTTGGTGAGTGAATGGATGTCTCAGTGGTGTATGTGTGAGTAACTCGGACGCGCTAGAGGAAGTTAGTCTTGTTGCTCTGGTCTAGTAGAAGGAGCGCCTGGCAAAGGGCTCCGACCACACTTTCAGGAAATCAAACGCTGTTTTTTTAGTCTGCTCTGTAGCGCTAACACTGTTCGCTTGCAGGTTTTTTAATATATCAGCATTTTACTCGTTTTAAGACATCACGCTGAGCTGCTATTAATTATTTTTAAATACTTGCATTTTGCACTCCGCTTCCTGCACTCGGTCATCTGCGTCTTCCCTGGTCCACCACGGATTGTTCCGGTTGAGTGGAGGGAAGTCTAACGCAGACCGGAAGTGCTGTTCAGGGTCAACTCACACAGCGGCGGTTAGCAGTCTAGCGGCGAAACCGGCTGCTTAAAAACCCATGCCTGCCTCGACGCGCAGCGGACGCGCTAGAGGAAGTTAGTCTTGTTGCTCTGGTCTAGTGGAAGGAGCGCCTGGCAAAGGGCTCCAACCACACTTTCAGGAAATCAAACGCTGTTTTTTTAGTCTGCTCTGTAGCGCTAACACTGTTCGCTTGCAGGTTTTTTAATATATCAGCATTTTACTCGTTTTAAGACATCACGCTGAGCTGCTATTAATTATTTTTAAATACTTGCATTTTGCACTCCGCTTCCTGCACTCGGTCATCTGCGTCTTCCCTGGTCCACCACGGATTGTTCCGGTTGAGTGGAGGGAAGTCTAACGCAGACCGGAAGTGCTGTTCAGGGTCAACTCACACAGCGGCGGTTAGCAGTCTAGCGGCGAAACCGGCTGCTTAAAAGCCCATGCCTGCCTCGACGCGCAGCGGACGCGCTAGAGGAAGTTAGTCTTGTTGCTCTGGTCTAGTGGAAGGAGCGCCTGGCAAAGGGCTCCGACCACACTTTCAGGAAATCAAACTCTGTTTTTTTAGTCTGCTCTGTAGCGCTAACACTGTTCGCTTGCAGGTTTTTTAATATATCAGCATTTTACTCGTTTTAAGACATCACGCTGAGCTGCTATTAATTATTTTTAAATACTTGCATTTTGCACTCCGCTTCCTGCACTCGGTCATCTGCGTCTTCCCTGGTCCACCACGGATTGTTCCGGTTGAGTGGAGGGAAGTCTAACGCAGACCGGAAGTGCTGTTCAGGGTCAACTCACACAGTGGCGGTTAGCAGTCTAGCGGCGAAACCGGCTGCTTAAAAACCCATGCCTGCCTCGACGCGCAGCGGACGCGCGCAGCGGGCGCGCCGCTGGCGCGCCAAAGGCGCGCCTAAGGCAAGCCCGTCTGCGCCCGTCCGCGCACGACAGGGCCCAGGGGCCAGTCCCCCTGACCCCCCACTCCCAGCCCCCATCCAATACACCAAGGAAGAACTAATACATTTGCAGTTAGAACATAAGTCACTTTGTGCCCATACCTTCTCTCTTGAGAAGTCACAAGATAAGTGCCTACACTGCTCTTACGTACTTACCCCGATGACCACTCCTCTCCCCTTAGCAGGCAATGCGTTCAAGATGGCGCTATTAAACTGCAGATCCCTGCCTAAACACACGATGGAAATTTCTATGCTTCTACAAGACACTAAACCAGATGCTCTCTTTCTCACGGAGACTTGGCTATCGCCTAGTTCAGATCCAGACATTGTTCAAACGCTCCCCCCTGGCTACCCCGATCCAACGTTTAGACAGAACCAGTGGGAAGGGGGGCGGAATTGCAATTATCTATAAAGAACACTTAATTTGCCGCATTCTAGACTCTCCTCTCTCAGACTGCGAAAATATTCTCTTTTCCATTGAATTTGGTCCATCACTCACCTTTATGGGCATTCTCCTTTATCGCCCTCCAGGAGGACCAGGCCAATTCGGCACCTCACTGCTGGAAACTGTCGTGAATCTTGCTAGTACCACACCTAATCTCAATCTTTTGGGAGATTTTAATTACCACTTTGATAACCCTTTAGACAAAGTGGCTAATGAGCTGGTCCACGACCTGGCAGCATATCAACTAGACTTAAAAGTAAACCAAGCAACACATGCCAAGGGCCACCTCCTTGATCCTATCTTCTCTAGCCTAGCCGAATTAAAAGGGAATGTCCCTATCCCCCTTCCGTGGTCAGACCATTTCCTTGTCCCCTTCTCATGGCACCCTCCTATTTCGAGGTCACAATCTCTAGCATCACGTATCCAAATTCGTCCCTGGTCCAAATTGAGTGTTGAGGACTGGACCCGTCAACTGAAATTGACCACACCCATTCATGACCCCGATCCTTCAATAGCTAATAGTAAGCTCTCCGCTTGGATTGAGAATTCGCTTGATATAGTTCTCCCCAGGAAAACCATTCTCAAAAAAACGGGACCCAACAAATCCCCCTGGTTCTCTCCTAAACTCCGCAAACTGAAGCAACTATGTAAAAGATCAGAAAGAGCATGGAGGAGAGACTTTTCGAATGAAAAAAAATTACAATATAGGCTAACTATCTCCCACTATAAAACAGCACTAAAAGCAGCCCAGGCGGCTTACTATGATGAAAAAATCTGCGCCTCCCGGAACCCCTCCAGAGAAATATTCCAGATTGCTAAGAAACTCTTGAAAACTCCTGATCCCCCAGCAGTCTCTGACACGTCCGGTCGTAGATGTGAGGAGTTAGCTGGATTTTTCTCCATCAAAATCCAGAATATCCTCAACTCCCTCCCACTCACTGACAAGGACCACCCCACTGAGCTTTACGATCCTGAACCTCCTGTCATCCCCCACCCCCTAGATTCATTCACCCCACTCACCGAGGAATCTTTCCTTTCTATCTTAGTCTCACTCAAGAGTGGGTCTCCGCTCGACCCGGCCCCTCCTAATATCTTGAAGTTGGTAGCTCCTACAATCTCATCCCCTATCACTAATCTAATTAATGCCTCCTTAGCATCGGGTCTAGTTCCCCAAGCCTGGAAAAACGCAATAGTGAAGGCGCTCCTAAAAAAACCTCAACTGGACCCCACTGAGCTTGGCAACTATCGACCCATCTCATTGCTCCCCGGTATCAGCAAGTTGGCAGAAAAATACGTCAATCGGCTTCTTTCTGGACACCTGGAGACTTTTGAACTTCTCCATTCATCCCAGACCGGCTTTCGGCCGGGTCAGGAGTACAGAGACTGCATTAATAGCAGTAGTGGAAGAGGCAAGAAAGATTCTAGATTCGGGAGGATCCTCAGCTATCATCCTCCTGGACCTTAGTGCAGCCTTCGACACGGTGAACCATGATATTCTGATTCACCGCCTTAAAAGAGTAGGAGTGTCAGGTACGGCCCTATCCTGGCTGAGATCATTCCTGGAAGACAGGTTTTCCAGGTATTTGAGGGTAACTCTCGCTCCCAACCAGTCCCGTTGCAGTGTGGTGTTCCTCAGGGCTCGTCCCTAAGCCCCACACTTTTTAATGTATATATGGCCCCCTTGGCAGAAATCGTAGCCTCCTTCGGAATCCATCTCGTCACTTACGCTGACGATACCCAGCTAATTGTGGCACTGAACCAGACTGAACAATCCCCTATGAATCTGTGTTCTTGTCTGAAGGAAATTGCCCGCTGGATGAGCTCATCTCACCTGAAACTCAACGGTGACAAAACTGAGCTCATGCTTCTGGGCAACCAAGCAAGCTTTGATCTAAACACCCTGTGGCCGATCTGCATGGGCTCTGCCCCAACGCCTAAAAAAGAGATAAAAAGCTTGGGCATCTGGCTTGACCACGATTTGTCATTCCGTGCTCACTCTAGGAGAACGGCCGTCGCTTGCTACGCTCTGCTCAGAACCACCCGGAAAATACTTCCCCTCCTACCAAGTCACTCAAGAAAGCTCCTGATCCAGATGCTCATCCTTTCCAGACTGGATTACGGTAACGCTCTCTATTTGGGCGCACCTAACTCAGCCATTGCCAAATTGCAGGTGGTCCAGAACTCAGCAGCTAGACTCATTACGGGCACAAATAACCGCTGCTCTGCAAAGTCAGCCATCCGTTCTCTTCACTGGCTCCCGGTAAAAGAGAGAATCCAGTTTAAAGCTCTCTGCATTGCGCATAAAGGTCTGCAAGGCAGAGGTCCTCCCATTATTAAGCATCTGGTCAAACCATATAAGGCCACGCGCTGCCTCCGCTCGGACGCGCTCTACCTGGCGGAGGTTCCCAAAATCAAGAGAGCCAGAACAGGTGGTCGGCTCTTCTCCCATAACGCTCCCAGGCTCTGGAACTCCATGCCGCTCCCGATCCACAAGGAAGCCAACCACCGGACATTCCGGAAACATCTGAAAACTTGGCTATTTCCATGACTCCCCCTATTCTCCTAGTCACCTCCGCAGCGCTGGGATGCCTCTGGGTAGCCATGCGCTATACAAGAGCCCGTTTCATTCATTCATTCATTCAACTACATATGTAAAAGACAGTATATGTGAGTGTTAGAGAATCTAAGTGACTGTATGGGAGAGTGAGTGATTGTGAGAGTGGCTGTATGGATGAGTGTGTGCTTGTGTCTGTGATTGTATAAGAGAGTAACTATGTGTTAGTATCTGTATGAATAAGTGAGGTGGTGTGTATAACTGTATAGGTGAGTAAATGACAGTGATTGACTCTTTGGGTTACTGACTGGGTGTGTGATTAACTCTTTGGGTGAGTGGTGGTGTGTGAGTGCCTGTATGGGTGTATGAGTGCATATATCAGTGACTGTATGGGTGAGTGAGTGGATGTGTGTATAGACCTATGAATTAGTGAGTGGGTATGTGCTAACTGGTATTAGTGCGTCTATGGTTTCAATGATGGTAGTCTGTATTTTAGAGTGGGTGTATGATAGGTTATATTAAGGTGTGAGGAGGTGCATCAGAGATTAAGTGGATGATGTCATCAGTGATGTCATTTGAGATGTCATCAGTGATGTCAGTGACCATGTCATGAGTGATGTAATATGTGACGTCAACAGCAATGCATTGCGGGGGCACGAGTTATAGTTAGCTCAGCTAACTATAATGGCCGAATTTCTCTGGTTTTGTATGAGTGAGTCAGCCTAAGTATAACGTCCCTGAAACCTATGGTTTTTTCAGTTAATTTCTAAGGTTTTTTAAATGCTAATTACTAACTATAACGTCCCTGAAAACTCTGGTTTTTTTCAGTGAATTTCTAAGGTTTTTTAAATGCTAATTCCTAACTATAATGTACATGAAACCTGTGGTTTTTTCAGTGAATTTCTAAGGTTTTTTAAATGCTAATTTCTAACTATAATGTAGTAGTCGCATTTGCAGAGTGGTGCAGAAAGACGGCTGGGCCTCCGACCAGCGCTCAGGAATTCCGCTGCGTAGGACTTACAGGAGGTACCAGGAGCGCTTCTTGGCCGCCAAAGTCCCTCAGGAGTAAAGTGAACTTCATCCCCCAACCTGTAGTGTGCCAGACGGCACGTTTACAGAGTGGTGGAGAAAGGGGGGTGTGGCCTCCGAAGACCTCTTAGCAATCCCACTGTGTGGGACTTACTGGCGGTAACAGGAAGGGTAGTTGGCCCCCAAGGACAACCTTGGGGGCCAACTACCCCTCCTATTACCTCCAGTAATTCCCACACAGCAGCATCTGGTAAGTTCTCATAGCAGGCCACGCCCCGTTGCGCACCAGTCTTCAAACGCGCTCCCTGGCGCGCTCTTGGATGGGGATTAAAGTCCCCTTCACTTGTGGGGCCAACTAGCCTACCTGTTACCTCAAGTAAGACCCACACAGTGGGATTGCTGAGAGGTGGACACAGGAAATGCCCCCTTTCTCCACCACTCTGCAAACACGCCTCCTGATGCGTTCTTGGTTGGGGGATGAAGTCTCCTTGCCTCCTGAGGGTCCCATGGGGGCTAACTAGCCCTCTCATTACCTCTAGTAAGCCCCACACAGCTGGATTGCTGAGAGTGGTCAGAGGCCACACCCACTTTTGAGCAAGGGCAGCCTGCTGCACAAATGCAACATTTCTATCTATGCATATTTCTGGTACTACTGATTGTATTTTTTCGTTCTTGTATCATTGTATTCATTACAATTTTCTCAATGCAACATTTCTATCTATCCATATTTCTGGTACTACTGATTGGATTTTTGTCGTTCTTGTATCATTGTATTTATTACAATTTTCTCAATTTCTCTAAATTGGTTTGGGATTTTCTAGTGTTCTGTTTTCACGTTATTACTGTTTGTGTGATGCATAAATATTTTACACATTGCCTCTAAGTTAACCCTGGCAGCTTTGAGCCAGACAATGAGAGGGTTAGGCACATGTTAATTTAATGCCTTTTTGTAGGTCACCCAGACAACGATCGTGGTTCGTGCCTGAGTGCCCTCAACCAATAACCTGATTTCTTACAGTAATACCATTGGATTTCTACTGCATAATAAAGAGGGGCAGTGAATCTCCCAAAATATTAATAAATAACTTCCTCAATTTGTAAATACAATTTCCATATATAGCTCAATAGGAAGGCAGCTCAAGCCCACTCTTTTTTAATTTCACTTTAACAAATAAATGAATTTTTTTTTAAAGCATGACAGCTGCTCCAAAAAAGCATCCTGGCACTACAGAACAGGGTACACCCATGGAACTGACAAGCTAGAGTGTAAATAAAGCAGCAAGATTGTCACCTATTCTCTAAAATATGTCTCATTGCTGATACAGCGGAGGATAGAAAGTAAATGATTCCAGGCTTTAGCAGCCAGAAAGGAAAAGGAACGACATCCATTCCTGGTACTTCTGATCCTGGGTATTTTAAACAGATGGACCTTGAGGTTCTAAGTGCAGTGTAGTGCTGAAACCTCTCTGTGAGATATTTGGGACCGCAATTGTAGAAGGCTCTGTGGGCCAGCACCAAAGTTTTTAAAACATTTTTTTATACAGGCAGCCAATGAAGTTGTTTACTTGTTATAGATCATAGGATATTGAAACACAGCAAGGTAACTTAAGAATAAACTGGAAAGTAGCATTCTGTACAATCTGCAACTTAGTGGCCAGTGTGTCTACTAGCCCTAAGTATGAACTATTTGCATGGACCAACTTAAATCAGAACATGAACTATGAGTTTCAAAAGGTAATAGGTCTAATAATTTTTAAAGTGAACATAGTAGGGGGAAACATGAGCCAGCAACTGATAAGATCTGTGAGCGGTGAGCTAGATCTTTATCAAACTTCACTCCCAAGTTTCTCACAACTGTTGATGGTCGGGGGGGAAGTGGCCAGACCAGCCAGTCACCATCTATTGGACCAGGCCTTCTGTGAGCTATCCCAGGAGCAAACCTTCTGTCTTTTCCAATTGCATATAAGGTGACTCTTGCATTCGGTCTATAACATTGATAAGACATGCTTTAAAAGTTTGCTGTGTGGACGTAAGGTGTTCACCTATCGAAAATAAATAGCTGCGTGTAGTCAACACAGGAGACATTGCTCATGCCACAGGACTGAATCAGTGTGACCAAAGGGGCCATGTAAACATTAAAAAGTGTAGAGATGAGTATGGAACTCTGCAGCACTCCATACTTAAGCAACTTGCTTTCTGATCAAAAGGTGGAGATCGACACTGATTGCTCTCCGTCGCAAAGAGAGCACTGTAATCATCTTAATGCTGAGCCACAAATACCCACCTCTACCAACCTTTCCAGAAGTGTAGCATCAGATGCCGTACTGTATGCTGCTGATAAGTCTAAAAGAATTAAGGTGGAATTCTGACCCTAGTCCAATAAGATTTGAACAGCTTCTGACACTTCCAACAGGACTGTTTCCATCCTATGTCAAGGTCTGAAGCATGACTGGGCTCAAAGCAGGTGTTAGAAATAGGGGTCTCTAGTTGGCAGCGGTTTGCACCTTTGTCCAAGTAGGGACCCTTCTTCCTAGTCTAGGTAAAGTTGATACACTTCTAAAATAACCCCTGCTCACCCCCTTGGTAGCTTGGCACGAGTAGACAGGCTTATCTCAGAGGCAGTGTGTAAAGCATTTGTGCACACATACAGTAATACAGTGAAAATGCTACAAATGGACACCACAACAGTTTAAAAAAATAAGTAATCTTTATCTAAACCAAACAAGACCAAAACCACAAAAATCCACAATACAATAATCAAAATATCCTCAAAAAGAGTCTATTCTCAAAAAGAAAGTTTGTAGCAACAAATAAGTCCCCCTGGAGTTTTCACGACATCGTGACAGCTGAAAACCCCAAAGTACGGCGCCGACCGCGAGGTGCGCGGTGTTGAGCTCGGAGTCGCACGTACCCTCCAAAGAACAGTACCTGGGAAGCGATGAAAGCAAGGACGGTGCACGGCGTCGGGGAGATGATGCTTCATTGGCGCTGGGCGGCACCGGCTCCTTACGACCACAGGGGAGGTGATGCGTCATATCCTTACGACCCCAGGGGAGGTGAGGCCTCAGTTCCTTACTGCGATGCAGGGGAGGTGAGGCCTCGGTTCCTTACTGTTGTCGGGAGGTGAGGCATCGGTTCCTTACTGGTGCCGGGGAGGTGATGTCACAGTGGCAGCGAGATGTCGGGTCCTTACGACGGTACGGTGTCGATGGATTCGGGAGTCACCCACATCGAGTATCGACTCCACATTGATGAAGCACCGACATCGGTGAAGTCGGGGCTGTGGTGCAGATCGGGACGGTGCGTTGTGAGTGTCACGAGCGGTGTCCTTAGCTCTAGTGCAGGCAGCAGCCTCTGTGACGGCTTTGGAGGCGATGCAGCATGGCATCGGCAGGCATCGGGGCTATGGTGCAAGTCAGGGCGATGCGTCGTGCTCTTCACGAGCGGTGCCCATGGCTTTGGCGCAGGTTACGGTGTCACTCGACAGTGTCGGTGTTGCAATTTCCCTCCGTGGCAGCTGAACCAGCAGTTCCAGTTGCAGGATGACAGAGGGGTTGAAGTCTTTGTGTCCCTAAGACTTCAGAACAGGAGGCAAGCTCTACTTCAAGCCCTTGGAGATCTTCCTCAAGCAGGGGACACAGCACACAGCAAAGCCCTTGTCCTTTCCTTGGCAGAAACAGCTACTGCAGGCCAACCCCAAAAAGCACACAGCAAAGGGGCAGTACTCCTCCTTCAGTTTCTACAGCTCTTCCCCTTGGGAAAGGTTCCTCTTGAATCCCAGAAGTAATCTAAAAGTCTGGGGTCTGGCCCCACTTTTTATAGCACAAATTACTTTGTTCTCTGGTGGCAGAGAAGCTCTTTGCCCAGCCAAAACCAGTGCTGTCCTCTCTGGTGCAGTGTCCTGGCAGGAGGTGGAGACAGCATTGTCCAAGGCAGACCAGGCCCATTCAGGTGTTAAAAAAATCTCCTCCCCTTACTCTGTATGCAGCCCAGGTCTATTCAGTCCATCCCTGACTCACCTTGGAAAGGCAGGACACACCTCAACCCCCTAAGTGGCTGTCTGAACAGAATGCACACCCCCCGCCCCTGTCACTCCAAAGCCAGACAGTCAATACACAAACCTAGCAGAGGCACACTGGATGGCTAAGCAAGAAAATATCCACTTTCTAAAAGTGGTATTTTCAAACCCAGCATATAAAAATCATCCTTACTAAAAGATGCATCTTTATATTCTGAGTTCAGGCAGACCAAACTCCACTTTCCTATCTTGTTCCCATTGGCAGCTATACTTATAAGATGTTATAAGTAAACTCCCTATTCTATCCTATAGGACAGATAGCCTTTCAATAGTGAAAAACGAAATTGGCGGTATTTCACTATCAGGACATGCCACACACATCAGGGCATGTCCTACCTTTCACATACACTGCACCCTGCCCACAGGGGTACCTTGGGCCTACCTTAGGGGTGACTCACATGTAAGAAAAGGGAAGGTAAGGCCTGGCAAGTGGCTGCACTTGCCAAGTCAACATGGCAGTACTAGACTGCATACAGACACTGCAATGGCAGGCCTGAGACCCTTTTGCAAGGCTGCTTGCGTGGGTGGCACAATCAGTGCTGCACGTCCACTCGCAGCATTTGGTTTACAGGCCCGGGGCACACACAGTGCACTGTACTAGGGACTTAAAAGTAAACCAAACAAGTCAATTATGGAAACACTAATCCATGATAACAATTTACAGCGAGAGCATATGCACTTTAGCACTGATAAGCAGTGGTAAAGTGCCCAGAGTCATAAAAACAACCAAAACAGGGTCAAAAACAGGAGGCCAAAAAGCAAAAAGTCTGGGGATAAACCTGCTGAAAAAGCCAGGTCTAACAGCAGGAAATCGTGCTTTCTAGGTATTCTGATAGTTGAATATTTATCTGCTTGATCTAATTTAATTATTTACCCTAGGCAGTTTTGTAAGCCTGCTTGTCATCAGAAGCATATCCTTAATGCCATTTTCTCTCAAAATGTTTGCATTGGAAATAGTTAAGCTGGTCATTTTATAAGCTGAGGCTTTGGCTACGTCCAATGCTTTAGTCTTACTCCAAGGATAAATATTTAATTTAGATTCAGACCTCTTGCAGGTTGCGCTATTGAAATCAAACCAACTGAAAAGAATAAGAGTGTGATCAGACCAGACCAATACCAGAGGAGGCTCAAGTATAACACATAGTGGGTTAGAGAAACTAAGGTCAATGTTATGACCCTCTGTGTGAGTGGGAACAGTCACTAATTGGGAAAGGTTGAGCTCAAACGGTGTATCAAGCAAAGACTAAGCTAACCTGCTGCTACTATCTTGAATTTGAATATTAAAACCTCCTAATATGGAGAAAGTTAAATACTGCAGACAGTAGGGTGCAATAGCCTCCACTAATTAGGTGACAAACTTCGCCTCAAAACCTGGTGGTTGGTAGAGGAGAGTACCCAAGAAGGAAGAATGAGGAAAGAGTGAAATACAGAAACCTAATCCTTCTGAGTCTTTCAGTTTATTTAGTCGAAAAGGAGAGCATTAATAGATGCTGCACAAAATTACTGCCAGTCCCCCACCTTTCTACACCTCTCTATCTTGATATAAAATTGAGTATCCATTCAGGATCACTGTCCAGTGTCCAGATCCAATGAATTGTTAAGCTAAGTTTCCTTAAGAAACAATAAGTCTGAGATTACCAAATAGTCTGCAAGACCTCTCGCTGTCTTTTATTTCTGCTGTCAATGCAGTTTGTTCTGACACTGCCAGCAATGGAAGAGTGACATTTGAGAAAAAGTCTTCCCGTTTTGATACAGTAGGGTGTACCCTACCAAGAATAGCTGAAAAATTACATAGACTAGAAAACTACTCATGACAGAGACTGAAAAAATACTGAAAGAAGACAGAGGCTTACATGCATTCCCCAGGAGCACCTAACTGGTGTGTGTTGTGCAGAATCATTATGCACATCCCTTCTATGCATAATATCTAAGGACTGAAGGTGAACAGGTTGAAAAACTGTGAACTTTTACTGGTGACTGACCTGCTTGCTTATGTATACATGAATAATCAATGAGTGGGGGAGGGATGCATTCGGTATTCGTGGTGTCAGTAGGAAGGCTAGGTGAAAGTCTATGTGATTATGATCTTTCTTACTATAGGGACTCCACTGATAAGCATCTGAATGATCCCATATTAACTTGCACCATACACAGTGTAATTGTATTTGCTATTAAAGGAAAACTAAGGTACTTACTGAACACTGATCCTATGTTACAGCTGTGTGCATGTTGGTAAGTGTGCTTAGGGCTGTCCTATAAACTTGTTCCTTTTTATGCTGTATAATGCATCATGCTTCATGTGGTAGTATTTCACAATAACGACAACAAAAAACTGTGGTGCAAAAATATAATTGCGAAAACACATATTACAAAAATCTCTGTTCAAACACTCTATGTATACAACAACAAACATATCGATGTACAAAATTTCGATCAAACAACATCATCAACTGCAAAAATATAGAAATTAAAAATATCAAGAAAAGGTGAAAATAAATTAAAATAGCCCAAATATTGTCAACAAAAACATTGGTAGCCTTAATATTGCCAGAACATTGTTAAAGAATGAAACAAATAACTGAACACATTGAAACAGCCCCACAAAAATATGTTAATTCAAAAGTCATAATAATGAACTTACATAACATTAACATCAGTGTGCACCATAACAGCTAAAGCATCAAAAAAGTTTAAAACTCAAACATGAACTAAGGAAATTCAAAAGGAGAACAGATAAATAGAAAATGACAACTAATTAATAACTGGTATAGATAGAAGCGAGGCCACACTACAAAGTAAGTGCATAAACTCTACAATAAATGTTACAACTATTTAAAACCAATAAGAGTAAAATAAATGTGTAAAATATATTAAAATAGATGAGAATAATGTATTTTATATACTTATACAGTTCCCAATGCAGACTGCAAAGGAAAACTGCAACAAAACCTGCAGAAATATAAAAAATATCCTAAGACTGCTAAAGTAGACTGAATCTTTCAAGGCTGAAAGAGGTGAAGAAAATGTAAGTAAAAAGTACATCTGTAAAACAATGTTAAAAAAAATAATTATTATTTTCAAACTGTAGATAACAAATGGCATTAAATCTGTATCTTTCAAATGTATGTCATGCACAGAATCCATGATGTCTATTAAAGATTTCCCAAAATGTTAATCCCTTATTAACTTTAGTACAAAATATTGGTGTTATGCTTGTGGAACAGGGAATTACAATGTAGAAACTATAAAAGAGCACAAAAACTCAATGGCTTCAATGACTGAAACTGAAGAATATTGCAGGGACAATACTTAAAGATCATGTCCCAAATATCCCAGTAAAACTTTTAGGACAAAGGCCTTCCCTAATTTAAGGTGGTCAATAAGCTGAACACAAACAGAAGAAAGACAATCTATGGGCCTGAATACGATGGCGGTCGGACGAGTGTCCGACCGCCATCGCCGCAGGAATTGAACCGCCCATGATTTAGTAGTCTGCAGTTCCAGCCACCAAATTAAGATGCAACTGCTGTGTAGGTGGTCGGAAAAATACCTTTTTCTCATTGCTGCTTGTGCTGCAGCCCGGAAAAGGACCACAGCACAAGCCGCAATGGAAAAAGGCATTTTGCAAACATCCATGAACTGTGTGCCAGGCACCATATGGTGCCTGCCACATGGTGCATGGATGCTTGGGGGGGCACCACATGTGCCCCTGTGGCCCCATATTGGAGGCCCACAGCGGGCAGGGACCCTGCTTGGGGCCCCCAAAGTCCCTTTCTATCTGCCTTTACATGGCGGTCAGACCGCCATGTAAAGGCAGAGGGAAAGGGACATCATAATCCCTATGGCGGTGCCTCCACAGGCACCGCCCCCATTGTAGGGATCACAGTCTGACCGTCGCCCCGACAGGCTCCTTGAGCTTGTTGTAGGTGTCGGTTAGTCCCTCCGACTGCTGCACTCCGACCAACCGCATCATAATGCGGCAGTTGGACCGCTATCCTGGCTGTCGGGTGGCATGCTAATCGGGCCCTATGTCTACACCTAAAAGATGTGAAGATATATACATTCCAGCCTACCACAGAGAAACACATACAAAAGAAAATATCATTCAGTATAATAATCTCAATAATGAGAAGAACATAATAGTTTTCAGCACATCTAAAAGTCTACAAACCCTAACACAATTTACCATCTGGCTAATGGATGGTAAATTTATATCCTGCCTCAACCCTTTAGCCGGATATATAAAATCCACAGCCAGTATAAAAAAAGTATTAAGACTTTGAATTATTTTCTAATAAACAAATTAATACCTATCTGGAACCTTTAACAAAGATACAATAAAAACAACAACTATTTCACTGGAAAAATTGTAATGGACTTTCAATCACTGGTCCACCTAACATTAAAAATGTACCTTGAATCACAGATACAATGGTGTTATTTTTAATTTATTCCGTTTCTATGAAGACACCTCCAAAACCCAAATCTATGCACATGCTATACAACAAATAGTGCATTTGCATTTGAAATACAAAAGTAATAGCCCTAACATTTTACTACAAAATGAAATAGCTAAGTACCATGGTTTACTGCTTGATTCATATTTCTACACAAACAGCAAAGCTCAATTACATCCATTTGTAGACTAATTTGAAGACATCTGGCTGGGTTGAATGCATGAACAAGACTGGACACAGACACTTATACAGGTTCCTCAAACCCTGGTGGAATATCTATGATAGTACACTAAACCAGGAGGTGAAAATGAACAATACAGTGGAATAGTACACATAGAAGGAGCAGCCCTAAACCGTAACAATTAATAAAGATTCTTAAAAGAGAACTGCTTTCAAGATCTACTCTATAATTATCAAATCGAATTTTAAATCAGATTGACTTACCTGTGATTCACTAACCCAGCAGCAGCCATACAAGAAGCTTGACATCAGATGTGCAATTGCACTATCAAGGAGGAGTGACTACATTACTCGGTCTCTAAAGCACTGAAGAGAAGAAATGGGGCTTTGTAGAAGACAAAGATTATCTGGTCTGGCATGTTCCTTCACATGGAGCTGGTAATGTTCCTTCACACTGACTCAGTCTATCAGTTCTTGCATGGATATTTCTCGAGTTTACTGTGAACACAGAATGCACATCATTCAGCAAAGATTGTTATTTATGTGCCAATTACATATGATCTTGTCCCCACCCTCTCACCTTGTTCACATACCTTTTCGTTCCTGATGTTTAAACCAAGACTTAAACACTGTGTCATCCAAAATCCCTTGATTAACTCCTCAAGAGCAACAAGGCCCTTCTTCGGTTTTCAGAATAGCTCTAATATTGGTTCAGTGTCAAACTACAGAACAATATTCCACTCTGGATCATGTTTAATATTCTTCATTGTTCATATCTTAGTTTGGTTTTGAATCACTGTATAATGTCTGTTTAACAAGAAAACCAAGCATATCCGTAGATTGGTCTTTCAGTCTCTGCACACACTTCTCACTAGACAACTTGACTATGGGGCATATTCACAAGAAGTGTTTCTTTTTTTTTTAAATTTGTTTATTGACATTTTCCAAACAAGAAAAACAACAGGTCGCATTCTAAGTTACAGTAAAGTCAATATGAGTAGGTGGAGTGACGATTCGAATGCGTAAACACAAAACAGAACAGAACAGTCAGGAAACAATACATTACATTACAGTGTCAGATATCAACCTTTGATAAGGCCTAATTCTCAATTTCATCGTAACAGTGCAGCACATATGACATTTCCGTACAGTGCCCCGCAGGCGGGCCGCGCTCAGACATCTGGTCAGCATGTTCTGTCAACACGGCAACCTGGCACCGCATTCACACCTATCCAGTCTCAACTAGCAGAATCCTTAAGTGTCAGCCTGGATTGGGGAGGGGGCATTGTCATCTTGCAGTGTCTTCAGCCAGTCTATAAAGGGACCCCATATGTTTTTAGGTCGGGAGGCCATTGGCATTAACTCCCAAAAGGTGGTCAGTTGAGTATGGCTGAAAGTGACATCTTGTGTCCACGCCTTGCTCGTGGGGGCACATCTATTTCCCCAGTGTATAGATATTCGTCGTTTGGTGAGTAAGAGCAGCATGACATGTAGTTTGCGATTTTCCGCCTTGGTGTCTTTGACATATCCTAATAGACCAACGAGCGGTCGAGGCTAGCTTGAGGTCCCAAGTATCTCCTGGATTTTGCTGAATATGTCTGCCCAGAAGGCTGCTATAGGTGGGCAGTACCAGGACATATGCAGAAAGGTAGCAGGGGCATAGCCACACCTCCAGCAATTCTCATCAGGTCTGATCCCTATGCGGTACAATTGGGAGGGAGTCCTGTAGAACCTGTGCAGGTACTTAAAATGTATCAGCCTTAGTTTGTAGTTTGGTGAGAGCATTTGGAGATGGCCACAACAAAATGCCCAGACATCGTCTGTTATTTGGCCATCTAGATCCAGATTCCAATTGTGCTGGGCCCTAGGCGCAGTTACTGGTGCTGTGGTTTGCATGGAATTATATAATCGTGTGATTAGTCTACAGGAAGATGGGTTTGTAATCATTTGCTCAAGTGCAGGTAGTGTAGTGGGGGGGCTCGGAAAAGTGGTGTTGAGTTGTCAACATGTAGCTCTTATCTTGTAATATAGAAACAGCTTGGAGAAGCTCCTTGTGCCCTCCACTGTGGGACCCGGCGGGTCACGGAAGGAGTTATCAGGATAGAGGTCCGCGAAAGTCTCAAAGCCCATGGATTTCGCCATAGAGACGTTCCCGCCGTCTGCCAGTGCCGGGATCATCGGGTTCTGCGCGAGTGGGATAGAAGGGGCGTATAATATCTGCACGCGAGCTCTGGTGCGTAGTCCATCCCAGGCCCACCGAAGAGTCTCGACAGTGTCTATGCCATCCCGCGGCCTGCGGTATGGCTGGCAAACAGCTACCCGGAGGGGAATCGGGGCATCCACGTCCGTCTCCACAGCTACATGGGGCTGAAATGGGGTAGGATGTAACCAATAATGTAAAAATCTAGCTTGCGGGCATAGCGCATAGAGCGGTATATCCGGGGCTCCCAATCCTCCCTGTGTGAGGGGGAGTGTGAGCAGCTTCCAGGAGACACACGCTTGCTTCTCGGCCCAGACCATCGAGATCAGCAGCGATTGAATAGATTGGAAAAAGGCCAGGGTGAGCAAAATCGGTATGTTGACAAATAAGTATAAGAACTTAGGCAAGACGACCATTTTGGCTATCGCAATCCTGCCAGCTAGGGAGATCGACAGCCAAGACCATATTTTTACCTTATCCTCCAACCATGAGATTGCACGCCCGTAATTTAAGCTCCAAATTTCCTGTTCATCCCGGCTTAGCCTAATGCCCAGATATTTCACCGGGCCATCCGCCCATTTCAAAGGATGATCCAGGTCAAAAGGCTTGGTTTCCTCCATCAGCGGGAATAGAGTAGACTTTGCCCAATTTATAAATATGCCAGAGAGCCCGCCAAATTTAGTGAGCTCCCTGAGCAGCGGGCTGAGATTAACCTCAGGATCTACAATGTACATTGTCATGTCGTCTGCGTATAAAGAGATGAGGAGCCCCCTAGTGCTAAATCCCAAGCCCCTCGCCGCATGATGTTGTCTAAGCCTGGCCGCTATTGGTTCCATTGCAATGGCAAAGAGGAGAGGGGATAAGGGGCAGCCCTGGCGACTTCCTCGTGTTATAGGAAAAGGGTCTGACAAGAGACCATTCATGCGCAATCTCGCCGATGGGGCCGTGTAAAGGAGTTTTATTAATGCTATAAAAGTCGGGCTAATTGCCATCCTCCCCAGAATGGCAGGTATGGCCATTCCAACGCGTCAAAAGCTTTAGTTGCATCGAGAAATGCCACGAGTGCCTTAACTTTGGTATTTAAGTGATGCAGCACCGTAAAGAAAGTACGGAGATTGTGTGAGGTGGATCTGCCTGGGATAAAACCAGATTGGTCAGGTCTTGCGATCAGATGGAGAAGGGGCTGCAGTCGATTTGCGAGCAGCTTGGCATAAATCTTAGCGTCAATATTAATCAGGGAAAGCGGCCTATAGGAATCTATCTCGTGACTTGGTTTACCAGGTTTTGGAATGGTTTGAATTATCGCCTCTCGCATAGAAGGAGGGAGTATTCCAGACGTCTGAGCCTCCTCGAAGACAGCAAGGAGTTGGGGTGCCAGCAGGTCAGCATACGCCTTATGGAAGGTGGTCGTCAGGCCGTCGGACCCCGGGGCCTTATCCATGGGAAGACTGCTAATTACTTGCAAGATATCATTAGACGTAAATTGTTCATCTAAGTATTCTCTGTGTGCCCTCCCAAGCCACAGCAATTCAATAGACTCTAGGAAGGGTTGGAGCTCCTCCGGTGCTGTCTGATGAGTGGCGGTGTATAATTTAGTATAGAATTCGGTAAAGCGGTCCATTACCCCCTGAGGCCCTCTGACTACAGTAGAATCCTCTCCCGCTATCTCAGATATGTACGTGACTGTATGTGGTTTCTTGAGCATATTTGCCAGGGTTTTGCCGGGTCTGCCCCCCTCTCCATAGCGCCTTGCTTGGGTGTATTTACCTAGGAATTGTATCTCCCTGCGGGGCCTCTTCTTCAAATTCAAGGAGTAGTGTATTAATGGACAGTAAAAGTGCAGGGTTTTCCGTGGCGTAATACATGGTTTCCAGCTCTCTAATGCGAGACTCCAAAGCAGTCAGCGTGCCTCTAATAGCCTTAAGCACCCCCGCTTGGCGTGAAATACATTTCTCCCTTATTACCACTTTAAATGCCTCCCAGAGCGTTGCCTGTGTAGAGACAGACCTAGCATTTGTGGCAAAGTACTCTTCAATGTCCCCATATATCTCTTCCCTGAAGGCGGAGTCTAGCAAGGCCTTAGGAGCAAGCCTCCAGCTAAACATTTTATGTGGCATGTTTGGGACGGTTAGCCGTAACAGACAAGGGGCATGATCAGACAGCATTCTGGGGAGGTGCGTAGTGTCTATGGTCCATGCCGCAATGTCACGAGAAACCAACCAATAATCCAGCCTAGACCAGGCCTCATGATGGGCTGATATACACGTGCCCTCCGCCACCCCTGCGTGTCTCTGCCTCCAAATGTCTATCAGGCTGCCATCTTCTGCTATATTGTTTAGGACTTCCCTAGAGTTGGGATGCTGTGTGCGGGAGCTGCCTCGTCTGTCCAAGGTGTCATTCAGCATCACGTTGAAATCCCCCTCCATAATATGGTGTCACACCCAATGATCTGCATTTTGGCCCATACAGTACGGAAAAATTCAGGACAATCATTATTCGGGCCATAAACTGCCGCAATTATCATCTTTGTCCCCCCAACATCCCACAGAGGATCACGAAGCGGCCTGCAGGGTCAATTTGCGTGTCTATATTCGTGCAGTCTAACCCCCGCCGAATCACTATCACCACTCCTCTTGCATAGTTGGAATACATGGAGGAGAAAGTATGTCCCCAGTATTTGTTATGTAGTTTAAGGTGGGACGTGTTGTTCAGATGGGTTTCTTGGAGCAGACATATATCAATGTGATGTCTACTTAAGTAAGAGTGGACTAGTCTGGTTTTCCTGCAGTCATTTAGCCCCCAGACGTTCCAGGTTATTATTCAGTCATCCCCATCTGAGGTGTGTATAGACACTTAACAGTGTTGATAAGATCTGTACATAGGGTGCCCAGTTCCCTCCATGTGCCACTAACTTTAAAACAACAAAGGCCTGTAGATCCCGTACCAATCTGTCCTGAAGGTTACAAACAATTACATCACTTAGCTCTGCATTGAATGTTGTCCTGACAAACTTACCCAACGTGTCAACACCGACCCTTCCCCTGCCCACACCAACACCCCAATTAGGTTGTGCAATACATCCCCCCTTAGGTGAACAACAAAGCAGTGTGCCCCAGATTAACACCCGGTGGCAAAACTTGGGAGTTCTCCCCGGAGGCGTGGGTTCACGGGCAAACAGCCCTGCCAGAAGGCGGGGTGGCCGAGAATAAGGGCGGGGACCAGTGGCATATGAGGTAGGATTTTCAACTCATATCAAATCCATGTCGGCAGAGCATCTGTAGAGCACTACAATAGTTCCACAAGGGTCCTGAGATATAATATACACAAGGCCCCACTTAACAAGCATTTGCCAACAAGTATAAACAGGGTTCAGTCATTGACGCTGAGTGTCTCGCCAGAATTTAGAGTCTTGGCAGATTTCGCAGCTCGTTTCTGCCTACATATATGCTTAGCAAACTTCATGGCAGATTTTGCGTCTGTGAAGAAGTGAGCAGTGCCATCCATCATGAGAGACCTTTAACTTAGCAGAATAGAGTAACGCATATGGAACTTCCGCCTGCAGGAGCATACACTTGACTGGCACAAACTCTCGGTGCGCTGCCTGCACCGTAGGGGTGAAATCAGGAAAGAAGGAGATAGTGTTACCTTTATGTTGGATAGTCCCACGTTCCCTGGCCAGGCGCAACACAACATCTTGGTCCGATAGTTCAACAGCCGGGCCAAGATCGGACGAGGGGTGGACCCTACCGGTGGCTTCGGTCCCAACGTGCGATGTTCCCTTTCCACAATGAAGACAGATGATTGGTCTGGTCCGAACAGCTCACACAGGAGTTCCTCCACAAATGTCTCCATTTTAAAAATTGCTGTCGTCTCAGGCACGCCCGTGATGCAAATGTTGTTGCGCCTGGACCGAGCTTCCAGGTCATCATTTTTAGCTCTGATCAGGGTTAAGACTCTGTCCATCTGCAAGAGCTGCTCCTTAGTCTCAACCTGGAAGTCGTGCGTATCAGAAGCGCGGTTCTTGAGCTGGTCCAGCCTGTCTTCGTGCGTATCCACGCATTTCCTGACCTGATCCAGTTGGGAGGGGAGAGCATTGAGTTTGATGTCTATGGTCTTCAAGCTTGACCTCATCTCCAACAGGTGTGTGCAAAGATCCTCTCCCTGATCTTCTGTGTTGGTTGCGGCAGGATTGTCGCCCTCCCCCTCTGCACCAGAGTCCATTTGCCTTGTCAGCCTCTTATTGTCGAAGGTCAATTTTGACTGTTTGGCGTCGTGCTTGCCCATGTCCATGCAACAATGAGGGTCGTAAGTTTAATCGGAAATTCAGGCAGTCCGCTCAGCTCCAGCAAGGCGATAGGTGTATCCGGTGTTCCAGTCGCCGACCACGTGCGTCTGCAATTCAGGGGACAGCAGCACCAGTGTTAACAACTAGTCAGGGGGGGCTGTGACAAGGTCAGAGACCTCAGTAGTTAGAGGCCTGTCTAGATCTCCACGTTCAACTCTGAGGGGATCCTCTGTAATCCTAGCCACACGTGGAAAGTATCTTTACCTCCTCTCAGCAGCGGTGAGTTATTGTTCACTGCGAACTGTTCACAGCGTCGTCTCCTGCAGTGCGTCTAGGCCATTAAAGTAAGAGTCTCTCCACGTACTTTTCACGTCGTGTCTGCGGCCCCAACAGTGGCTGTTCAATGCTCACAGATTCCTAGGGTAAACTCTTGCCAGAGCAGCGATGAGCCAGTTGTGGGAGGTCCACTGCACCTTGTTCCGTAATATTGTTAGGCCGCACGCTCAAAAATCTCCCTTTGTGCTCTCTGCGGCGCGTTCACATCTAATGCTCACCAGCCCCAGCGGCCGTCTAATAATGACAGCAGATGTCCCAGGGTGGGCCCCGATGAGGCCGCAATGTCCTGGACGCAGGGGGTTTGCAGGGCTGTTCCCGATTGTGTCAGAAGGCCGCAGGAGCGTGGGTCTCCCCGTGGCAAGTCGAAGAATGCCGTGTCTCAGCACCAGGCACAAGCCCAGTCAAATCGATGCCAGAGAAGATCAGGTGCGCATTTTATATATCCCCGACATCTCAGGCATGCCAGAGGTTAGGGGGGTATCTTGCAGGAGCCCCTATGATGCAAGTGAGGGCCTCCAGCGATCCATCTCCCCCGCCCGACTCCTCACCTCCGCGAGTGCTCTTGTTTCACTGCCAGGATTCACCCAGCTGCAACGTGATTCTTTCTCTCCCGGGTCTGCTCTGGAGCTCACCCGCGTCAGCGCAGGAGCCGCCGCACGATTCTTTCTCTCCCGTGTCCTCTCCACAGAATGGCGGATTTGCTCAGCTCAGGTCCTTGGCCCGAGGGTGTGCGCACTCTCCGGTGCTCCGTCCTCAAGCGAAGTCACCCAGGCCGCCAACAGGATCCCTCACAATCCGCTCCGGAACATCGGGCCCCCAGCGCCCCAGGTCAGTGCAGGCGCCAGCAGGTGGCGTGATCCAGCCGGCATCACGGCAGGGCCGCACCTTGCTGTTGGCCCAGAGGGCACCCGGAGTCACCTCTCCCCCTCAAAGTGTGCTCCGTATCGCCAGGAACATGATACTTAGGGGTTCTAGCACTGTTGGTCCCACTGATGGACGGATTTTAAACGGATTTTATCTCGGCCGGCAGAGCACACTCAACGAGCAGCCATCTTGCTGCTCGACGAGACCACGCCCCCTATTTACAAGAAGTTAACGCCACCAGAAGATCACTTTTTCTGACGTTCTGGTGGCGTTAAGACCTTCACCTTATTTACAAGGCGGCGTTAAGCCACTTAACGTGGCTTAACGGCGCCTTGTAGATAATGCCCCATTCACGCAGCACTTAGCATGAAAGGGGCGTGCATGCAATGGGTGTTGTAGTGGGCGTTCTGCCGCAACCCCCATTGCTTTTTTACGCTGTCCCATATTTACAAGGTATGGGGCAGCTGCAAAAATATCACCAGAGAATACTTGGTCTTAAGCAGGTGATATGAGGAGAAATGTTTCATTTCACCTCGAATTTTGGTCTTTCCATGCGTGCTGCATTCTGGATCACACATAGAAACAGTAAATCACCTGTAAAGATTGTCTATAGGCAGAAAGGTGCCCCTTCCTGCACATAAACAATCACCCCAGCAGCACAGGCACCCTTGCAACATGGCACAAGGGTGCCAGCACTGGCGCTAGGCAGCTTCTTTAGCACCAGCGCTAGGGGAAAAGCAGGGGTGCACTGCAATCTTGTAAATACAGCGCATCCCTGCATTTTGAAACTGACGGAGCACGGCATTTCCAATTTTAGCGTAACACCACGCTCCGCCAGTTTCTAGTAAATATGCCCCTACGTCTTTCACTCTAAGAGTGCAAGTTGCTCTAGGTCTCTTTGCCTCTGGGTAACTGTTAGTCAGATTGGGTCAGAAGACAGCCCTGATTAAGTTCAGTGTACTAACACTTGACATTACCCATGCATGCATGCTTTTGCTTTTACTCATCTGTAATGAGGCATGTTGTCATGGATGAAGGCAGTTGAATTCTTTCTCAGGTATGGAGGGATGGCTCACAGCTGCTGGCTTCAAAAGCACTGATTGCCAAGCAGGATTTGGCAGCACTTCCCTGCCTGTTTTATAGTTTCCACATTCCAAGATGACTGCCAAGATTTCTGTAATCTCGCATTATCTCCTGAAAATGTTCTAGGCCCGATGCTCTATTTGTCCAAAGTACGTTTTAATTCAAGGATGCATCTTGTCTAAAGAACACTTACGGTCCATCAGTTTCTCTGTGCACATTTAACTCTTAATTTGAAAACAAGTCTCTTAAACAGTTTTACCTTCAACCAAAATTTGTGCCTTCTTCATGCCCTCACTTTATGAAGCCTATAATTAGTTGTGCTACACAGCTTCAATTGGTTAACTTAGTTTATGGGTGGCTTTAGAGTTGGTTTGCTCGGTGGCCATGACAATACACTCTGTCAACATTCATCATCTCAGCAGTTTTGCAGGGTTTGTGGAATATTTTAGATTACATTTTTTCAACAGTTGCAGGGCATGAAAGTGGTGCTACACTGTTCCCAAGACCTTTCTTTTGGAGCAAATCCTGCCCAGTCATTCAGGTAGTATAGTTTCCCTCAAACCAACTTAGGCCCCGATTACGACTTTGACGGTGCGGCGTCAGGTCTACCCCGCCAAAGCTGTGGTCAGACCACTCGCCAGATTAGGAGTTTCCTGCTGTCCGGCGGGATTTTTTAGGCGTTCCCACGACGGTGCCTCTAAACTCAGGCACCGCAATGGGAATGCCAAAAACACAGTTCCTGCACGGCATGGACTGAAATTTCCATGACGTGAAGGTACTGCTGTGCATGCACACAGGGGGCACATGTTGTACCCCCCTGTGTGCATCCACAGGGTGTAGAGACACCAGGAGGCCCCCTTTGTTTCCTCTCTGTCAGAGTTTACATAGAGGAGGAACCGCCATGTAAACCCTGGAGGAGAGGAAACTTCTAATATGCTTGGCGGGACAGCGGTGGTCCCGCCAAGCATATGGATGCCTCTACACCACCGCGGCTGCGGCGGTCCCACTGCCCATCTCATAATAGGGCGGTGGGGAGACTGCCACCACAGCACCCCCGCGAGTCTGGCAGTATGTGGACCGCCAGACTCATAATCGGCTCCTTAGAGTCTAACACTTGTTTGACATTGTATTCTAGTTCTCTCTCCACTTTGATTCATGCTTGAGGTTGTACAAATCGAGTTTCAGGATGGCACAACATGAGTAAGAAAATGTGAAACACAGGATGAATTTGCCCACTTGTGGCCAATTTCAGTTTTCCTGCTACTGGGTTTATACTGTCAATGATTGGGAATGGTCACACATATTTTGGTTTTAGCTTCCAATTTCCTAAGATGGACAAATGTTTAGTAGCTGACCAAACCATGCCTCCGATTTTATATTCTGGCTTTTTAGTATGCTTTTTATCAGCATATCTTTTAGTTTGATCTTTAGCTTCCTTTATATATTTGTTAAGTTTTCCTTGAATTTCACTAAGAAGTTTGTGTTTTTGAATTGAATCTTTAATTTTGCCAGTAGGCTGGGGTCGAAGCCAGTCAAAGAACTCGTAGCCATTTCTAGGGCAAAGAGTTGTGCGGTTGCACTATATGGGGCAGGGATCTGGAGCATTGGTGGTCTAGGGGCATTGGACATTGTAGAGAATAGCTTTCTTAAAAGGCTGTTGCCTGTTTCCATTAGTACAAGTTCTTTTATTTGCCACCTATAGGTGGAGATGGGTCGCATAGTAGATATCATCAAAATGCAAACCCTGCTATTGTGGCACCATTTCTGGAAATGAGGGCACACAGCCTTTAACCGGGGCATCCTCACAGACTGTTTGCAACTGGACCACTGTTTGAACATTTCCTGGTTGAAGTATACTCACCAAACTTCCCTGAGTCTGGGGCTAGATTACATTTTCAGGACCCCGGGTAGCCTTACAGCAAATGTTGCCACCACATTGAAGACAAAATTCCTTACACACTGTGGGGACCACAGACTGCAGAGAGAGGCCAATAGGTGAAGTGTCTAGGCATATGTAGAGATCCTGACTAATCCTGGTCTGGCCCCATATTTAATGTGAGTGAGGAATCAACGCCATATCTTTTTATTGGTCAGACTCAGGCTTGCCACTGTCCATATTTTGGTGGTCTTTCCCATGCAGGGTTTTTATTTTTAAAATGTATCTGTGTGTCCTTGTGATGGCTGAGCTTTGTTTTTGTAAATGTTATGCTTCTTTGAGGAAGTTTTACCTTATACCTATTGTAAAACAGGATAATATTTACCTCGCCAGAGCAGCTTTTATCTATCTACAGTCATTGCCAAATTTGCAGATATCGTATTTAACTGCAACCTACATGCAAAAGGCTATTAGGCAGAGGTTCGCTACGACTGTATAAGAAACATGAACCTGTGTTCTGCTTGTTTTTTTAATGTCTGGTAATCACGAATCTATTTGTGTAATTTTATGACATGATGAAATGTTTTTAATCCTTTGTTTGCCATGCATTTTTATTGTCTCTTTTAAGATCATTGATGTTATCGAATAAAAATAAATTGATTGAATTGATGGTAAGGGTGACGGCTTAGGCCAATCAAAAGGAAAATTATTTGGATGGCAGCCATTAAGACAGTAAAAGGATGAGCAACACAGGGTAGAATGTTCCAAGCTATTGTATACAAATTCTGCCATCCAGAGCCTCTCACTCCAATCTTCTCCCTGTTGGATAGCCAGGCATTGTAGATTCTGTCCTAAGGTTTGGTTAAGACGTTTGATCATCCCATCTATCTCTGACCGATATATTTTTAAATTCTTGCACATGTTTACCCACAAATGGGAAATAAATTATGTTCCTCTCTCAGTTATAATTGCTCTGGGAATCCATGTAATTTAATTATGTGTTGTGCAAATATTTTTGCTAACTCTAGAGATGGTGGGAGTTTAACTATTGGTAGAAAATGTCCCATTTTGGTAAGATGATCTATAACCACTAATACCCGTAATTCTATTTCTGGGTGGCACTTCTACATCAAAGTCCATTGAAATGATATAGCAATGAGTTGGTGGTATAAGAATGGAGCGAAGTAAACTTGTGGGTTTGTAGCAATGAGATTTTATCTGGGCACATATAGCACTTGTATTGACATATCTTTCTATGCCAATCTTTAATCCAGGCCACCAAAAATTATGGTGAATATAAGCGTCTTCTGGATCCGACATTCCCAGCTAACACTGAATCATGTGACCAATGATTTACCAATAGCCTGTAAGTCCTGGGTTGGGATGTTCAAAGCATTTCCTTGGTAACATAACCCCCCTTTTTCAGATCTATTAGTTTCCTGACTCAGCCAGTTCTTAACTTCCATAGGTCGGACTTTAATTCTAAGTTCAGCTAAGAAATCCTTAGGGTTATTTATAACTGCTATCTCCTCAGATATTTTTGTTTTAGTTAATGGGATCAATGGTGGTTCAGTTTTATCAGCATCTGCATTTTCTTCTCCTGGAGCTAGAGGTCTGAATATGGCATTCGCCTTTCCATTTTGTGTACAATCTCCTGTCTTTCTTTGTGAAGAGTAATTCATAATTGGAGAGATGTATTTTGGAAATGGGCCCCTCCTTCTGTCCAAAGGCTCATTTTAACTTTACGCAGGAAAGGATTGGTCTGTTTTTTCTGTGTCGCAAACTAAAATTAAGTTGCATAAATTGCAAAAACCAATTGCAGATGAAGACACCCCATATGATTGGGAATGATTTCAATATAAATGACATTTAAGACTTAATTTCCATATATTATCTTGATGTTGATAAAGTATATACACATGCATGTAATGACTATGAGTCTCAACATACCTTGGGACATGGAGGTGAATGCTGGAATAGTATATGGTCTAAGATTGATGGGGAACTCTCCTCCAGGGACATTCTTATAGAAATGAGATTCCATATTTGAGTATCATGATTTGTTAACGGAATGGAAGGCCAGAGACTTTATTGATGATGATGATGAGTATTGTTTTCTTAGGGTTGGCAACCCCAAAACACCAACCATGTACTTTCTACCGAAGGTACACAAACACCCCAAAAGACTACCTAAGAGGCCGATAGTTTTGGCCAATGGTGGTTTACTTGAACGCATAGCAATATACTTAAACCATGCCCTCAGTCAATGTGCCAGTAAGTAGTTATGCCACACAGCTTCAATCAGTAACTTCTTTTATGGGGGGTTTTAGAGCTGGTTTGCTGGGTGGCCATGACCTATATTCTGTCACTTGCACTTAACTTATGTCCTAAACTGCCAAAGCAAACAAAACAAATGCATGACATGCTATCTGAAAAAGTAGATTGAACATCACACAGTGGCTTTAAGCACAAGAGCTAGTTCGACCCTAATACCCCACATGATGCAATTGATTCATTCTATGATGTGATGGTTATGGAAATGGGGAAATTAAGGAATCAAATGCAGCAGTTCACACAAAATTTGACCATAGAACAGAATAAGGCATTAAATACAATGGCCAATAATTTATACATTATCATCAAGCCCACTGACAAAGGGGAGGATATTCTACTTATGAACACCACCCAATATTGTGAGGAAGCCCATAGACAACTGAGGGATGAGAGGTGTTATATAATCATTAGTCAGTCTGAATATAGAAAGTCCATATTTGATTATCATCATTTGTTAATGGATGGAGGGTCAAAGACTTTATTGATGATGATGATTATTGTTTCCTTTGGTTGACTACCCCAGAACATGAACCATATTTCTACCAAAGGTACACAAACGTACCCCACCAGACCACCTGGGAGGCTGATTGGCCAATGACGGTTTACTTGAATCCACAGCCATATACTTAAACAATGCCCTCACTCCATGGCACCAGTAATTAGTTGTGCCACCCAACTTTATTCACTAACTTCCTTTATGGGGGGTTTCAGAGCTGGTTTGCTGGATGACCATGTCATATAAACAGTTACTTTCCCTTAACCTATTACCTAACCTGCCAAAGTAAACAAAATAAATGGATGACATGCTATCTGAAAAAGTATCGCTATCTGAAAAAAGACAAGGGTTAGACTACTTAGAGACTATTCCATACACATTAATCTAACTTCCTCTCCCAAAAACACAAAAACTACCAACTTTCAAAAGAAATAAAATCGAAAAATAGAATTATTAGTATTAAATAATAAGTGAAAGATTAATTAAACTAAAATTCATTTTATTATATTGTGTGTTTTTTTTTATAATTTAAGCTACATAACCCAGGCTGTAATAGAGTAAATTAAGCTACCTACAAAATGTTAACATTTTTATTTTTAAACTTTGTAATAGCACACAAATTACAAAACAACAGAACCAAAAACAGAGCCCTTTAAACAACAAGAAAGTAGAGAAATATATATATTCATAATTCCAGTGTTCCTAATTAATTATCAAATTAAAACATAAATAACACATTACATTTCTTAAAAAACAACATTACATCTTAATACCAAAGCTCATATCTGTACGTTTTAATGTTAAGCAGCATTTTAAAATAATCAAGCACAATATTCCACCCAACATCATCACCAAATAAAATAAAAAAGACAAATTTACTCACAGTTTTGCAAGGAAAGGTATTCAGGGTAGAAATCCCTGTCTACAGTTAGATATCCCTAAAACATATCCCTTAAAAAAGCAAAAATATAAAGCAAAAATATAATTGTCTTCAAATAATAGCATTTCTAAAAATACCATATCCCATCCAGTGAAATCCTCAAAAACCTGATAAATTCGTTTATTAAAAGAAACACTCTGAAAACCAAAAAAAGCTACGGAAAATGGTTAAATATATTTTGAAATTAAAACATTTCAAACCTTTTTCTTTAAAAATAAAATAAGAAGCACAATGTCAGTGAAAAACTCAGTGTTGAAGGACCATTCTGTATAAAAGAAATGTTCTCACCCACAAGACAAAGTACTTGAAAAATACAGCTTATAAATAACTGATTCATTACTAAACTCTTAACGTAACATTAACATGTTAACATAAAAATAACAAACCTATGACAATAGGACTACACATAAAAAAGTGAAATACACACTAACATTCTACTCACTCTAGCATACTACAAAACCAATCACCTAAACTAAGAATATAGGACAACTACTTGACCTTTGATAGATAATATATAAAAACTAAGGGGCTGATTACGATGGCGGGCGGACTTGGTCCGCCTGCCATCGTAGTGGTGTTTGGGACCGTCCGCCATGCATGCGGCGGTCCCGCTAACCCGATTAGGATGGGACCGCCACCGCTGCGGTCAGATTCTGCACCGTTAACATTGCGGCGGTGGCTGCTGACAGCAGCACCGCTGCGATGTCGAAAAGAGCATGTTGTGCATTTCACTGCACTAACTGGCAGGCACTACACTGTGCCTGCCACATGAGGTACCATGGGTACCCCCCCAGTGCACCCACACCTCCCCCCAACACAAGGGGGCCCCGCAACAGGCCCCCAAAACCAATCCCCGCCAACCTTTCAATGGCGGTTCACCCGCCACGGAAAAGGCTGGCTTCCGCCTGCATCGTAATTCGGCGGACGGAGCCTGCTTGGCTCCGCCACCATTGCAAGCATGCTGACCACTCCGCCAGGCAATCGAAACGATTGCCTGTGGCAGTTCTGTGGCGGACGGGCTTTGCCTCCACCGCGGTCGGGGTCTGGATCCCACCGCCATCGTAATATGGCGGTCGGAGAATCGCGGTCCGCAGGGCCGGCGGACCTCACCGCTGGCCAGGCGGTGGCAATCGTTCCGCCATCGTAATCAGCCCCTAAGTCTCCTTACCTTAAATGGAGAACGAATACCCACAACTGCTATCCTCGACAGTCACTTGATAGTAATGAACAAACAAGATTATAAAGACATAATAGTAAAATAAACTGGCTGCCTAAAGGCCTACATTTCATTGAAATGAACGGGGAAAATAGAAAATGATGTCCTATTTATTAGTAAAAAAGACAGCAAAATGTATTATTAATTTAATATAATTATAAATGATAGTCATTTTTTAATCTATACAATATTTTATTGAAATATTATTATCTAATAAATATATAACAATTTAATTTTCATTGCTTACATTTGTGTGTAAATAAACCTATTTCTACAAAATACTTATTACATGTTGAAATATATTTGTATTTAAATATAACAATAATAAAAATATCTTTATTAATTAGTTAACCTTTCCTTTGACACTGAGGGCTTACGATGCTGGTCAGAGGAGCGTCCAACCGGCATCGTTGTGGTAAAGGTACCGGCCAACAGGCATTAGACCATCCCGACTGCCAAATTAGGATCCAACCACCGTTGAGGCGGTCGGAAACCTGACTCTTTGCATTGAGGCTTGTGCTGCGGGCCGGAAAAGGGCCGCAGCACAAACCCCAATGCCAAAGGCCATGTTTTTAAACATCCCTACACCCTGTGGCATACACAATGCAGGGATGTTTAGGGGGGCACCACAGGTGCCCCTCAGGGCCCATAGCGGAGGGCCAAGGGGGACAGGTGCCCTGCTATGGGCCCCAAAAAAGCCTTTCCGCCTGCCTCTTCATGTCAGAAGAACCGACATGAAATGGCTAGTGGAAAGGTGGATCGTAATCCCACGGCGGTGCCTGAGAAGGCAGCGCCGCCTTTGTGGGGAATGCGATCCGACAGACTGCCCGACGGGCTCCTTGAGCCCGTCGGATGCTGTTGGTCCGTCCCTGGAGCAATGCGGTCCGACCGACCGCATCGTAATGAGGTGGTCTGACCAAGGATATAGATGTTAGTGGAACCGACACCAATGGCATGTCGGTGTCGGTCCCACCGACATCGGAATGAGACCCTGAATATTGCGATTTAAGCATTATTTATATTTGCACTAAAATGTTTGCATAATATATATACATTTCCATTTAAAATTTAAATTCCAAGATAATTTACCTAAAGGTGACGTTATATACAATGTTATTTAAACATCAATAATTTTTACAAACATGAAAATCTGATATACTTACCCTCAATATTCTGTACAATGATATTTTATAGTTCGATACTATAACCACAAAACTATTTTCTCAAAATATTTTAGAGTTAATATTTAGGTACAATGCCACTTCCTGCCTCAAGTCCCTGAGAACTTCTATCTAGAGGTAAAATATTGAGAGATACTCTTGATAGTTTCTGTTTTCAGGTCCATTGCTAGAAGTATGTGTTAAGTCCCTATCCATAGCGGCCAAACCCCTTTTAAATTACATCACAAGATGATAAGTAAAGTATCAACTAAATCTGAATCACTGGGCGGAAACATATGAGTTCTGATCCTAGTGGCAGTATTTACTCTGGAGCTGGGCTATAATTCTGGAGCGGGCCTTTAATTGTCAGTATAGCCTGCAGTGGCATGGGTTACAAATCTACATTAATTCCCTCCATAATTCATCCCATTTGGTATGATGTCCTTGCCAAAAACCTAGCGTTGTAATTTTATTCTGCAAGTTGGTGCAGCTTTGAAAACTTAAAGATAAATGTAAAGAAGAACTGAAAAATTAAATTCAAATTACTTAATTCTTCGGGGGATACCTAAATTTATTTTGACAAACTCAAAGTATATTCTAAAATTGCTTAGGGGTAATTTTAAGTTCATGAGTCAATTAATAACGCAGTGTGCTTTGTTCTTCAAATGTTTTCCTTAAGCTAAAGAAAACATATTCATGAAAAACTGTTTAGGTAAACAGATTCTTACATCATGGGGACCTCCTGAGTCTTACTTTTGCATTTTATGTGGCAGGTAAGTGACTGATCGAAATGTGGCTTCTATCTACTGCCTCAACTTTATGCTCAGCAGTCCTAAAGTACTTCAGTCTCTGCCTAGTTCCTGCAGGTAATATAATCATGGAACACACATGTGACACTCTAACCAGAGGTTTTACACCTTATCCTATTTAATTTCCCGATAGGGCCACACCCGCTCAAGACTTGCTACTGAGAATGCTCTGGGCTGTTCCTTCCAACTCAATTCTGGCCAATAGACCTTTTTAGTAGCCTGAGAGGAAAAGGGGTTAAAAACAATTTAAATCTTAAAGTACAGTGTGATCATTACGACCACACAATAAAAGTCTGAGTCAGTAATCTTGATGTTAAAAGGTTTATCACAAACTCAAAGTCAGACTAATATACTTCAATCTCAAAAACATAGTATAAAATAACCAAAGGGAGACCAAAGAGTCTAATAATATTGGACCTCAACAGCAAATAACATTTAAGGATCTCAGTAGCAGCAATACAAAAAATTTGAAAAAGAATTTGATGACTCATCGAATGGTTTCAATCCTTATCCCCATACATGGAAAAGTTTTGTAGCATCTAGTAAACCCTACACTAACCTAGGGATAGAGGAAACTCTAGTGAATCAAGGTAGCAAGAAAGGTGTCAGCATCAGAACTTCTGTAGAAGTTCTATAAGTAAGGAGTCATGTATAGCATGAAGCCACACATTCAGAGATGTCAAGAGAGGTCTGTACCTCTCCAGGTCTAAAGTGAATCTGATTAAATCCAATGTGGGTTCACTAACTAAAATGCACACAGAACATTTGAGAAAACATGACCTCATACACATCATAATATGTTTTCCTGGTTCCAGAAAAGAACTTGGTGCCTTGAACACTACTCCCATATTCCAGTCTCCGCCTCCAAGGCGTCCTTGATTCCTCCCTTCGTCTAATAGTACCAACTGGAAACACTTCCTTTGTTCTTCATTAAAAATCATTTTACCTTGCCAGCGCATCCTCACCTCTCTATCTCTGAAATACAGTGTGCTTTTCGCTAACTAACAAATGCTTTTGGTCTGCACCTGCAGAGGAGAAACATGCAGATAAACAACTTTCACGTTAGTATTAACTTTCTCGACTGTCAGCTTAAGGCACACAATTACGCTAACTTAACATTTCTCTTTTAAAAACATATTAGTTCTATAACCTATAAATGATCCAATAATTTACATTTTTAATAATGAATCAAGCTATATCGTGCTGTTCCCTTATATGTGGTACAATAACTAATTCATGTAATTTTAAGCAAAAACTACAGCTGATCACAATTTATAAAGGAAGCATTCAACGCACATATGATTCATTCTCACTATTCCCTGGTGAATGCATGCATTAGATGCATTTTAGCGCACCACCTTACAATACAAAACTTTAAAAAAATTAATATAAGCAATCCAGATGTTTCTAAAAGAAAAAAAGTCAATATGCACACACACATATATGTCAAAACACACAACAGATGCACTCTCTATACCTTTGGTGCACCTTATCTCAGTAGTATTATTGTGTCACATGAGTACATAAGGACAAATGTAAATATATATGTGACCTAGCCAAACGTAAAAGGATAGAGCCACTCCACAGGTTTTCTCCCAGCATATTAGATAAAGACCCCCAGGCTGCTCTCCTGTTAGTCAGCAGTGGGTCTGGGATGATTTCTCAGTCAGTGCAGTTCCTCATAAAATCTGATGGGAGCTCCTCTCATCTCTCTACCCCTTTCATCTCTCAGGCTCTAAGTCCCTGGGCTTCTAGCTGCGTCACACAGGATAACTTCCCTTTCTGTCAGCATGCTCACGACTGTCAGACATCCGGTTCACATGCTAATAATTTCGTCAGCCTCCCAGCGTCTTTTAAACTGCAACCAGCCTGTCAATCAAAAATCAAACTCTTTTAATATTTTAAACAAGTTGCTTGTTAATTTTATCTGCCTAATGCTGAGTCCAAAATCAGCTCAGCATACACAAGAAGTTCCGCCCTCCGCATTTATTTTTATTACAGGAGCTCATGAAGTGACGGAGAGAAATCCATAGCCCTCAAATGAATTATACATTTTCTTTGCGCGATTAAAATCTGGACGCTAGCCATCTGATCCGAGGCAAGAAGAAAGGCCTCGGTATTAAGGGATGCTGAATCTGAAGGATATTAAAAAGCTGTTGTCATGGATACTTCTCAAAAAGTGCACGTTAAAAATATATCATTTCCCGATAAAAATGAAAACGCGTCTCTCGCAATCCAATGTTATAGGACAGTATTAATGTCCATAACTGGATTCTGCGGGTCTAGTATCAAGAGATGAAGGGAGAAATGTCTCTGACACAGCAACTGCTTCCTGTGAATAAGCTTCAATGAACAAAATAAGAAGACGTGGAGGAGTTCGTCAGCAGAGACCGAGAAAGAAGAATTGACAAAGAGAAATTCGTGGTAGATTAAGACAAGACAATCCAAGGGAGAAATATTGCTTTCCTGTTAGCTACTGATGGTGATGTGGCACTGGAATACTACACATACTATACAATAAGCAATATACCACTAAGCAAGAACCTTTTACCTGAGTGACAGAACTAATCTTGGGCATACATGAGTATTAAGTCAGTTAGTTTATTTTGATTGAAAGTCTTAAAAACTCAGGAAAACACAGGTTAGAAAGAAATCAGTATATAATACTGTTCCCTATATAGAGTCGTACATATTGAATAAAACCCACAGAACAAGAAAGGCTCCAAATTCAACGTGGAAACAACTGCAGTATTTGGGCTCAGGGTCGGAGGACCCTCAGAAACCTACTAACCTCAGACATTTCTGAAAACTAGGGGGGTCATTATGATGTCTGGCGGATCGCCATTTTCGTCCGCCCGCCTAACATTTCCCCCCGCCATATTACGATGGCGGTGGGGACCCAGGCGGACGGAAAGACCGTCCGCCAGTTTTCCGCCGGTAGGCAATCCGCAGGATTGCCTACCGGGCGGAAAAGGCCTGCAATATAGTGGCGGTGCCTTGCAGGCACCGCCATCCATATTACGATGATGGCGGTCTCATGCCTTTCCATGGCGGAGACTCCGCCATGGAAAGGCATGCGGAGAATGCGTTTGGGGCCCGTTGCGGGCCCCCAGGTGGTTGGGGGGGTGGGTGGCTGCACTTGGGGGGTACCCATGGTACCCCCCGACATTTGCATGCACAAGGTGGCAGGCACCGCACAGTGCCTGTCACGTTGTGCATGCCAATGCACAACATACCCTTTTAACATTGTGGTGGGTGCTAAATACAGCACCTCCCGCCACAATGTTAAATATACAGAATGCAACCGCCATGGTGGCGGTGGCATCCTAATAGACATGGCGGGACCGCCGCACCTCTTGCGGGCGGTCCCGTTTGCCGTTGCGGAGGCGGGCGGACTTTGTCCGCCCGCCATCGTAATGATGCCCTAGGTTCCTGAAGGAGTCCAGGGCGATGTGATTTTTGTGGCTCCCACTAATTTTTATAACTTAGAATGCCCTGCAAATATCATCCTGTGGTTAAAATCTGAGATTTTCCTCACATTTCTGTGAGTGAAAGTTCTGGATTCTGTGAGCATCGACAAAGTCCTACCGTCCAACATTCTTATTGTTTTCCTGATAAAAAAGTACTCCTCTTGTGTAGTTGGGTCTATCACACAGGTCAAAAAATGCAACATGTAGGCATCAAAATTTTTCAGTTGAATTTCCATTATTTTGGGATTGAAGGTACCTGGGGTATTTAGGTATAAGAATGTTCGGTACCCTGGGAAAACCTACCAATCCCAGACATTTCTAGAATCAAAACACATGGGAAAATCCAGGGTGTTGTTGTTTACATGGATCACACTACTTTTGATACCAAGAATACTAGGAAAACTTTAAACTTTGTCTAAATCACAGATTTTCCATGAATTTCTGTGAGTGAAAGTACCCAAATCTGCAAGGATTGGTCAAAATACTACCACTCAATATTCGCACACTTCTGATATTTACTTCTGATATTTACTTGTATAGATGTTTCTATCGTCCAGGTCAGAAGAGGCACTACATGTAATGTAATGTAGAAACATCAAGATTTCGCCTTCCGAGTTTCAATCATCCTGGGTATGTGTATTGGCCAGCACTGAGAAAACCTACTAACCTCAAACATTTCTGAAATGTAGACACCTTGAACAGGCCAGCGTGGTGCAGCTTGTGTGGGCCGCCATTACATCTTCTTATCCAGAATGCCAAGCAAATCTCAAACCTTTCCTAAGGTAACATAATTTCCTCACAATTCTGGGCAGAATAGATCCACAATCAGTGGGAATTGAAAAAAGTAATACAACCCAGCTCTCCTACAATTCTCCCAATGCAAACCATAGCCCACTTTATGCCAGAGGGCCTACCTGCCACAGGAATGGCCCCAAAATGCAAAACCAGGTTGGTGTAATTTGAAGAATCCTACTACATTTTCTTACCTTTCTTACCTAGAATGAATGCAAATGTCAAATGTTGCCTAATTTGACATATTTTTGTCATATGTCTGTGTGTGGAAGTTTTGGAATGTGTGAGAATTGAAAAAGTCCTACTACTCAACATACCCATACTTAGGATAAAAACAGTACCCGATTTGTGTGGAAGGACCTATTTCCCAGGTTAAGGAAGGTCCCAAAATGCAATGTGGAAACATCTAGATTGTTTCCCTTGAACTCCACTTTTTCTGAGGAGTGGATATTGCAGTATTTCGTCCTGGGGTTGGAAGCCACACTGGGAAACCTAACAACTCCAGACATTCCTGTAATCTTAACATCGGTGCTGGCTCAAAGTCTAAGGTAGCATGGCTTGGAGAATCCCACTACCTTCCTTATGCAGAATTCACTGCAAACATCAAACTTTGACTAAACTCACAGAATTTCCTCACATTCCTGTGGAGGACATTTCTGGATCCTGTGGACATTGGCAAAAGTCACACCACTCAGCATTCCACACTTGTCTGCTATAAAAGGGGCACCCAACTTATTTTGGTGGGATTGTTGCCTACAAAAGGAAAGGCCCAATGATGCATTGTGTAAAACTTTAAGATTTGATTTGCAATCATTCTGGGGATGTAGGTAGCTGCTGTATTTGGGCCTGTAGTTAGTCAGGAACTAAGGATACCTACCAAACCCAAACATTTCTAAAATATATACTTTTGGAAATTTGCCCTTTCTGCAAGGTCACCCTTGAATTTTCGTCTTTTTAATGAACCCTATTTTTGTTGGCTGCAGAACTCTGTACACCTGCTAACCAGTGATACAGTGCTCGTGCCCTTACTGTTAAATATATTAAAATTGGTATACACCTGATTGACACCTTTCATTTGCTTACAAGTCCATAGTATATTGTGCCACATGTACCCAGACCCTGTAAATGAAATGCGTCTATTGGGCTGCAGAGCACATCACACCCCTACTAATGTAGCACTGTAAAACATGTGTCCATTCCTGTCACTAGAGCCTGGGTGTGCAGTTGCAAAATTGCTATTTGAAATTGGCAAAATAAACGTTTTGCCAGGCCTAAACACTCGTTTAATTAATAGGTATAAGTTATTTCTTTGAAAGGCCCTAAATGCCCATAGGGCAGGGTATTTAAAAAGTAGGGCATGTATATTTAATATTTTACGTGTCCCGGCTGTGAAAAACTCCAAAGTAGTTTTTCACTCTGGCAAGGCTGGGTCTCCCATAGGTTAACACTGGTTTATACTATTATATTTAATAAGTGCTAAATTAGGTTTGGGAGTAGCTAGAAAAACAGCTAAAGGGCTCATTTCAATAGTGATTTAAAATTCAACTTAATGGTCAAGTCAGATTTATATTACTATTTTGAAAATGACACTTTCTGAAAATTATCATTTTCCTGCCTAAAACCAAAATGTTTTCATACATGTGTTCAGCTGTCACCTGACCCCTGATGGCTAACATAATGTATTGCTCACAGACAGTGAACAAAGGGATCTGGGAGTGGGGAGGGGGACTGTTCCTTTGACAGAATGGGGTGGGTTGGCTATACCCAGCTCCTTCCTGAGTTTCAAAGAATGCCTACCCTTGTCACTGGCAGATGAAGTTCACATCTAACCCAGTTGGGATAGAGGGACTTCCCAGAACTGGCATAGGGGGTGCACAAAGGTGTGCTCTCAAACCACAGACTGACAATGGCCATAAAAGAGGACCATCAGACTTCTCCTGAGAACACCCCGGGACCTGTGGAGAAACAAAAGAAAGACTACCCTGCTGACCTGAAGAACCCGACCTTGAACCCAGGACCTTGACCTCCTATTTACGTTACAGGGTCACATCGAACTTCCAGAGGCCTCTCTCCCTGCCGCTGCCCAGTTTACCAGTAGCGACTTGCTGTGTCCTGAATCTTGCTGCTGGTCTCTGGTGGAGTGAGTCCTAACCCACACGTGGTGTTCCCCAGCTGGGTCTTAGAAGCTTTTTGTCAACTTTCTGCCTGGAGACCTGGTAGAGACTGGGCTCGCCATTGAAGCTGCAGCCCTCAACATCGAATCGCCATTTGGCCTCAGCTTGCTGGTTTACAGAAAAGTCAAAATGTGGAGTGCTTCATCAAGACTGACGCCAAGCAGCATCCTATCACCATCGAGGCCTTCCCGGGCATTGCCTTCAGAATTCGCCTGCTCTGAGCTTTCCCACCTTCATCAACAAAGGCCCCTACACTATCAGAGAAAGTATTCTGTAGATGGAGCCAATGGGGGCTTCATTGATGGAAAACACAAGCTCCACCCATCCCTAAATCGACAAGCGGACCAAGGATTTGGTGGGGAATGTACTCCGTTGTGTTTGTGATGGATACCCTGTCTTCTAAACTCTAAAACTGGCCCATAATTTCCTCACATTTCTGGGCAAGAAAGTTCCAAAATCTTTGGAAATTGAAAAAAATCATACAAAACAACTTTCCCACATGCCTCACAATGACAATACTATTCCACTTGTGCTGGTTGGACCTGTCACCAACAATAGGAAATGCCTCAAAATGCTTCATGGAAGCATAAAGATTCTTCCATTGAATTTCAATTAGCCTGCAGATACGTGTAGCTGCTTTATTTGGACCCAAGATCCAGCAGAACCCTGAAAAACCCTTTGAAAACCATGCATTTCTAAAAATTAGACACCTACAAAAGTCCAGGGTAGTATGATTTGTGTGAATCACACTACTTTTTCTTATTAGGTGTGGCTTTTGAGACAGCTTTAGCTGTCTCACCAGACTACTGTTTTTCAAAACAATTTGTACACAGTGTACATACAGAGAGTGGCTTTTGGTTAGTGATCTTCATCCATTGATCTGTTAAACTGTTATTCAGGTTTCACTGCCACCCACCAAAGTGTATAACATGAGCACTGGGTCCTCCCACGTCATCTATTGACTCTCTTGATTATAAGTGGCTGCATTTTGCTTGTGCGTGTATACTTTAGTGTCTCACTCTGAGTGGGACAGGTTTGCCCAGACCTGTGTTCCATGCACACTGTGTCTTTGGAACCAAGTTAAAACTGGCTGATGAGCCCTATCTAAGGCAAAACAATTACTATTCCCACTCCAGTGAGTGCAACAGTAGGGAAAGTGTTGGATAGCGGAGGGATAAAATTGACTATTCCCACTCCAGTCAGTGCATCAATAGGGAAAGTGTTGGATTGCGGAGGGGTAAAATTTACTATTCTCATTCCAGTCAGTTCAAAATTAAAAACAAACAAAATATCATCAACAGAATAAAAATATTTTTAAACAAAGTAAGCAAAAAATAAATATATCTTAAAAATTAAATTAACAATATATTTAATATTAAAAATTAAAAAAATATAATGTTAAATACATATCACAAATACCTACAAATATTATATTAAATCAAATTAAAAAATAATTTTGAAACAAATAAATATTTTTATTTAGAAATTATTTAACAAAGTGATCTGGGAGTGGGGAGGGGGACTCCTCCTTTGACAGAATGGGGTGGGTTGGCTATACCCAGCTCCTTCCTGAGTTTCAAAGAATGCCTACCCTTGTCACTGGCAGATGAAGTTCACATCTAACCCAGTTGGGATAGAGGGACTTCCCAGAACTGGCATAGGGGGTGCACAAAGGTGTGCTCTCAAACCACAGACTGACAATGGCCATAAAAGAGGATCATCAGACTTCTCCTGAGAACACCCCGGGACCTGTGGAGAAACAAAAGAAAGACTACCCTGCTGACCTGAAGAACCCGACCTTGAACCCAGGACCTTGACCTCCTATTTACGTTACAGGGTCACATCTAAGGCTGGGCGTAGTTCGCGAAGTAGTGCTTCGCGAAGCTACGCAAAGTGCAGTTCGCACTACGCGAGCTTCGCGTAGCACTACGCGAACTGCGTAGTGCATGTTCGCAATGATTGCACAGTGCCGGATGCTTGTCCGCACTGTGCAATCATTGAAAACGGCAACTTGCACAGTGCGAGCTGTCTTTTACTGCCGCTCGAGTAGATTTTTACTCGAGCGGCAGCTTCTCAACGCGGACTGGTAGTTTCTCATCGTGAGCGGTCGCGAGCATACGCGACCACTCGCAATGAGAAACCTGACCTCCGCGTTGAGAATCTCGCCGGGAGGTTTATTTTCCACGCTCGCGATCGGCAACTTGATGTTGCTGATCGCGAACGAGGAAAAAGTCTCGCCGGGATGTCATTTTGCTTGCTCGCGGTCGCCAACTTGACGTTGAGGACCGCGAGCAAGCAAAATGACCGCGGCACTACGCTACGCTACGCGTGTTTGCACTGTGCTACGTGCAATTCGCGTTGTGCGAAGTAGCGCAAACTTCGCAAACTACGCGAGCGTAGCGTAGCACTTCGCCCAGGGTTAGTCACATCGAACTTCCAGAGGCCTCTCTCCCTGCCGCTGCCCAGCTTACCAGTAGCAACTTGATGTGTCCTGAATCTTGCTGCTGGTCTCTGTTGGAGTGAGTCCTAACCCACACGTGGTGTTCCCCAGCTGGGTCTTAGAAGCTTTTTGTCAACTTTCTGCCTGGAGACCTGGTAGAGACTGGGCTCGCCATTGAAGCTGCAGCCCTCAACATCGAATCGCCATTTGGCCTCAGCTTGCTGGTTTCCAGAAAAGTCCAAATGTGGAGTGCTTCATCAAGACTGATGCCAAGCAGCTTCCTATCACCATCGAGGCCTTCCCGGGCATTGCCTTCAGAATTCGCCTGCTCTGAGCTTTCCCACCTTCATCAACAAAGGCCCCTACACTATCAGAGAAAGTATTCTGTAGATGGAGCCAATGGGGGCTTCATTGATGGAAAACACAAGCTCCACCCATCCCTAAATCGACAAGCGGACCAAGGCTTTGGTGGGGAATGTACTCCGTTGTGTTTGTGATGGATACCCTGTCTTCTAAACTCTAAAACTGGCCCATAATTTCCTCACATTTCTGGGCAAGAAAGTTCCAAAATCTTTGGAAATTGAAAAAATCATACAAAACAACTTTCCCACATGCCTCACAATGACAATACTATTCCACTTGTGCTGGTTGGACCTGTCACCAACAACAGGAAATGCCTCAAAATGCTTCATGGAAGCATAAAGATTCTTCCATTGAATTTCAATTAGCCTGCAGATACGTGTAGCTGCTTTATTTGGACCCAAGGTCCAGCAGAACCCTGAAAAACCCTTTGAAAACGATGCATTTCTAAAAATTAGACACCTACAAAAGTCCAGGGTGGTATGATTTGTGTGAATCACACTACTTTTTCTTATTAGGTGTGGCTTTTGAGACAGCTTTAGCTGTCTCACCAGACTACTGTTTTTCAAAACAATTTGTACGCAGTGTACATACAGAGAGTGGCTTTTGGTTAGTGATCTTCATCCATTGATCTGTTAAACTGTTATTCAGGTTTCACTGCCACCCACCAAAGTGTATAACATGAGCACTGGGTCCTCCCACGTCATCTATTGACTCTCTTGATTATAAGTGGCTGCATTTTGTTTGTGCGTGTATACTTTAGTGTCTCACTCTGAGTGGGACAGGTTTGCCCAGACCTCTGTTCCATGCACACTGGGGCCGATTCCGATCTCGGCCGGTAGGGCACCGAATAGGATTCGGCTGAACCGGATCCGATTCGGAGCCCTTATTCCCGACCGAATCGTACGTGCGTCCGGGCGAACGAGTACGATGCGAGCGCGTGCAAATTCGCCGACCGACTCGTACGCCCGTCCCAATTGCACCGACCGACTCGCACGGATGCGCTGTGCACCTCACAATGGAAACCTTCCCCGGCCGGGCAAGTACGATGCGCGCCGCGAGCAGTCCGACCGACTCGCGCCGTCCGGCTCCAAGAAGCAGTCGGAGCCGTACTTTGGGGGTCTGTGTCGGACCCCCCTGTACGCGTAGCCGCGCGAGTCGCACACAGGGGGGACCCATGGGTCCCCCTTACCTGTGCGTGTACGGCACGAGTCGCTTCGCCGTGTACACACTGTAGGGGGCGCCCTTGTCCGCCTCGCACCCATTGAGTCAATGTGAGCCCGCGTACGCGTTGTACGACGGGCTCCCATTGACTTCAATGGGAGTCCGACCGACTCATGTCCGATGGCATACGTGCGCATCGTACTCGTTCGGTCGGGCTGCTGGGTCCGATTCGGTCGGAAATCTCTCCGGGTACGGCTCGGTCGGAGAGATTTCCGACCCAAATCGGAATCGGCCCCACTGTGTCTTTGGAACCAAGTTAAAACTGGCTGATGAGCCCTATCTAAGGCAAAACAATTACTATTCCCACTCCAGTGGGTGCAACAGTAGGGAAAGTGTTGGATAGCAGAGGGATAACATTTACTATTCCCACTACAGTCAGTGCAACAGTAGGGAAAGTGTTGGATAGCGGAGGGATACAATTGACTATTCCCACTCCAGTCAGTGCATCAATAGGGAAAGTGTTGGATTGCGGAGGGGTAAAATTTACTATTCTCATTCCAGTCAGTTCAAAATTAAAAACAAACAAAATATCATCAACAGAATAAAAATATTTTTAAACAAAGTAAGCAAAAAATAAATATATCTTAAAAATTAAATTAACAATATATTTAGTATTAAAAATAAAAAAATATAATGTTAAATACATATCACAAATACCTACAAATATTATATTAAATCAAATTAAAAAATAATTTTGAAACAAATAAATATTTTTATTTAGAAATTATTTAACAAAGGGATCTGGGAGTGGGAAGGGGGACTTCTCCTTTGACAGAATGTCGTGGGTTGGCTATACCCAGCTCCTTCCTGAGTTTCAAAGAATGCCTACCCTTGTCACTGGCAGATGAAGTTCACATCTAACCCAGTTGGGATAGAGGGACTTCCCAGAACTGGCATAGGGGGTGCACAAAGGTTTGCTCTCAAACCACAGACTGACAATGGCCATAAAAGAGGATCATCAGACTTCTCCTGAGAACACCCCGGGACCTGTGGAGAAACAAAAGAAAGACTACCCTGCTGACCTGAAGAACCCGACCTTGAACCCAGGACCTTGACCTCCTATTTACGTTACAGGGTCACATCGAACTTCCAGAGGCCTCTCTCCCTGCCGCTGCCCAGCTTACCAGTAGCAACTTGATGTGTCCTGAATCTTGCTGCTGGTCTCTGTTGGAGTGAGTCCTAACCCACACGTGGTGTTCCCCAGCTGGGTCTTAGAAGCTTTTTGTCAACTTTCTGCCTGGAGACCTGGTAGAGACTGGGCTCGCCATTGAAGCTGCAGCCCTCAACATCGAATCGCCATTTGGCCTCAGCTTGCTAGTTTCCAGAAAAGTCAAAATGTGGAGTGCTTCATCAAGTCTGACGCCAAGCAGCGTCCTATCACCATCGAGGCCTTCCCGGGCATTGCCTTCAGAATTCGCCTGCTCTGAGCTTTCCCACCTTCATCAACAAAGGCCCCTACACTATCAGAGAAAGTATTCTGTAGATGGAGCCAATGGGTGCTTCATTGATGGAAAACACAAGCTCCACCCATCCCTAAATCGACAAGCGGACCAAGGCTTTGGTGGGGAATGTACTCCGTTGTGTTTGTGATTGATACCCTGTCTTCTAAACTCTAAAACTGGCCCATAATTTCCTCACATTTCTGGGCAAGAAAGTTCCAAAATCTTTGGAAATTGAAAAAAATCATACAAAACAACTTTCCCACATGCCTCACAATGACAATACTATTCCACTTGTGCTGGTTGGACCTGTCACCAACAACAGGAAATGCCTCAAAATGCTTCATGGAAGCATAAAGATTCTTCCATTGAATTTCAATTAGCCTACAGATACGTGTAGCTGCTTTATTTGGACCCAAAGTCCAGCAGAACCCTGAAAAACCCTTTGAAAACCATGCATTTCTAAAAATTAGACACCTACAAAAGTCCAGGGTGGTATGATTTGTGTGAATCACACTACTTTTTCTTATTAGGTGTGGCTTTTGAGACAGCTTTAGCTGTCTCACCAGACTACTGTTTTTCAAAACAATTTGTACGCAGTGTACATACAGAGAGTGGCTTTTGGTTAGTGATCTTCATCCATTGATCTGTTAAACTGTTATTCAGGTTTCACTGCCACCCACCAAAGTGTATAACATGAGCACTGGGTCCTCCCACATTATCTATTGACTCTCTTGATTATAAGTGGCTGCATTTTGCTTGTGCGTGTATACTTTAGTGTCTCACTCTGAGTGGGACAGGTTTGCCCAGACCTGTGTTCCATGCACACTGTGTCTTTGGAACCAAGTTAAAACTGGCTGATGAGCCCTATCTAAGGCAAAACAATTACTATTCCCACTCCAGTGAGTGCAACAGTAGGGAAAGTGTTGGATAGCAGAGGGATAAAATTTACTATTCCCACTACAGTCAGTGCAACAGTAGGGAAAGTGTTGGATAGCGGAGGGATAAAATTGACTATTCCCACTCCAGTCAGTGCATCAATAGGGAAAGTGTTGGATTGCGGAGGGGTAAAATTTACTATTCTCATTCCAGTCAGTTCAAAATTAAAAACAAACAAAATATCATCAACAGAATAAAAATATTTTTAAACAAAGTAAGCAAAAAATAAATATAATATCTTAAAAATTAAATTAACAATATAGTTAATATTAAAAATAAAAAAATATATTGTTAAATACATATCACAAATACCTACAAATATTATATTAAATCAAATTAAAAAATAATTTTGAAACAAATAAATATTTTTATTTAAAAATTAATTATTAACAAAAACATTAATTATTACATAATTATAGTCTATTTACTTCCTAGCCTATAACACCACACAACTCACAACCCACATAGAAAATAAATAAAATGTATTTGCATAATTAACATAATTAATTATCAATTAAACAAATATTATTAATTAAAAAACAAATTAAAACACATAAAATGTAATTAACTTACCACCCTTTACACCTATAATCCCCACAACCCACACCTAAAATTGAACTGTAAAAAAATTAATTACACAATGAAATGTTTTTTTCAATTAAATAACTAATAGTATTTAACAACTAATTGTAAAGTAAGTAAAATTAATTTACTCCCCACCCTTCACCCCTATAAACCCAAAACCCAAACACAAAAAATTAATTAAACAATTACCCTAATTAATTATCAATTAATTATTTAATATTGATTATCAACTAATTATTAATTAATTAAAAATAAATTACTACTCACCCTGTACCCCTAAAAACCCCACAACTAAAATTAATTACACAATTTCCATATTTAATTGTCAATTAATTAATTAATATGAATTAACAACTAATTATTAATTAATTAAAAATAAATTACTTTCCATCCTTTAGCCCTATAAACCCATATAAACCCCACAACCCGCACCTAAAAGCTACCCCAAAAAATTGAAAACACAATTAACATTATAAAATCTCAAATAAATAAATATTAATAAATAAAAGATATTCATTAATTTATTATAATTAAATTACTTCCCACCCTATTCCCCTACCCACAACCCGCTACGAAACTAAAAAACTAAAATTTAATTAAAATAAAATTAATAACTACTAAAAATGTAACACATATATTAAAAAACATAAACAATACTTATACAAAAAAAATACATTACATACATTTAAAATATATACTAAAATACATAACACTAATTAAAAAATCGGTATTTTAAACAACTATATTTTTGAAAACGATATTAATGACTTCTATATTTTTAAAATAGATATTTCTTACGTTAAAGTTGATATTCTTGACCACAATATTCTTGCTGTCGATATTTCTGTGTCACCATATTTAAAACTCGATATTAGTGTAAGTCGACATTTCCAACTCGATATTTTGACTGAATACCCCGCCTGACTTCATCCCATTTGTCTGCAACAGCTAGCAACATGATGAGGTCGGTGTTCTCTGTACTCTCGCCAATATATTCCCCATTGAAAATACATGCATGTGCAGCACAAAAGCAAGCAACTTCGTCTGCATACCTATTCACTGTAGTAACAAAGTCATCTCCTCTTCAGTGGGCTGCACACTTAACAATCGCCACCTCCCATGGTAATTGCAAATCTTCCAGTGGTTGTCTCACATACTCTCTGTTCCTAATTGGCAAACCTAATGACGTTAGGATCCCTCTCTGCGACCATAGCTGTCCGAAGTCATGAACCACACCAAAATCATATTGGCTATTGGTGTAGATGGAGACTCTGATCAGTTCAGAAACTCAACATGCACAGATCAAAGCAATGATTTCAGCTACTTGTGCAGAGTGTACTCCCTGTAAAAAAGCAGCTTCCACCACTCCAGAGATGGTATAGACAGCAAACGCTGCTCTCAAATTACCTTCAGTGCCTCTTAGGCATGAACCATCAACAAAAAGGACTTGATCGGAATCAGACAATGGCTCATCGACAATGCCAGTTCTTGGTTTCATGCAAAGCTCAGTAACATCCACACAGTCATGGTCTTCACAATCTTCCCCATCAGCATTTGGAACAGGTAACAAGGTAGCAGGATTTAACACAGAACGACGCTTCAAGGGTCACATTCTCGGCACCAAGCAAAACCTACTCATATCTTGTCAACCTGTTATTAGTCAAATGCTGTGTTTTGGTCCTTGTCATCAGGAGCTCTGCTGAATGCAGTACATATACAGTAAGGGGATGACCCATCACAATGCTTTCACATCATTCAATACTGACACCTGTTGCAGCAACGAATTTGAGACATCCGGGCAACGCTGGAGCTACAGGATCTAATGTAGATGAGAAATAGGCCACTGGTCTATGGGCACCTCCATGTGTCTGGGTGAGTACAGAAAGAGCACAACCCTCTCATTCATGACAGAATAATGAGAATACTTTGCTGTTATCTGACATTATAAAGCCGCAGCACGACATAGGCACTCTCTCAGCTCCAGGAAAGCAAGCAAACATTCGTTATCCCAAGGTACCAGATCACACACATCCTTGTTGGTCAGCATCTGCAAAGGCTTCGCCATCAGGGAGAGATTAGGAATTCATTGTCGACAGTAGCCCACCATCCCCAAGAACATCCTGACTTCTTACTGGGTACTAGGCGGATTCATTCTCATGATTGCCTCCACCCAATCTGGTGACACCTCCCTCTTGCCTTTTTTGATTCGATGACCCAAATACTGCACTTCGTTCAGACAGTACTGAAGTTTACTCGGAGACACCTTATGTCCATTGCCAGCAAGATGGTTGAGTAAGGTGATAGTATCGTCCTTACAAGCCTCCCGTATTCAGATGCAATGAGGAGGTCATCTATGTACTGGACTAGGACTGAGTTTTGGGGCAGAATCAAGCTCTCAAGGTTCTTTGTCAGTACCTGGTTAAATATGGATGGACTTTCAGTATACCCTTGAGGGATACAACACCACATTAAGACAGGATTCTCCAGACAGAAAGCAAATAATTTTTGTTTAATTGTAAAAATTGGCTTTACTCGTGCAATGGAATGGAGAAAAATGCCTGACAGAGGTCAAGCACCGTGAACCATTCAGCCTTGCAAGGAATCTGAAACAGGATCACAGATGGATTTCGTACCATGGGACAACATGAAATTACTATGTTATTCACTTTCTTAATGCAATATTTCCCACTCAGTTTCTGCAATCCCATGATGGGTGAATTGCACGGACTTCTTATGATCTCCTTTAGAATGCCCTGTGCAATAATGGACTCAATTACAGGTGCAATCCCAGCCACCATTTCTGGGGTGAAGGTGTCCTGATGTGTTCCCGGAAATTCTGCGTTAGGCTTGATCTGTATGCGGACTGGCTTGACTCCTTGAATCAGTCCAATTTCCTCCCCAGAGAAGTCCCATACCACATTGAGATACAGTGTCTTTCAAATCCAGCGCCATGTCTTCCACTGTCAGTAAAGGAAACATGGCTGTGTAATGGTTCTTATTTGCCATCTTGAAAGAAATGTCCTCATCATTAGTCTGAAATTCAATTCCCTTTGGCGTACAATAGATGGTACAGTTCAATTTTAACAAGAGGTCACGCCCTAGCAAACAGACTGGACTCAAATCACACACCACAAACTGATGGTGATTCTGGAAGGTTCTGATTTTCACTGATACCTCTTCTGTCAAAGCGTTTGCCATTCTTTTGTTAGAAACTCCTACAACTTGGATCGATCCTCCCAAAAGGGGTAGGCTTGAGACTACAGCAGATCTCACAGTAGAATGGGTAGCACCAGTATCAATAAAGAACGTAATGGGATGACCATCTACGTCTGCTTCTACGTATGGTCCACTCTGGTCTTGATCTAAGACTGTGTCAAGTGTAGAGTCTTCCTCCCCCCTCAGGCACCGTCATAAGGACAGGTCCTGCTCAAATCCATCCAGTGCTTCCATTATGGGCATCTGATGGTACGTCCGATTGCCCTGTGAGATCCTCGGAGGTTGGGACACTTGCATTAATTGGTTCTGATTCCCTCCTGCGTTAAGAGATCTCAGCCTAGTCACCGCCAGTAACTGATTCACCACATCTGTCACTTGCACGAGTTCTCCTTCCTGCTCCTGATTTGCAGGATTTGGATGACACTCACACTTCCAATGCCCGATCTTGTGACAAAAATGACAAGCAGTGGTTTTTTTCAGGGTCACACATCTATCTCTGTCTTAGGATCTATTGGGACACCTCTTCCTCTTCCCTGTCTCATCAGCCCCATGACTGATGTGACTTGGACACCTCCTGGAACATTCTCTTGACCGCGAACTACTGTTCCCCGTTGCCTGTACCTGCTCTCCCTTCTGTGCGTTTCGCATTTGAGCCAGCATCAACTTCTCCTTTATCCTCCTATGCTTAGAATCCATCTCATCACTGCAGTACCTGGCATACCATATATTTTCGTCCACTGACTTATTTTGCCCGCAGATTAAGTGTTGTTGGATGATGAGGCTAACCTCCGGCCTCAATCCTGTCACAAACTTTGATACAAATTATCCCATATCCTTAGGGTCGAGTGTGTCTAACCCGCTGTGCTGCTTAAAGGCTTGTAATAGTCTTTTGTAATAAGCATGTACTAACTCTTTAGGTTCCTGGGTCGTTCAATCTATCTTAACCCGATCGATGTCTTGAGGGGCTATTTTGGACTGCAACCATGTGAACACCTGATCGTACTTTTTCATAACCAAAGGCGAAAGACCATGAGTTACTAAATCCCTCTCTGGCTCAGCAGCAGGCCACTCAATAACTATTTTACAAGCAGACAACAGGTCACTAGGAACCATAATTTCAAATAAGGTATTTAAATCAATCCACAACACCTTCGAGATCTTAACAAAGTCATCATCTTGCTAATACCACTCAGCAGGTTTCTCTCTCAGCCTGGAAAAATCATTTTTTTGCAGCAAGGTTGCCTCTACTCCCGGGAACATGCACATAGCCTCCACTAGGCACTTCCCATAATGGGTATACCTCTACCACCAGTGCTCCCCCTCCCGGAGATGGTGTCTCTCCTGTTGCCTTTCTCACACTCTTCTTCTTTGACCATCTCTCTTCCCACTTATCCAGCATACTCCAAGCCCTTGTTCCTATGACAAACTCTCGGATATGTGTCTTCCATCCTGTCACTCTCTTTTCCTCCAGCTCCTGGTCACTGTAGTTAAGCCTATGATTTCCCTGTAACATTTCTTTTCGAGACAAATCTACTCCATACCTCTGAGCTAACTCTGACAACTTCTCATGCACTCTTCTTGCCTCCGGGTGACATCCTTCGCTACAAACAACAGGTCATCTGGCTCATAGGTTTCTATTCAGACCAAAGGCAAATTCCCACTGATGATCTCGTCTACCACAGCCTTCAGCCTTACCACATGCAATAGTTTCAATTTCACTGCAGCTTTGATGGTACCCTGACTTGATGTACTTCTCTGACCATCCTTACTGTTATTGTGGTCTCTCAACCAGGATTCCAGGTCTGCAACATCTAAGACATGCTGATTTCCAACGGCTCACTGACTTGTACTTGCTTCTAAAGCTGCACCAATTTGTCCTCTCACTGGGGTATCCCACATCCATTGGTATGAACTAGTGCTTGCCATGGGTATAGACCGTATAGTGCTGGAACCAAAGCGTGCTCCAGAAGGATCAGCAGTGGCTGCTAAAGGGGTACTAGATTCCATAGGCACTAGAGATGGACAATTCCCACTCGTGCTCCCTGTTCTTCCCAATCCAGTCCCTTCAACCTGTACGGGCTGACTCTGACTAAGGCTTCCCACTGCTCTCGGGTCATACACAGGGACAACAGGACCAATGGTAACCTGGAACTGTAAGAGCTTCTGGTAACTGTGAAGCAGTGTTAGCTTCGTTCTGTTCTATACCTCCCAAGGTGGACACTCCCGTTCCCCCTATTCCTGTGAATATCCTTCCTACAACTCCTGTACCAGGACCCCCTTGAGCTGCTGCACTTCCCACGTTTTCTGCACTTCCCCAAGTCTCACCCCATCCCTTGATTGTGGATGGTAAAGTGGAGGACGCTCAGATAACAACCCATCCAACGAGCTGTCTTCATTGTCACTACTGTCACTTCCATTTGCCTTTTTACTCCTGTCCTGGAGACCTCCCTCTTCTATCCAGAACCGGGTATAAACTTACCCATGTTGTCAAATCATGCGGGCCTAAGTCAAGCACAGCTAGATTTGGTGATTGGGAGAGAAATTAATCCACATCGGCAGGTGGGGATAAATTGCGGAACCCTAAAAGGTACAATCCCGTCCCAGGAAAGAGAGTGTTCGACAGATCTGATCCCTTTACGCAATAGGTTTGCACGCCTAGGCATTGATGGGGAGACAACTTTTTCATGGGAGGAAGAGATAGATTAGGGATTTGACGCACCCGCTGGCTTGGGGGTTGTATCCTGGAATGTACATGGATTAAAGAATTTAACAGAACAACAGAGCTCTCAGAAATATGGGAGGGGAATGAGATAATTTGCTTCCAGGAGACATGGCTGTCGGGTGAGGATACTTATCAAAATGAGTTTCATCAAAATGGTTTCATGCATTTTATGAAAGATGGAACCAAATCGGGCATGGGGCGGGCTAAGGGAGGACTAATGACATTGATTTCTACCAAAAATAGTAAGGGGGCAAAAAAAATAGAAACAAGTAGTGATTGGGTTTTAGCTTGTATACTTGATCTCTATGAAGGCTGCCTCCAACAAAAAAAGCTGATAGTTGTGAATGTTTGCATAATCCAGGAGGTCTCGAATGAAGAGTCATGGGAAGTCTTTCAGAAGGACCTGGTAAAACTAATGGAGCTCCCGGCGGAATATCCTATTTTACTATTAGGGGACTTTAACCTTCGCTTAGATCCAAGGAAGGCTGATTCTGTTGTCTTAGATATGCTAGATTGTTACGGTATTCCTATCGCTAATTTTCCAAGATGTGATCAGTCAAAGTTTGATAGGAGTATGGTGAACCTTCTGGCAGAATTAGGGTTTGTATGCCCAAATGGCTGTTTTAAAGAGGATGACCCAGCAGGTCAAACGTTTATATATGGGAAACAACAGTACCCCATTGACTACATGTTCATACTGGCATGGTGTTTTAATATTTGTGTACGATTCAAGGTGCTAAGACTAAAGGGAAGTGATCATTGAGGGCATAACTAGATATAGAAGTAGCTCCATTATTGAGAGAACAAGCTATTCCCATGGTACTAGATTTCCCTAAACGCTTAACAACAAGAATAGATGGGAGATATATTGAACAGTTAATGCAGTATCAATTATCTTATGATATGGTTCAAGATAGGGCCATAGGAGAGACAAATGGTGTATGGTATGCAAATAGCAGTGCAGAGGTAGTAAAGCGATTGACAACAGTAGTAAGGGTATGTAATAAGAAAACAAAAAAGGACCAGCCAGGCCAAATTTCAAACCAACAATGGTTCAATAAGGAGTGTGCATTTGCTAGGAAGGAGCTAAGGAAAATAAGAAGGGCAAGGCGATTAGATGGTCAAACAAAGACAATTGATATCTACCGCTGTAAGAAAAGGGAATATGAAGCCCTCGTGATAAGGAAGAAATGGGTTTTATTTCAGTTGAATTGGGATATGATGATTAGGACACTTCAGGAAAAGGATATGAGCAAATTCTGTAAGCTGGTCCTGAAGGGAAGCTGTTTGGACATCCCACCAGCAACATGCATGGTGCCAGAAATAGATAGGGTAACTTTTTTAAGTAATATATACAAGCCTAGGAAGACAGTGGTGAACAAGGGCTGGCCAACTGTGGGGGTGGAGGCTTTAGAGTCATTTTCTACTCAATCTATTGTCAAGTTGATAACTTCCTTAAATTTAACCAACGCAACGGGACTAGATTACTTGCCTGCAATTGTAATTAAGTCAAACCCCTTATGATGGGTAGGATTCTTCTCCAAAGTCTTTATTTATACAACAAAGACCGAGATAATCCCTCCGAGTTGGAAGTGCGCAATAATTAAACCAATACATAAAAAAGGTGCAATGAGTGACCCAGGAAATTATCGGCTGATAAGTCTGTTGGATGTAGGTGTAAAACTGTGCTCCAAAGTAATATTAAGGTCCCTAAAGAACTGGATAGAGGGACATGGAATTATTCCAATGGAGCAGGGAGGTTTTAAAGCTGGGCACTCAACAATAGACCATTGTTTCAGTTTATGGGCTTTGGGGCAGAAGACAAAAGAAACAACTGGGAATTTATTCTGTTGTTTTGTTGATTTTAGCTCAGCATTCAATCTGGTCGACCGTAGTATACTTTGGGCTAAAATAATACGTCAGGGTATTCCAAATTGCTTAATAGCAATTTTGCATGAATTGCATACCGGGAATTGGGCTCAAGTAGAGATTGACATAGATGGGGCCCTCTCTGGGAGAATTTTCTTGGGAAACGGGTTAAGGCAGGGTTGTGTCCTGGCACCCACATTGTTCTCTTTATTTTTAGCTGATCTTCCAGGAGAGTTGGCAGCTACACATTCGTTTCCCCCGAAAATGGGAGGTAGACATTTGTCGTTCGTACTTCATGCAGAAGATCTGGCAATTCTGGACGTGACCCCAGTAGGCCTGCAGAGCAAGCTAACTAAGTTTAATATTTATTGCGAGGCTAATAAATTGAAAGTAGACATGGGAAAAACAAAAATAATCATGTTTGGGAAAAAAAGTAAACCGGATAAGTGGCAGTTTGGCAATAGTAGGGTAGAGGTCGTGTCCACCTATAAGTACCTGAGCATGACGTTTACAAGGCAGCTGAGTTGGACCCTGCATAAAGAATTGGTGGAGACGAGGGCATTAACTACGATAGGTGGACTGGTTCACTTTCAGAAGACTTATGGTGGCCCTTCTTGGACTCCCCTTCTAACCGCTTATAATGTAATGGTCCCCACGCAATGCCTCTATGGGGCCAAGTTATTAGCCATTAGTATGGAGGGAAGTTGGGAGAGGTGTGAAAGCAAATGTTTGAAAAAATTGTTGCCCCTCCCCAAAGGTGCAATGTCCCATGCGATAAGATTAGAAGGAAATTTACAGGCCTGGAACTTCTTAGCCTATAAATCAACTTTGCGTTTTTTGGATAAACTCTTGGTCTCTAATATGCAGAAGATTTTAGCCTGCTGTGTAACTGAAATAGCAGGAAGTGAATTACAGTGGGCGAAGAAGGTAAAGAAAAGATTGGCAGCCATTGCAGGAATTCTAAAATTAGAATTAAAAATAGGCCTCTCTCTCTAAAGCAGAACTAAAAATAGCCTGTAAAAAAGAATCTAGGCTGGCAGACTTGAAGTATATAAGGAATAGACCCTCCACACAATATATGGTACATTCATGGGAAACTATGAATGTATTTCCGTATTTATCTGCACTATCAAATGCCCGGTTACGATTAGTACTATTGAAATTCCGGGTAGCATTAAATGTGCGTTATATAAGAGCAGAGAAATTTGAAGTACTACTAGATCAAGAGAACAACTGCACATGTGGACTGCCTTTTCAAAACTTCAATGTTCATGTTTTAATTGACTGTCATCAATTTTATAGGCCCCGTTGTTCGATTTTAAAACCTTTTTGTAAAAAGTATAATATAAATTGTCGAAGCGACGCACTTGCACTTTTGTTAAGAATGGAATTCTTTGATGTGGCTTGCACATTGGCTAAATTTCTTAAAATATGTTTGGATTTGAATCCTTATGTGTTTCGGTGTTAGGGGTCCGGTGATTTTAGTTGAAGTATGATGAATTGGTATTTATATAGTGTATTTATACATAAATGTTATTGATTTTGAAGAATGTATGTTTTAAACACTGTGTCTAAACATTAATAAAGTATGAACTGAACTGAACTTTCCCCTTCTATGATATGCACCCTCCATTTCTTAAGCTCTGCATCCTACTGTGCGTTTTGATATGACCTCACAGTTTTCTTCACTCTCCCTTGATATTTCTCCCTCTGTTTAGCATGGGCTGCACGCATCCAGGTATCTAACGCTTCAAACTGTGTTGGTCTAGGCAAAGGTTGCAACACAAACATTGCACCTCTTAACTGATGCAATACATCCAGCCGAAATGAACCAAAGCATTGAAAGGACGATTCGCCCTCCTTTTCAGTGATCTTATGCCAATTTTGAAGCCAAATTATAGTGTGGAGCCCAATTTTTGTCGCTATATAATATGCTGGAGTATCCTCGAGTGGCGCCTCTTTGCCCACTCGAGTAACAACATCTTCATCACCCCTGAACAGATCCCGCAGCACCCTAAAACATCGCATGATTTCAAATTGCAATTTGCTGTTCAAAATATTACGACGGAACAATATTTTTCATCCAGAACTTCAGGATGACTATTAACCAATCTTAGCGCGGCGTTACACCAACCAACCTATCGCAGCGCGACACTATCAGACATCACCTTCACTCCTCGCAGCGGCTCACCCTCCTTCATGATTTCTCCGTACGCATTCACTCACACAATCGTCTTAAACTCCGTAATTGTCTGCCATCTAAAAGGTCGATAGAATTCAATCATCCAAGAACATTCACACACCGTTACTCCCGAGCTGCGCTAGTCACCCGCATCAGTATAGTTCACCTCTGTACACAAGATCCACTAAACAATTCCCATACATCCCTTTCACGCAAAGTTCCCTTTCTTAGGTGGAACTGCAGATGACGTCTCACGACAACTCCTCAATTCTTCGGTCAGACAATCACAATCTCAATCTCAGTGTCTTCTACACTTTTAATACATCCCGGGATCTTAGGCCACTTCGGGACCTGCAACTCAAAGTCAAATCTCAATCCTTGGACCATGTCCGGCCCAAAACCACATTCACTCAACTCTCACACCAACTCTGCAAGAAATCACACAATCAAATCATTCCCACAACCTAAAACACAACAAATACCCTGATAATTAATCACTCCTCCGCTCGCTGCTGATCTTGCCGCACCACCAAACTCCGTCAGTCTCCGCCGGATTCCGCTGCCTTCCGCTTTTGATCATGAAGCTCTATTTCGGAGCTTTGGGGTTCTAGGTTCCACTTATTCTAGATTAATTTTTTGATTCCCCCCTTGCTTCATGTGCGTACCATCCTACACTGCTACCAATTGAAAGGCTGGGCCCATAAATTCTGGACCTGCTCTGGAATCACAATTCGATGGTTCTTTTTCGCAGCATGATAGCGTAAAGGGGGGAGAAAAGTCGCTAGACAACCAATCATTTAAGCAATATTTCTCCTGGATACAAAGTAACCACAGACAACTACTTAGGGCCTGATTACGATGTCATCTGGAAAGCAGTCCAACCAAATCGGTTTGGGAATACTTTTTGAATGACTCGGGTTCGGGGAGTCCAACCGACCGGCTACGGTGTGTCCAAACACCGTTCGGTCGGACTCCCATTGACTTCAATGGGAGCCTGTGTTCCGAATGATAACACAGGCTCCCATTGAGAAAAGGGGTGGGGGGGGAGAACCTTGCACCCTGTGGCAGGCACCCCATGGTGCCTGCCACACTGTGCATGCAGGGAAAGGGGGGACCCATGGGTACCCCACGGGCCCAAATTGGAGGGCTCCAGTTGAAGGGGGGCCTGCTACTGCCCCCCAAAGTCAGATTCTGGCAAGCCGATCATTGTTGGAACAAACGACTCGGTAAGGCTATCCGAATCCAACATCCTAATCGCTTGTCCAGAAACACCGCCCGCAGACCTGTATGAGTCAGCTCCGAACAACACCATTACTCCGAATGCTGTTTGGAACCGAGTTGGACAGTTCCGACGCTTTTAGGACATCATTATCGATCATCCGGAAATGTGTCCGAGACGGTCAGAAACAAGCCTTCCGAATCAGATTCGACCGAATCGGATGCCATTCGGAGTCTTTCCGACGGCATCCTAATCGCCCCTTAATGTTAGTTGTTTTATTACAGAGCCAAAAATAACTGAACATAAAGACACCTCAATCTGAGGGTGTAGAAATACATTCGAATTAGCATGAAGCCAAATTTGCGTATCCAATTAAGAGGATGTAGCATAAGCAATACAATTAGTTCAAGAAGTAGAATGCAGAGGATCAGAAAGCATGAATCTAAATTTTCCTGCATCGAGGGTTGATGAGATAAAAGCATTAAATCTATCCCTACACTAACACTAAGATGACATCCCTACTTTAGCATTTTCACAAGAAAGGGTTAAAGGTGTCAGCATGTGGAGTTTTCCCAAGAAGTCTCTTAACCATCAATAAGTATTGTAGCAATAAAGTACCAAGACAGAGCTTTCTCTCAGGTGCTCTCTCTCCAAAAGCAAAGAAGTGGATGCTTTCCCTATTCCCAACACCTCATTATTCGTAGGTAACTTTCCTAACATCCATTGGGGGTCACGCCATCTCTTCTGGGTACGATCCTAAAGGTGTTTTTCCATGGGACAGCGGTGTTCTTTCCTTACAACATTTTGTCCTTTGTTCCCAGGCCTTCTTCTGTGTGAAGCACAACGACCTTCCTTTATCAACTCAAACCACACAATTGTAACTTCTTCTCTTCTTGCCTGACTAGTAAAACAAAGACATTATTCTAGCTAACAAGTACGCTTCTTTCACCTGCAACACAAAAACGTGAGAAAGAAAATATTCCACAGCACACATGAAATTCGACTTATTAATTCTAAAGGAGAGTTTCCAGGAGACTGCATTTCAGGCCTACGAAATTCAGCTAACATAGGAAAACAGCATATGAGCATTTACAATTTGTATGGAAAATAAGGCACATTCAATTAAAGCATTTACCTACATATAAAACGATACGATTAATAAACACATTTAGTACATGAATAATTGTCAATTTCAAAACACGAGTTCTTCACGTTAACGTTTTCTGCTAGTTACAGTCACTTTCTACGTTAATACTCCATGTTAGCTTTAATACATTTTGCAATTCATGTTGATACAACAAAGGATTATATGCGGGTGCGCTCTACACATGTGAATATAGTGCACCCCTACAAATAAAATGCGATTTCCGCTACATCACTTACATTATAAAAGTCTGTGGGTGCAGCTCAAAATAGCGCAGCAGCATATTAACACCAGGGCAAGCAGATCTAGCCCAGAGAGTGAGACATTTGAATATATAGGTTCATAGTCAGTTAAGTGTATCCACCAAGTCCATGGCTCCCAGAGATGGGGCACCACCGTTTCTTTCCTTTACAGAGTAAAATTATGATACAGTTTGGGACTCAAATGAAAGTATCATTCATAACCTTCCAGATCAATAAAGCAGATGGTGTATCTCAGAGCAGCAATTGCGTCCTCATATAGGTGCCTCTATATTGCACAAGTACTACATAATTGAGGATATGTGTTGTGGAGAAGGGGGTTCTGGATCACAATGGCAACTGCTCTACCAACTGAAGACCAATTTGGCATATAAATAACATAAAATATTTTATTTATCTGATCTAAAAAACATTTGGGAGGGCAGTTCATCGTGCCTCGATGCTCTGGCAAACAATATTAAGAAACTTGCAACATTGATTCTAATTTCAGCTCGCATATAGTCTTTTATTCACAGAAGATGACATTTCTGATCATTTTTCCCAGAACGTCTATGTTTATGATTGCAATGGCGAACCTTGGCCCTAATTAATGAATGCCTGTAAAATAGAGTTTCAATTTATTTTTTGAATTAACATGCACTCCTGAGGATACAGTATCTATCAAACATCATGAAAATAGATTCTGAAAAACATGAACATTAATAATATTCCAGTTGGTTGGTGGCACATGTGACCAACGACCTTTTGCTCTGTGTCTTCTTAGACCTGCTTTTGTAAATTGAATATACCCTAACTCCAATGTCATAAAATTATTCTGGTACCAGCCAGGTGCGTGCAAAATTGCAAAGCTGAATTCCATAACTTCACATACGTTTTTAAAAAGTATGCCGGATTCGCTAAGTGAGAAACTGGAAAACTTTGAAACTAAAATATAGAAACAAAAGAAGTACTTCGTGGTCACTTAGAGACAAAAACATTCTACTTGGTAGCTGTTTACTACTGGCCCAAATCCCTTGTGTAGGGCTGATTCCCTGCTGTAGGAGGTTGTATATGAAGGAATGTTACTTACTGGTAATCTTCATTCATCAACTCTATACTTTCTTGTCCCAGTCCTTACATTTATGTGAGCGTCCTCACTTAAAAACAATCTTACAAATCTGCTCACTTAAAAGCTTTTCTGCTTTTTGACTCTTCTAGGACCCACTTCTTTGGTTTTTGCCATACACTTAACCCCATACACATCCTGCAACACCCGGCACACAGGGAGCCTCAAGCCAAGAGAGAGAGGGCTCTTAGGACAAGGATGAGGAAGTCTAGGTTTGATATAATGAAGATTACCGGTTAGTAATTGAAACATTGCCATCTCCCTACCATCCTCGTCCCATTCCTTACATTTGAATAGTTATCAAGCCACATTCTTGACTATTTCGCCCTAGAGAAGAATCATTTTATGCACATCGTGATAATTCATTCACAGAATATAAACCCGTTAATTGTGAACTGCATTTAATACCATAAGTCCAAAATTAGCGCAATGAGGACCTCCCTCCGCTAATTTATAAAGTTTCACAAATGTCTGAAAGCCCGTCCAAGTTGCTTCACAACAAATGCAATATAAGGAAACTACTTTTACCTCTGGCTGTGAAATGGAAACTCCCCAAGGGATACCCATCTGCCACTTCTAATAGTAGAGGAACCTTTGCTACTGAATATGCTTTAACAATAGCCATTCAAGGGTCGTGGACAAGATGGTAGGCAATGCAGATGTGTTTGGCTGAGGCTGCCCATCAGGCCCTGAATAATCCTGCTTCACCTGGCCCTCAGAAGCCGGCATAGTATGTTGTGGAGCATTGACAAACACCGTGGCAGAGATGGAGAGGCATGCCTAGGGGGCCGAATAGTGAACCAGGGCGCTCCGCTGCATGTCGAGACCTGGAGTGCAGCGAGTAACCCTGGTGAGGGAGCCTCTGGCTCTGGCCTGTGCGGGGAGCGTGATCTCAGTGAGCGAAGGCGGTGGGGGAGCTAACCACCCTCTGGCGCAAGAGAAAGTGTGCCGAGGGACCGGACCACAACCGTGCTCGGTGGCGGCATTGAAGCTCGATGCGCACCCAGGCTCTGTTCAGGGATTATGGCCTACTGTGACAGAGAGAGCCGGCAGGCCTTCGCCCATGACAGACAGTGAAACAAAGCAAATGCACAGGAGCCACCTTACTGATCCGAAGGCGGTAAGCCGGGTAGTGCCTAGCACCGCATGGACTGAGGAGACCTTTGTGTTATACCAACACTGATAGTTGGAGCCTAATGCAGTGTTTACTGTGGCACACTGCCATGCAAACACCAATTTTCTATTGAGGGAGGTGCCACCAAGTGGGAATCAAGCGCCCTGACGAGGGGGTACCCACTACAAGTATTGAGCCCCTCCCTACCTCACCCCTTCTTTTATCCCCCTGATTGCTGCTCCCATCCCCTGGATCCTCTTTGTAGTGAGGGGGTAATGGCATGACTACCACGATGCAAACCTGGGTCCCACTGTCTCACCAGACTTCCAGACCGTGGCGCTGAACCGTGGTGTAACCACAAATTCACAAACGCACACAAGACCAGCCGGAGCTGACAGACTGTGTGAGTACAGGGCCCTAGGGGGAAGATACTGTACCCTACCTGGCGGGAGCCAGGGGAAGGACCACCCCCAGCACACTGAAAAATGAGACCTGACACAGTGGACTACCGTAAGAGGTCAAGCGACGCTGGCCCTACTCTACCTATTATCTCCTCTTTTTCTACATCTATTTTTCCTCCTGACCCATGATGGTGAAGTCCAAAAGTGGCAGGCAGCTGCTGGTGGCCTCAGGGGAAGGGCCGGGGGCACCTCTCACATCTAGGCCAGGGATGCATGTCATAGCCCAGCTGGATAACATGTTGGGGTGCCACACAGAACAGTTCACCAAAAACTTGCAGGCCATCCAAGATACTAAATCCACAATGGAGGTTAAAATAGACTCTGTCTCCTTGGAGGTGTCCCTCTTACAGGTGGACCAGCGGAAGCTAGCCTCAAGGGTGGACGAGACAGAATCTGCCCTAACTGTATTGCGCCCTTTTCTCCAAGAGCTACAGTCCCAGATGAAATTAGTGCAGGCAGATGTGAAGCATCTGTAGCTTCGAGCGGAAGACGCAGAGGGGACGTCTCACCGCAACAATGTTCACCTTGTGGGGCTCCTAGAAAGGGCAGAAGGTCCAATAAGCAGCTGTTTCTTGAACAATGGTTAATGACGACAGTGTTGGTGGGAAGGGTTCCCAAATGATTTTCCATTGAGCTTGCCCACCGGGTCCTGGGACGGCCCCCTCCCTCAGGTACTGCCCCACACACTGTGATTGCCAGTCTACTGAACTACTGGGACAGAAACTTGACACTCCAGGCCTTTTTATCCAGTTGTGACGGCATACCCGGATTACACAGCGGAAGTCCAGCACCGCCGCAGCTCCTATGTGGGGGTTAAGCAGCAACTCTGCCAGATGGGCCTAAAGTATGCTTTGCATTTCCTGGCACACCTGCGGGTAGTGGGTGGCAATGCTACCCACTTTTTCCAAACTCCTGAGGACGCGAGAGCTTGGATACTCGAGAAGGGGGGAAAGGACTTGCCTGAGGGGTCTCAGCCTCACACGCACTGGGAGATCCAGGGACACCAGAGAAGATGCAACCGCTGCCCCAGACATCGTCCCACCATGGACCAGGTGGCATCTGAAAGGGAGCGAATGGCGGCTGGCGTCCTGATACCCAGTCAGAACTCGTATGCTGCACTGACGCCTGAACGAGACTTGGATGCTGATTCCAGATCTACTGGCCTAGGGGTGCTGGCGGAGGATGGATCCCGTGGGCCGGCCCCACATCACAGTGGACAACATCACCTGAGGGACACAATTAATATTGCAGTGCGGGCGGTGGGTGGAATGTGTGTGGGTGGGTGCTTTCTGTGCTTTAATACTTCCAAGTTCTTACGTTTCCATGCCACAGGAATGAAGTCACACTAATGGAGCCTGATACCAGGGACTATGGGTACCCAATTATGCAACAGAGGGGGACTGGGTCTTGCTGCAATAAAATTGCTGCCTAGCTCCTGCTTATTTCCAACTCGGACATGTTCAAAATAATTATAAATGCCTATCTGTTGGGGTGTTGTTATTTATATTTTGCAAACAGTTTACATTGCAGGTGTTTAGCCTTGAAGGGAGGGAGGAGGGTAGTTTTAGAGGGGATGTTACTTTGGAGGAGTTCAACAGGTACCAAGCAAATCACATGGTAGCAAGTGGAACATAATGGGATCCAGGGTGCCGCTGAGCAGGAGAAGTGAGGGTAGCAGACTGAACACACATACTCAAACCGAATGGGTGACATGGACAGAATATCGGCCCCTACCCATTGCCTAAGGACCTGGAACGTCAGAGGCATGGCCACACCCCGGAATAAAAGGGCAGTTCATGTTTACTGCACACTACACCACATACATCTAGCGCTCCTACAAGACACCCACTTAGTGGCAGAGTTCCTTAAGAGATTGAAGGTACGTTGGAGGGGGACCATCCATGGTACAACCTATTCAGCCTTCTTGCAGGGGGTGTTAGTCTGGATTGCCCCCGGGGTTCTTTATGTAGTGCATGCCGAATGGGTGGACCAAAATGACCATTATTTGGTCCTAGAGGGCTATTAGATGGAGACAACTTTCCATTGAGGCACTATATGCCCCCAATACCTGACACACTGACTTTTTGATTGAATTATCTCCGGCCATGTTGCTGCAGCCCTCGACGTCCTGTGTCTAGGCTGGCGAGTACAACTGTGCCCTGTATGTAGAGCTTGACCGATTGGTGCAACCTGCAGAGGGGGCTTCAAGTAGACAAGGGGCATGTCACTTTTGAGGGTTGATGGAAAACATGTGACTGCATGATATATGGTGGCTAGAGCACCCGACAACTGTGGAGTATAAGTTATACTCCCTGGTACACGACATACACATGCGTCTAGACCTTTTCCTCTGTAGTGCTGCGCTATGCGGGTGGGTGGTGACCACTGCATACTTGGCGCAAATTATTTCTGACCATTGTCCACTGCTACTGCAGTTGTGATGCGGACAAAAATGGGTGGTAATCCCCACATGGCGCCTGAGGGTGGAAGCTCTGCCGAATCCCTCTTCCCGTGACACTCTCTCAACAAGTATTACCTTATACTTCAATCAGAACTAGGGCACTGCGTCATCCCATGCCTCAGAGTGGGAGGCACACAAAGTGGTCCTACAGGGTCAATGTATCGCTATGACGTGGGGGTGAGGGGGACCTTGTGCAGAGAATTTTTGACCATGGTACGGGGCTCCAGGACCTTGATCGGGAGACACCCCGATGCGCAGCTAGGGTGCAGTCCCTCAAAGAACTCCATCAGCATCACTGGGAATTTGGTGCCCAGCTGGCGAAACTTGATTATAAGGAATATATCACCCGCTTAAATGGTGAGGGCATCAGGGCGGGCAGGATGCTGGCATGGTTGTTACGGGGACAGGTAGCCCGTTCCCCTATTGGGACCATTTGGTCCAATGCAGGTGAGCTTCACCCCTCCTAGGACAACATGAATGCATCCTTCATGACCTACTATTATGCCCTGTACCCAGCGTGTGATGTTGATTCCTGAGAACAGATTCAGAACTCCCTCTATGGGATCCCCGAACCCTGTCTGGACCCGCTCCAGGGAGCAGAGTTGAAGACACCCCTACAGGTGAAAGAGATCAGCGAGGCCATCTCACAAAATGGAACAAAACAAAACATGTGGGACACACGGTTTCCCACTAGAACAATATGCATCATTTACTACCTTGTTTACCCCACACCTATTGAAGATGTACATAGAGGCATCAGAGATTGAGACGCTTCCGCCCACCCTCAGGGAGGCCCTAATCGTAGTACTTCCCAAACCCGGGAGAGTCCCACAGGATGTGTGATCCTACTGACCACTTTACCTATTGAATCTCTACTACAAGATATTGGGGAAGATACTGGCAAACCGACTGCTATCAATGGTGGGCAAATTGGTCCACCCAGACCAAAATGGATTCATACCAGGCCATAATACCTTCATGCATATTCATCGATTACTGAACTTGATGGGGGCACAGGAGAGTGATATTGAAGAGGGTCTTGCAGTGCCCATTTATATAGGGAAGGAGTTCGGCATCCTTGGCAAGAGTTATCTGTTTGGGGTGTCTGAGCATCTATGCTGTAACCCTACGGCACGTGCCAAGACCAGCAATTACATATCGGAGAGCTTTGAAATACATCAGAGAACAAGACTGGGGTGCCCGTTATCACCCCTCATTTTTGCGCTTGCCATGGAGGCCCTGGTGGCTTAGCCTGGGGAGTGCGATCAGCTGATAAACGGCACATTGTGTCCCTGTATGCAGACAATGCCTTAATTTACTTGCGGGATGCCACAGTCTCCTTAGAACGCCTCATATCCATGCTGAACAGATTTGGCAACCTGTTGGGCCTGTGCATAAGCTGGGCCAAAGCCTGCTTGTTCCCGCTCGGATGCATGTGGCGGTTCGACATGATTAGATACTAGGGGGAGAATGTATATTACTCCAAAGCAGATTTCATATGTGGGAATTTAGATAGATCAGTGGTGTCGGCTTGCGGCTCCCGCCCTTTCTGGTTATCACTCTCCCTGTCTCCAATGAGTCAAGTGCTGATCGCAAAAATGCTGGTTTTGCCCAGGCTACTATATCTGTTTTCTGCACTGCCACTGGTAGTGCCGGGATACTTCTATAGGGGACTGAACGGGTTCTTATCAGACCTGATTTGGGAAAGGGATAGGAAGAGAGCAGTGCTATTGATGACGCAGCAACCCCTGGAAGAGGGTGGCCTGGGAGGCCCAAATTATGAGCACCACTACGCAGCGGCCCAGCTGCAGTGGCCGTTGCATTGGCTGGGGATGGCACCTTTTGCGGAGAGAGAGAGAGACCGTGCTGTGTGCACTCTAGGGAGAGCCAATCCTTCCTTGGCTGTGTCATGGTGCCCTTCTCGTTCGCCCTGAATGCTGAATGATGTGAGTGGCACGTACATGCTGGCAAAAATGTGTCTAAGGCAGGGGAGAGTACCCACTGTATGCACACCAGGTGCCGTTTTGGCAACTGCACAACTAGTGGCCTCATTTGGCCCGAGCGCAGTGCGCATCTGGAAGGAGGCAGAGGGATTGCTGGCAGAGGATCTTTACTGTGAGGGGCTGATACGGTCCTTTCAGGCTATGCTAGATGGATTTGGAAAACTGGTGGGACGCTTCCTAGACTACAGTTCCATTTGAAGAGCCATAGACGTACTGTGGGGTAAGGGGGCTGCAGAGCCAAAGACATTGCTCCCGCTACAGGTCCTGATCACACAGGGGGATGTCCACAGGGCAGTTACAGTGATCTACAGTGCTCTGCACACCCAGCGCTGCGGTATAGTGTTGCCAGCGAGGGCCAAGTGGACGGCAGAAATAGGGGTCAATCTCACAGACAAGCAATGGGTGAAAGTCATAGCACATGTGAAGGGAGTTTCCAGGAATCCATGGTTCCGGTACACACAGTTTAATTACCTACACCAGACATACCTGACACCACAGAGAATACACCGGATATTTCCAGGAGCTTCCTCAGAATGCCTAAGGTGCCACATGCAACCCTCTGACTTTTACCACATGGTGTGGGCTTGCCCTGTCCTGCAAATGGCATGGAGTGAGATGACAGAAACACTGTTGAAGGTGGTCAAACGAATGGTGCCTCTCACCCAAGACTATTATTTATTGAGCTTGCGCCCCGCTCACAAGGAGGATAAATATACTGGCAGATTTGCTGCGCTGGCCTTGGTACTCTATATGCGACAGATAGTAATGGCATGGAAAGCCGTGTCAGCACCGGAGTGCAGTGGGCCAAGGCAGAGGTGATGGTATTGATGAACCTTTGCAGGCGCATGGACTCCACAGTGTGGGACATGTATATCCTGAGATTAGAGGCAAAGGATGATGAGGCCACCATGAGGGTGACGCATTCTGATAACAACTGTTGGTTAGTACTGTTAAATATGATCTGTAAAGTATTTTACTACATTTGTCTTATTTTTGCTTGCTTTTTCTGGGTAGTCCATGGATTGTCTGATATCCATCCATGTAGGTGGCCAATCGATTAAATGGTTTGCCTTGTCCTTTAAGAACACTTGCTGTTGTTCTTGTTGACATTGTATTGCCATGATCGGGGATGACCTCCAGGGTGGGGAAATATGTGATATCCTAGTGGCACCTAACATATGTACCTAGTGAATTTCTTCACCGTGTATTACAGGGGATGTATGTTACCCCCCTGACCGCAGTTCTATTGCGCTATGTCACTGTAAACTCCAATAAAGAGATTAAAACAAAAAAAAAACAATAGCCATTCAATCCATCTACAGAGTGTACCTGTGGATGCCATTTTACCTTTTCATGGTGAACCAAATTCCACATAAAGACTAAAGAGCATTAGTTTTTTGAAAGGCTGCAGTGCTCTCTAGATACATTTTCAACTCTCTGCATACCTCTAGACAATGTAATCCAGAACCCTCTTCTGAAACTGGACTATGAGAAACAACCGAAAAGACTAATTCTTATGCAATATGAAATTTTGAAGCTTCATTGTGGTGAAAAGGATTAGTATATAATACAACATTGTCCTCAACATTGTAAATAAGTCTCGTGATCTAAAACAGCACTAATTGTCAACATAGTTTCAAAGGCTCCTTTTGTAAAAAGATTCAGCAATAAAGGAAAATTCCAAGGAGGGACCCTAGATTCAATTACAGACTTTTGATTATAAAATTAAAGTAATATGCTGATGGCTAAAGGAAAGCTTTTTGAACAATCTGCTTTATGGTATGTGAAAGCTCTTAGGGCTTCCAACTACTCTCTTAGAGTACACACAGACAAATCCATTAAAAAAAAATCCTCAATATTTTTAAGTAAAATAAAGGGGAAGCAGCAGCATTGGCAGTACACCAACGTCTCGTACAAGTTCCATTACTGGATCAGGAGCGAGAAATACCAAAGATTATTGCTGAAACCCATACATTCAAAGATAAAGATAATTTGGGAGCCAGATCTAACAAACCACACAACTAAAAGGAAATTCTGAAAAAGATAACTCAAAGGAGGCACCTAAGTCTTCTAAAAACACTGGGATAATAAGAAAAATAAAGAAACGGCTAAATTATGGGGTGGATCTCCTACACAGGAGTCCCTGAAAAACACTATAATTTGAGTAGCTGTGAAACAATTAAATAGCCAGATAAGTATCATCATCATCATCACTTTATTTTGATCAAAAAAGTACACAGCACATACGTTATACAATACAATAGAGTCAAATAAATAACATAGATAAGAACATTTCATATAAAAACAAGAACACATACTTCTACTAAATGATTTCATCATAAAGTGCTTACTGTGCGCTTAATCTACAGTACATATCAATTTTTAGGCAGATCGAGAACCATCATAAAGTGCATTTCGTTCGTTTTAACCACAGTGCATGCCAATATCTGGACAAACCAAAGACCACAGCTCTACATGTATCCGTGCTCAAGATTCTTAACACCTCCAGATAGTGGCCGGGTACAACTAGTTTACAAAGTGGTATTATCCATTTTTCGCTGAGAGATTTATAGTTAGGACAAAAAAATAACAAATGCACAATGGATTCAGGGCTTGCATTACAGGCAGGACAAAGATCATCAGTGGCAGCATCCTTGCTCCATTTTTTACAAAAAGTTTAGTGGGTATGGTTTTATACCGAAACTGGAAAAATAATGTCCGGGCCAGGGAAGGGACAATTTCATCCAATGTGTCCTCAAATCAGGAGACACATTTAAAATTGAGAAATTCAGTAGTCAAGTGACCCTCAGCTTTTGACAAAACTTGCAGTAATATTGTTTCCCAGAACATTTCCTTCAGCTTCACTCTGGATACAGATACCAGGCTATCTGGATCAAACCAGAACCCCATCATCCCAAGCCTCCCTAGTAGCTCTTTTAGTACTCTAAACCAGGGAATAGAGGTGATCGATGAAGACTTTAGTAGCTCGGAGAGAGGCGCCCGGTATGGTAAACGTTCATCCACGGTCCACAGCCTGTGCCAAAACATCAAGAGTTTGTAGCTTACTTTGTGCGCCAACTGCCTTTGCGCAAGGTCCAAATATAGAGGCACCAGCAGGGTACTTACAGGCAGATCTACCAAGGATCTAAGAAAGCGATTCTCAATTGTTGACAGTCAATTTATCAAACCTGTGCCCCACAGTTCGGCCCCATAGAGGGCACCCCCTAATACTTTTGTGTTATAGATTTCCAGGGCGGGTGCCAGCTGTCTTGATGATGTTTTCCTGTGTATTTTGGTAATATTAGCGGTCTGATGTATAAGTTGCATCTTCACCTTTTCAATATGTGCCACCCAGTTTATTGTTGGAGTCAGGCGGATGCCCAAATAATCAAAAGCATCGACACGCTCCAAGTTACTGTTACCAACTAACACAGGTCTTTTATTGGACTTAACCATTCCTTTTCTAAAAATCATATATTTCGTTTTTGTTTCATTTAACACCAACCCTCGCTCATTGCAAAACTTGATAAAATCATTTAAAAGCTGCTGTAATCCCTGCGGCGATTTTGAGATTAAAAGTGTATCATCGGCAAAAAGCAGGGCAGGTACTCCTTTGTTGCCGATTTTGGGGGCATCACACCCATCTCTATTTAAAAAGTTAACAACATCGTTAATAAAAAAGGATAAAAAGCGTGGGGGCAAGGACACAGCCCTGCCTTACTCCGCACTGAACCGGGAAGGGATCTGTAAGTTGGTTGCTCTCCCCCACCTCACCTGTGCTGTGTTTGATTAATGTAGTCTAATTAAAACATCTAAAAGGTTCGATGGTATACCCTGCTTCTTTAGGATCCTCCAAAGAATAGCACGAGGGACTAGGTCAAAGGCAGATCGTAGATCTACGAAAGCCACATAGAGCTTTCCTCCTTTTACTTGCACTTCCTTCCAGTAGATGCACAACAAACGGAAAGTTTGATCCAGGGTGCTGGTTTTGGCTCGAAAACCTGCTTGGAGGTCACTCAGGATGTTTGACTCTGAAATCCAGTCCTGTAACCGGGCTAGAATTTGCTTGCAAAAAATCTTTTGCAGAGAATCGAAAAGGCTAATTGGCCTTTAACTGGATGGCCTCGCTCTATCCCCCTTTTTGTAGATTGGAACAATCTCAGCGTTTTTCCATGAGGGAGGGATAGGGGTACCACTGAGGATTGAATTAGTTAGTAAGTTTATGTAGGATCCCCAGAGTGCTACATCCTCCTTGTAGAGATCATTGGGGATTCTATCAGGTCCAGGGGCACGGGCCGAAATGCAAGAGCGAATTGCTACTTGCGTATCTTCTATAGAAAAAGAGAGGCCTTCACCCTCAATTCCCTTCTTTCTGAGGCCTTCATCTAACCCCTCATCTATAACATCCCTTGACTCATACAGAGAGCCAAAGTGTGTTTCCCAATCCTCTGGCTGTACTGAGAATTCTAGTATTGTCCCATTCCTCTTAAGCCAGTATGCTGCTTTGCTCCAAAAGGTCTTCGAGTCTTTAACTACCAATGCATTCCGTAGAGCAGACCAGAGGGAGCCCTCCCACTCCTTCTTCACAGATTCTACAGATCACTATCTCAGTATGTGATTTTTGCTTTACTGCCCTTAGAAGCGCCTCCTTGCTGAGCCTACAATCCTTATTATACCATACACCCTGTTGATCTGGTCTCTGGTGTTTGCTGTTACTTTCCTTCTTTTGTGGATTTCCTTGGCGAACTAACAGTTCTCTTATCTCTTTATATAAAAGCTCATGGCTAGAGCCTATTATCTCGATGATATTCTCAATGGTGGAGCTGGTGGATTTCTCAAGTAGCATACGGACCTTCCTCTTAACTGCACCTAGTGCCTCCGGGTTAGCCTCCACCCAGTCCCATCTAATTGCCCTTTGGTTATTGGCAATTGTTAAAATGCCTAGATCTGGGCAGCCCGTTTTGGCGGGCTCAACAAAGCCCTGGTTGGTGAGAATAAGGGCTAGGGCATTATGGTCACTGTCAACCCTTTTTACCACTTCCATATCTATAACTGAGTGCCAATAATTTAGAGATACTAGACAGTAATCAATCCTGATTTCGTGGCCTGGCCTATTAAAGGTGGAATTCCCATTAGGGTCAGAGGTTGTCCTTCCATTCGTGGCTCTCAAGTCATGCTGCATTGTCAGTGCCATCATCTGTGCTCCTCTCTTGATCCACCTTACTAAAGGAAGATCTAGCTGAGGGATTTGCCACTCTCTGTCCCATTCATCAGTCAGATTCGTGGGAATCGGGGCTAGTGGTTCAAAAGTACAGTTAAAATCCCCCGCCACTAATACCGGGGAGTTATCCGAGTAGTGTAATAGGGCAAGATCTAGGATGCGCAATGTATTAGTTTCCTCCTTGGACCTCTGGACTCTGTTATAAATATTGAACATCCTAATTTTTAAACCATTTGTAAAGATAAGCTCTAATGCGAGTATGTCCACAAAGAGTCCACATGCAGGAGTTTCACTTTAGACACTAGACCAACTTTCACCCATACCGCTAGTCCTCCAGAGGGTCTACCCAATTCTTTTCTTGTGGCATCAATGGCATAGGTGGAGAAACCACTACTATACGGACATTGGAGACTCCAAGTTTCTTGGAAAAAGATTACATCAAAAGAATCTACAAAAGAACACCATTTTGCGTCCACCATTAGCTTAGAGATCCCAGCCACATTCCATACCAGTATCCTTGAAGAGTGGAATTCCAAGATTCCCCCTTCTATGCCTTCTGTCCCCCCCCCTGCATATGGCTGCCACAACCCCATTTCCCACAGCAGGAACGTTCTCACCGTTCACCTCAGGATCCGGAACTACAACACATAGTGGGGGAATTATATTTGGGGAAGAACTGATATGTGACGACACCGGGGGACTTAAGGATCCTAGCCTATTTATGGGTGTCATCTGCGCCTCATACAGAGGTCAGCTATGCCTCCTCGAAACACCCATATGTAATAGGGGCAACCCTGTTGGCACTAGCCCATTTATTGAAGGAAACAACCTAGTGCGGGTTTCAGCAATAGGTGCCAATAAGTATCAATACACTGCTACACATCCTTCTTGTTCTTTTTAGGAGTCATCCGAAAATCGCTTGGAGAGAAGAGGCCAATCATGGCGTATATCGAAGAAGTACGAGGAACAGAAAAAGGACTCACAACGCTCTTCTGACTTCATAATAAAAAAGGAAGAAAAACTTCCAGAGAAAAAGCCTCAATTTAAAAAGGAGAAAGTGGCTTGGATCTCAATTAAACATGCCATACATATTGAGGAGTCTGCTTCTGAACGGGGAGTGGGCTCTGACTCTGCTAGATAGCATGGCAAAAGTCACAATAGTTCACCAGATTCTCCAAAAGTGGTGGCGACAGAAACTAGTGAGTTTGTCCTGGTGGAAACACCGGACCAGAGACTTAGTACTCCAAGTAGATAATATAAATTACAATTCCAGATGGAGGGTGATATACATTGTACTATTATTGTTCTCTTTTGGGAGAATTTATCATTTGGTTATGACATTCTCTTGGGTGAAAAAGATTGGCCGCCTGAGTTCCCACGAGCTGGAAATGTGATATTACCATCTTTCTCCGACCTCATTCTAGCGTCAGTTAAACATACATTACACAAGCCCCAATAATATATCACAATCACGTGGGCTTAATACCCAAAATGTCTAGCACTCAAACTGACATTCTAGCAACAAAACACTTACACGCATGTGTTACAACAAATTTGGCGATCCGTGTAATCAAGGAACAGCAGGCTATACATATGACACTGTACCGATTGCATATAAATTGCATTTATACTCCAATGCGGAAATGTGTTTCACCCCAGCAGAAAAAATTCTGCCAGCTGTGCAGATAGCGGTAGTGAGAGAAAGATCATTGGCTCATGGGAAATGCATAATTGTCATGACTACCATTCAAGCCGTAGAGGCTGTCAGAAAGGCCAGCATTCCCAATGCGAAAGCCTGACACCCTATATGGATACAATGGGCCAACTCACTGACAGCAGCAGATGTAGATAACATATTTGACTCTACACTACAAACACAGGCTTACCTTAAATATGAACAAGAATACCCTCTGCCTAATTAAATAATGCTTCTAGATCAGGATGGTTTTATAGTTTACACTGAAGGTTCTGCCCAGCCTGCAGTCAGAACAAAACACCTTAAGGTAAAATGAGGGATGGAGGATTCCAACCTCTAAAAACATTCTAGCAGTCACTAGGTGATTACACTGCACAGGTGGCTGAACCGAAAGCTCTAATTCTGGCACTGGAAAATAGGGATCCTGAATTCCCCACACTTATAGTGCGTGATTCATATTATTGTGTCCAGTCTTACACTGAATGCTTGCACTATTGGAGCCAGAAGGTATTCAGAGACTCAAAAAGTTATACTATCAAGCATAAAGTGCTTTGGGGAGAAGTGGCAAAGCTTAAAGCAAGTTTGCCACAGGCTCATGTTATCCACACACTAAGCCATCAACGTGTAGGAATACACGTTGCAGGGACTCATTCCAACACGAGGATAGATGGAGACATCATGATGGCTGTCACAGTATCGCGCTGTGGCACCCCCGTATCAGAATCATTTCCTGCAAAATGCTCCTAACTACTGAGTGTGCAAAACATTCAGTTTGCTCATCTTCCCAGAGTGGGGTATAGAGTTATGCTAAATTTGGACCGCAGGTCAGAATTAATCATAGTGGCACATGAGGGGTTAGCTTCTGCACATGCTGATGTGGGGGCTACAGTTTCACTTTTCAAGCAACGATACTGGTGGCCAGGTTCATACAAACAGACCAAAGATTTTGTCCTTAAATGCAACATTTGTCAACACATAAAGGTTTCTACCACAGCACGCCCACTGCAGACACCTCTTTTAGTTTCAAACGAACCGTTCACCTGTGTTTACCTGGACCATTGCGTACCATTACACAGTGACAACTCTTTTAAATACATCTTATTAGCAGTGGATTCCTGCTCTCGTTTCCAATAGGTATGATCACAGCGATCGACTGATGCTCGAACTGTTATAAAAAACTTGCAAGTTTTCATTGGACATATGCGATAGCTGCATTCCATTCAGACCAGGGCCCAGCGTTTGCCTCTAAGGCTTTACCAGGATACTATGAGTGCATTGGGTGTGGCTGTGCACTATTCCTCCCGCTATCAACTTGAGGGAAATGTGATAGTGGGTGTAGGAAGGTAGGATCCTTCTGCATGTGTACCCCCACTTTTTGCCTGGTGCTAATGCTGTTTTTGACTAGTCTGACTGGGATCCTGCTAATCAGGACCCCAGTCTATCTGCTTTCTCCCTAAACTGTTATGCTATGTACTTAGGTACACCCCAGATTTGATACTGGGGTACCCTTGTCAGTCCCTAGTACATGGTACCCATGTACCCAGGGCATAGGTACCCCAGAGGCTGCAGCATGTATTATGCCACCCATGAGAGACCATTCAAAATGGAACTACAGGCCTGCCATTGCAGCCTGTGTAAGTCGGTTCATGCACCACTTACTTAAGATATAGGTTTACTATATCTAAGGCTCACTGCACTTAAGACCTATAAGTCACCCCTATAGCAGGCCTTTACAATCCTGAGGGCAGGGTGCTTGGTTCTACTTGAGAGGGTGCCCCTGCATGAGCAGGACACCCCTGCATCCTACAGAGTCCATTCTCCTGGGTTGTCAGTGAAGCAGCCATAAACTAATCTAGAGGGGTATTACGCGACCGCATGATGACCCTCTCGAAAATGGCTGCAACAAACCCTATCGTGTTTGGTGTCAAACATGTTGGAATCATACCCACACACCGGTAACCAGTGTGGGAGGTATGATTCCACCCACCAGGAAGGCCCTTCATGGGGCCCTTGGTGTTCCCGGTACCAACCTTCTAGCTCCGGACAGCACAAAATGGTTGCTGCCGACCAGAGACACATTTCTGCCCTCCTGATGCTGAGCCAAGCTCTAGCAGGGGAAGGCAGAACAATAGGCATCCTGTCACAGGGAGGTGTGACCACCTCCCAGACAGGATTTAGTGTATTAGGGCTGGGTGGGTGCGCTTGCCAGTGCCTGAAAAGCTGCAGGAGGGGCACATTTGGTTTCCCTGGGCATAGTCCAGTTCAAACCAGTCCTGGGAGCCGTTGGCTCCCGCTCTGGTGTGAACCTGGACAAAGGACATGGGAGTAACCTCCCCCCTGTCCAGACCCTCCCCTGGGAGGGTCACCTGAATCTTTCCAACCCTCTCCTGTGGGTACTTAAGTGCTTAAGGGAATTGAAACCACTACACTCCGATCGTCTGAGCGCTCTGGACTTTGCTGGACTTCGTTTGGGCCTGACTTCATCTCCCTTCCAGTTTGCTGCATTGTCTGTGCCTGTGCATCCTCTAGGAACCTTCCAAGGCCTGTGAAGCATCAAGGACAACCAAAGTAATCTCCCTTGGAGTGAAGGAGTCACTCCCCTGCATTCACAGGCACCGCAATGAAGAGGACCAGTCTGCAGATCCCAAGCTCCTCCGGACTCCTTGGGCTCTGCAACTCAGGTGATGATTTTCCTCAGCCCCTGAAGCCTGCTCTCCCTTCTGACCAAGTTTGAGGCCAGCAGCTTGAGTGGGGGTTGCAATAACCGAACCCCTGGGTACCGCTTCACCTTTGCAGTTGCCAAGGCTTGTTGACATCTTTGAAAGAAGATCTTTGGGCTCCAAGTAGCCCAACCCGAGCAGCTCATGTGACCAGAAACTTTGGCCACACTGCATCGTGTGCATTGTGCCCTGCCTCTTTTGGTGAGCTGCTCGAGGTCCTCTCGTGACTCCTCTGCCGTTGGACTGTGGGTTCATTTGAAGGCCACCTTTTATTGTCTTGGGCTCCCCTGATTGCTTGGGGCCTGCCCTGACTCCCCTGCTTGTGGTGAGTCTTCTGGACCTTGCTGGTCCGAACCGTACACTTTCTTGACTTCCTGCTTGGGCTGCTTTTGCCAAGGCTTGTTGGTGGTCCCGCCGGACACCGACCCTCTGCTCTCGACATCCTTCATGGGACAGCTCCTTTCTGGCTCCTGGTCATCCTCAGCATCGCCTGGTCCCTACAGCTGCAGAGTCAAGGTCATCAACATCCATCCTGAAGCACCCGACATTGGTGGGCATTCGTGTACCAAGCCCCTGGTCACTCCCAGTGACCCAGACTCTGTCCCCTCTGCTTTCAGGTACTCTTCATCAAGAATCCACATTTGCATTCCTCCGGAAACTTTCTCCTCTTCCAGTAGCGGCACTTTCCTGAAGTCCTCCATTGGGTTCAACAGTGGTTTCCGACGCCACTTCACACCTATGCACCCGGCTTCCCTGGGATATGTAACTTGGGTGCCACAGTATCCACGGGTGGGGTGGCTCTCCAACCTTCTGTCTTCCACGGGGTTTCTTCAGGGTCCACTGGGAAGGGTCCTTAATCTTTAAAATTCCACCCACAACTTGCACATAGACTTGTACGGAGCACTCGGTCGTGTTCACACACTGCACACGCACTCCGTGGGGTCCCTGTCGACTCACCTTGGGTGGTTCCTTGGGGTCCCAGCAATGCTACGTCCTCTCGACATTGTCCTGAATCGAGTCGTGGTTCTTATACCACTTTCTTAGTATATGGTTTGCTCCCCCCCAGGGCCCGCTATGTATTAGTGCTATTTACTGTGATTTCTTTGCTAAAGTATTGTCTGCTTTGTGTCTATCTCCGTGTGGGAGATACTGTAACGTACTAGATAGTGTTATATAATAAATACATATTTTTATAACTACTGTGTGGTCCTCTTTTCATTTAACCTATACTATAAGATTGCATTATGGTAAAACAAGCTGCTTTACACTCCTTCAAGACTAAGCCTGAAGGCTTCTCTCCACAGCTACCACTTGGATAGATTTCTAAGGTTGTCTGAGACCTCTTTAATCACCATAAGGGTTGTCTGGACTGCTGCACGCTGCCCACTTACATTAGTGGACATCATATACCAGGCCAGCCTCTCACAGTGGCTAGGAAAAACCATGACTTAAAGCAGTCTTTAAGAGCTGTGAAAGATAAAAAAATTAATTAGCTCCTGTGATGAATAGATAAATTAAAGTGAACTAAAGTTTTACATTCATTTCTGTGTAAAACCTGCTTAGAAATAACATGTGCTCACTTACCAGGCACAGCTCTATGCTACACAAATAGTTAAAATAAACTGTTTGAAATTCAGCAACAAATGAATAAAGCGAAAATGCAATGTGTACGTGTAAAGTCAGCTGCCGGCCCTTGCCCAATTCTGAGAAATGGCTCTCTAACCTTTGCATGTGTACAAAAGCCAGTTCAACAAGTTGATTCTTAGAAATAGCTCTCTAATCTGAGCATGTCAACTGAAGTCAAATTGTGTGTAGGACGTAGAAAGAACGAGAATCTGCTGACTAAATCAAACAACGCTTGCTTGACAAAACAGGATAACAGGCTTAGAATTAACCCTGGGCGTAATTCGCGTAGTAGCGCTACTTGTAGCTACGCGAAGTGCACTTCGCACTACGCGAGCTACGCGTAGCACTACGCGAACTGCGTAGTGCGGTAGGAAATGCTGTTCGCAATGATTGCACAGTGCCGGATGCTTGTCCGCACTGTGCAATCATTGCAAACGGCATCTTGCACAGTGCAAGCGGTCGTTGTCTGCCGCTCGAGTAGATTTGTACTCGAGCGGCAGTTTTCTCAACGCGGACTGGTAGTTTCTCATCGCGAGCATACGTGACCACTCGCAATGAGAACCCTGACCTCCCCGCGTTGAGAATCTCGCCGGGAGGTTTATTTTCCACACTCGCGATCGGCAACTTGATGTTGCTGATCGTGAACGAGGAAAAAGTCTCGCCGGGATGTCATTTTGCTCGCTCGCGATCGCCAACTTGACGTTGAGGACCGCGAGCAAGCAGAAAATGCCCGCTACGCTACGCGTTTTTGCACTGTGCTACGTGCAATTCGCGTAGCGCGTAGTTGCGCAAACTACGTGAGCGTAGCGTAGTTTTCCGCCCAGGCCTACTTAGAATGTGGGTCAGGAGATAGGAGCTTAGAAGATTGGCTAATGTTAGCACAATCATGTGCATCACTGCGATCGCGTATAAAGCAAAGGTACATGCAGACATATTTAAGAAATGCTCATGAAACGGTGCTAATGTTAATGATTAACATGCCTGAAGGCTTCACAATTGTATATAAAGGCTGATTCTTTACTCTGTAATCAGATCACTCTGCAGTCTTCACTGCGAGCTGTCTCAACTGCAGTTCTTTGGCAAATAAATGCTTGCAACTTTACACGCTCTTGTGTGTGTTCGTCCTTTGTTTATCTTTACAGATTGTTTACTTTTATAAATTTTGTGCCGTGACTCCTTTGGAACTGTCGATCTCTGCAGGGGTTTGCTGTATTGTGGTCCCAGGACCCTCCGGGGGGCCTTGAAGTCTCGGTGTGCGCACCTGCTAATTGGAGTTCATTTCCTGCAGAAACCCAGGTGACAGGGCTCTCGTTGATCAGCCTGTGACATCAGACACCGACAGCTTCCTTCCAAGCCATAAGGTTGTTTTACCGTGGAAGAACACACACAACTGCGTTACTGGTCAGATGATCAGGTCAGCAGTGCATAATGCACTGAGCCCCATTCAATGATTGTATGTTGTTTCCCTGATATCTAAAGGGTACAAACTGGGATTCATTAGGAATCACCAATGGGAGGTCTGAGGGCGCCTTTAAGATAAGTGCCTGAGGTGGACTGTCCAGTCTGTGAAAGACCACTGGGGTCTCAAGGACAGAAGAGGAACAGGTGGTTGCCTCAGGAGCGGCCGTGGGTGGTTTCCTCAACATAGAGCATGACTATGTGTTCAGCTCTAGATGATGTCTGATTAAATGCATATGCTGATTTGTGATGCGCAATGGTGTCTTTCGGTGTATTTTTGGGAGTGTGTTCTTTTTGACTCATGGAGAATTGCTTTTGAATTTTCAAGTAGTGCTGTTACATGTGTAGGGTATCAGATGCCCCCTAGAGGTTAGTGTATTATAAAAAAAATGCTCAGTAAACTATTTTTGAGTACAGCCAAAGGGAGTAGAGCAGCCTTAGATACCACTCAAAGTGGGCCTCCCCGATGTTCAGCAGCCTGGTATGTAATGCGTAAATGGGGCTACGCTGCTGCTGCCCATCTAGACAGTGGACTCATTATACCAGAAAGAATCCTGATATGCAATAGCCAGAGTATGGTACCTTCGATTGAGATAAATTGCTTTATTTAGAAGAAAGGGAAAGAGAAAAGAAAGAAATTACATTTATTAATATGGGAGGCGTTTCGCGCATGGTGATCATATGCAGCTGGAAGATGGTTGGAGAACAATAAAACAAGCACACAGAAGGCTATAGACTACGATAAAAATAATGCACAAGAAAGATATAAGGCCAAATGCAGAGAAAAGGAAATGGAAGAAGACAAATGTTTCACAGTTGACAAACCTATACCAGATATTTCCCCACATTGCCCAATGCACCCCTAGCCCAGGAGGATACAGAGGATCCTGTAATAAAAGCATTATTAACTACCACACCACCATCCAGTCCGCAAACACCACAAGTGCAAACATCATTTGTCATACCACAAGATCAAAAACACACAACACCTATACAACAAAAAGATACATCCTCTACACCTGGGTCTCGAACAGGTAAATGGGATCTGCAATCAGGATTTACACTTTCACAGAAAGAACAGAATGGGGTACAAGGGTAGATAGGAGATGTTATAAAAAAATTGGTCCTCTTTATGGACAAATGAAAAGTGCAAATTCCCAACACACTACACTCCCGCACTTCAACATTGTGCTTTGGTAGATTTAGATTAAAAACAATTTCACAGGTTTAAGAATTTGGAGAAAATTTGACCTTCTAAAGAATGATACCCACAAGTAGAAAATTTGTCCGATGACCTCTATCACAAACCACTAACAATATTAGAAGATATAGTGGCAACTAACAAAGAAAGACTAGATGCACTCCAGATATTAACTGAATGGATAGACACACATATACTAATAGAGAGAAAATGTGAGAATACGAGAAAAGCTAAACTAGAGAAAGTACAAGAAATTTCATCTAATTTAAACATGCCCTTGAGAGAAGTACCAGGAAGTCAGTAAGGGAAACCCACTATTAAAATTCACACACAATGGTCTAATGTTGAGTTACAAATATTTGCCCTTCAGTTTCCTGATACTAGACAAGATAGAGAAGAATGGCATAGCCAGACAGAGATAATACTAAGAGTTGACACCCTTACCCTGGAAGACATAGAACAAATGTTTTCTATAATATTACCACCAGATATTTGGGGGAAAATAAGAAAAGAAAATGATGACAATTTGCAAATAAATTGGAAACACATTACACAAGTAAAAAGGAAAGAAGGGGAGGACATTCCGGATTAAATTAAAAAATTGCCTGCTAAGCTAATCTCCAAAGTAAATATACTAATACCAAGGAAACAAATAGATTGGTCCAAATTAAATGGATGTGTCCAGGACACTGAAGAAACATGGTCTGCATTTTTCGCTAGAATGCAGAAAGTATTCACAGCTTCAAGTGGATTAGACAGTGAAAATGAAGCCACACAAAGTGCACTTGTCTCCTGCTTTGTTAATAATTTAAAGCCTGCAATAAAGAAAGGGATTCTGGAATATAACACAACATGGTCATGCAAGCCACTTACAGAAGTACTGCAATTAGCGCAGTACTACGAGAATCTAGGAAAAAAGGAATTGGAATTTAAAACTAAGAAAATAAAGGATCAAAAAACAAAGGTCCTAATTCAGCAGGTACAACAGTATGGTGCCCGTGGGCAGAGGGGCAGGGGGAGAGGAAGGGGACGCGGAGGCCCACAAAGTTCATTTTCGGCTCCCCCAGTACAGCAGCAACATCAAGCCACAAATGAGCAGACACACACACAGGGATATTTTAATTGTGGTGAACTAGATCATTGGAGAGCCCAGTGCCCACAACCCCCCAAACAGTCACAAAGAGGGGCCGGGATGGGAAGATCAAGGGGCCGGGGAAGAAGTATGGGAAGAGCTGGATATCAACAACAAGGACGTGACTCACTTACTGGCGCAACACAATATCCCTCCCAGACAAACATCTTTGACAATGCAGAAATGCCAAAAATGCAGGTATACCATCCCTATGATGGAATAAATCAGGAAGGGCCCCCAGGGGATTGGGATTATTATGAACAATAGGGCGGCCCGAGAGAGTTAATACGGGGGATGGTAGTCTTTGTAGATCCCACTGGACCATATGTAAAGGGCGAGGTTGAAGGTACACCTGTAAAAGTTTTAATAGATACAGGGGCCACAAATTCCTCCTTGACAAAGAAAACATTACCAGATATTCCTGTCTCGGGAAAAATGAATAAATCAGTGGGATTCACTAATATACCTGTAACAAGCCCAATGTCCACGCCATTGAAATACACCATAGGCCCAATACAGGACACCCATTCATTTCTAATATCAAACAAATGCACAGTTAATTTGTTGGGTTTAGACTTGTTAAAGAAGATGAACGCAACAATTAAGTGTAGTGCAGATGAAGTTTACTTGGAAGTATATGGGCCACTTACAGAGGAAATGGGTAACTGTTTTGTGTCAATAGGAATAAGGAACATTTCAGAACAAATAATGGATCAGATAGATTCAAGGATTTGGGCAAAACATAAGAATGGCACTGGGAGAATGAACATCACACCTGTAACGATAACAGTCAGGCAGAATGTGAAACTACCATGGATACCATAGTACAAGATAGCTCCAGAAGGCCTAAAGGGGTTGCAGGATATAGTAAGTGACTTAGTAAAGGAAGGGATTGTGAAAGAAATAACAGGTAGTCTGTGCAATAGCCCGATTTTACCAGTCTTGAAAAAAGGGGATGAGAATGCTGATCAAAAAAGTTGCAGATTTATAGTTGATCTCAGAGAGGTAAACAAGATTGCAGTGCCACAGTTCCCGGTGGTTCCCAATGTAGTATCGATATTGTCAACATTGTCACCAGAAATGGCATATTTTTTGCTGGTAGATTTTAAAAACGCCTTCTTCTCAATTCCAGTAGATGAGGGTAGTGTTGTATAGTTCCTATAAACCTATATAGGACCTCCGCGTTTTAACATCATACACTGTAGGATTGGTGTCCGGACTGTTTCTAGACACCGCCACCTGGTATGTTAGCCTGTATACCAGCTAGCTCACAGTGCCACTAGAAACCCCTCTTACCAGGGAGAGAATAGTTCTTGGCAACTATCGAACATGACAACCCTGATCCCTCAGGATCGTGGAAACAGTGTGATACTTTTCGCTCAGTCACTCGTGCTCACTTTGTCTCAGAGAGATACACAGAATAAACGGTGGGGACGTTTTTCAATAAGCATTTATTGAACCAGTGTCATTCTAGTGTAAAATAGGTGTGCTGAAACAACCATTAGACAGAAACAGAGATAAATGATTAGAAGCACTAACAGAGTAAAAACAATGAATACAGGCAAGTATATAAAATACATGACAGTAGTAAATGCGTATTCCTACGATGCAATCCTAACTAGATGTAGCTAAGTGTACCTAGCATGTATATAGGTGTAAAGCCAAGAATCCCTCTAGGATAAAGTCAACCCCGTTACCTGAAGTGAGAGACTGTGGGACCCCATCTTGGTCTCGAGATGGACACCCCGCAACGGATGTCATACCACTGCGAGCTGGACTGTCTGCATGCAGGAACCTCAGCATCTCGCGTCAGTGTGTCAGCAGGGAAGTCCTTTTTCTCCTCTGACTACCTCAGCAAGATATGGTGTTTATATACCCAAAGTGGTACCCTCAGGGGTTCTACCTTGCTGTGTCATATCGGACTTAGGATGACGGAAGGAATGACCCTTATACATAGTTATTATGCAGGAGATGGTAGTCCTGCTGAGTTTCCAAGAATCCTCATGCATAATGGATGAGGCTAGTTTTCAGGGAAAACCCTACATCTTGTAAGCAGTAGCGTAACTAGGTAAAAGGTCAGTCCCAAGAACCGTTATGTAGTGTAATGGTAGGGAAGAATGTAAGTGAAAGGTTAGGTGACTACCTGAGCCTATATTGGGGTACCTATATGAAACATAACAGTAGCATGTATCTGTTCTCCTTCTCTGTAGGTGGACGGAGTTATTGTTTTACGAGAATACCTCAAGGATTCACATACCGCCCCAGTATCTACAATCAGGCCTTGAAAAGAGAACTAGATACTTTCAATTTGTCACCCAATTCTGTGTTAATTCAGTACATTGACGATTTGTTAATTACCAATACCTCTGAGGAACAGTGTACCACTGACACTGTAAGTTTGCTAAATTGTCTAGCTGCACGTGGTCACAAGGTTTCCCCAGAGAAAATACAATTTGTTCAACAGGAAGTGTCATATTTGGGACACATCCTGTCGTAAGGGCAGAGAAGATTGGATGAGAAGCGCATTAAATTGATTCTACAGACACTCATGCCTCGCACCCCAAAACAGGTGCGAGCCTTCCTGGGCATGGCTAGCTATTGCCGGCAGGCACTGGATAGCTAACTTCTCTTTGCTTTTAAAACCTTTATTGGACTTAACCCACGGACACGACCGAACCCCTTCAGTGGTTGCCAGAACATGAACAAAGCTTCCTTGCCATTAGGCAAGCTCTCTGCTCTGCCCCAGCTTTGGGCGTACCAGACTGTTCTAAGTCTTTCCAGCTATTTGTTCATGAATCTGACGGGTGTGCTCTTGCGGTCCTCACCCAGCAGCAAGGTGACCACAAATGACCATGCACATATTTCTCTGCCACCTTGGATACTGTAGCCAAGGCTTTACCTTCCTATGTACGTTCAGTTGCAGCAACTGCTTTATCACTACTACATGCAGAAAGCATAATAATGGGACCTGAAGTTGACGTGTATGTTCCACATACTGTGGAGCTAATATTGAACAAAATACATACTCAGCACCTCACAAATGCCAGGCTTACGCAGTATGAGATCTGTTTGTTTGCAGCACATGTTACACTCCACAAATGTACTGTTTAGAACCCTGCCACCCTGTTACCTGTTCCCACTGATGATTTATTGAATGAAGACCATGATTATATTTTGTTAACTGAGGAACAACCGAAAGGTGGAATTGATATGACTGATACACTGTATGCAAATACTGAAGGACAATTGTGGGTAGATGGGTCCTACTGGAGAACAGAGGATGGTTATACATCAGCAGCCTATGCAATTGTAACAAACAACACTATAGTTGAATCTTGTATAATACCTGAGTTGTCCACACAAGCAGTGGAACTTGTGGCATTGACACAAGCTTGTGAATTATCTGTAGGAAGATGTGTTAACATATTTACAGATAGCCAATATGCATTCAATGTGGCACATTCCTTTGGGAGGCTCTGGAAGGAAAGAGGTTTTATTACCTCGCAAGGAACTAAAATACAGCATGGTGTACTTATCACCAAATTACTTAACTCCTTGGCACTCCCAAAGAAATTGGCCATAGTAAAATGCAGTGCCCACAAAAAGGTGACAAACAGAATAGGCCAGGGAAACGTGTTCGCGGATGCAACAGCAAAACATACAGCACAAAGTTGGTCAGCACTAACGTTAACAGCCCAAGAGCTGGTATTCACAGGATCTAACAACTGAAGGTGTGAGACTAATGCAACAAGGGGCAACAGTGGAAGAGCAGATGAGCTGGTCAATGAATGGGTCATTTGCTCAAGGGTGCTGGATGAATGAGACAAAAGAAAAGTACATGTTACCAGATAGAATGGTTTACTCCATGTGTCTGGCCATGCATGGCCCGGCCCACATAGGCAGGGATGCCATAGTGAATTGCATGAAAAAAATCTGGGTGAACAAGACCACACGAAAAATAGCACAGGAAATATGTCAACTGTGTATGGTATGTGCACAGCACACTGTGGGTAAAACTGCTCCAGTACTCAAGGGCCATTTTGAGAAGCCAACAATGCCATTTGAAGCCCTGCAAATCGACTATGTGGAAATGCCACCTACCAACAAGTATAGGTATATCCTGGTGGTGGTGTGTATGTACTCAAAATGGATAGAGGCATATCGATAAAAACAAATGATGCCATCTCCACAGCCAAGTGTTTATTTAAAGAATTGATTCCACGTTTTGGGGTCCCGAGAACAATATGGTCGGGCAATGGCAGCCACTTCTGCAATGAAATAATAAAGCTGACATGCAAAGCTCTGGGAATACAGCAGAAGCAGCACTGTGCCTATCATCCAGAGGCCGCAGGTGCGGTTGAAAGACACAATGGCGTACTGAAGAATAAGATATCAAAGGTGTGTGCTGACACAAAACTGACCTGGATGTATGCCTTACCAATTGCTCTAATGAGCATGAGGAGCACACCAGATGCCAAGACAAAACTCAGTGCACATGAAATTGTCACTGGGCTGCCAATGGTTGCGTGGGGAATGCCAGATAAAAATGCTCTGCCTATGATGACCAATGAATTACTGAATGACTACTGCATGTCACTTACACGTACTCTTGCTTCTATCCAACAGAAGGTGAAGGGAGCCCTTCCAGAACCACTGCAGGTCAAGGGGCACAGGTATAAGCCTGGAGACTGGGTGCTGATCCAGACATTCCAGAGGTCTAACTGTCTTAAAGCTTGCTAGAAGGGTCCAGAGCAAGTCCTGCTCGTGACACAGATGGCGGTGAATGCATGAACCACAAATCCTGGATCCACGCCAGCCACATCAAGAGGGCACCACCTTAGGCGGCGTCTAGCAAAGACCCAGGTCAGCAGCATATGCCAGCACCGGAACTGAGCAAAGAAGAACACCGATACAATTTAAAGTCCACAAAGAAGAATGAAATGAAATGTCAGTAACTCCGGTGAATGATCTCCTGCAAGAAACAGACAGAGTATTTCTGATAGATATCGTTCTAACTGAAATTTTGACACCCATCCTTGACTTCGAGCATACTAGTGAGGTAAACAATGAAGACATGCTTACAGACCTTCAGGAAGTAGATGACCAACTAGATTTTCAAATGATGCAAGAGTTGAACAGCATAGAAATACAAGAAGGTTTCGATAGAATACTTTCTGAAGGTGAAAATTGAACTTTGGAATGTTTCGCACACCACCACCAGGGGTGATAGTTCAATCGCATAAAGGCAAAGTGTAAGAATGTTCATCAGGGAGTGATCTGTCTAAAAAATGCTGTTCAAATAACACGTTGTGCCTTACTTACGCCTACTGTGCAGTAAAAAGTGTGCCACTGCAGCATTAGGGTAGATTAACTGATCCAGGAGGTATTTGCGAGTCCTCCTGTCACTGCAAGTGCCTGTGCCACTGCAGCATTAGGGTATATGAACTGATCCAGGAGAAATTTGCGAGTCCTCCTGTCACTGCGAGCGCCCGTGCTGCTGCAGCATCCAGAAAACAAACTTTTCACAGGTGGTCAAGACCGCCAACTTTGAAGGACTACCTTTGGGGTGAGGTACAGTGGACACTCCTGCAATATAAATGTGGCTGCCCTAGCTGTTGATATACATGACCAAAGAGTCGTCCCTTGCAGAAATTGCATGAATATCTTTGGGAGGGGAGAAGAAATACCAAAAGGTCCTCAGAGGCCCTCTGATATATTAAAAAATGACTGCTCCCAGTACATTGTGCATTATAGCCTCACCTTATATGTGCTTATGCCTTTAGTGTGCTTAATTAACATTATTGTGCAGATTTACAGTGATAATTCACAACATAGTGTCATTAATAGTACTTCATCTAATTGAAGAAAGGATTTAACTTAGGTATGCATAGGGAATGTACAACTATGAAAAGGGAAAAGAAAAAATGGCACCAGTCTAAAATGTGCTTACCTGGGGTAATATTCTGCCTATTGGTGCTTGCATTAGTAACTGTATATCTATTGGATGTGTCCTTTCCCATAGGACAGATAGTCCCAACACCAACACCCCCTGCTGTGGTACCTGGTACACTTTATCACCCGAAAAAATTGCCCACAGGGAGGAAAGGTATCACAATTCCTTCGTGACTTTGCTGCATCATACCAATAAGGTTTTAACAAAGGGAGATTGCTGGATATGTTTGCAGTTCCCAGCTTCCGTGGATCAAGGCTTACCCTTGATCCAAGTTCCCTTACCTTTTGAAGCATCCTGTTATGCTCTATTTATAACAATAGCAAAGATTGAACTAATAAATGTTTTGCAGAATACTAAAAAAGGGAACTCCGGTCCAGGAACATCTACAGAAAAGCGTGTTGGGGTATTATATGACAAATATATGGCAGACATTCTGACAGAGGGAAACTGCACAGAACTAATAGAACAAAATGCGACATTCCCCCTTTCTGATATCTTCACTCCCCCTTTCTTATACAAAAATACGAGCACAAGCATAGCAGGTCCATCAAAAGGGGGTAACGAGAACATACCATTTTTGAAATAAAAAATACAAAAACACAACGCAATAGGTAGCATTTGTATTAGATGCAATGGTACCTATCAGGTGGGCCATAGTATAAATTGAAATATGACATTCGATATGGTAACTGATAAAGATTAAAATTCCACTTTATATAGGTGACTCAATTTATTTTATTTGTGGAGAAAAAGCTTATACCTGGCTTCCAGCAGATTGGAGTGGTTGTTGTCACCTGGGTTTTGTATTACCTGCTATAGCAATGAAATACATAAATGATGTACAAAAGGAGCTACAAAGGCATGCAACACTTAAGGGTAAAAGAAGTGTGGATCAAAGAGATACAGCCTCGGAAGTAGCAGGTGATATATTTAAAGGGATGGTACCATGGGTTGGTCCACCTATTAACTCCATGAATATACGTAGATTATCCCGACTACTAGAGGCCACCATAAAAGAAACAGCAGGTGTACTAGAAAATATTACAGTAGAACTTCAGGCTGTGAGATTAGTTTCCTTACAAAATAGAATTGTTCTTGACATGATGCTGGAAGAGAAGGGAGGAGTCTGTAAAATTATAGGCGTGTCATGTTGCACCTATATTCCAGACTCCTCTGCTACCATTAGGGAAGCAATAAAAAGACTACATAACATAGGTACAGAGTCACATAGAGACTCTGGCACGTGGGATGGAGGAGGTTCACTATGGGGTTTCTTTAGCGCATGAGGTTGGAAAATAGGAATGGTGTTCATAACAATATTCCTATTAATAATAGGCTTTTGTCTATTAATTAATTGCCTGCCCATATGCTGTCAACTATTGGGACAACTGGCAAAATGCCCAATGATGGTATTGAGACATACAGATCGAATACTGATGCAAACAGTAACTACTGAATTTATGCAGATAGACTTTCCTGACAATGAAAGGAATAGACAATATAACTATTAAATACTGACATGCCCTTATGATAAAATTATTTTAAACTAAGGCTCAAAGGGTCGTTTGTGAAAGATAAAAAAATTAATCAGCTCCTGTGATGAATAGATAAATTAAAGTGAACCATAGTTTGCATTAATTTCTGTGTAAAGCCTGCTTAGAAATAATATGTGTTCACTTACCAGGCACAGCTGTATGCTACACAAATAGTTAAAATAAACTGTCTGAAATTTAGCAAGAAATGAATGTATTGAAAATTTAATGTGTGCGTGCAAAAGGTCAGCTGCCAGTCCATGCCCAATTCTGAGAAATTGCTCTCTAACCTTTGCATGTGTACGTTAGCCATTTAAGCGAGTTGATTCTTAGAAATAGCTCTCTAATTTGAGCATGTCAACTGAAGTCAAATTGTGCGTAGGACGTAGAAAGAACGAACATCTGCTGACTAAATCAAACAACGCTTGTTTGACAAAACAAGGTAACAGGCTTAGACTGTGGGTCAGGAGATAGGAGCTTAGAAGATTGGCTAATATTAGCACGATCATGTGCGTCACTGCGAACTCATATAAAGCAAATGTACACGTGGACATATTTAAGAAATGCTCATGCAATGGTGCTGATATTAATGATTAACATGCCTGAAGGCTTCACAATAGTATATAAAGGCTGATTCTTTACTCTGTAATCAGATCACTCTGCAGTCTTCACTGCGAGCTGCCTCAGCTGCAGTTCTTTGGCAAATAACTGCTTGCAACTCTACAAGCTCTTATGTGTGTTCATCTTTTGTTTATCTTTACAGATATTTTGCTTTTACAGAGCTAGAATATTAGGTTCAGGTCGTAGTTGGATTCACCACCTGTATGGGGTACAGAGAGCCTTAAACAATCTGACAAGTAGATCCTTGGGTGGTCGAACTCCCAACAAAGTCCTGTTTGGGGTCAAGATGTGAGTTCCAGACCTTGACAATCCTAATGCAGTAGCGGCGGAAACACCTTTTGATTTGGCTGTCTTACAGGAATTAAATGCCTTCCGAGATGAGCAGAGCAATGAGCTACAGAAACATTCAGCCACTGGTGAAGTGAAGGCTCAACCAGCAACTCATGGCTGGATTCCAAAGATCGGGGATCTGGTTCGAGAAAAGATTGTGAACAAAAATGAATTTGGTCCATTGTGCAGAGCACCTGTGCCTGTCCTAGCAGTTGAAGTTACCAGAACTGTACTTTTACCGCCCCTTGTGGGTTGTAAACACAAGAGATTCATATTGATTGATCTCATAAAACCACATCATGTGGCCGGTTCTACATAGTAGACCATAAGAGCTTCTGGGTAGTTACCTGTTTCCTCTCACTACTATACAGGAAATCCTGTTGCACGGTTTAACTAATACTGAGATTTCTTCTACCTGGCTGGGAGCATCTGACACTGAAGTTTTGTTACTTCCAGTTGCATCTTACCATATAATCACAGTATGAGAGTTCATAGGTTTCAACGCCATAGGCCAACAACCAAGTTGTTTATTATGAGCCACCTTTGGAGTTAACTACCAGTTCTACACCACCACATGAGGTTCCTGTTTTTGCACAGATAGCCTCTGGCTATTTTGCTAACTTTGAGGATTTTTCTTCTGATTCGTCAGACGCACCACTGCATGGATCTTGTGCATTTATAATTTGGCTTAAAACGACATATTTCTTTCCACTTTGGATTTATATTTTGTTGCTTTTCCTTTTCCTTTGGATTGGTTTGTGACGGTATTCTTTTTGCTTCTGAATGGGCACTATCTCCCAGAAGGCTCTAATGTGGAACTGGTAACCAAGGAATTGAAGCCTCATTCTCCATCACACAAAGTGCGAAGAGACCTGTCACTTGTGAACATTTCAGCGATTCCGTTACTTGATGGAATTGTTTGGGATAAGGTACCATATGATATTTTTGGACCAACAGAAATTTTGCAGATACCATATGAATTTAAGATTTCTTTGAATGACGTTATTATTCCTAGCAGCATCTCTGATAATTGGGATATTCGTACAGTGAGGTCAATGCTTGATGAACTAGAGAATTATACTGTATTTGAAAGTGAAGATATGTATAGTGGTACATCTAGTTATGGTGAAATGTTCTGTTTTCACCATGATGCACCTCATTTCTTACACAAAACAAATGATCCACGTGCAGTGTTTAATTACCCACAATGGGAACACTGCCCTACACCACCATTGGGCAGCTCCAAAGCATTCACACAGACGTTTACATATTTTTCAGGCAATAACCCTGTAGACCCGGAATCTTATTATTATAAAACGTCCCCCTTCACCAGCAAAGAAAACTATGCTAACAGATACAAAGTTATTTTGTTCGGCTCCCTTTATTTCCCAGTTTTTGATACAGGGGTATGACTTTTGGAACGATAATATCGAGTTAAAATCCATTTGGGGAACTAAAGACTGGCAAGTTCAGGGCAATAAGACTTTGTTTAGAGCGTGACAAATACCAAGACAAATCATTTTTCTAAACAAAACTGTTCAGCAAACATCCTGCCTTGGATTTGCCAAGAAAAAGGATATTAACACACCAAACATTTCCACATTTCCACATTTTGAGAATTGCCAGCAATTCATAAATTGCAGATTAAAAACTGAACAACATGCTCAAAAACTGTTCATACAAGTCTTCACATTCTAGTCCACAGGGATGGCTAGTGTGGCCATTAGATAATAATGGTTGTCATGCAGGCTTTTTGATCAACATGTAGGGGTTTATAATAAACAGACAAGACCTATGTTACGTGCAGACACAGCACTCAGGAGTAACAACATATTGTGGGAAATGTTGCCTAGAATGACTAAAACATTCCACGTTGGATGAGGTGAAAGAACACTTGTCTCACCTTTCTAATGACATGGATTTATAGGCTTTTTTTGCTAGGTCCTAGAAAACCACGTCAAAAATGCTTTTTATATGCAATATACAGTGAATTGTTGAAAGTTTCACAGCAGGAAGCTGTGGAACAGATATATGAAATTGACAGAGTAAATTTAGAAAAGGTTCTAGCAGTGGTTGACAATGGTATGACTACGTTAACCACTAGAATTTATTCTCTGAGTAACAATGTGGCATCAGCTAGTGACATCATACAGAGTGATGTCCTTTTTACAACATGGACAAACACAGCTTCGGTCCATCATTCTATTGAGCTGGAGTTTGCAGACTCTGCGCAATGGTCGCGTGCCCTAGAAACATTTGAATATTAAGAATTTATTTCTGCCATGCAATTTAACACAAGAAGGGAAAATTATGGCAAAAAGGACGAGACATACACAATGTTAACCATAGAACATCTAAAGAAATAACATTCACTGTGGCGAAAACACCATCAGCGGATTAGATAATTCATGGGTTTATTTCTCTGCCGATTTCAACATTCCACTTTGCAAACTGCTTGCAACAATATCAAGTAGGCAGATATGAAGTGCTAGGGGAGAGATTTGTACATGAGGCATGGGTCCTACCTTTCACTCACAGGTGTAGAAATGGAGGTACTGGGGTCTTTCTTAGCAGCATAGACTGCACGAATACTTTAGGCCATTCTCTAGTCTGCAGGGAGGTCACACTTCACGGAGCATGTGATGCATACAAGGTAAACTTGGCCTGTTATCTGAAGGGTACCCCGGATGCTGTGGTTTGTCCAGCTTTCAGATTGCTTTTAAATGGGAATTATTTGATGTTGAATGACCAAAGTTGCTGTGGGATGAAACCGGGAGTGCCTTATGTGGTGACAGTTTCTAGGGTTGTGATTTGTTGTACCAATGTGCTCTTTCAACCAGCCCGTAAAGTTAGTGAAGTGATAATTTGGCCTTCAATTCCTATTTTTAATGTGAATTATACTAGTCTGAGTAGACCAAAAGCCTTATTGTTTCAGAAAGAAGTTTCTTTAACATCTGCAAGAGAGACTTTTGATATTCAAGTTGCAAGGTCTTCTTCTGAAATCTCGTCGCTACTATGCACTAACCTCACACAACATTTCGGAGAACTTGTGCACTGCATTTTTAATGCCTAAAATACTGTATGAATAGTACACTTTTTTAAAGCAATTGGGTCTGGGTTTGTTAGTAACTTCCAGACTGTCTTCGGAGTGATTCCATCTTTCAACCAATCATTGTTTTCTAGCACTTTTGGAAGCATCCCACTTGTACTATTTCTGATTGTCGGGATCTTGATACTATTTTTGTTGCTCCGCAATGGATGTTCAATCACACGGACAAATGGGGATAGCACTGCCACATGTGCTACTTTGTCGTGAATGAATGATGCAGTATTTTGGCGCACCCATACTTCAGGAGCTAAATGACAACTGGTCCTTGTCCTTTCGGCCTATATGGTTACATTGCGTACAGCCCATGTGCCACTGTCTGCTGTACACTTTCGAGCGTGCCCTGGACATATGCCTTGGAATGCAAACTGTCCAATCTATGGTCATTGAACTGCTGACGAGTCAGTTAAAAATCCACCTACGAAGTTGTCCTGCACGATAGCAGTTGCTGCAAAATGCATATTATGAGCCTTCCTTGGATGCCTCGGCTCCCGGATTTTCGAATCCTGGCTCGCCCTGTGTGGATACACTACTGGCTGTCACACCTTCAGCGGCTGCTTGTTGGGTTTAATACAACCATGTTTGTTCTTTGGAACTTGTGAGAGGGGTGCCAATAGCAACATTGTCTGCGGCAGCGTAAAACAACATTGTTTTATCTGACTCTCTAAACATTTAAACAATCATGCAGTTTTCGAGAAGAAATTATTTGTTTTTTAATTCAGCAAGTTTTTTCCACAAAGTTATTTTTATATGTAGCTTTTAATGTGCATTTTTTACTTTTAAATAAAATTCGGCTTTCTATTTGTTTTTAATATTAAACACAGCATTATGCTTTTTAACAATTATTTTTAGGATTCATGAGAAATTTAAACTTAGATTTCATTACACATTATAGGTTTAAATATGAAGCTTTTAGTCCCCTCACAGACAAGGAGGGACTGTCGTGAAGTTACATAGGCCCCAAGCACAAACACCTCAATTTTACATGTTCACGTTTAAAGTTGACATTCTTTTAAACAATGACTATTAACACACATTTGCTTGTGCGCACGTGTGGGATAATGTGCCAAGACAATAATTGCTTTCATTTACACTTCTTTGTAGGCACATTCTCAGGCCTTGGTACATTCTGTACAAGGACTAAGTTCACTGCGCAAAATGTTGTTGTTTGTTGTTCTCTGTTAAGCAACAGCCCTGGGTGGATAGAATCAACAATGACAGCCGGACCAGAGCTCCGGCATAGACAGAATGGGTAAAGTGTATTATATAAGCTGGACCAAATCCTTGTTTAGGGAGAGAAGAATTTCAATGGGATTGTCGAGGTAGGCCCATGCTGGAAATCTAGCCCAGCTGAATCCTGTCATCATCCTTTGAAGGACAGCGGCTAGTTCTACATCTAGGCTGGCTGCCAGATGACACACGCCTGCAGGTAAATGGGGAGTTAAACCATTCTAAGGTATTCTGGCAGACTTGCACACCCTATGCTTGCTAGGATAGGAAGCGCTAGGTAGGAGCACCATTATTATCTTATCTTACTGGAATAGTAGGAACCGTGCGACACTCCTCTGTCACAGAAGAATGTCAAATGGAAATGGCACAGGCCCCTTCTTTGTTTCGCAATCAGCAAGGCTCCAATCACAGTGGGGATGGACCTGCCCCAGAACTCTTTTGAAGTGACCACAGAGGATGGGTTGCTTCTTTCCCTAGCCAAACCTCAGGGGTGGGGACACAGGCTATGGCAGAAGTGTTTTACTATCTTAAATTTAGGCAGAAAGGGGCACTGTGGGATTGTTTGCTGTAGGGTACACATAAAATAGGGCACAAGTGGGTAAGCGTACCCCTGATAACTTTTACCCTATTGGTTAAGGATGGGCCAGGAGTCAACCCCACCTACATGCTGGTACCAGGAATACATTTGGCATCCCCAAGACCATCCTCGGAACACTTCAGCCTGTGAAAGATCAGAAGAGAACTGAATCTGCTTTCTGAAGCCTAAAAGACCCCTGAATGTCTGGACCTGCACTTTCTCTTGTACACAGGAAAAAGTAGTGGACTCCAAGAGTCATAATGATGCTCTCCTGTTCAAGCTGCAGGGACACGGAAAGCGCCAAGAGGTGTTTCCTGCAAATGACCAGCTGAACAGTTCCAACTGTACTTGCTCTGGACCATCATGGTGGCGTCTGCTAGAATGAGTCTTTACCCCCAAATGCTGTTCCTGAGATACTGGAATTGTAGGCTGTGTCAAAGTGTAGGCCTCCTAACATCCTGAGAAACCTGGAATTTTTGGCTACAAAGACCTTTGGAGGACAGGGACAAACCTGCCAAGCCGATCCGATGAAGGTACTTTGCCGCTGGGCAAAATATTCAGGTTTCTGCCACACTGAGCTTTCTCACCCCAGCAAATTCAGTTCAACGGGACCTCGCCAAGAAGGTATCCGACCTTGTGGAGCCCTCTTCGGCTACAGCCTACAGCGATTTCCACTGGAGAAATCCAAGCTCCTAAAATGTGACTAAGTGCAAATGTAGAAATCTTCAACGGGTGAAGGCGACAAAAGGATCCTGCCTGCAAGGGGCCTTACTTGAGTATGAAATTTGAATTTCTCTTGCTCAGAGCTTTACTACCAAAGGGCAACAGCTTTACATCTACCTGACCTTGTAGAGCCCTTCTCCACCATAGCCTGCTGCCTTGCCCGGCTGAAGCATTTGGTCTTCCACTTCAGAAACTAAGGGCCTGATTTAGATTTATGCGGACAAGTTACTCCCGCACAAAGGTGACAGATATCCTGTCCGCTGAAATATAAATTCCATTATATCCGATGGGATTTATATTTCAGTGGACTGGATATCCACTGCCATTGTGAGAGAGTAACCCGTCCACTGAAATCTAAATCAGGCCCTTAGTCCGAAGATAAAGCTCCTGATCAGTTCGACCCTGATGTCAGTAGCCAACCCATGCTCCATTGTCCTCGGCCTCAAATTGGCCTTGCTCCCAGTCTATTGTGATTAGTTGACTGCATTTGTTGCTTAACACTTTTTGGCGCTAAATTTTAATTTAAAATGTAAAAATTCATATCTCCGGTTTCGCTTTTTAGATTTTTGTTGTTTTGGTATCATCTTATTTAATAAAATGTAAACTATTTTTTTAATTGGTTTGTTATTTTACTTGTTTTGTGTTTTGACTTTATTACTGTATTGTTACTGCATACATCCTAAAGGCAATGGGCCTGATTCACAAGCTCCAATTTTTCGTAAATTCTGTAGACTACAGTAATAGTGCAAAACGTCCTACAAAATGCTGTTCACAAACTGCACTCTTGTAGTAACTAATTTGGGTAACACAAACGTTTGTAATAGCTCACACATGTAATGTACACTGTTGTAGTAACTTGCACTTTTGTAGTAAGTCCAGCACTACACACGGCCAACCACTGGTACTGCAGCACCCTTCCATTGAAAATAATAGAGGTCGGGACTTAAAATAAAACTCCAAAGGAAATAATGTTAAATTATTTAAAATAGTAAACATATACATAGATATAAATTAATGTTAACAAAGAGTGCATATTTATTATTTAATTATAAAACAATGTAACATTACATTTCATTAAAATATTTACATTAATATTAGATTAATTTAAATTTTTACATCACTTTTAATAATTAGTAAAGCACATTGAAACATATTTTTCTGCCAGATAGGAATTTATTAATTACGCTTGAAAACATAATTTCAATTGAATTAAATATATTTCCATTAACTCAAGTTTAAATTAAAAATAATTTAGTAGTGCTGTAGCATTTTTTAAATATTTTGTTCTACATTTAAACCACATATATAAAAGTAATTAACAGTAACATTTAACGAAAAATATTGTCAGTATTTATTTTCAGGTGAAGTGTATTTTTTAAATGTTTCCTATACTTTACCAAAGGTAGTCTTCGTGGTCGGGCAGAGATCTCCACATGGTAAATTATAGGGTAAATTAGAAAAATTATTTAACTCCAAAATAAATACTAAAAGTGTTGGACTTACTGTAAAAGTGTATGTTACTACAAAAGCGTAAGTTTACTGCAAAAGTGTAAGTACTACAAAAGTGAAGTTTGTGAATTTTGAAAAGAAAGTAAAAAACGTACTCAAAAGTTACCTTTGTGTAACAGGCTCACTCCCTCGCCTCTATGTCTAGCCTGCCTACTCTTTGCCATAGCTACTAGGGGGTTGAGCTCAGGTTTATTTAGTTACTTTAGTCGGTCACCCTGACAAAGATTGTGATTATCACTTAAGGTGAGTAGTTATGCCCCTCAACTAATACCGCAATTTCTTACAGTTCCCATCTCTGCAAAAGGTGAATTTTCTGACCTTTGTTGGCAAAGTTTTATTTTCATTTGCCTTGGAGTAGTTCAGTAGGAACTTCACTGTTATACTCCGTTTAGCTCCCTTCAAAGGTTCTAAAAAGGGTGTGCAAAGTTGTGAAGTTATTTTTATTTTGCAACATTCAAAAGTGAGTATATTAAACTTTGTAATTTCACTTTAGTTTGTCTCACTTTTACTTCGGGGCAACCACATTAAATTGTGACACCTTTGACAACTGATGGTGCATATATCCTTGTTTAATACTTGAGGATTGCTAACGATGGCGGTCGGATGAGCGTTCGATTGCCATCGTTTCGGGCAGGTGTCCGACTGACTATATGTCACCGGTTCCAGCTGCCTGATTACAATGCGACCGCCATATAGGCGGTCATAAAAATGCCTTTTACCATTGCGGCTTGTGCTGCGACCTGGAAAAGGGCCGCAGCACAAGCCGCAATGGTAAAATGCATTTTGCAAACATCCAGGTACCGTGTGCCAGGCACCATGCCGTGCCTGGTACACGGTGCCTGGATGTTTGGGGGGCACCACATGTGCCCCCTTGGGCACATAGTGGAGGCCCACAGGGGCCCTTCTATGGGCCCCCAAAGTTTCATTCTGGCTGCCTTTTCATGGCAGTTGGACCACCATGAAAAGGCAGTCGGAAAGGGCTATCATAATTCCTACGACGGTACCTCCACAGGCACCGCCCCCATTGTAGGGATTACAGTCGGACCAATGCTCCAACAGGCTCCTTGAGCCTGTCAGAGGCGTCGGTTGGTACCTCCGCCCGCTGCAGTCCAACCGACCACATCGTAATGCGGCGGTCGGACAGCTATGCTGGATGTCGGTGGGACCGCCACCGAAGGCCTGAGGGTCCCACCAACATCATAATCGGCCCCTAAATGCGGTTCTGGCATTGTCATGATTACCATTGTATCTAGGGAAGTAATGTCACATCAGGAAAATATCCTTACAACATTTTCCTCATTCAGAGCCTTAAACAGCAGAATGTGGTAGGTTTCAGCACATCTCCACCAGGTTTTACCTGGTAATATGTGTGCTTGATAAATGGATTGTTTTGCTGCACAAGTTGCAATTGTGATCTAAGTGCAAACTCCTCTTTTGGAATTGGTACTACTGCCATTCTAGAATGTGAGCCCAAGTGTTCTTCTTGTATACAAAGACAGTGTGCTAGAAAAGCCTGATGTAAAATTTCAGAGAAAATATGTGAATTCATTTTCCAGAATGTATTCATGAAGCAAATAATTAAAGAGGGTGCATTGCGAGTTGTTGATTTTAAATGTATCATGATATCGTTAAACTTATTTCTATATGAGGTGGAAAAAATTCAACTCAGTAATGTCAAACAAAAATTGGTAAACTTTGCACAAAAAAACGATGTAAACATCCCAGATTAAATAAAAACCTTGCACACCCTTAATATGAATACTAACTTTGTGATATTTTGGAGTGCAATGTGAAAATACCTTGAGGTAAAGTCTCCGGCAGGCCCTAACTTTTCCAGCACCTGGGTGCAGCTTACTAGGGTGAAACTAGTTTGTGAACTTTGCTCTCTTTACTTAGAATCTACATCACTTGCTTATTTGAACTCACTCACCTTAACTTATTCCTCTATGTGGACTCATAAAAGTGTATGGATCTAGAAGCTCTGGGGCCGATTCACAGAACTAATCTGAGATAAAATCCTAAACTTACTATTCACAGAAGGCATTTAGTAGTAGTAAAGTTAGGAGTCCTAACTTTACTACTACTAAATGCCTTCTGTGAATACCAAAAGTAGTAAGTTTAGGATTTTATCTCAGATTAGTTCTGTGAATCGGCCCCTCTCTCATTAAGCTAAAGGCTCCTTAGAAAGTCAGCAAAAGAAGCATTCAGGTTTCCCTGGCTGGTTGGCTCAAGAGAAAGATTCAGCCTATAAATGAATGGCACAAACTATGAGCTCAGCATGTATAGAGATGAGACAGCTTGCTATGACCACTCCCATCAATATGTCTGTAGATGAGATACAGGGCGATTCTACTGCTGTGATTGCTCCTTTGAGTTCTTTAAAATCTGGAGACCTCAAGTAAAGTCTTTTCCAGGAAATGTCATCAAAACCCCCTGATTTAAATAAAGCCACAGAGCCTCTCTCATCAGGTCTCATACTTGGCTGGCCTAGGAAAGTCTAAGTCGGGGATGGATGGGATGGATGTCTGTTAAATAAAGCTATTCTTTATTTAATAATGTGCAACGTACAGAATTTATCTTTAAACAACCAATGCCCAGGGTTAATGACAAGGAAATAGTAGGGTACAAAGGCAGACAGAGGGCCTTATTATTAGTTCGGCGGTCTAGTTGCGGTCCGGCAACTGCCGCCCTGCAGTACTGTCCGCAGTATTACGACTGCAGCGGTTGGACCGCCACGAGACTGCCGGCACCGCCAGGATCAAGAATCCCGTTTGGCCAGCAATCTTTCACCTGCAGGAATATGCTGGCGATGCCGCAGCGGCTCTGCCGAGCTTAATTTAGAGTTGCCATTTCACCGCCCTTTTCAAGGCAGTGAACCTGCCATGAAAAGTGTGCCGGAATGGCAAGGCCCCCTGCTGGATTTGGGTCTAGGGGTGTATGCGGGGGGGGACATGTAGTGCGCCCCTGGATTTGCACTCCCTCCTTCGTGCACAGTGTGGCAGATAAGCCACACTGTGCAGGAAGGTGCATTTGACGCTCTGACTGCAGCAGTCTGCATGATAGGCTCTTCTATGAGCCTAGCAGACTGCCGCCGTCAGACAGCCACAGGACCGCCCACCAGACCAGAATTTAACTCCTAATCTGGGGGGCAATCATACCACAGCTTTGGCAGTCCTACAGCAGATGGCGCACTGCACTGTCTGCTGTAGGACCGCCAAAGTTGTAATAAGGACCTTAGCCAGGAGGAGGTGCCTGGCATATAGCAGAAAGATAATGTAGAACTGATTCCTAACAATGGCCTTAATTCTGCAGGTGGCCTTTCTCTACCCCTTTCTAGTCTATCTTAACCTCCAGAACTGATGTGATAGGAAATCAGTTTACATCGATGGGCTCTAATCGTTCAAAATAATTTTGTCAAAAATTAGAGACATTAAAAAATCATAATCTCAGGCAATGTCTTCTCTGCATGACCATTTAGCTAACATTGCTGAACATCTTTCAGATAGAGTCAACCCGCTTGAACAAAGAGGTTCTGATTTTGAGGTTAATATGTGTAACCAGAAGAAGGCCTCAGCTGGGCCTATTCAGGAACTTTAATAAATGCAGGAGTAATCTGAATGAAAAACTGATTTAAAAGCATGTGCTTCTGGATCCTCCATCAGATCTATTAATAACACATACTCAGAGGGTTCCATCTCATCAAAACTAAAAGGTTAAGCAGCCATGCACCATACTGGTGAATTTTTTTGAGTTTCAGATAAAGGAGCAGATTCTTTCTAAAGCAATCCAACAAAAATGATTTGGTTCATCTGAGAACATTAAGTTGCAGATCTATTCAGATATGATTATTCTGGCAGCTCGTCTGAGGAGAGAGTTCAGGAATATGACTGGCCCCTTTAAAGTGGCAAGGGCATAAACTACCGTTTATCAACAATCAAAACTAAAAACGACTACAAAAAGGTTGCTTTTGGAGTTTTTCCTCAATACTGGAAGTCTGTGAGCTGCTCAAATAAATATGGATGAATGCAGCATGATTTTACATTACAGATAATGATGTATTAGTGAACAATTGAGATGCTGAAGGCTTTTTTTTGTTTGATGGTATAGAGCCTCTAAGGACGGAGGGTGGGGGAGGACTTCTTCATTCCTAAATGGAGCTCAAGATGCTAAACCAGGGCACCCACTAAACTGGGGCTTAGGGGGCCGAAAGGATAGTACGGGTAATTTCCCTTTCGGGTGTACATGAGAGGGGGATTTGCATGAGTGGAGGTAAGGGGGTGAGGGTCACAGGGTGAAGGTAGAAAAAAATGATAGTATGCTAAGTATATCAAGAGAAATTTTCAGTGATGAAACTCTGTATGTAAATATGTAAATGGCTACTAATTGCAGATTTACCTGTCAGGTTCAATCAAGATTATCTCGTGCAATCTAAATGGCTTATCTAAGAAGTGTAAATATGTGGCTGCTGTTAAATGGTTAAAAGCTTTAAATCTAAGAGTAATCTTTTGACAGGAGACACTTCTTAAATCAAATTACCCACAACTGCATATTCTGAGGATTTGTTCACATGCCATTTTTTCATCAGCAGGGATATCATGTAGAGGAGTTGCTATATTGTTTCTAAGAGTTTTGAACTAGGAAATTCTGACTATTAGAAAATATGATCTTGGGACGTGGTTGTGGTTGAGGCTGAATTTACAGCAATTCAATTTTATAAATTATTATGGCCCTATTGAAAATCAGTCTCCTTCAATACAACAAATGTATACTTTAATTATGAATTACAAGGGCCCCATTATAATGAGAGGAGATTTTAATGTCTTACAAACCTCAGAACTGGATTCATCAGGTAAGGCTAATAAAGAATTGAATCCTAAAATGGCGGCAATCATTGAGAGTTTCAAACAGGATAATGGCCTTTTTGTCCCCTGACATGTTAAGACAATATACTTGCTTTTCTAAGCAATTCAATTCAATTAATGCAGCAATATTGGGAAATGGGTTTTCAGATATTCGATAGTTTCAATTCAGTTGCAGGGTGAACTGAGTGGAGAGTGGAGGGTGTAATCAATAGATTGAATTTTGATGTCCAATGATAAATGGATTTTTATTGAGGTTCTTTTTATTCAATCTAAACTGAACCAGGGTTGTTACAGTTTTGGAAACATTTAAAGTATGCTTTAGGGGCCAGGTGATCAAGTACAAAGCAAAGACAAATACACTGTATAATCAGGAAATTAAGAGGCTACAGGACAATCTAGATAGGAAAATGCAACTAAGTTTCAAATCACAGACATTTTCCATGAGTAAGTCACTATTACGGGCAAGACAAAAGTTACATTACATTTTTTCAAAAGAAGAATTGGTGATCAGAGAACTGCTTTGCAGAAAGTTTACAAAGAAAGTGAAGATTTTAGGACGGTTTTAGCCTTGGCAATAAAAGTGAAGTTGAATAGTAATAGCATATTAAAGATCCTGCTGCGAACACTCTTACAATTTACAACTAATTGTAACAATATCTGGAAGGGTTTTTGAATAATTATTCTTCTCCTTATCAGAACCCAGATTTTGTCTCAAAAGTTGCAATGAAGAAACCCAAGCATACAGCGGGACCAAGGGTACATGCTATTTTAAAGGAACAGTCCCTATGGAAACAATCAGTATTGGAGTAGGTCAATAAGTTACATTATGAGACAACAATATCATATGAAAAATAAAAGCACATCTTGTTTGCAGTCAGGAATAGTGGGTAGAGTCAAACGAAAAATAATAATATATTGAGGCAATTACTGGTGATGTATGCAAAAATTATTCAATTTACGTCACAGCACACATAAAAGCCACAAATCCACCCTTTCCAATTATACATACAATATAGGGTCAGTGTGCAAAGTAAACAACGTTTTGATCCTATGTAAATGAGAGGATCATCATCAGGACATTTAAAAGTCAATGCCTAAGAATCAACTGAGGAAAAGATAGAAGAAGGAAGATAAGCCAAAAAGGAAAAGAGAGTTAGTTGCCAACGAAAAAGCAGAGACTAGTACTCCACTATGAAATTTTGTCACGTGGTTACTAGAGACATTGTCGACATCTTTAAGTTAGCATGAGCCCGGTAGCCATGATGCTGCTTTTTACTCACAACCCTGCATATCTTTATTTTGCACAACTCTGTTTATGACTTTCCCATGAGAACTCTCTGCTGTGCTCGTTCTCTGCCTGTTCCTGGAATTTAGTCTGAACATAGTGAGCAAGGTCGATAAACACTGACTCTTGTTATTTTGTTCTGGTCAGGCCCTAGCACTTAGACAAAACATACCAATGCAGCTGTTTTTGCTGGAGAATCATACTTTGATATTATGGGGATGCATGTTTAGGTAACACAAACTTGGAGAGGGGCCTTTCCAGGGAGAAGAGCAACATGCACCTGTGGTGTAGAAATACGATCTATGTCCTAAGGTATGGGGTCTGCTGACAAAGCCCAGATATCTTCTATTATATAATAATACTTCTGCTTACCAAGGGGAGGGTGGTTAGGCCTAATAGTCCTTTATCAACTGTCTTTATAAAATTATATCTCCCTTTATGATATATGGCCTTCCTGCAATGCTAATTGTATTGATATTATGCATTTTGCTGCTGGTGGTGGCTCGTATACTGCATTTTAGAGCACAATAGTTAAAATGAATATTTTCAACTATTTTCGTGTTTCTGTCAGATCTTATTGTGGACAAGTACGAGAATGTGAGCGAAAAGGTGTGTCTTGTTACCACAATTCCTGAGAGATCCGGGAGTGTTGTGTTCTGGGGTGTCTAATCATTGGTTTCTCCATTTATGAGTAGGAGAGCGAGTGAGACACTATAGCTAGTCGGTCCTGGGTTCGTGGGCTGTAAGGTGGTGGGAAGGCTTAGCCCCTATACACAGAGGTCCCATTTTCCTGCGCATAGTTCTGTGTATGTGCAGAATCCCTGCAACATGGTGCCACCAACGTTTGGTCTGGTACTTATTCGCGAGACCCCTGAGTAGTGCTTGGTCTTGATAATAATATACTATCACCAATTAACAGAGATGTCCGTGGTGCAAGGGAGTAACCTCCTATATTAGAGATTATAGGTTTTTCAAGCTTGGATTTTGTTTTTCGTCTTTAATACCCTGTGTTGCGCTACCATTTTTCTTCTTTTCCTCTCTGATAGATAATGGCTATTGCAGTAGCTGCTCATAATCGAGCAGCGCTGACTGCTCATTTGACTCAACATGGAGTCCCGTCTACGCGGGAAGCAATGATCTTTGTAGTTGAAGCGAACGCAGCTTTTCGCTTCGAGGTTTTTTATTCTTGGGTTAAGTTCCCGGCGGTGGATGGGAATGATAATTTCTTTCATGAATATGAACATGCTGCGGTTCCCCTGGATTATAGACCTTATCGGTCGCTTGAAGTTCCGTTGTCGGCTTGGGAGCACACATCTGGTTTAATGGTGCCCTACCTCACCCTGTTACAATGGTCCGTTTAGGCCCTTTATCGGTCGACGGAGCCACATAGCCCGTTTTGGCGGGTTTTACACCACACCCAAATTATCGTGGTGTTACACACGCAGAGCTGCGTCAATTACATGAATAATTAGTTCATCTACACAGAAGCGTGATACAATATGTGTCTCGAATGGTCCAGGCAGCTCCGGCTTGGGCCCCTCCTCAGCAACCAGGACATGGAGGAATGGTAATAAGCCCAATCATGATTAATTCAGTGATGGGAAAGTGTCCTCAAAATAGAGATGAATTGCCGTTCTGGTTAGCTGAGCGATTTGAGCAACTCAAAGCTGTATTTCCCAATACTTCTCCTTTGGATAAGCATAGAATCCTTACAATGAGTTTACCAAAAGGTGTTATACCCAATTTGGCTGATTGCACCACCTGGGGGAAGGTGTTTGCGGCGCTGTGTTCTCTCTGCTTTGGCACCCCCTCCATGACAGTGCTTCCGACAGTTCTGAAGAAGGTTCAAGAGAAGTACGGGTCGGAGGCCGCCCTGGAGTTGGGTATGATACTGGTTGGGGTATTCCCTATAGTCTCTGATATGATTCTTGCCAATATAAAAGGAGAAGTGGTTAGTTTGCAAGTGAGTCAGTGCCTTGAGGCAGTAGCAGACGTTGATAAACAACGCAAATTGCCTAAGATTATCGGTGTATTTGGGGAATAAACCTTTTACTCAGCCACAGAATAAATCCCCTCCCGAAAAGGAGGGGCGTCCATTCTTTCCTAAAAAGAATTGGAACAAGAATAAACAACAACCACAACAACAGAAGCCAGGTTTGCGTGCTGGTTCACCGACACCTGATGCTTCCGAGCATAGATATAACTTGCCTGACCGTTCTAAGCTTAAGATGCCAGAGAGGTTTCAGGTTCCTGATCCCCGTTCTCCTCGTTCCTTGCAGGACTCATCGGATCAACAGTCCGGTGGAGGGGAGCGTCAAGATCGTAGAAAAAGGCGAGACCATGCAACAATGTCGTGATCTGCCGCGCCAGTTTGACGTAAAGGCCAAACCAGAGGGACAACTGCCATATCGTGGCCCGTTTCAAAAGAAAAAAGTTGCCGCTTCAACAGCGAAGTATGCCTCAGATGGTGAGAACCCTGCTCCTCGATTGGAGATGGGTTGTGACCTTCCTCGACAGCGCGGCGGAAGTTATCATAGTATGAGAGGTTCTCCGTCCTTGTCTGGAGGCGAGAGCAACTGATACTTTCATTACAGTGGAAACAGCTGATACACGATTTGCACCGCCTGATAGACTTTATGAGATAGTCCTCCAAATTCAGGGTGATATACAAGTTACAATTAAGGGTATCTTTTGGGATAACCTAACCTCGTCTTATGACATTTTGTTGGCAGAGGCAGATTGGCCTCCTCCATTTGTTTTAGCGTCTTCCCGAGGTGAGGCCGTGATTCCTCCCAGTTTTTCACGTTATGTCTCTGAGGAGACTAAACAGGCTTATGCATCAGAATGGGCTTTAGCCCTAGCGCCGGTTGTGTATCGCAATCAAGTGGGCTGGGATAGAGATTCACCGGCACATGAGATTCCTTTGCGATCAATGGCGCAGCCTCCAGCGCAGTATCCAATCAAACGCGAGGCGAAAGCGTCCGTTAGTGACATTTTGGCCCAGTTGGAATATCAGGGTGTAATTGAACCCTGTGTTTCATCAATGATTAATCCTCTCTTTCCGATATTTAAAACGGATGGCTCATATTGCATAGTTTTGGATTATAGAAATTTGAACAGTCATGTTTGCACGTTTGCCATACAAAACACCCTCAGCTCTGCGTTAATAAACAATATTGTCTGGAAAAAGTATAAAACAACTTTGGACATTTCCAATGGCTTTTACAGTCACAATTTGGCTCCTCAGAGCCGTGACTGGACCGCATTTACTGCGGTCGGCAATCAGAAAATATTTACAAGATTGCCCATGGGCTATAAGAATATCCCTGGTGCATTTGCTGCGCGTGTTGTTGCGATCCTGATGCTTTCTCTTACGTCAATGACATTTATTTGACTGATGATGAATTGATACCACATCTGGTGCGTGTTGGATACAAATTTAACTTTGCTAAGTCGCACATCGCCTACTTGGCGGTTCTCTTTTTGGGTTACGAACTCAACAATGAAGGGACGGGGTTAGCCCCCCACTTTCTGGCAAAATGTGCTCAATTACAGCTTCCCTCCACTCTTCAGAAGTTACAATCTCTGCTGGGTTTTTTTAATTTCGGGAGGACATACACTCCTGATTATGCTCAGCGTATCAAACCGCTTTACGTCTTCCAGCTGGCTTCCGGAACATACAGATATTCTTCGGTCCTTGCAGTCTGATCTGCTTGCGACTAACTTCTTGTTAACTCGTGACAACACAACTAACTTAGTCATACAGATTGCAACGGGTACAGTGGGTTTCACTTACCTGACATTCAATCAGGGAGATACGGTCCCCACTGCCTACAAATCTCATTTGTACACCTCAGCAGAGATGCGTTTTTCACCCGTTGAGAAAATTCTTACAGCAGTACAGATGGCGATTCTGAAGGAGCGCTCATTGGCTGAGGGTAAATGCATTCTTATGGTATCGCCTGTGCCTACTCTAGAAGCGGTCACAAAGGCGAGCGTACCAAATTCTAAAGCCTTACACCCGCGTTGGATTCCCTGGGCAAGTTCTTTGACATCGGCTGATGTCACTTTTATCTTTGACCCATCCTTGCAGACGCAGGAGTTTTTACAGTACGAACAAGTTCATCCTGCGCCACAGTTTTTTGCCTCCTCTTGACCAATACCAATGTATAGTTTATACCAACAGATCTGAGCAGCCGGCCGTTGGTTCCAAACATGCTTACTCGGCCGCCTGTGCTATTGTGGCGGGCTGTATGGTTGACGGTGTGTTTAAGTCTTCCTTAGTCCACACACAGTCCCTTGGTGACTGCACGGCTCAGTTGGCTGAGCCGCGGGCTTTAGTATTGGCTCTTGAATTCGCTGATCCAGATGTACCTACACTTATAGTGTGTGATTCTTTCTATTGTGTACAGTCCTTTAATGACAATCATATTCTTTTGGTCTCAAAACGATTATCGAGACTCTAAAGGTAGCGCAATCAAGCATAAAACGCTTTGGGTTCGAGTGGCAGCTCTTAAGGAGAGTCTGCTGCTCACACATGTTATTCATACTCTTGGCCATCAGCGTGTGGGAGCACATGCTGTTGGTAATTCTTTGGCTGATGAAGCAGCCAAATCTGCAGATGCCACATGTTCAGTAGCGGCAGTTACAAGGTCCATGGCTAAAATTGGTAATGACATTTTGGCAGCTATAGTTGCTACTAGAGATGGGACGGCGTTCCTACAAAGGTTTCCTGTCTATATATTCTTATCATTTGTCTCCGGAACAAGTTCCCTTTGCTTCCATTCCATCCGTTGGGGATCGGCTGATTCCCAACGAGGACCGCAGACTTCCTTTGATAATTGCCGCGCACGAAGGCATGGCATCTGCACATGCTGGAGTTACAGTGACAGTGTCTCTTTTGCAGCAGCGTTATTGGTGGCGTGGTCTATATAGACAGACACATAATTATGTACTTTCTTGTGACATTTGTCAACATATTAAACCGTCTACGGTTGCACGTCCACCTCCCACGCATCTATACGTCTCAAATTAACCATTTGGATGTATTTATCTTGATCACTGCGGTCCTTTGACGTCCGACACTGCCTATAAATATATTTTGGTTACAGTGGATTCGTGCACTAGATTCCTTTGGGTTTGACCGCAACGAGGTGCTGACGCTCAAAATCTCATAAGAGATTTACGTGTCTTTATCGGAACATTTGCTTGTGGCACCTTCCATTCTGACCAAGGTCCTGCGTTCACCTCTAAGGCTTACAAGGATGCAATGAGGTCGCTAGGGGTGCTATGGCAATTTTCATCTCCATACAGGCCTGAGGGCAATAGTGGAGCGAATGAACCATGACTTAAAGCAATCTTTGACAGCTAGAGTCTTAGGTACTGGCAGGGGTTGGCTGACTCATTTATATGGGGTTCAACCTGCACTTAATAATCTCCCAAGAAGATCTCTGGGTGGGCAGACCCCATACAAAATACTCTTTGGCATCAAAATGTTTGTGCCAGACCTTGATGGTCTAGACGTTGTGGCGGCTGCTGCAACATTTGATGTAGATAACCATTGTGCTATGTTACAGGATCTACAAAAGACTCGAGACACTCTTGCTAGAGCTGAGTTGCTCTTGTCCAAAGACACAGCGGTGCTGATCCCGGTCACAGTGTGGCTTCCTAAAGTTGGAGATCTGGTCCGGGAGAAGATGTAGAACAAAAAAGAATTTGATCCCACTTACCGTGCGCCAGTCCCTGTTCTTGGATTAAAGGGCACTCGAACTGTGATTTTGCCTCCATTGCCTGGACGCAAGGAGAATCGCTGCATTTCCATTGAACATGTCAAGTTGCACCATTTGGCCGATACTGAATAGTATGCCCAAACCCGTCCCATGGAGAGATGTTTCACTTCCTGTGAGGTCTTCGACGGCAACTACCGTACGCCAGGGGAGTGAAGTGGAAACCTCAATTGATGTGCTGCCTGTTTTGTCCTCTTCTTCGACGGCTACACCTTGAAATTATGACTCGCCGTCTATGGAGCTTACTGTGGACATTCCTACATGTGCGCTCCAATCACCCTTGAATGCTGACCGTCCACCTTTGTGTCGACTAGGAACTGTTGGTTATTACATGGACAGAGACAATTTTTCTTTACCTTCGTCTTCTTCCTCAAATTCTACTACGGAGCAACACCCGAGTCGATTTTCCATTTTGTTTAGCTGGTTCCACAGAACTTATCTGGTTCCTCCTTGGACCTACATTTGGATGGTACTTATAATGGTGTTTCTATTTATGTGGATTGGGTTAGTGACTGTTTTTTTCCTTTTGATTAATGGTCATTATTTACCTGAACGTTCTAATGTACATTTGGTTGATGGTGTTGTGGCCCCACACACCAAGTCTCATATGATGAAAAGGGATCAATCCCATGTTAACATTTCGGCTGTTCCAGTAGAAGATGGCATTATTTGGGATAAAGTTCAATACAAAATAAACGGCCCGACAGAGACGATTCGAATGCCATACGTCTTTCGTGTCTCATTAAGTGACGTCATCACACCTGGACTGCATTCAGACGACTAGGATGTTAATGCCGTACATTCATTATTTTCAGATTTAAAATATTACACTGCTTTTGAAACTGAGGATTTGTATTTAAATTCTGCCAATTATGCTGATTTATTCAGTTTCCAACATTACGGTCATCATTTTTTACATAAATTAAGCACAGTATGTAATTAGGTTATTTACATACAATGGGAACATTGTCCTGCCCCATTCCAGAGTAGTTCGCAAACACAGAAAAATAAGTTTGTCTACTTTTCTGCCTATAATCTATCTGACTAACACAAAAAGAGTCCACGGGTCCAAGGTAGAAGTTTGAAGTGCAAGAGGACCTTGTCAATCATGCTCTAGAGGGGGATCCCTTTTCAGGACGGTTCCCCTCACACACCAGAGGTGTCATACTTCATCATAGGGGTGCATCCTCACGTGGAGAACCTGGTCTCTATGTGGGCTACAACCCCCTCGCTGCGAGGGGGGAGCACAGGGATGTTTTTATGTTGTTAAGGAGGGTCGTTCTAAAACCCTATGTGAGCGTGGTGTGCTCAATGTGAAGTGCAGTGCCTAGAGTGAAAAGTGGTTAAACTGGCTACAAGGTTAGCTATGTAGCAGCTTTAATTGGCTACCTTGTGACAGGATTAAAAACAAATAGCTAGTGATACAGCTGCCGTAATTAGAAACACCTGTATCAGTGTAAGATCAACATGTTTTGGCCTTGGGACCTGTTAGAGTATCGAGGCCTTCATCAGGATCGATATGTAGCTACTGCAATAAGTGAAATGCATGCACATATACAACAATGTGCACAAAGGTAACGGTGTAATATACTGAACCAGTGGTCCTGTAGTTCAGTAGGTTCACCGTGGAAACCTGTGGTAAGACAAAAAAACAACATTGTGCGCTATTTATTACGAACAAGGGATGCATGAATGACATGGTTGAACCAAAGCACAACAAATAATCACTATTGTCAAGACATTGGACATAGTGAAACCAATTGATTCACATCAAAAGTAAAAAAGGATACGTGACTCACCCACTGAGGTTAAAGAATACGCCGCATCTGTCCTGGCATATTAGCCAAAAAGGTACATACGCCAATCCAAGCTAACAAGAAGGGTGGTGGTGTTAAAGTTGAAAAGAAATCAAAGAGGTAATTCAAAAGTGTATGCCTACAAGAGCAAGAGCATTCGAGAAAGACCTGAATGGATAGGCGATATCATATGCAAAACTAAAAAGGGATTAGTGAAGAGTATGGTACATGTACCCCAAAGGGTCAATTCACATGAATGGATGCAGACCTGATATGATCAATGCACCCAGGGTGAATCCAGGGCGGCAGGTACTAGTGCGTTGGAGTCAGCATGGGTGTGGTCGAGGCCTCCCGTGAGTGGAAGAACAAGGACATGATGGTTGCAAGGAGCAAGGGGTTAAAGGGCACAGCGTGCCAGATGTGGGGGAAGGGAGGAAGGGGGAGGGGGGAAAAGAGTGGCCGTTTAACAGCGACTGAGACCACTGCCTCGTGAAGGAATGTGTGATTCCACTAGGACGAGGAGGGTGGAAGAGAGTCCCAGTCTGCTAAGCAGGCACCAGCTGCGACTGCTACCTCATCAGCCGAATTCACTCACAGTGCCCCTAGGACGCTGGAACTGGTCTAGCGCAAGGAGCGCTGAGATCGCTTAACCAGTATGTAACAGGGGGGGCAGGGTGGGCAAGGGGAGGCATGGGCCGGGCACCGGACAATGGCGATACTCATGCTGGGAAAGGCATAAAGGTAAAGAACGTGCCGGGCTGGAGTAGTGCGGAGTGCACCAGTGCCGCGTACTGGGATAAGCAAGGGCGAAATGGCGGACATGGCATGAAAGTAAAGAGCGTGCCGGGCTGGAGTGGTGCGGAGTGCGCCAGAGGGCTCAGGCGGTGCCGCGCACTGGGAGGAACTAAGCCATTCGTGGAAGGTGTTGATGGTAGTGTCTGTTCCTCTCCATTCCACAAGGATGTCGTCGATATACCTCTTCCAGAGTAATATATGGTTGAGGTATGGATTGTTGTTTGAAAGGACGACATCCTCCTCAAAGATGTGCATTAAGAGGTTCGCCAAACTTGGGGCAAAGGTACTCCCCATGGAGGTACCGGACACCTGGAGATAAAGCTGTGTTTCAAATTGAAAGAAATTCTCTTTCATGGCCATGGTGGCACACTTCATAATGAAATAGACCGGTGTAATGGAATCGGGTGGGTGCTGAGTTAGAAGATGTTCAATATAGTGGCCAAGGTCTGGTCCTGGGGGATGCACGTATATAGCGACTCAACATCAAAGGAGACGAGATAGTCCGTGACTGGGTCAAATTCAATGCCTCTGAGAAGACGGAGGACGTCCGTCATATCTTTTAAGTATGTAGGCATCATGCAAACCAATGGTCGCAGGAAAAAATCGACGAACTGGGACAAAGGCTCAAGGAACAGACTCTACCATCAACACCTTCCACGAATGGCTTAATACCTGCAACGACCATCTCTGGTTCACATGTGAATTCAGCAGGATGAAACTAGCCTTCCTGGACCTCACCATTTTTCCATCTAGAGGCACCCTAGAAACTGAACTCTACCAGAAACCTATGGCCCAGAACGCTCTACTCCAGTACGAGAGCCACCATCCCAAATCGTTGCGTGAGAACTTTCCCTTTGGCCAATTCCTGAGGCTTAGACGGAACTGTTCCAGCATCGATAAGTACAAGGAACACGCATCTACACTGAGGAACAACTTATTGGGCAGACACTATCCGACCGCCCTGGTCAAGAAATCCGCAAAGCGTGTGCTCAATAATAATCGAGATGCCCTGCTGGACCATCAGTCCACTAAACAACCACAGACAAGGATGGTGTGCGTTAATACATTTAGCTCCCTCTCCAATACTGTGAAGAAAGCCATCTTACGTAACTGGAACATTCTGAACAAAGGACAACTGTCCCTAGACAAACCAATGTTCGCCTTTAAAAGGGGTCGGAGCTTCAGAGATAGTCTTGTTCCCACTAGACCTCCACCCACTGTCCCACACAGACCAAGCACCGTCTGGCATCTTCCAAGCGTTCAAGGCCACTTCTCTTGTGGTTCTTGCTCAGTCTGTCCGCAGACCAAGGCCACGAGAACCATTGATATTGGCACAACTAGACCATGGGAATTAAAACACCACACTAACTGCAACAGCGAGCGAGTTATCTATTTGATCACCTGCCCATGTGGTCTCAGATATGTGGGCATGACCACTAGGAGAGTACGCAAACGCATACTTGAACACAAGAGCACAATCAGGTGTGCGAAACAAACAACAAAACTCACAAAACATTTTCTAGAAATTAGTCACCAGGCAGACACACTGACCTGTCTGTACTTGATAAACCCAACCTCAGTGCCACCACACCAGGTCTAACTACTAAACTTTTGAGGCTCGAGCAGCGTTGGGTGTTTAGATAGGGTACCTCTACAGAGGGACTGAATGATGATATTCCATGGTTGGCACTCTCCTGAGTCCTGGAGCTGTTTTATTTTACTCTATTTACCCCAGCAACAGTGTGTTTTCCCACATGCTCATACACTACAGTTGAGTGGTATCAGCCCTCCCTCTGCACAGCCGACCTATTTGGCTTCCCTGGAGTTCACACTCCATTCCAGTCTATGGGCACGCTTTTCGTGCTAAACATTGACAGTTACCAGGGTTGGTTGCCCCCTTCCACCCAGTGCAGTCTTGAGTGTGATTTGCCCCGTTTTAAGCGCTTTTCTGACAGTTGAGTCGTCCGGCCCTGTCAGTATCTGCTTCCACCCCCGCCTTTTCAGGGACACGTTAACCCGCCTTTTACAGTCCGCTGTGTGACTCTCCTCGGGTTCCAGAGTACACATTTCCTGTTGCAGGCCATTCGCCTGTTCTAATCAGCCGGCTCTCTGCTGACTACAACTCCCATCTTTCCTGCTTACACAGGATATGCTTTTACCTACTTCCGGTTCCAGCGCGTCTCCCTGGAAGCGCACCTTGCCTTGAGTCAGCATTGATCACAGGCACTATTTAATGCACCGGTTCGCTCCGACATCATCCCTGTCGCCTGGACGTATGACCACTGACTCCATGCTTCACTTAAGCGGTAAGTGCCTCCTGGGCCCTGTGTCCGCCTTTTCGCCATGCTCCTCCCAGTACGCGGCACCGCCTGAGCCCTCCGGCGCACTCTGCACCACTCCAGCCTGGCACGCTCTTTACTTTCATGCCATGTCCGCCATTTCGCCCTTGCTTATCCCGGTACGTGGCTCCGGTGCACTCCGCACCACTCCAGCCCGGCACGTTCTTTACCTTTATGCCTTTCCCAGCATGAGCATCGCCATTGTCCGGTGCTCGCCCCGTGCCTCCCCTTGCCCACCCTGCCCCCCCTGTTACACACTGGTTAAGCAATCTCAGTGCTACTTGCGCTAGACCAGTTCCAGCGTCCTAGGGGCGCTGTGAGTGAATTCGGCTGATGAGGTAGCAATCACAGCTGGTGCCTGCTTAGCAGACTGGGACTTCTCTTCCACCCTCCTTGTCCTAGTGGAATCACACATTCCTTCAAGAGGCGGTGGTCTCGGTCGCTGTTAAACGGCCACTCTTTTCCCCCTCCCCCTTCCTCCCTTCCCCCACAACCGGCACGATGTGCCCTTTAAACCCTTGCTCCTTGCAACCATCATGTCCTTGTTCTTCCACTCACGCGAGGCCTCGACCACACCCATGCTGACTCCAACGCACTAGTACCTGCCGCCCCGGATTCACTCGGGGTGCATTGATCATATCAGGTCTGCATCCATTCATGTGAATTGACCCTTCGGGGTACATGTACCATACTCTTCACTAATCCCTTTTTAATTTTGCATATGATATCGCCTGTCCATTCAGGTCTTTCTCGAATGATCTTGCTCTTGTAGGCATGCACTTTTGAATTACCTCTTTGATTTCTTTTCAACTTTAACGCCGCCACCCTTCTTGTTAGGTTGGATTGGCATATGTACCGTTTTGGCTAATATGCCAGGACAGATGCGGCGTATTCTTTAACCTCAGTGGGTGAGTCACGCATCCTTTTTACTTTTGATGTGAATCAATTGGTTTCACTATGTCCAATGTCTTGACAATAGTGATTATTTGTTGTGCTTTGGTTCAACCATGTCATTCATGCATCTTTTGTTCATTGTAAATAGCGCACAATGTTGTTTTTTTGTCTTACCACAGGTTTCCACGGTGTACCTACTGAACTACAGGACCACTGGTTCAGTATATTACACCGTTACCTCTGTGCACATTGTTGTATATGTGCATTCATTTCACTTATTGCAGTAGCTACATATCGATCCTGATGGAGGCCACGATACTCTAACAGGTCCCAAGGCCGAAACATGTTGATCTTACACTGATACAGGTGTCTCTAATTACGGCAGCTGTATCACTAGCTATTTGTTTTTAATCCTGTCACAAGGTAGCCAATTAAAGTTGCTACATAGCTAATCTTGTAGCCAGTTTTAACCACTTTTCACTCTAGACACTGCACTTCACATTGAGCACACCACGCTCACATAGGGTTTTAGAACGACCCTCCTTAACAACATAAAAACATCCCTGTGCGCCCCCCTCACAGCGAGGGGTTGTAGCCCACGTAGAGACCAGGTTCTTCACGTGAGGAGGCACCCCTATGATGAAGCATGACACCTCTGGTGTGTGAGGGGAACCGTCCTGAAAACGGATCCCCCTCTAGAGCATGATTGACAAGGTCCTCTTGCACTTCAAACTTCTACCTTGGACCCGTGGACTCTTTTTGTGTTAGTTATTATGAGTGGGGAGGTTGCCCACGCAGGTCCCTAAATCTCCTCCAGCCCCCCTAGTGTGCATTCTTTATAATCTATCTGACCCAAGATCCTATTATTATAAATTGAACTCTCACACACACACAAAATTCATGCTGACCCACACTAAAGTGGTATATTCTTCGACTTTCATAACCAATTTATCACTTCAAAGGTTATGATTATTGGAAAGATACAATTGATTTGAAATCAATTTGGGGTACCAAAAATTGGCAGGTGCAGGGAACTGAATCATTGCATCGTGTGTGTTTGATACCGTCACAGCTGTTATTCTTGAATCAGACAGTGCAACAAACTACGTGTTTTGGTTTGGCTATTGCTAAGAATTTAAATTGACCCTTGTTTCCTTCATTAGCAGCTCATGATGACTTGCAACAATATACAAATTATTCATTAGAGGACTTACAATACATGGTCCAAAATAGTACCCTCAATTCGTCCACTATTGCTCCCTTCGGATGGTTAATTTGGCCGCTCAGTACTGATTCTTGCCAATTGCGTTTTTCAAATTCTAAGCGGGGGTTTATGCTCAGTAGACCTGACCCTCGCTTTCCACAATCACATACAGTTACTACATATTCTGTGGGTAAATTGTGTCAACAGTGGTTGGGTCAGTCATCGTTATCATCGGTGAAACAACATTTATCTCGTTTAAATGATGACATTGATCTGGCTGATTTCCTTTTAGGACCACGGTTCCTCGTCCGAGGTGATTTGCCTATGCAGCGTATAACGAAATCTGGAAGCTGTCTCAGGCGGAGAAAGCTTTCAGATTATGCCAAATAGATCAGGATAACCTGCGTAAAGTTTTGGATGTAGTAGACAACAGCATAAATACTCTGTCTTCTCGTATTTACACTTTGGACAATATAGTTTCATCTGTCATTGACATTGTACAGAATGATGTATCTGTTTTGTATCATGGTCAGAATCAGTTGTGTTCTGTTATGCAAGTTGGCTGGACTTTGCAAACATTGGAAATGGGAAAGGGCCTTGGGATTATTTGAACACAACTGCCCTGTTTTTACCGTTCAATTTGACCGATAAACAAAAGCTTATGTCAATGAAAGATTCCACATACACCTTGTTACATATTGAGAAGCTAGAACAACTATCATTTTCTATAGCGGAGACTGATTCCTCGGTATGGTTAATACATGGGGTTATTTTTTTACCCATTTCCCTCTTTCAATTTAGTGCATGTATGAAACATTTTCCTATCGGGAGGTGTGAACCCCTGGGTAGTACTTTTCTGCATGAAATGTGGTCTTTACGGTTTACGTTTCACTGTTTGCATGACGATAAAGAGGTTTTCCTAACAGGGGAGGATTGTGATTCTACATTGGGACACACTTTAGTTTGTACACAAGTTGAGCTGCACGGCGCTTGCAATGTATCAGTGCCCAATTTAGCATGTTTTCTAAAAAGAACACCAGTTCCCTCAATAATTCCCACACTCACATTGCTTTCTAACGGTAGTTATCTTATCCTAAATAACCACAACTGCTGCAGGTTACGGGCAGGGATTCCGCATATAGTTACGGTTTCCGAAAGAGTTACTTGTTGCAGCAATGTTCTTTTTCCTCCCTCGCATGGGATTGTAGATAGCTCGCTGTGGCCTTCCATTCCCACTTTGAAAACAGACTTCAATAAACTAAGCAGACTCAAAGCGCTATTGTTTCAACAAGAGGTCGCTCTCACTTCTGCTTGAGAGACCTTCGAATTGCACATGGCTAGAACGTCTAGTGAAATTCAGTCACTGCTGACTACGTATCTCACACTACATTTTGGGGAACTGATTCACCAAATCTTTAATGCGTCTGATACTGAAGGCCTAGCACATTTTTTTAAACTTGTAGGCTCCGGCCTTGTTTAATCTTTCCAGACTATTTTTGGAGTAATACAGGCATTTATACATTCTAATTTTTCCAGCGCCTTCGGTGGTTTTCCACTTATCCTAATATTGGCATGTGGAGTGCTGGTGCTTCTGCTCCTGTTATGCAATGATTGTCCATCCTGTGGTTCTACCCAGACCAGGCCTATTGCGACTTTACCATGAACGAATGCAGCAACTTTTTGGATGCTTGCCATTGGCAACACTGAGTGTGAGCCATCGGCTTACCTTTCGTTTTGCTTACTTCACTTGCGTGCAACCTGTGTTCTACTGTCGTCGATGCCCGTTCTACTGGGCTTTGGATATCTGCCTCTCCACTACATCAGGCGCTGACCCGGATTATGATCTGTTGGTGGGTCCCTTGCTGGCCCATGACCAGGACTGTTCTGGTGATGCCCGTATGATGCGTACGGCTGCACTTGGATTGTTGGCATGTTGGGATACCTGTGTGGCTACACAGCGCCTCTTGCAGGAAAGTTTCATAGAATATCACGCAAGTTGCCCTATTCTGCTGCTGGATGCACTGGATTACAAGGAACATGAATGTTCATTAGATGTGCTCAATTGGATGGCATCCCTCTTTTTTCTTAACGAAAATGATGCCCTTTTGGAGCGCCTTGCGTTCCACGGTGCATGTAATCTTTTGAATGTTTTTGACTAAACTGTGTATATATATATAGATATATATATATATATATATATAGCACATGTTTCCTCCAACTTCAAGAAGAAGTCTGCACTCGGGCACAAGGTATTCCTTTCTTTATTATTTGTATTCACAGCAGCTTGAATATTGGACGCGTTTCAACTGTCTCATGCAGCCTTTATCAACAATTCAGAGTGCCGGTTTGTATGAGTTTAAATAGTGTGCACGTGAGTCCAATCTGACTACAATAGTAAAAATACTTCTGCTTTCCGCATCAAGCTCCATTTCAGAATGAATCTTTGGCCAGTGTCACTTTAAATAAATCACAAACCATTGTCTTTGAGGTGCGAGCAAAAGTAACAAACTCACTGTGCAAAATACGCCATTATTATTAAAACCAGCAATCTGTTTCAAGTTGCTGCTGTTATGACCTTTAAAAAAATCAATTTCAGTTCTCACTGATTTCGATGTTATTTGTAACATTGCGCCTCACCACCGGGCAGCTGCCTTTCTTGGCCCCAGCTCCGAAAGTACCTCTGTCATCAGGACAAAGACCACTTCCTTTCCTTCCGTCACCATACTTCGGGGGCACTCTGGTTTCACACGTCGTGACCCTCTGAGTTGCGGTATTGCCTGAGTGCTCCAGAGCGCTGGATATATATATATATATATTTTTTTTCTTCTCTTTCTCTTCAAAATTTGCCCCGTTTTTTGATTGGCTCCTTTTGAATGGGACATAATGCAATTTGGCTCTGCTTATGTTTGAAACCTGTTTGTCTATGCACTACAACCTGGCCAAGGGGAGGGTGTCACGTGGTTACTAGAGACATTGTCGACATCTTTAAGTTAGCATGAGCCCGGTAGCCATGATGCTGCTTTTGAGCACGACACTGGATGTCATTATTTTGCATGACTCTGTGTATGCCTTTCACATGAGAACTCTCTGCTGTGCTCGTTCTCTGCCTGTTCCTGGAATTTAGTCTGAACATAGTGAGTAGGTCGATAAACACTGACTCTTGTTATTCTGTTCAGGTCAGGCCCTAGCATCCAGACAAAACATACCAATGCAGCTGTTTTTGCTGGAGAATCGTACTTTGATATTATTGGGATGCATGTTTAGGTAACACACACTTGGAGAGGGACATTTCCAGGGAGAAGAGCAACACGCACCTGTGATGCAGAAATACGATCTATGTCCTAAGGTATGGGGTCTGCTGATATTATATAATTATACTTCTGCTTACCAAGGGGAGGGTGGTTAGGCCTAATAGTCCTTTATCCACTGTCTTTATAAAATTATATCTTTCTTTATGATATATGGCCTTGCTGCAATGCTAACTGTATTGGCATTATACATTTTGCTGCTGGTGGTGGCTCGTATACTGCATTTTAGAGCACGATAGTTAAAATAAATATTTTCAACTATTTTAGTGTTTCTGTCAGATCTTATTGTGGACAAGTACGGGAATCTGAGCAAAAAGGTGTGTCTTGTTACCCCGATTCCTGAGAGATCTGGGAGTGTTGTGTTCTGGGGTAGCTAATCATTGGTTTCTCCATTTGTGAGTAGGAGAGCGAGTGAGACACTATAGCTAGTCGGTCCTGGGTTTGTGGGCACTAAGGTGGTGGGAAGGCTTAGCCCCTATACACCGAGGTCCAATTTTCCTGCGCATAGTTCTGTGTATGTGCAGAATCCCTGCAACAAAATGTTACACACCATTGAGTTGAGGTAATATATCTCTAGAGCATAAAAAGCTATGCATACAGACACAAATGTCATACATAGACATAGGGTTACAGCAATATTAACAATCATTTTAAGCCACAATATTATACGTGTCAAAAGTATGAATCCTGCACCTTCATAGGAATGTCCAAACAAACGTTACCTGTATGATTGGTGGCAAAGGGACCCAGATGTCATTGAAAAAATGTAGAGCTCTGTGGGAGAATGTATAGTAAAGGGGGGAAGATAGTGTTGTGTAGTTCATACTAATCCGTAGGACCAGTGCATTGTTTGGACAACATGAACTAAGGTCCTGGTGTCGAGAATGATTCCGGACTCCCCAGCAGGATATGTTGGCCTATAGACCAGCTAGCTCACAGTGCCACCGTAAACCCCCTTAACCTACCAGAGAGCGAATGGTTTCTAGCAACCACTGAACATGACAACCCTGAACCCTCAGGGATTGTGAAACAGTACAGAAGCTTTCCCTCATTCACTCGTGCTTACTTATTCTCAGAGAAATATACAGAGAATACACACTGGTACATTTTCAATAATATTTATTGAACCAACGTTATTCTTGCATAAAATATGTGTGCTGCAATGATTAGTAGACAGAAGCATATAAACGTGATTACAAGCACCAAAAGTGGAAATAGTAGATATAGTTCTACCATGCCATGGTGCTAAACAATGTATGTATGCAGGCATAGAAACAAGGCAGTAACCTAGCATACTCCTACTATGCAAACCCTACTCTATGTGTACTTAGAGTGTGTGTAGGTGTAGAGCCAAGAATCCCCCCAAGGGACAAATCAACCCCATTACCTGATGGGATAGAGTGAAGGACCCTGTCTTGGTCACGAACTTGACACCCCTCACGAGATGTCAGACCGCTGCATGGTGATTTCTCAGCATGCAAAAGCCCTCGTTGTCAGCCGAAGTACCTCCTCTACTAATCTATCGGGATGCTCATCTTTTGTAATAGAAAGCAGCCTTGCGATGTGCGCATAGATTAGTGATGTTATGGATATATAGAGAGCCCTGTCACCCAGTGGATGAAGATAGTGATGACATTTGTACGTAGTGCAAAACAAGACCTTGTACATGATATTTAGGGCAATGTGATAATGTTGTGCGAAGCTAGATGTAAAAAAAATTTAGTTTTAGTGAAACTAATCCAACATTGTCATGCGTGCAAATGTGTGCAAAAGGTCACAGCTGGAAATGTTATTTGTGAGGACAATGAAAGAAATAAGCTGCTTCGCTACATGGGCCTTATGCTGGAATATAAAAATAGAGTCACTTTGTGATAACAGTATAAAAATGATAGTGATTTCATACCTTCAAGGTACATAGGATGCAGAGGAGTTCAAGGCAAGGTGCTAAATTCGTAGGAGGCAGATTATGTCAAGCGTCGGGAAAGTGGCAAATGCTGCTCTCGTGGGGTCTTCTGAATCCTATTGTAATATATATGGTATTAGAATCTAAGGAGCTAACATTTGGTGTAACTTATTTTTACAATATTTTCACATTCACAATGGATCCTTCGATTTTAATACCATATATATTACTATAGGTTTCAGCACACCCCACGAGGGGAGTATTGGCCACTTACCCGGCGCTTGACATTATCTGCCTCCTACAAGCCCTGAGTTTAGCACCTTGCCTCGAACTCCTCTGCATCCCATGTACCTTGGAGGTATGTTTCCTCAAGGCTCACATGAAATTACAATCGTTTTTATACTGATATCACACAGTGACTCTAGCTTTCCCCGCTTTTCTATACATTTTCCCGCAGATCTTTACATTTTTTCTACTACATCTGGGGCCCTCTGCCACTAATCATACAGGTAACCTTTGTTTGTATATTCCTACTAAGGTGTTGGCTTCATACTCTTGACGCATATAATATTGTGGCTTACAATGAATGTTCTTGATGATGTAACCCTGTGTCCTTGACTTTTGTGTCTGTATGCATAGCTTTTTATGCTCTTGAGATATATTAGCTCAACTCAATTGTATGTAACATTCCATAATTGAGTTTTGGTCTCTGCTTTTTCTTTGGCAACTAACCCTCTTTTCTTTTTCTTTTTTGTTTTTCTTCCTTCTACTTCCTTTTCCTCAGTTGATTCTCAGGCATTGACTTTTAAATGTCCTGATGATGATCCTCACATTTACATAGGATCAAAACGTTGTTGACTTTGCACATTGACCCAGTATTTTATATATAATTTGAAAGGGCAGATTTGTGGCTTTTTTTAGGTGTACTGTGACGTAAGTTGAATAATTTTTGCATACATAACCAGTAATTGCCTAAGTATATTATTATTTTTCTTTTGACGTTACCCAATACTCCTAACTGCTAATAAAATGTGCTTTTATTTTTCATATGAAAACATTGTGTCATAATGTAACTTTTTTGTGGAATCTAATACTTATTGTTTCCTGCAGGGACCGTTGTTCCTTTAAAATAATCAGTACAGCCCCCGACATTATCACACGACTAACAGAGGAGTTTTGTGAGTCTGATTATATCAGTAAAAATTAAAGAGGCGTTAGCACCTAAGGCAAATGTCAAAGCTAATGGAAATTGTGGCATTCCAAATGAGGTCTGTAAGGAGTTTTTTCCTTATCTCCAGGACTTTATGATAAAGCTGTTTAATGAAATTATTTTATGCATCTCGATCCTGGGATCTTTGTAAGAATCAATTGCACTTCAGTTTTCTTAAAAAAGATAAACCTGCAATCAAACCCAATTTGTACAGGCCTATTAGTTTACTTATTGTAGATTATTCTTTTTGAACATTTTGGCTAATCAAATTACTCCTGTTGTCCGAAAATTAATCCACTTGGGGGGGTCAGAAACTCATTGCAGCTGGCTCCAGGAGCTGGTTTGGGAGCCTTTTATATCCTTGAGGCTCAGATCAGGAGGCCAGCAGACTAGCCCTTGAAGTCACTCTGGGGTCCTGGGTTCACGATGAAGTTGCAGGTCCAGTTCTTCTTTCCCAGGCAAGAAGGCAGCAGGTCAGCACAGCAGGACTACAGCTCTTTCAAACCAGCAGTCCAGCAGAGTGGCAGTCATTGTAGCAGCAGAGCAGTCCTTCTTCCTGGCAGAGTATTCACAGGTCCAGAAGTGCATTGAAAAGGTGGTGTCTGAGGTCCAGTATTTGTACCCAGTTGTGCCATTGAAGTGGGGAAGAAGCTTCTAGGGGTTTCCCGTTGAAGACCCCCAGCATCCTGCCTCCCTTTCCTGGCTCTAGACTAACTACAGAGGGATGCAGCCCTTTGTTTGGAGGCAGGATACAGCCTATTCAAGTGTAAGTGGGGCTATGCCCAGCTCCCTCCCATCCTGCTAGTAATGGCCCATCCAGGCACACCTAAACTCCCTATTGTGTGTAGCTGTCTAGGAGGAATACACAAATCCCAACTGCCAGCTACACCCAGTCATATGACCCAGGTACAGGCTATGGGTACTAAAGGGTAAAGGTAGGAAAATGCCACCTTGCTAAAAGTTGCATTTTCAGAATTGCCATTTAAAATCCGGCTTCACCATAATTTAAGATTTTATACTGTGATTCCAGAGACACCAAACATGGACTGGTTAATTATTCCAATTTGGAAGGTAGACTTTTAAAATGTAATAAGGTAACTACAATGTTACCCTATGGGAGAGGTAGGTCTTGCAGCAGTGAAAACGAATTTAAGAGTTTTTCACTACCAAGACATGTAAGACTTAAAAGTACATGTCCAACTTTTTAAATACACTGTGCCCTGCTCTCTGGGCTGTTTAAGGCCTACTAGAGGGGTCACATATGTATTAAAAAGGAAGGTTTGGGGCCAGGCAAAAGGTTTATTTTGCCGGGTCTAAAAATGTCAGTGCAAAACTGCACACACACACATAGGCTGCAATGGCAGGCCTGAGACATGTTTAAAGTGCTACTTAAGTGTGTAGCACATTCAGTCCTGCAGGACCACTAGTAACATTTAATTTATAGGCCCTGGGCACATGTAGTGCACTGTGCTAGGGACTTATACATAAATTAAATATTCCAATTGGGGATAAGCCAATGTTACCATGTTTTAAGGAGAGAGCACAAGCACTTTAGCACTGGTTACCAATGGTAAAGTGCACAGAGTCCTAAAGCCAACAAAAAACAAATTCAGCAAAAATGGAGGAGTGCAGGCAAAACGTCTGGGGATGACCCTGCAAAAAGGGCCAAGTCCAACACCCCATATTCAGCTGATCAACATACAATTAAATAAAGATCAGGGAGGGCTTGGTTTACATAATTTGCGCTTATAGTATCAATCTACCTTGATAGATATCGTTTAGGTTGCATATTCAGATTTTTAAAAATATTTTTTTCTTAGTTTACTGTTAAAGGAGCTTCAACTTCCTTTTTTTCTTACAATCTTGGCAATGCCCAAAAAACATAAGATACAAGTTATTAAAAGACATGATATTGCGAAAAAAAATTAGCTTGGCTTCGAAGATATGGTTTCAGACTGTCATCCTTTTTTTCTTTGACTGACTGTAAGAGCTTGGGGTTACACTTATCTGGCTAAATAATTGAATAGTGGACTAGGCAGGGCTTTAAAACAATAGCTGATTTAATTATAAATGTATCGTGGAAGACTTGGGATCGGGTTATACTACAAGGGAAAAAGAGTGGGTTTAGACTTTGGTTTAGCTCTGCCAAATTATGATATTTTTGAAGGATTATTCAACGGACCCCAGTGATTTTACCCAGCAGGTGTTAAACTACTTTTTAAAAATAAATTATAGGTCCTGTCAGCTGGTATAAAATTCTTCATCAGAACTTGCAGGATCAAATTATTCTGAATTTTTTACTTAAATTTCAAACAGCAGTCAATTGCAAAATTGCCCCTAAACAGTGGTCAAAGATTTTGCTATTTGGGCATAAACCTTTATGAGCTGCCAAATTTAAGAGAATGGAATTATTTGCGAGATGGATGTTGTAATGTATGCCACAGTTTTTACAAAAATGTTTCCCTAATGTTGTACACCAATGCTTTAGATATAATATAGCTGTGCTAGGAGAGTGGGTTCTCATTTTATATGCCTGTCTGGCAGTTGGAGACATTCTTAAAGCTATGAGAGGGAATGAGTTATTCGTGATTCCACAAACAACATAGGAAAATATATTCCCTGCAAAGCTCCCTGTTAAAATCAAAGCAATGCTTTACCGAAGCCTGGCCCATCCGTTTGAAGATTCAGCCAGAGAGCATGCCTTGTGAGGTAGGCATGACTCCTCTGTATCTATCCCAAGAAGGGAAAACATCTGAACATTCACATAAGTGTTCTTTGTTTTATTTTTGACAGTAGTTCATTAAACACACAATAAAAATAGTTTTTATTGCAAATTATAATGTATAAATACCCATTTATTTATTTATTTGTTAATTCGGATCAAAGGAGCTATTAACAATAAAAACAATCTTCACATTTAGCATTCTACCAATCGAAAAAAATAGTAAGCATACAATGCACAATCACAAATGGTAATTAAAACATCAGATAGACAATTGATCTAGTGCAGTGGTTATCAACCTTTTGATTTCTGTGGACCCCCACTTAATCATTACCGGAACTCAGGGAACCCCACTGAATTATTATGGGTATTATTATATATGGGAATTATTACGGGGACCCCCATTGAGTCATAGCTGGAAGCTGAGGACCGGGTAATTAGCATTTTTCATGATTTGAACTGCAAAACAATACACACAAAAATACAAAAACAAGCTTTCATCAAACAAATACACAAATGATTAAATATTTTATATAATTCACAAATTATTTTGAAAAAATCAAGATTTTATTAGGAAGTTTGGAGCTTTTCTAAATTCAATTGAGGTAACCCATCACCTATACTATATTCTGCATGATGCACTTGCATTGATCAATCTGAGGATACAAAATTAATTTTTAGCCTCCAGTTTCAAATTCCTTCATGTTGACAGACCATTCCAATTTCAAATTCCTTTATGTTGACAGAACATTTAAAAAGTTTCAATTGCACATTTTGCTTCTTTAATTATATACACTTTATTAATCTGTTCACATTTTTTGTTAAGCAGTGGACCCCCTGAGGAGGATTCACAGACTCACAAGGATCCCCGGACTACAGGCTAAGAACCATTGGTCTAGTGCCTTCCCTCTGATAATCCATGCTGTCTCCAGAAACTTGGAAACTGCAAAAGCTACAGAAGGCCGCTTTCTGATTTGCATATCCTGAGAGCTATTTTAAATTGCTTAACCTCTAGGAACCTGCAAAGTGGTATGATCCTCTTGCACCTCAGTGTTAGATATTCTTAACAAAAGATTGGCACATGCTCCTCACTCTCTTTCGATGAGTTACTCATAAGACAATTGGATAACCTCAAGGTTTGGGTTGACTACTTTGCTATAAAGGTTGCCAATGGTAAGGTGCCCAGTCTAAATTTGACATAAAGTGCTCTTGTGCTAGTGGGCCTGATATTGTCCATAAGATCCTCGAAATTCAGATCTCATTTGAATTTCACAAAATGGTTTGTTAACCTACCTGCTATTGCTAATGGTCACCTAGCTAAGATGGCATGCCAATATCTGGTTTTAACTATTTGCGAAGCATTATTGGGTATCATAGTTCGGTTATCCCAATAATCCCTGAGTCCTAAATATTCGAGCAATGATCTTACATAAAAGAATCAAGATAGTTCCAAAGCTCCAGGTCTGTGAATTTGATTGTTCAAAGTATCTCTTTAGGGATGTAATGCCTCTGACACCCAAATACAAATCTAGTAAATTAATGGCTTTAAATTCATAGTGTGAGAAATAAATATAAGTGAAAGATCATGTGTGTTGGAAACATGGGTGTACCCCGGGGGACCATGAGATTTTATGGCTGTATTCTCACTCACATCTAGCTTCTCGGCTTTGCCATATCCCTATAGCGCAGCCCTATAACAACAGCACTAACTACTTTGGCCATATAGATTTTAAAATACTGGATATGGGCTATTATGAAAAATCTTTTGTGGTTCTAAGTACAGCAGCTTATAGTATTCCATAATAATTTGGCTTTTACATATTTGTGGTAGCCAAATGTTAGAATCCGGCAAGCGGATGCCCAGATAATCAAATCCATGCATAATTTCTAACATGATATCATATAAAGACAAGGGGGTATATTTACAAGAGAAGAGGCAGAGCGTGGTTTTGTTTACGCAAAGCCAGCCTCACGGTTTTGTTTACGCGAGTCCAGCCTCACGACGGAGCACCTGTCCCCAAAGTGTTCATCAGGTTTTGGTGGAAATGTGGTGGCAATATGAAATGACTAACTGCCTGAACTGCCGCAGTCAGACTGGGAGGTACACCTGTTGATGCAAGTTGAGACATTATCAGATGGATGCACGTGGGGTCATTGGACCAACGCCTTTGGTTATGTGCCATGCGAGTTGACATTGTAAGTGGATGAGGGGCACATATTGGGGTGAACTGTGTTTGAAGGGACATTGCTCCCCTGGGTAAGAAGTGGCAGCCCATTTCGGCAGGACTTTGTGGGGAAACTGCAATAATTGGCCATATGTGTGCAATGAAATCGGTGGACCACTGTCTTCAACCCATAAAAGGTTGAATGTTGTATTGGGTTATTTGAACTGGGATTAAAGCAATATCAAGTACGCGGGCACCACCATTGGGAGTGTTATTTTGATTAGACACGCACTGATGGCTGCCGCAGAATTTAGTACTTTACCAAGATTGCAGCAGGCCTCTTTTGTTGCCCTTCATTATCCTCCAATGGGAGCTATTCAGGAAGTATTTATACACTTGGATTTGTCACACTTTTTTCAAAAAGCATTGAGAAAGGCATTTATGCTGAAACGCACCTGCGTGAAATGAATTTCAAAACTGAGAACCCGCAGAGTGCACCGCTCTGTGTTCTTCAGAAGTGCGGATGTGTTTACGGGAGCCCACCCTCCTTACGGAGCACCCCCTCCCAAAATATGTTTGCCACTTTTTGGTGGAAATGTGGTGGCGATATGAAATGACTAACTGCCCGAACTGCCGCAGTCAGAGTGGGAGGCACACCTGTTGACGCAATATGAGACATTATCAGATGGATGGGCACGGGGTCTTTGGACCCACGCCTATGGGTATGTGCCATGCAACTTGACATTGTGGCTGGACAAGGGGTGCATATTGGAATGAACAGTGTTTGAAGGGATATTGCTCCCCTGGGGGAGAAGTACAAGCCCATTTCGGCAGGACTCTTTGGGGGGACTGCAATAATTGGCCACATGAGTGCAATAAAATAGGTACACAAGCGGCTTGAACCCATTAAAGATTGAATGTTATATTGGGTTATTTGAACTGTGATCAAAGCAATATCAAGTATGCGTGCATCACCACTGGGAGTGCTATTTTGATTAGATAAGCAGTGATGGCCGCCACAGAATTAAGTACTTTACCAAGATTGCCGCAGTCCTCTTTTGTTGCCATTCATTATGCTCGTTATAATTATACTGTAATATGTGAGGTCATAAGCAGTGAATTGCGGGGGCGCAAGTTATAGTTAGCTCACTAACTATAACAGAACTATACACATACATATATATATATTACCTACTGGCGGTCGCCAGTAGGTAGTTATAGTTAGGACCTATTATCCATAGGAAAAGCGTTTTTGATTTGCCAATATCTTTGGCGCCGTTTGACGAATCTTCGCGAAAATTTCAAAGCTAATGGGATGCTCCGGTCAGCTCCTGTCTTGAACGTTTCGGGATGATTCGTCAAGCGGGAGCTGAGAAAAAAGGGGGGGTCCCAAAACGCGTTTTCTCCATGTTAATTTCCATAGGAATTTTGAAACAGGTTACAGCCCGAACTGCTGAACTGAATTACACCAAATTTGGCAAAAAGGTAGGTCTTGGTTCAGAAAGCGACCTTTTTTTAAATGGTGTAAATCTGTTCAGAGTTCCTGAGAAATTAAAAAAAGAAAAATATCGATATCTGAGCACCGAGGAGGAGTCGCGACTCCTCCTGAGCACGAGCTGACTTCTGATTGGCTGCCTACACTCCAAACCAGGAAGTGTTGGCAGCCATCTTGTGACTCGGTAACCGAGTCACAAGAAAAGAGTGAAAAAAAGGTTGAAAAACAAGAAAAGGGGGCAGGGTAGAAACACCCTGACCCCCTAGGCCTGCTCAGGGGTCCCAGAAGGACCCCCAGGCCCAAAAAAAGCATTTTTTTAAAAATGAAAAAAACGTCCGAAGTCGCGTAGGGTGCGCGAATCTAGACGAGAAAATTTAAAAAAACAAAGCGCGAGTTCCCGCGCTTCGTTTTTTATAAGCCCCCAGGTGGGCCAGGTCCTGGGGGCAATGCCAAATTAATTTGCGGGGGCCCGCAGCCCCGGGGACCGCCACCTCCCTGGGGCTCAGTTATTTGAATGCAGGGTGGGCACGCGGCCCCCCGCATCCCCAGGGACCACCACCTCCCCAGGGCATTTGAAATTATAAGGCGGGGGCCTCGCTGGCCCCCACAAGACCCGGGGACCACCACCTCCCCGCGGCTAAGCAAATTTAGGGAGGGGGGCCACGTGACCCCCCTCCTGGAGCCCTTGATGGCCCTGGGGACCGCCAACCCCCAGGGCCGGCTCATGCAATGTCCCGGGATGCCCACCCCTGGGACATTGCTGTTTGCTATGACAGGGCGGGAGCACTGTCATAGCAAACTTGCTTTGCTTCGTTGAAGCGAGAGCAGGAAACCTGTATTAAGTTATAGGGTGGCTCTAAAAAGAGCCCTTGTTTTCATTCTGAGTTTGTTGTAGCTACATGTAAGTGCTGATGCAGAGCTTTAGGTTGTTGAGAAAGACTCTGTTTCCCTGATCTGTGAAGTGTACTCCATCACTTCTGTAGATGCCATCCATATCAAAATGTAGATTGTTGTTATATATGGAGCCCATCCTATGGTCTCTGAGGTAAGCAGAAGCAGCTTTATTGACATTCTTTCTAGCTTTCTGCATCTGTGGACAGAATTGATTTGACCACTTCCATTTCTGTCTTTGGCATATGTTAGAGTATACAAAGACAGTTTGAGGTAAAAGCAACATCAATTGTGCAAAGGTGTCCTTCATTAGCATTTCCAGACCTACCCCAGTCAATGTGCCTAGGTCATTGCCACCGCAGTGCACAATCATGAGGTCAGGGGGTTGGAGATGCAAAAAGGTTTTAACCAAAGGCATCAATTGGTGCCACTTTAATCCTCTCTGTGCAATCCATTTAATATCCACATTTTGTAAAGCTAGGTCTTTGTCAATACCTTTGCGTTCAGCATACCTTTTGCACCAGAAAACATAGCTGTGTCCAACAATCCACACTGTAAGCATCTTGAAGGGATGTCTGGAAGTAATGAAAAGATGTCTGTAGCTGAGGTAGTCAGTTGGTAGAATGAGAGGTATGTAAAATGGTGGACAAGATGCTGTTTTTTAAAAAGTAGAGAATGTATTTGGCTGTTTAAGAACATTGTACATTTAAAAATAGGGTGCATTTTACTTTTTTAAAAAGCATGTTTCTTATTGGTTAGTAAAAAATATTTGAAAGGTACAATAGAAAGGATAAGGTCATATTTTGCAAAGTCAACCACACCTGCTGTTTGCATTTGCAACATTGTGTGGTGAACTTGAAAATATGGTGAACAGTTCAGTTGAATGTTCCATGAACTGTTACTATGGAAACTGGCATTAAGCAGAATGGGGGAAGGGTTGAAACTTAACTGTGGGCTTAAAATGTGAATTTGTAATTTATATATAAGTTATATGTTATTACAGTGACATTTCCCAAGTCAGTACTATCTTTAGAAGTGGTGTGTTATTAAAAAATAGTGGTAAATTTATTTGTAATATATTTTTGAACTCCTGTATGGATTTGCGGCTCCATCGCATTGGTGCACGGTGGAGTAGCGACTCTAAAAAATTCCAGAACCAGTTTGGGCACTTTTAGAAGTCAGTTGGTAAGGGTTAATATGTGTAACCAATAGTAATGTGTTTTACAATTTGAAATAATCTAGGAAGCAATGTGATTTGTTACTTACATGTATTTGTGTGGAGAAAGAGAGGGAAACTTTGCCATTACTGGTTTTACCTTGCTGAGACGGGTGCATTATATTGATTGTGTGCAAAAGAAAATCCTTTAAGAATTTGTGATATTTTAAATTCAACAAATCTATTTGGAAGGTGAGTTATAAATTTGTGAGGTTTAGTTTTAAACTTTTAAAATTATTCAAAAACTGTGTTGTTTGAAATATATTATTAAATGGAGAGATGTGTATTGCAGTTTGTTTTATTGTACTTAAATGTTGTTTAAAAAAGATTCTGTGTAATAATATGTGTATTTTGCAAGATGGATTACTGATTATGGTAGTTAGTTTTACTGTTTGGATATGTATATTTGTAGTATACCGCATCATTTTAGTTGTTGGTTTAAATTTGGAGGTGGAGTCTGTCAAGTTTTAAGGTGTGCATGGACTTCTGTCTCTAGTATGTTTCTACTTGTATATGTATTTTCATATGTCTTATACATTTTAAGGTGCATGATGTATAACAAAGAGCAGTTGTTGCTTTTTATGTGCTAGGGTCAAGAGTGTGAGTACTAGTAGAATAGTGAACATGCAGCACAAAAGTGTGGTTTGAAAGATGCTCACATAAGGTATTATTAATTAGGCTTCTTTCTTCTAGTCTGTAGAAAGGTATAGTTGAATGATGCCTCATAATTTTAGATAGAATGGTGAAGATGCAGAACAAATGTGTGGTTTCAAAGATGCTCATATAAGGTGTTATTAATTAAGCTTCTTTTTTCTAATCTGTACAAAGGTATAGTTGAATGATGCTGCATAATTGTAGATAGAAAGGTGAAGATGCAGCACAAAAGTGTGGTTTGAAAGATGCTCATATAAGGTGTTATTAATTAGGCTTCTTTTTTCTAGTCTGTAGAAAGGTATAGTTTAATGATGCCGCATAATTTTAGATAGTATGGTGAAAATGTAGCACAAAAGTGTGGTTTGAAAATGCTCACATAAGGTGTTATTAACTAGGCTTATTTTTTTCTAGTCTGTGGAAAGGTATAGTTGAAAGATGTCGCATAATTTTAGATGTTTGGTTGAAATTGTAAGTTTGTTGTTTGAATTTTTAAGGTTTGGATACTGTTATGATACAGATATATTTATGTATGCCTTTAGTAATATGGTGAGACTTTTACTAAAGATATGTGAAGAATTCCTTATTTGTGTTTGGGTAGATTGTACCTCAGTAGTCCTGTAATCAGCGAAGAAGTACCCATGCACTTATAAAATCACCCAGTCAGTTGCTATTCTAGTCATGTAAATCCCCAGACATTATCCCTGCAGTCATGCAATCGCTGAGGTGTTACCCATGTAGTCCTTTAATCCCTTTGTACTCTTACAATCACATACGCACTTTTCTTGTACTTATGTAATCATTCAGCCAGTACTCATGTACTTTTAAAATCACCCAGTCACTACCTTTGCACTCCTGTAATCAGTCAGGCAGAATCTTAGTAGTTCAGTAATCACCCAGGCGGTACTCATGAACTTATAAAATCACCCACTCACTTGCTATGTACTTCAGTAATCCACCAGTTATTACCCTTGCAGGCATGTAATCATCCAGGGTCTAGTTATGTACTTTCTCTACAGTCATGCAATCATGCAGGCTGTACCTATGCAGTCATGTAATAACCTACACACTACCCTTGCAGTCGTAGAATCACCCATGCCCTTCTGTTGCATCCATCTATTCACCTAGGCAGTACTCAATGACTCATCGATCCCTTCAGGTGCAATTTATACACTTATCCATGCAGTCAATGTGTATGTTTGCACTCATATAATTAGCTAGTCACTATCCCTCTTCTTCTGCAATTATCCAGTGACTACCCTTGCACTCATACAATCACCCAAGCACTACCCAAGGAGTTTTGGAATCACTGAGGCAGATCTAGTACATGTCTCAGTTTCTAGGTTTTACTTTATTTCAGAAATATTGTATACATATTTCTTTTAGATATCATGATGATTTGAAAAGGTAGAGACATATGTATGCGTGCTTTTAAGAATATGGACAGTCTTATAGTTGAGTCATGTAATAGTCTGCTGCTTTATATTTGGCTAGGCCCAACTCTCATGCAGTTATAAAAACACCCAAGTACTCGTCATGCACTCTTACAATGATGCAGGCACTACATATGCAGTGCTGTAATCACTCAGGCATTACTGCTGCACTGATGCAATCATTTAGGCACTATCTATGCAGTTATGCAATCACTAAGGTATAACTCATGTAGTTATATAATCACCCAGGCACTACTGTTGCACTCCTTGAATCACGGAGGCACTACCTTTCTACTCATGTAATCACTCAGCCAGTAGTCATGCTGTTCTAAAATCACCCAGGCACTAATTTTGCACCCTTTTATTTACTCAGGCTCTACCTCAGTAGTCCTGCAATCATCCAAGAAGTACACATGCACTTATAAAATCACCCAGTCAGTTGCTATGTACTCATGTAAATCCCAGACATTATCCCTGCAGTCATGCAATCGCCGAGGTGTTACCCATGTAGTCCTTTAATCCCCTTGTACTCTTTCAATCACATACGCACTTTTCTTGTACTTATGTAATCATTCAGCCAGTACTCATGTACTTTTAAAATCACCCAATCACTACCTTTGCACTCCTGTAATCAGTCAGGCAGTATCTTAGTAGTTCAGTAATCACACAGGCGGTACTCAAGAACTTATAAAATCACCCACTCACTTGCTATGTACTTCAGTAATCCACCAGATATTACCCTTGCAGGCATGTAATCATCTAGGGTCTAGTTATGTACTTTCCCTACAGTCATGCGATCATGCAGGCTGTACCTATGCGGTCATGTAATAACCTACACACTACCCTTGTAGTCATAGAATCACCCATGCCCTTCTCTTGCATTCATCTATTCACCTAGGCAGTACTCAATGACTCATCGATCCCTTCAGGTGCTATTTATACACTTATCCATGCAGTCAATGTGTATGTTTGCACTCATGCAATTAGCAAGTCACTATCCATGTTTTCGTGCAATTATCCAGTGACTACTCTTATAGTCATACAATCACCCAAGTAGTACCCATTGAGTTTTGGAATCACTCAGGCAGATCTATTACATGTCTCAGTTTCTAGGTTGCACTATATTTCAAAAATATTGTATACATATTTGTTTTAGATATCATCATGATTTGAAAATGTAGAGACATATGTTTGCGTACTTTTAACAATATCGACACAGTTACAGTTGAGTCATGTAATAGTGTGCTGCTTTATATTTAGCTAGGCCCAACTATCATGCACTTATACAAACACCCAAGTACTCGCTATGCAGTCTTACAATAATGCAGGCATTACATATGCAGTGCTGTAATCACTCAGGCATTACTGCTGCACTGATGCAATTATTTAGACAGTATCTATGTAGTTATGCAATCACTAAGGTATTACTTATGTACTTATATAATCACCCAGGCACTACTGCTGCACTCCTTGAATCATGTAGGCACTACCTTTGTACTCATGAAATCACTCAGCCAGTAGTCATGCTGTTATGAAATCACCCAGGCACTACTTTCGCACTCTTTTATCTACTCAGGCTCTACCTCAGTAGTCCTGCATTCCACATACAAGTACCCATGTACTTATAAAATCACCCAGTCACTTGATATGTAGTTATGTAAATCCCCAGACATTATCCCTGTAGTCATGCAATCACCGAGGTGTTACCTATGTAGTCCTTTAATCCCTTTGTACTCTTTCAATCACATACACTCTTTTCTTGTACTTATGTAATCAGTCAGCCTTTAGTCATGTACTTTTAAAATCACCCAGTCACTACCTTTGCACTCCTGTAATCACTGAGGCACTATGTTAGTAGTTCAGTAATTACCCAGGCGGTACTCATGAATTTATAAAATCATCCACTCACTTGCTATGTACTTCAGTAATCCCCCAGATATTACCCATGCAGGCAAGGAATCATTCAGGGTGTAGTTATGTACTACACCTACAGTCATGCAATCATGCAGGCTGTACCTATGCAGTCATGTAATAACCTACACACTACCCTTGCAGTCGTAGAATCACGCATGCCCTTCTGTTGCATTCATCTATTCACCTAGGCAGTACTCAATGACTCATCTATGCCTTTAGGTGCTATTTATATACTTATCCATGCACTCAATGTGTATGTTTGCACTCATGCAATTAGCTAGTCACTATCCATGTTTTCGTGCAATTATCCAGTGACTACCCTTGCACTCATACAATAACCCAAGCAGTACCCATTAAGTTTTGGAATCACTCAGGCAGATCTATTACATGTCTCAGTTTCTAGGTTTCACTATATTTCAGAAATATTGTATACATATTTGTTTTAGATATCATGATGATTTGAAAACGTAGAGATATATGTATGCGTGCTTTTAACAATATGGGGAGAATCGCTGAGGAGCACTTGTGAACCTAGCCAGAGGTATGAGCAGGGCCACTGGAATTATGTGACTGTTTGGCTGCACTGACTTTCGCACAATTATACATTTTCTGCATTAGCCACATAATTCATGATCTGCATTCTAATCTGCAGATTTGAACAAAAAAAGCCTTGTGTCTAGCTCAAATAGCTCAAACGTTAACAAAAATGCAGCGACAAGTGTTACAGCTAAGCCTGGGCATAATACTTCGCTACGCTCACGGAGCATGCAAAGTTTGTGCTACGACGCAAATTGCACGTAGCAGAATGAATAACTGTGCTAATTGACGTAGCAGCAGTAAAATAAATGCTTTGATAAAGCAATTTTCTATGCTAAAAAGCATATAACCAATTCACAAAAATGAACTTTGACAATAAAATATCAAGCAATGAGAGAGGTGATGATTTTGGAGTCCCCCTAACCTAGGGGAGGACCAAGCAGATGCCTTGAACACAAAAAGCATATCTTGTGAACGATTCAATGGTGGTCCCTTCCTCCTAGGACCACCCCAAGCACAGTTATGGGCAAAAATACAATCCCAACCAAAGGCCCTGCAAAGCATTATGGGACGAGATTAGCAGTGGGCAGTGAATATTATAGTGTCCAATATCAAAATAATTCTACAAAGAGCTGCAGTTCAACTAGTCGTTACTAGGTGTCCCTCACGAGTCAAATGCAAAAGCATTGAAATTATTAATACATCAAGCTGCAGTTCCACTAGTCGTTACAAAATGTCCCTCACGAGTCAAATGCAAAAGTATTGAAAACCTATCATGAAGCTTTTGCATTTGACTCGTGAGGGACATCTAGTAACGACTAGTGGAACTGCAGCTCTTTGTAGAATTATTTTGACATTGGATACTATAATATTCACTGCCCACTGCTAATCTCGTCCCATAATGCTTTGCAGGGCCTTTGGTTGGGATTGTATTTTTGCCAATAACTGTGCTTGGGGTGGTCCTAAGAGGATGGGACCACCACTGAATGGTTCAAAAGATGTGTTTTTTGTTTTCAAGGCATCTGCTTGGTTTTCCCCCTAGGTTAGAGAGGATCCTAAAATCATCACCTCTCTCACTGCTTGTTAATTTATCGTTTTCATTTTTGTGTGGTAACTATATGCATTTTTAGCATATAAAGACAGAGATATTTATTTTATCTTAACTTGCACTGTACAAGATGCTTTTGGCAATTATTGTACAGTGCAGTCATGCACACGCTACACCCAGGCTTAAAAATAAACACTGTCAAACGCTTTGATAAAGCAATTTTCTGTGCTAAAAAGCATATAACCAATTCACAAAAATGAACTTTGACAATAAAATATCAAGCAATGAGAGAGGTGATGATTTTGGAGTCCCCCTAACCTAGGGGAGGACCAAGCAGATGCCTTGAACACAAAAAGCATATCATGTGAACGATTCAATGGTGGTCCCTTCCTCCTAGGACCACCCCAAGCACAGTTATGGGCAAAAATACAATCCCAACCAAAGGCCCTGCTAAGCATTATGGGATGAGATTAGCAGTGGGCAGTGAATATTATAGTGTCCAATATCAAAATAATTCTACAAAGAGCTGCAGTTCCACTACTCGTTACTAGATGTCCCTCACGAGTCAAATGCAAAAGCATTGAAACCCTTTCATGAAGCTTTTGCATTTGACTCGTGAGGGACATCTAGTAACGACTAGTGGAACTGCAGCTCTTTGTAGAATTATTTTGATATTGGATACTATAATATTCACTGCCCACTGCTAATCTCGTCCCATAATGCTTTGCAGGGCCTTTGGTTGGGATTGTATTTTTGCCAATAACTGTGCTTGGGGTGATCCTAAGAGGATGGGACCACCACTGAATGGTTCAAAAGATGTGTTTTTGTTTTCAAGGCATCTGCTTGGTTCTTCTCTCCGTAGGTTAGGGAGGATCCCAAAATCATCACCTCTCTCACTGCTTGTTAATTTATCATTTTCACTTTTGTGTAGTAACTATATGCATTTTTAGTATATAAAGACAGAGATATTTAGTTTATCTTAACTTGCACTGTACAAGATGCTTTTGGCAATTATTGTACAGTGCAGTCAAGCACACAGCTACGCAATGTGCATAGCTACGTGAAGTTGAGAATGTACTTCACGTAGCTACGTGAAGTGCTACTACGCCCAGGCTTAGTTACAGCGTGGTGGAAGGCCCTTTGCAAACCTAGTATGGTCACCTGTTACTTATTGCTAAATGTGGGTGTTAAATTGGTACTAATGGTGTGCAAGCCACTCGTGCTTTCCTCTGCGCCTCTCTTGCCTCTTTCTGCATTTCTGTTGCTTCTTTGTGCACGTTTCTTTCGTTTTCTGTACTTCTCTTGCCTCATTCTGCAAATCTCTTGTACTTTCTGCACCTCACTTGCCTCTTTCTGCACCTCTATTGCCTTTCTGCAGTTCTTTTGTCTCCCTCTGCAGTTCACTTGCCTCTTTCTGTAACTCTCTTGCCTCTTTCTGCACCTCTCTTGCCTCTTTCTGCACCTCACTTGCTTCTTTCTGCACCCCTTTTGCCTGTTGCTGCACCCGTTCGCTCTTTGTGCAACTCTCTTGCCTCTTTCTATACCTCTATTCCCTCTTTCTGTACCTCTGTTACTTCTTTCTTCACCTGTCTTGTCTGTTTCTGCACCCTTTGTTGCTTCTTTCTGCAGTTCTATTCCTCTTTCTGCACCCCTCTTGCCTCTTTTTGTAACCCTCTTGCCTCATTCTGTACCTCTCCTACCCCTTTCTGCACTCCTCTTGCTTCTTTTTCCACCTTTGTTGGTTCTTTCTGCACCTCTTTTGCTTCGTTCTGCACTTATCTTCCCTTTTTCTGTACCCCTCTTGCCTCTTTGTGAACCTCTGTTGGTTCTTTCTGCACTGCTCTGGCTTCTTCCTGCACCACTGTTCCAAATTTCTACATCCCTCTTCCCTTTTTCTGCACCCCTTTTCCCTCTTTCTGCACCTCTTTTGCCTCACTCTGCCCACCTGTTCCCTCTTTCTGTACCTCTTTTGCCTGTTTCTGCAACTCTCTTGCCTCTTTCTGCAGTTCTCTTGCCTCCTTCTGTACTTCACTTGCCTCTTTTTGCACCTCTGTTGGTTCTTTTGCACTGCTCTTCTTCTTTCAGCACATCTTTTGCAAATTTCTGCACCCCTCTTGCCTCTTTCTGCACCCCTTTTACCTGTTTCTGCACCTCTCTTGCCTGTGTCTGCACCTCTGTTCCCTGTAATAGTGTGCTGCTTTATATTTGGCTAGGCCCAACTCTCATGCTATGTACTCCAGTAATCCACCACACATTACCCCTGTAGTCATGCAATCACCCAAGCACTAGTTATGTACTATCCCTGCAGTCATTTAATCATGTGGTCTGTTTCTATACACTCATGTATGCATTCAGGTGGTATTTATACACTTATCCGTGCACTCAACGTCTATGTCTGCACTCATGCAATTAGCCCTCTTTCTGTACCTCTTTTGCCTGTTTCTGCAACTCTCTTGCCACTTTCTGCAGTTCTCTTGCTTCCTTCTGCACCTCTGTTGCTTCTTTCTGCACTTCTCTTCCCTCTTTCTGTACCCCTGTTGCTTCATTGTGCAGTTTCCATACTTCTTTCTGCACCTCTCTTGCTTCTTTCTGCATCCCTGTTGTCTGTTTCTGCACTTGTCTTCCCTCTTTCATCTTCTATTGCAATTACCCAGTGACTACCTTTGCACTCATTCAATCACCGAAGAACGACCCATAGAATTATGCAATTACTGAAGCAGCTCTATTACATGTCTCAGTTTTTAGATTTTATTATATTCTAAAAATATTATATACATGTTTGTTTTAGATATTATGATGATCTGAAAACATAGAGAGATATGTATGTGTGCTTGTAACAATATGGACGGACTTATAGTTGAGTCCAACTCTCATGCAGTTATAAAAACACCCAAGTAGTCGCCATGCAGTCTTACAATGATGCAGACACTAGATATGTAGTGCTGTAATCATTCAGACATTAGTGCTGCATTTCTTTTTTCTGTTTCTGCACCCCTCTTCCCTTATTTTGCAGCTCAGGTGTAATTGTTACCATATTCCAAAAACCATATATGCATTTGTTTGTAGCTTTTAAATAGAAGGTGTTTCCTTAGTAACAGATAAGAATATTTGTATATAATTATTTTAATAATATTAAATTATTTTTAAAATTCTTTTTTTTCAGATATTCTCCATTATTATTAAGAAAGATTCACCATGACCAAAAAAGCGCAAAAGAAAAAAGAACAAAGAAAACAGTACTATTTAAAGATGAAACAAAAGCAGGAATTAGATGAACTACAACATGTGGCAAAAAAGAAAAAGTCTTGTGGTAAGAGAACAAAATAATTTGTTAAAAGACTTTTAAGGACTGGAAAGAGTTTTGAAAATGCAAAAAATAGAAAGAATGTAGAACAAAGAAGAATTAAATGAAAAAAGGACAAATTAATGGAAAACACGTTCTGAGAAAACAATCTATGTTGAAAGAAGGATGAAACAATATCACGATATTAGGAAACGTATGTAAAAAAAAGTAGAGTACTACAAAATTTATTGAAAAATTACAAGAAATATAAAACAAGATCTGCATTTTATAAAAAGAAACAAGAGATTGAAAGTATAGTCGAAAAGGCTTTTGAATTGAAAAGAAGATTGTTTAAATTAGCTTTGAAAAGAATGCGAACATTGGATAAACCAATGCATTCTATGAAGGACAAAAGTAAAAGGAAAAGATTAATTAACAGAACTAACTTTTGTAAAAAAAATTTGGGTGAATGGAAGCACACTTCTAGTTCAGAACCTTTTTTTAATGAAGAGAGCTATTTTCAAAACAATACATTAGTTCACGCAGTTGATACCAGTGGTCGTGCTTATGAAGTTAAGAACGGTTGTGCAATTGAAAAAGAAAAGATGGTTCCTAGAAATGTGGAAGAAGTGATAGCTGAAGAAGTTCAAGGGAGACGTTGACAAGCTCCAGTGTATACATGGGATTGTACTAGTATTTGTAGTATACGACAGGAGTCTATTGATATTTTACGAAATTTCTTACGAGAGTATACTAAAAAAAGTATTAAACAAAAGAATAAGATGTTGCAAGGACTAGATCCTTGTAAAGTGAGAAAAAATACTGGCTTGCACGGTCATTCTCTGGCTTGTCTTTCTAGAAAAGTGTGTCAAAGTGTTTTTCATCATTTGAGAATGTTAGCAGTACATCACTCTGCAATGCGGAAGTTAGTAAGAAGATTGTACTATGTAAAAAGTCCTGCATTATTTTTAAGTGAAATAAATACTGCTCTTTTGCATGGTTCTCCGAGACTTCCGCTCTGACAAATTGAAAGACGCCATTATCTGCCTGTTGTGAAGAGGCACTGTTTAGGCGTTGATAAGATATCGTTGGTCCCAGATTTCAAAATTACCAATGGGGAGCCGCTTCGCCGCCTAACTGCACTTTGTGGGGGACTCCAAGTCCCAGAGAGCCCTGCTGCACGCGCCTGGAGGCGCCGACATCATTGCTGTGCGCCCAGGGGGGCCTACTTAACGCCTCACGGCACCCGCTTCGTGGGAGCCGCTTCGCCGCCTAACTGCACTTTGTGGGGGACTCCAAGTCCCAGAGAGCCCTGCTGCACGCGCCTGGAGGCGCCGACATCATTGCTGTGCGCCCAGGGGGGCCTACTTAACGCCTCGTGGCACCAGCTTCGCGGGACGCGCGCGGGTGCGGGCCGGGCCCGTCTGTGCCCGTCAGAGACCGGACGAGGCTGGGCTGGGCTACCCCCCTAACATCGGCAAAGCTCAACATAAAAATGGGTAAGCGAAAAACTTTGTGCTCCCAGGTTCAGGGGTGTGATAGGGCAAAGGTGCCAAGGAACTCTGAATCAATAATATCCTATTTAACCTCGGCTGTGGGGGCTTTGAATAAGGAGATTCAAAATGCAGAGGTTGAACTGGGGCTGACGCCAGATCCAGCGGAGATTGATATTTTGCCTGTTGACAACTCCCACATTCCGCCACCCATTGAGCCCAATATATTGATTCTGAAGCAAAGAACTGAGGGGGACAGTAGCCCCCACACTGTTATTTTGCCCAGTGGCGAAGGGGGCGACCACAGGGTGGATATACCCAGAGAACACTCTCCCCCGCAAAAGGGTTATCTGAACCACCAAGGGAAAAAGAAATCGAAGAAAAGGGCATGTAAAACAGGACATGGGCAGGCAAACGCAATAGCTGAAACGACCTTGGTTCAAGTGGGAGATTTGGTGCAACACGTTCAAACGACCGTCAGGTCTACTTTGGAGGATTTTTTAAATTCCTGAATGAACCCTATTCTACAGAATGTTACAAAGGAAATTACAGATATGTTGAATACCTGTGTAGAGGGGATCATGTTGAAACTAGTACGTGTTGAATCGCTTCTGGGAGATCCTAACATTCTAGCAAGTCTGAACTGTTGTTCCCACGAGGGCCAAAGGCAGGCTAGCACCCAAATCAGGCAGAGGGGTTCTACCGGCCACCTTGATAATAAAATTGCAAGGAGCTCGACTGGGCCTGCCTCCATAGCCAAGTCAGATCCAGACTTGGGCAGACAGGCCAGGGCCCGTACTCAAAGTGAAACACCTTTAGTGCAATATATCTCATCCAATCCCGCGTCCCCTGACGGGAATAGAGTTAATCGCCTTCAGATGAATAAGACGATTAATATCGAACCAAATAGAGCCAGACTCAACTTGCCCCCAGAAGCTACCCCCTTAGTTGCTATCCTTACAGGGGTCCCCCCACTTAGAAGGAATTATGTGGAATCAACCGTGGAGCTGCTCCGGAAAACTAAACATTGGTGTGACCAGTATTGTAAAGATGGCTCCATGGTTTCTTCCCACATTATAATGGCGAGACGCGTTGGGAAAATAGGTCACAGACCCAAACAAGGTACAGATGACTGTATTGTAATTAATTTTGACAGGGTTGACATAGCAGGGCAGCTATTCTCGGGCGATAACTGGGCGGGTCAGGATAGCATTAGGGCCCTGCCGCTCGGTTATTTTTATCCACCATTAAGGGGGCCACACTTACCCAGCAGACACCCACAGGGGTCAGACCCTGGAGAAATTAACCAGGGTAGGCTTCTTCCTTACCCCCCTATAAGGGTTAAGAATTACGCTACAAGTCCAAATGGTAGACAAGCAAACGCTGCACATCCAATCCCCACGCCCTTAGAGAGCATGGACGATGGGCTTGAGTTGGTGCACAAAAATAGATTTCATCTGCTGTCATCTCTGGACGAGAACGATTGACTGGAGCGGTCTCCCCGCTACCAAGGGCAGAGTAAGGAACCCATTATAGGCAAGGTGGTAGGGGATGATGTAGCCAGCTGTAGGTTTATTAGCTGGAATATAGCAGGCTTAAGAACTAAAAAGGAAGACCCCAGGTGGTGTGATTATCTTAAATCCTATGACATAGTGAGCTTACAGGAAACATGGGATATGGAAAATAATTTTTGGATGGACGGATACAAAACATACAGTGTCCCGGCACGCCCTTCCGTGGCAGGTAGACCCAAGGGGGGCTTATTGGTGTTATTTTCCCTTGAGTTGGTAGGTGTTTATAGGATGGTGGAATCGGGGTCCCATAATCTCCTGATAATTGAAGTTGTTGCCCCTAATAAACCAAAACCCTGTTTATTAATTTTTATAACTCCGGGGAAAGAAGCTGTATAAATGAACACCTTTGTTTATTGAAATGTTTTTTAGAAGATTATTGTTCACAGCAAACCACCTTTTATGTACTTATGGGCGATTTTAATATTCATGTTTGCGAGAGGAGCTGCCAAGTGATTGATCCCTTAGTTCAGGTAATTTCCCCAATGCCTCACTTTGAGCACACACAATATGGAGAATGCATGGAGGATCTTTTGGCTACATTTGACCTCAGTGAACCTTGTCATATGGATTTTAAGGACAGGGTTCCCACCTTTAAAGGTCAAGAGAAGGATACTATTATAGATTTTATATTTATTTCCCCCCTTCTCTTACCTAATGTAATCTCTTATAATGCTATGTGGTCTCCTTATAGTGACCATAACCCAGTTATTCTGGTTCTGAATAAAGATTGTGGCCTAAAGAGGAACCTGTGTAAGTTAGGTAGTGACCACTGCGTGAAAGCAACAGACCAGGGCCGCAGGCTAAAATGGGCAAAGGTAATCCCTGATCTCTTTTTTAAAGATCTGTGTGTGAGGGTGGAGGACGAGGTAGCTACTTGTAGTGATTATTCTAGCGAAGGGGCCGATGTGTTAACAGCTTTTGAAGGGATATGTGCGCAGGTAGCATTTGGACTCACCATGGAAATCTCCTCTAGAACATTTAGCGGTGAAAGTTGGTTTGATAACAATTGCTCATTGGCACATCGCAAATTAATTATAGCCCTGAAATCGGCCCCTTGAGACAAAATACAAATAGCTGTGTTAAGGAAACAGTACAAGCAGGCAATGGCAAATCGAAAAAAGGAAATTCAGGAAGAGGCATGGGAGGCGCTTTTATCAGTGGAGGTTTTAAAAAACAGTTCCAGTTTTTGGGCTATTGTCAATAAACCATTCTTTTCAGGAACTGAGAATAGCCCACTGGAATGCAATATCACTGAGACCCAGTGGCTTGCCCACTTTGAATCTATATATGAGGCCACAACGACACTAGCCTTATCAGGTAATCATGATCTAGGTCGGGAGCCTAGAAGTATTATTTTCACTGAAGACAAAGTACAAAGGTCTATAACACAAATGACTAGCAATAAGGCCCCTGGCCCTGACGGCGTACCCGCCGACTTATATAAACAACACCCGGATTTTTGGGGTAAAATTTTGACCAATGTTTTTAATGTAACAAGCGGCCAGGGCTTCCCAGCATCATGGTCACTCTCAACAATTATTCCAATTTTTAAAAAAGGCTCGAGAGAGGACCCACGATGTTATAGGCCAATCTCCCTAATTGATTCAGCAGTAAAAGTCTTAAGGAGAGTTATTTTAACCAAATTAATGGACTGGCTGAACGAGAAAGAGGTTTTAACCAATTTTCAATATGGTTTTAGAAAAGGGAGGAGCACTTTGGATCAGTGTCTCAACCTACATTTGTTAGCCGGGAAATATATAATAGCCAAAAAGGGGTCATTACACCTAGCGTTTATGGACCTCAGCTCAGCTTTTGACCTGGTTAACAGGTCTAAGTTGTGGCTGATTATGCTAGATATGGGGATTGAACCTAGTTTAGTTCATCTCCTGGCTGATTTACATAGGGACCTCCAGGCTAATATAAGGGTTAATCAAGAAGGGAAATGCACAAGGCATTTTAAATCTAGTAGGGGAGTGCGACAGGGCTGCATTTTAGCGCCCCTACTTTTTACATTATATATCAATAATTTGCCCAAATCCCTTGAAAAAGCCAGCCAGGACATTCCGCGAATAGGGGACATGGGTGTTGCCGTGCTCCTATATGCGTACGACGCTGTCTTAATAGCCCGCACAGCAATAGGGCTTCAGAGGTTATTGGACTCATTTGGGACGTATATGAAATCGTTGGACCTTGTTGTGAACATAGCAAAATCCCAAACAATGTTCATGGGTCGGAAAAACAAAAAAGTAAAAACGTTTTATTGCGAAGGTGCTGAGTTGTCTAGGGTACCTTCTTTCAATTACTTAGGGGTCTTATTTGATGAGAAGGGAACATGGGGCCCCCAACTAATGATGAAAAGGAACCTGATGGCAAGATCAACTGCTGCTGTACACAGCTTTGCGTATCGGCTGGGGGCTAAGCCAATCGAAGCCATGCTTAATATTTATAAGTCTAAATGTATGGCCATCGCCCTGTACGGTTCCGATATTTGGGGATATAGGTCAGGAGAAGGGGCGCAGATAGTGGAAAATAAATTTTTACGTGCCCTCCTGTCTGTCCCACAGTCCTCCCCAACATTTATAATACATCAAGAGGTTGGGGTCAGTTATGTTTCAAATCTATCGAAACTAGCCCCAGTGAGCTGTTGGTTGAAAACTTGGCTTAACCCCGAGCTAACGTTAAACCATCAGATTATCAGGGACTGTATGGCCCTGGATAATGTGAGTAGCATTTCATGGCTACATTATGTAAAGACTGTTTTAAGTGAACTAGGGCGCCCTGAACTATTTAATTTCCCTCACGAAATAAGAAAAGGTGATGTGACTTGGGTTAAAACCCAATTTCTGAACATGTTGGCAATCGAGAGGGAGGAGAAGGAGCTAAAGAAACCCACAGTAAAGGCTTACTTTATGTTAAAAACAACAACTCTGATTGAACCCTATCTGAAAATAGTTACAAAGCCCTATCACCGCCGGCTTTTAATCAGGTTTCGTTTTAACCTAATTCACACCCTCTTAGGAAATTCGCAAGGCTGGAGCAGGGTGTGTGATCTAGGCCCCTGTAGTTGTGACAACTTCTCAACCCAGGACACTATGCACTTTATTATGTTCTGTGAGCACTTTAGTATTATTCGACTGAGGTTTTTAGTTCCAATTTTGAAAGGAAAAGGTTTTATACAGGTTAAACCAGCTCTTCTTTATCTGCAAATGCTGAATGACCCATGGGAGATTTTTAACATTGCGAGTTTTTTAGTGGCAGCAGTGCGTTTGAGGAAATTATTATAGCATCTTAATTCTTGAATGTTTTAATATATTATTGATGTTTATTAATGAATATGAATATGAATTTTTGTCTCTAGTCTCTTTTAACCTTTTTATGATGCCCATGTACCATGAATCTGAATTTTTTAACAATTTTTTTATACTATATGGAGTTGTATAATTGTGATATATGTTGCATACTTTTATGGTTCTTATCAACCGAATAAAGTGGTTTGACTGACTGGCATGGGTCAGTATCGGATGTAAAAAAAGTTTGTGATGATATAGAGTTTTGTTTCTTTAGTACTGAAGAAGAGTGTAGACAAAGTGAGAGTTTGATTTGTGTAGGTGTTGAAGAAGAGGTGGAAGATAGTACTACTAAGAAGTTTGTAGAAGAAATTACAAAGTTTAAGGTAATTTGTTCTGAAAAACCAAACTATGGGGGTCATTACGATGACGGGCGAATCGCCACCGCCCGTATGGCGGTGGCGATCCGCCCGCCATTTCCCTCCGCCCGCATGCCATTACCCCCCTGCCACATTACGATGGCGGGGGGAGCCCGGCGGACGGAAAGACCGTCTGCCGGTTTTCCGCCGGTCACACAGGTGACTGGGCGGAAAAAGGCACTAATATGGTGGCAGTGTCTGCAAGACACCACCATCCATATTAGGATGGTTGCGGAGAGCAGCCTTTCCATGGCGGCAACGCCGCCATGGAAAGGCATATGGTCTTCGCTATTGGGGGCCGTTGCGGGCCCCCAGAGTGTTGGGGGGTGCGCATCCCCCTGCATTGGCATGGATAAGGTGGCAGGCACTGCGCGGTGCCTGTCACCTTATACATGCCAATGCACGAGTGCATTCCCAGCATTGTGGTGGGCGGTGCTGTGAACACCGCCCGCCACAATGTTGGGAATAGGGGATGCCACCGCCACTGTGGCGGTGGCATCCTAGTACTCGCGGCGGGACCGCCGCTCCTATGGCGGATGGTCCCATTCACCGCTACGGTGGCGGGCGGACTTTGTCCGCCCGTCATCGTAATGTGCCCCTATGTTTGTATTTGTTGTCGACGTACTCACTATAGAAATCAAACTAGGAATGTTGATGTGTATTTAAAAAGTGAAAAGGAAAACAATGATAAGTGGGAGGAATTTGGCGCTTATTTGTTGGTGGAAGGTCTTTTTGAGTTGGGTAGTGATCAACGTATTTGTAAATCGTTACAGCAATTTAGAAAAGAACAAAATGCCAGCTAGAGCTGTACATAATAACCTAGAGTTGGTAGCTATTCCTCCAGAACTGGTAGATTTAAATACGTATGAGTCCATTCTGATTCAATCTGTGCACCCGTTTCAGGCTATTGTTCGTATGGAGCCTAAAACAGGTAAGCTGCCTCCATCAGATTTACAAAGAGGATTAAAAGGAAGAGTTGTGTATTTACCTTTAGATTTAAAGAAAAATATTGAAACTATTGGTGTAGAGAGAGAGGAAACTGAACCTGTAGTTATTCTAGTTAATGGTATTCCAACAAAGAGTCAGAAAATATGGCAAGAGTTAGTAGATGTCACCAAAGTTCAAAAGGCTACGTTATATCTGATAAAAAACAATCTTTATTACAAAAATGTATATCTGGAAGAACAAGAAATAGTTTTAGGAGATGATAGCAAAATTTCAACTGGCCAAATCGAAAAAGTGGACAAAAAAAGAGGAGTGTACCCCTTTGTTAATTATAGGGACGGGGGTGATTAGACTAGAGAAAGAAGAGAGTCCCTAGCTAAAATGTGGATACAGTGTTGTTCTGTCAACATGTACACTCTTAGTGGGGTTGTAAAGCACATTTAGTGAGACACAACAGCAATTAACATAACGTATATCAATTTGTGCAGGGCAACACACTATTTTTTATGCTAGTCTTACAGGACCCAATATAATAATGCCAACAAACAATGTCATAGAGATTGTATAAAATCAAATTTTATTCATCATATTATTAAAACCATTCTACATACAGTTCACAGCAGCTTTGATCATAAATAAAAATAGATAAAAACAAGGTTAAAATTAGGCAAGAAAACTACACAAAAAAGTCAACGCGGCGTTTCGGTGAGACTAGGATCAATCACCTTCTTCAGGACAGAGTTTTCTAAAAATGTAATATAATACATTATCAATTAATACATTTGTTACATCAAAATGATGACACATTATTACAAAGTTAGTTACAAGTTGGCATACAAGTTGACATATATTATTTTATTTACTCTACAGCGCCCCACTAAAAAATTAAAACAAAACCAGCACATTATCCACTGTATATTCTTTACATTACAATGCCCCAACTAAAATGAGGACAGAAACAACACATGATCCACTATTGCTAAAAAGAAACATACCTATTGGAGTTTCAACAAGATATCCCCTGATTGATTTAGAAGGGTGAAGAATCTTCTACTGTAATATTATGAAGAAAAGGAAGAGATGTCCTGAAATAAGACAAACATGTTTGATATTGTCATGTTGTTTTAATACTAAATCTTTTTTTAAAATTGATTTAAAAAAAAAAAATTTTTTTTTGAGGTATACATATCCTCCACAGTATTAATTGTGATGTACCTTTTTATATGGTACTATCTCTTCTAAAATTACGTTCGTAGGCGCCACCGATAGATTTGTAGCAGATTAAAAACCTTTTTAGAAAAGAGAATATCCAAATAAGTTGTTTTTCAAATCTATTGTGTATTGATAAAATAATCAGAGTAGACTAACGCTTACCCATAAAAACCAGTATCCTTTCATTGCAAGCAGATAAGCCGAGGTTTTACTTGACAATATATGTAGCAATCTCGGGTGAGGGATTACTAAGGGATAAATATATACATTGTTATCTAGAGTGTGTCATATCGTACTGAGATGAATTGCCATAAACCGTTGAACACTCAAAATTACCTGGATATCGTTGCTTTATAGATATTGCAACTTTGCGAGGAAGGCTGTAAAAATACAGAAAAAGCAGCTCTTAGCTTTAATTTAGGTTATTTGTTAAGACTACTATGATCGCTGATATTATGTGTCGTATCGCGAAGAGTCAACTGTATCGCGTACACAAACTAATTTAAAGACTTAACTATATCGTAACCAAAATCAAGTGGGAATAGCCCTTGCATCAGTTACAGCTTAGATTCTTTGTGCGGCTACTATGGTTACTATTATTATATTTATACGTACTACCGCGTGGAAACAGCTTACTCACAAACATAATCTAATGTATATTCCTTTAATTTGCATCTATCTAAAATTGGTCTGTGCTAATGAAGCCCAAAACCCCGGCAACCCGCCCAGTACTTACTAAATGCAAGACTTTCTAATATGCATTCTTTTATTTTACATCAATCTGAGGTTGGTCTGTACTAAAGCGGCTAAAGAGGCTAGAAAATCACAGCACCCCGCCCAGTACTTACTGAATACAAGAGTTTCGGCATCCCTGCAGCCTACGAACGTCCTCACGAGTCAGGATATATGGACAGACTAATTGCTGTTGTGTCTAACTAAATGTGCTTTACAACCCCACTAAGAGTGTACATGTTGACAGAACAACACTGTATCCACATTTTAGCTAGGGACTCTCTTCTTTCTCTAGTCAAATCGAAAAAGTGGACATTTCCAGGAGTGAAGAAATTTATGAACATTATAGTGTACATCCTTTACATTCAAAAGAAGAGATTGGAAATACCATTGAATTATTCCAAATGAAGAAAGCGAAGGGAACTCCTATGAGTGTTTGGGAAAGAAGTTTAGAAGCCCGTTGTTATCTACAGCTCTTCCCCACTGGAAAAGGTGGACGATATGATGAACGACCCGTGCAGATTCCAGCTTCAGAATATCGTACAACAAGATTGTACTCAGAAGATCCAAGATTTCGACAATGTATTCCATATATATTTCATCCTTTGTTTGAAAGTGACTTGTCAGGACTTTCATATGCAGTGAACCACATATTAAAAACAGGAGTTCATCTTCAACATGTTTCTGCAAAGGAATTCATGGACAAAGTACAACAAAGAGACGATCATTTAGAATCTCAATTGATTAATTTGATGGCGTATCAACGTGGTACCAATGAGTATTGGTATCGTTGTCACGGAGAACTTAAATGTATGTTAAGGAACTTAGGAACCCCTACATGGTTTGTTACGCTAAGCTGTGCTGAATACGCATGGGACGATTTACTTGAATTTCTACGAGAAGCAAATTCAAATATTAAAAACATTGAATTCAAGACAGCTGGAGAACTGTGTTCCTTGGATCCTGTAAATGTGTGCAGATATTTTAATCATAGGTTTCAAGCTATGATGTCTTTTATCTGCAATAAAAATAACCCACCTCTTGGAGAAATTATTGATTTCTTTTGGAGAAAGGAGTACCAAGCCAGAGGTGCTCCTCATATACATATGCTATTATGGATCAAGGATCCACCTAAATTTGGAACTGATTCTGATGAGACTGTTTTATCTTTTATTGAAGACTATGTTACATGTGGTATTCCAAATACAGGAGAAGAAAATACCTTAAGACAACAAGTTTTGCGGTTTCAAACTCATCGATGTGGGAAATATTGTCGACGGAAATACAAGTCAAAGGAAAAATTTTATACAAAATGTCGTTTTTGATTCCAAAGTCCAGTAATTTCCAAAGGAAGAGTCAACAGTTTCATGTCAGTAGTGAGGCATACTATAACTCGAAAATCTCCAAAGAATACTTACTGTATCTAAACAGCCGGAGACCAATGCCATTAGCTTTCACACCTGTCTGACTAAAATCATGAGCTGGATGAGTCAAAACTTTCTTAAGTTCAACACCGATAAAATGGAGGTTGTGGAGTTTGGCAAGGGCCAATCCCTGTGGAATCAAACCTGGTGGCCAATTGAGGCTGGTGAATGTCCCTGTCCAACAACTAAGGCCAAGAATCTAGGAGTGTTCTTTGATGATAAGCTAAATTTCGCAGCTCAGATTAACCATCTGACATACTCCTGTTTCTTTTTATTGAAGATCTTATGGTAGATTTTCCCTTTCATTCCTCAGGAACTTAGTAAAACTGTGGTAGTAGCTCTTATTCTCTCGAAAATAGACTTCTGCAATGCACTCTTTATGGGCATTGACAAGGCGCAGAGGAGTAAATTACAATTGTTACATAATGCCGCCCCTCGATTGCTATTAAACATTCCTAAAGGCCATCCCACTTCTGCTGGTATAAGGTCATTACATTGGCTCCCTATCCAGCAACGAGTAGAATTTAAGGCCCTCTGTCTGGTTCATAAAGCACTATACGGAGGTGGGGCGGCTGACATTCAGAAATTGTTTTCATGGTAGACTCCCACGAGAAATCTTAGATCCTCAAATGCAGGTCTCCTACAAATCCCCAAAATTCGCTGAGCAAGATGGGGAGGTAGGAGTTTATCACACTGTGCAGCCAAACTGTGGAATCAGATGCCAATCGCTATGAGACTACAGTCCAACAGGCAGCATTTTAGGAAATTGCTAAAATCCTGGTTGTTCCCCCCTAACTAAGTCGCCAGATTCAATGGTGCAGACCTTCTTCACACTTCTCAGTGCCAAGACACCTCGGCAATCGAGCGCTTTATAAACATATCTTATCTTATCTTATGTATCTTATCAATATAAAAAGAAGTGAAAATTCAAAGTATATTAATGATTACAATCCTGTGATTTTGACGATGTGGAATGCAAATATGGATATCCAGTATGTTGCAGATAATTCAATTGCTGTTGCTCGCTATGTTACATCATACATAACAAAATCTGAAAAGACAGATTTGAAAGAAATGTGGGAAGAAATTTCACAAGAGAAGACTCTTAGTAACAAATTGTACAGCTTTAGTTTGAAGATGCTTTCCCATCGAGAGATTGGATCTACGAATGTTCGGATCGGGTGACATCTACAAGTTTATATTCAAAGTCAAGAGGAATCATTTGGGTAAGTCTAGGTCTTGCTGCAACCCGAAATCGAGTATTGAAATCTGTATAAGAAATTTAATACTTAGCATTAAATGAACCGGAAAGTACAGATATTGTTAAAACAAACATGTTGGATACGTACTATCCTAAAAGAAGTCAACATCTGGAAAACATATGTCTCTATGAAGTACTGCAATATTACAGCTTTAAGAGAAATGTTACAGAAAATATAAATGAAGAAAGATATGCAGTAATTGGATGTGATGGATGTTTGGTAAAACATACCAAAGGAAATCTAATTAATCACAGGAAACTCAGTTGTGATACTGCAGATAAAAGGGAATTTTTCTATTTAGCACTTCTGCAACTCTTCAAGCCTTGGCGTACTGAAATGGAATTACTTGGAGATTTTGAGTGGTATGAAGATTCTTTTAATGCATGTAAAGATAGCATTGAATGCACAGTTTTTCCAAATTATCTACAAATGTTGAATGAAGAGATTGAACAAGAAACTACTATTGCAGCTGAAATTGCTAGAGACAGTTCTCAAGATAGTCAAAGTTCTGCTCCACTGAGTCAATATCCACTAGGACAACCAATTCTTGAAAATGAAGCAGCAATAGCCATGAGTGAAGTAGAAACAGCAATGCAACAAGCACAACAGTATGGAGTTGGGAAACTTGGAAGAACAACTAAATATTGAAAAGAAAGAAATATATCAGCAAGTTACACAACAGATAGAGCATGGTTTACTTCATGAAAAAAAGAATGCAACTGCACATCATTTAAACCTATTCGAATGTATAACAGTGGTCAAGCTAGTACAGGAAAAAGTTTCTTAATTAAAGTTTTGACCAGTTATCTACAGAAAGCCACTGAATCACATTTATCTTGTGTTGTAACTGCTCTAACTGGGTTAGCAGCACACAACATTTAAAGGGATTACATTACATCGTTTACTGATGCTACCAGTTGAACATGAAAATAAGTTGGAATATCACAAGCTATCTGGAGAAGCTTGTTATGAAGTTACAAGAGTACTAAAGAAAATGAAACTTCTGATTATTGATGAGGTTAGCATGGTCTCAAACGTAATGCTTGCCTTTGTACATTTAAGAATGCAGCAGATTTTAAAAACAGATTATGATGTTTTATTTGGAGGAAAACATGTAATTGTATTTGGCATGTACTACAACTTACTCCTATAAAAGGGCAACCAGTTTTTAAAACACTTGTGTATGAAGACAGTAGGAAATCTTTGGGAAGTATTGGAAATATCAACATTTGGTCTCATTTTGAATATAAAGAACTTATTAAGAATATGCGACAAGCAAGTGATGAACATTATGGAAGCATTCTTCAAGATATAAGAATTGGTGTTTTGACAAAACATGGTAAAGAAGCTTTACAAAGTTGGCTACTTACAAACTTGTTTCCAAATGAAAATGTTGGTCCTGAAATAATGTACAAACAAATTGGAGAAAAGAAGTCTATAATTTGCCTAATGCCAACACTGCAAGAGTGTTCTACATTCAATCAAGAACTTTTGAAGCTGGAAAAACAACAAATAATGAAAATGGAAGCCATTAATAAAATAGAATACAAAGGAATTACTATTATTCTCTCAGAAAAATTTAAATAAAAATTGGATTCTTTGGAAAAGTCTATATCTAAGACTGCTGGTTTAGAAAAGAATTTATATGTATGTGAAAACTGTCGGGTAATTTTACGGCGTAATTTGGATGTAGAAAAAGGTTTAGTAAATGGAGCAATGGGAAAAGTTGTTGATTTTGTTAATTATCCAAACAGAGATGGGATTGAATTCTTGAAGATTAAATTTGATCAGATTGAAGAGGTAAAACAGATTGGACGTTGTGCTGTTCGTTTTTGCTTGTTAAAGACTTGTATGTTCATAGAAAACAGTTTCCTCTTTCTTTAGCATATGCGGTGACCATTCATAAATCTCAAGGTTTAAGTGTAGACAGTGCTTTCGTAAACATTGGAAGTACAGTTTTTAAAGAGGGTATGGCATATGTTGCATTGTCTCGAGTAAGAACATTATCTGGATTGTATTTGATTGATTTTTATGAGAAAAAGGTTAGTGCAGATGCAAATTGTGTAAACGAGTATAATCGGTTAAGAAGACTGTATGCTCCTAACTTAGGTGACTATCCCATATATGAAAAGCGTGTAGTATGTCCAAAATGAACATATGAGAAACACTCTAGTGAGGTTGGAAAGAAGAAAACAATTCAAGAGAACGTTGAGACTGCAAAGAAAATGAAAATGGACACGGTTGATGATATTGTAGGATACCAGTTAGAAAATAGTTCAGGTATCAACTGCTATGCTAATGTAATTGTGAACGTCGTGTTTTTTAGAAAATCTTCATCATCAAATTATGGAAAATCGAGAAAAAAGATTTTGGTCTTTGTTGCATTATATTTTTGAAAAATTGAAAAATGATAAAACTCAAATCCATACTGCTTCTGTCATTCGGCATCTTTTGGATATATGTTCTGGTTCTTCACAATGTACACTTAATATACATCAAGATGCTCAAGAATTTCTAATGTTTATGCTTGCAGTATTGGAAGGTGAAGGAATACAAATTGAAAATCTGTTTGGACTTTGTTACAGATGGGATCATAAATGTGAAGACTGTTCATTTTCTTCTACCACTGAAATAGACGTTGAACGATTCATATATTTGACAATACCAGATTGCAAAACAGTGTCTTTTAACAAATTAGTAAAATCAGCTAATCAAGATATGAAATTTACTCACTGCAAGTCTGAAATGTTGTCAACATTATTTATAGAAAGATTTGGACAATATGTCATTTTAATGCTACAACGTTGTAGAGCAGATGGAAGAAAATTGGAAACTAAAATTAAAAATGTTGTGGCAAGTCAAGTGTCAATTTCAGGAAGAACTTTTAAAGCAGTGGCTATTATTTTCCATGATGGACCTAGTATAACATCTGGACACTATACTGTGTATTTAAGATGCAATAAAGGATGGACACATTGTAATGATGCCCATTTGGAATTCAAATGTTGGTTGCCTTACGAATTACCAAATTCATATCTGATATTTTTAGTGCCAAAGTTTTGAAAACATCATTCGGCCTATTGGGAAGATGTAAACATGAATTAACGAGTTTATTTTGGATATTTTCAATGCAAATGATTTCGGGAACATCATTCGGCCTATTGGGACGATGTCAACAATTAGTGTTTGAATTATCGTTTCTGTTCTTTGATATTGCATTTGGAAAATTGTGTTTGAAAGAAGTAGTTCATATATTTGATCTTTGTATTATATGCAATGTAAATGAGAGTGTTTATTTTTGAAAATGTAAACAGATAGTTGAGTTTGTTGTAAATATTTTGAACACATATTTGTTTGTTTTTTACAATCTTATTGATTGAATTTTTTGCCCGCTGTTATATGATGATCAACATTGAAATCACTGTGTATGGTGAAATTCAATAGAATCTGAAAACAGCAAAAAAGAGAACCTGAATATGTTATGTAATTCTTACGTTATATTGTGTTCTTAAACCTTTAATATTATTTGCAATAATTGTATCTTTTCTTCTCTTTTACAGAAGGTAAAAGTAAACTTTGAAAATATTTTAAATTTACTTTACAATGAAACATCTGTAAAATAGTTTCAATGAGATTGATATCTATTTCAATACAGAAGGTAAGATGAAATATTGAAATAAGCAAAATAATAGGAATTAATGTTTACAATCACTTTTATTGTAGTTATTCATTTTTCAAACTCAATCATCTTATTTCTCAAAACACCTCAGTAGTACTCATGCACTACTTCAATCACTGAAGCATAACCTATGTACTTATAAAATCACCCAGGCATAACTAATCCACACCTTTAATCAGTCTGGCACTACCCATACACTGCTGCAATTATCCAGACATTACTTCTTGAGTCTTGCAATCACCCAAGTATTACCTATGCACTCCTTCAATCTACACATTAGTCTTGCACTGATGGAATCACCCAAGCAGTAACCATGCACTCATACAATCACCCAAGCATTACCTATACACTTACAAAATCATCCAAACAATACCTATCCACTAACAAAATCACCCAGGCAGTACCGATGCACTTCTGCAATCATTTAGGCAGTACTCATCCACTCATGGAATAACACAGATACTACCCATGCACTCCTGTAATCACCTAGACACTACTCATCCACTCCTTCGATTACTCAGGCACTACCCATGCACTCCAACAATCACCCAGTCACTACTCATGCACTTATAATATCACCATACACTATCTTTACACTCCTCCAAACACTCAGGCAGTACCCATGAACTTATGCAATCACTGAAACACTAACCATGCATTCATGCAATCATCCAGGCATTACAATTAAACTCATGTAATTACCCAGCCATTACCCATGCACTTACAAAATCACACAAGTAATACCCATGCAGTTACAAAATCATCCAGGCAGTACCCATGTAGTTTTGCAATCACCTAGGCACTACTCATCCACTCATGCAGAAACGCAGGCACTACCCATGCACTACTCCAATCACCTGTCTACTACCCATGCACTCCTCTAATCACCCAGACAGTACTCATTTACTCCTTGAATTACGCAGCCACTAGCCATGCACTCCTCCAATCACCCAGTCACTACTCATGCACTTATAAAATCACCATACACTATCTTTACACTCCTCCAAACAACCAGACAGTACCCATGCACTTATGCAATCACCAAGACACTAACCATGCATTCATGCAATCACCCAGGCATTACCAATAAACTCATGTAATTACCCAGGCATTACCCATGCACTTACACAATCACCTAAGCAATACCCGTGCAATTACCAACTCATCCAGGCACTAGCCATGTACTCCTGCAATCACCCAGGCAGTACTCATCCACTCATGCAGTAACCCAGGCACTACCCATGCACTGCTCCGATCACCCGTGCACTACCCATGCACTCCTCTAATCATCCACACAGTACTCATTTACTCCTTCAATTACCCAGCCAGTAGCCATGCACTCCTCCAATCACCCAGTCACTACTCATGCACTTATAAAATCACCATACACTATCTTTACACTCCTCCAAACACCCAGGCAGTACCCATGCACTTATGAAATCCCCAAGACACTAACCATGCAATCACCCAGGCATTACCAATAAACTTATGTAATTACCCAGGCATTACCCATGCAGTTACACAATCACCCAAGCAATACCCATACAGTTACACAATCATCCAGGCACTAGCCATGTACTCCTGCAATCACCCAGGCACTACTCATGCACTCATGCAGTAACCCAGGCAGTACCCATGCACTGCTCCAATCACCTGTCTACTACCCATGCACTCCTCTAATCACCCACACAGTACTCATTTACTCCTTCTATTACCCAGCCAGTAGCCATGCACTCCTCCAATCACCCAGTCACTACTCATGCACTTATAAAATCATCCAGGTATTACCCATAAACTAATACAATCAGTCAAGCATTACCCAAACACTCTTCCAATCACCCATACATTACCTCTGCACTCATGCAATCACTCAGCCATTAACAAAGCACTTAGAAAATCACCCAGGCACTACCCATGGACTCCTCCAATCACTCAGGTACTATTCATCTACTCATGCAATAACCCAGGCACTACCCATGCACTGCTCCAATCACCCAAGCACTACCCGTGCACTCCTCTAATCACCCAGACACTACTCATTCACTTCTTCAATTATCCAGCAAGTAGCCATTCACTCCTCCAATCACCCAGGCACTATGCATGCACTCATGCAATAACCCAGGCATTACCCATGCACTCATGCAAGTACCTACATACTACCCATGCACTCATGCAATCACCCAGGCACTACCCATGCACTGATCCAATCACCCATTCACTACCCATGCACTCCTCTAATCACTCAGACACTACTCATTCACTCCTTCAATTACCCAGCTAGTAGCCATGCACTCCTCCAATAACCTAGGCACTACGCATACACTCATGCAATAACCCAGGCAATACCCATGCACTCATGCAATCACCCAGGCACTACCCACGCACTCATGCAATCACCCAGGCACTACCCATGCACTCTTCCAATCACCCAAGCAATACCTATGCACTCATGAAATTACCCAGGCATTACCCATGCACTCATGCAATAACCCATGCACTACCCATGCAATGCTCCAATCACCCAGTTAGTACCCAAGCACTCATCCAATCACTCTGCCACTACCCAAGCACTTATAAAATCACCCAGACACTACCCATGCACTCTTGCAATCACTCAGGCACAATCCTTGCAGTTCTCCACTCATCCAGGCATTACCCGTGCAACCATGTAATCATGCAGATATTGTCCATACACTTCTTCATACAACACATACAAATTTCTCTTTTTTTAACAGAGTAGGTGGTTCTAACAAGAACCGTTTTTTTCTTCTTTTTGTGTTTTATATATTTTTTTTTTCTAACTTTTTTGAATTTTTTGGGTGTTTTTGTTAAAAAAAGTAAAAATCAACAGAATGAACTGTGAAAACTTTGGAAACATTTTGCAATTAAGAACTCATTGCAAAAAGAAAAAAAAAATTAACAAAAGTGGTTTTTGGCAGCAACCACGATGGCATCCACTGATTGTTTTCCATGGCAGAGAACTTTCTTGCATTTAATGCAATGTTGTTCAAGTCTCGCAAACTCCGTTTTTATATTAGTAGTCATACTGGTGGAAGGACCTGATGACGTACTAGGCCCTGCAAGTTGGTCATCTTGAGAAGCCTGTTTTTCAAGATCACGGCGATGTTGTTCCCGTGCAAGGGCCCGTGGATGGATGGTTTGAAGGTGCTTGAGCATCGAAGATGTTCCACACGAATATTTTTTGTCCGATCTGCGTGAGAGGACGTTCTTATAGATGGTGCACCTCACCTTTCGTGCGTTGACCTTCTTCTCACCTTCAGGAATGGAAAAAAGGCCCATACGATGCTCTCATACCTTTTTTAACAGGTTCTTGTAAATCTTCTTCTTCTTCTGCACAAAGTTGTTGATCACTATATGAAGAAGCCATTTGGTCTTGATGTTAAAAAAACACCCAAAAAATCCAGAAAAGGATAGAGAAAACACAAGAGCTGTGTCTCTGTAGATCTTTTGGAAGGAAGGAGAAAATTGGGTGGGATCTTGTAACTTCTAGAATGAAAAGGTTCTCAACCAATTAAATGTTTTTTTTTAAAGGTCACATGGATGCGCGCACCGCGCACACACCCAGCGTGCACCCATTGCGATTCCGTAAAAATATATTTAACAATAATTTATCTTTATTCTAGTTACAAATATATGATTTTTATAAAAAATTAAATAATCCCTTGCTTTAATATACATATTAAACTTATATATTTATAGTTTTAAAACTTAAAATTTTGCGGGGGATTCGCGCAGCCGGCGCGACCTCCGGAACTGCGTACGTAACATTACGCGGGGTCGTAATTCGCGCACCCGTCGCTTACGAAGCGCGCATCCTACATGACTTTACCAATATGGCGGCATGGATTCGCGCACCAAACGAGACAGGTACACAATCGGTACGCAAATCCACTTTTTTCTAAAAAAAAATATTTATATATTTATATTTATTTTTTAGAAATTAGAAAATAATACATTATTTTTATAAGAATTAGAAAAATGAGAAAAAATATTTTTGGGACAATATACTAAGAAATTAGCATTTAAAAACCTTTGAAAATCACTGAAAAAACCATAGGTTTTAGGGACGTTATAGTTAGAAATTAGCATTTAAAAAACCTTTGAAATTCACTAAAAAAACCATAGGTTTCAGGGACGTTATAGTTAGAAATTAGCATTTAAAAAACCTTTGAAATTCACTGAAAAAACCATAGGTTTCAGGGACGTTATAGTTAGAAATTAGCATTTAAAAAACCTTAGAAATTCACTGAAAAAACCACAGGTTTCAGGGACGTTATAGTTAGTTGGACATTTCACTCGTACAAAACCAGAGAAATTCGGCCGTTATAGTTAGTTGAGCTAACTATAACTTGCGCCCTGCAATCCACTGCTGATGACGTCACATATTACATCATTCATGACATGGTCAGTGACATCACTCATGACATCACTGATGACATCTCAAATGACATCACTGATGACATCACTGATGACATCATCCACGTGATCATCTGATGCACCTCCTCACACCCTAATATAACCTTTGATACATCCACTCTAAAATACAGACTACCATTTTCGAAACCATAGACTCACCAATACCAGTTACTATATACCTACTCACTGATTCCTAGCTCTATACACACATCCACTCCTTCACCCATACAGTCACTCATCAATACAGCACTATCATATGCACTCATACACCTATACAGACACTCACACACTACCATTCATCCATAGAGTTACTCACACACCTAGTCAATCATGCAAAGAATCAATCACACTCCCATTTACTCACCTATACAGTTATACACACACCACCTCACTTATTCATACAGATACTAACACATACTTACTCTCTTCTAAAATCACTGACACAAGCACACACTCATCCATACAGCCACTCTCATAATCGCTCACTCTCACATATAGTCATTTATATACTCCAACACTCACATATATTGCCTTTCACATATGTAGTTACTCATACATGTTCCACTGAGACATCCATTCACTCACCAACACACAGATACACACACTCACCCACCCATACAGCCCTTCACAAATGCACTCTTGAACCCATACACCCACTGAATCACGCACTAACACATCTATGCACAGAGTCACATACCACCACCCACGCACACAGACACTCAGGCACCCAAACAGATACTCAGACAACCAATCAATAACCCATATAGACACTCATGTAGCTACTCACCAACCCATGCAGCTGGTTACACACCAACAGACAGACTGATACAGACATTCACACAGTTTAGTCACTAAGCCATGCATTCAGTAAGATACGTTTAATCACTCACTTATACAGTCAGTCACGCACCTACTAAATCATCCATTCAAGGACTCATACACCCACTCATTCTTCAATACACCTTGGCATACATATATATAAAACATATTTAAGCTTTACAGAAACACTCAGTCACTGGATGATGTCATCAGTGATGTCACTGACCATGTCATGAATGATGTAATATGTGACGTCATCAGCAGTGCATTGGGGGGGCGTAAGTTATAGTTAGCTCAACTAACTATAACGGCCGAATTTCTCTGGTTTTGTACGAGTGAAATGTCCAACTAACTATAACGTCCCTTAAACCTGAAATCCGTTCAGTAGTTGCTGAGAAATTAAAAAAAGAAAAATATCGATATCTGAGCACCGAGAAATGTTCGCGAACCCTCCCGGGCATGAGCTTCACTGTGATTGGCTGTCAACACTCCAAACCAGGAAATGTTGGCAGCCATCTTGTGACTCGGTAACCGAGTCACAAGAAATCTGTAGAAAAAAAGGTGAAAAACAAGAAAAGGGGGCAGGATAGAAACACCCTGACCCCCTAGGCCTGCTCAGGCCCAAAAAAGCATTTTTTTTAAAAAAAATCGGCAGAATTCACGCTGGGTGCGCGAATCCTGCAGAGAAAATTTTAAAAAATGAAGCGCGGGCTCCGCGCTTTGTTATTTGTAAGCCCCCGGGTGGGCCAGGTCCCCAGGCTATACTAATTATATGCGGGGCACGCGGCACCTCCCCGGGGCTTGTTTTAATAAGATGAGGGGGCCTCTCAGACCTCTCCCAAGCCCCGGGGACCGCCACCTCCCCGGGGCTTAAATTACCATTTTAAAAAATGTGGGTGGGGGGCCTCACCAACCCCCCCAAGCCCTGGGGACCACCACCTCCCTGGGGCTTTAAACACTTGAGAGGGTGGCCGCGTGACCCCCCTCCTGGAGCCCTTGATGGCCCTGGGTACCACCCCCCCAGGGCCGGCTCCTGCAATGTCCCAGGGTGCCCACCCCCGGGACATTGCCATTTGCAATGGCAGGGCGGGAGCACGGCTCCTGCCCTGTCATAGCAAACTCTGCTTTGCTTCGTTGAAGCGAGAGTAGGAAAACCTGCTCTCGCTTCAACGAAGCAAAGCAGGATTGCTTTTGAGCAAAAGCAATGCCAGCTCCCGCAGGAGGCGGGGAGCCGGCGGGGCCGTGGGGGCATTGGGGCTCCCCCCACGGTCCCCAACAGTGAGGTCAGGCCCGGGGGGATCGGGTCCCCGGGGCCAAAAGTAGCCCGGGAGGGGGGCCATGCGGCCCCCCTCTCGTGAATAAAAAAAATAGAAAAAAAACGGCAGGCCGGCCCCAGGGGATGGGGTCCCTGGGGCCAATAGTGGCCTAGGGATGGGGGGCCACGAGCCCCCCTTCCCAATTAAAACATTTAAAAAAGGAGGCCATGCCCTGGGGGATGGGGTCCCCGGGGCCAAAATTGGCCTTGGGAGGGGGGCCGCACGGCCCCCTTCCCGTTTTTATTTTTTTTAAAACAGGGTTCAGGCCCTGGTGGATGGGGTCCCCAGGGGCCCAAAAATAGTAAAAGAAGGGGGGCCACACAGCCCCCTTCTAAAAAAAAAAAAAAAAAAGCTGGCATCTCGCTGGAGGCCCCGCCCCCTCCCTGCACCATTCTGCAAACGCACCCCCTGGCGCGTTGTAAGTTGGGAAATTAAGTCACCATGAATACTGAGGGTCCCTGGGGGCCAACTAGCCCACCAGGTAACTTCAGTAACCGCCATATAGCTGGTTTGCAGAGAGATGGTCCGAGGCCACGCCCCCTTTTTACACCACTCTGCAAACGCACCTCTTGGCGCACTGCTGGTGGGGCGATGAGGTCCTCTTGTGTCCTGAGGACCTCAGGACACAAGTGGACTTCATCCCCCGAGCAGCAGTGCGCCAGGACCCTCAGTATTCAAGGGGACTTAATCCCCCGACTTAGAACGCGCCAGGGGGTGCGTTTGCAGAGTGGTGGAGAAAGGGGGCGTGGCCTGTGTCCACCTCTCAGCAATCCCACTGTGTGGGGCTTACTGGAGGTAAGAGGTAGGCTTGTTGGTCCCTAAAGGACCCCCAGCAGCGAAAGGGACTTCAATCCCCATCCAAGAGCGTGCCAGGGAGCGCGTTTGCAGAGTGGTGGGCAAAGGGGGCGTGGCCTGTTATGAGAACTTAGCAATCCTGCTGTGTGGTACTTACTGGAGGTAATAGGAGGGGTAGTTGGCTCCCAAGGATGTCCTTGGGGGCCAAGTACCCTCTTGTTACCTCCAGTAAGTCCACACAGTAGGATTGCTAAGACGTCTTCGGAGGCCATGCCCCCTTTCTCCACCACTCTGCAAACGCTCCTCCTGGCAGACTACGGGATGGGGGATGAAGTCCACTTTACTCCTGAGGGACTTTGGGGGCCAAGAGGCCCTTCTGGTACCTCCTGTAAATCCTACGCAGTGGAATTCCTGAGCGCTGGTTGGAGGCACAGCCCCCTTTCTCCACCACTCTGCATAGGTTTCAGGGATGTTATAGTTAGAAATGATCATTTAAAAAACCTTTGAAATTCACTGAAAAAACCACAGGTTTCAGGGACATTATAGTGAGTTGGGCATTTCACTCGTACAAAACCAGAGAAACTCAGCCGTTATAGTTAGTTGAGCTAACTATAACTCGCGCCCCCGCAATGCAATGCTGATGACGTCACATATTACATCATTCATGACATGGTCAGTGACATCACTGATGACATCACTGATGACATCTCAAATGACATCACTGATGACATCACTGATGACATCATCCACGTGATAATCTGATGCACCTCCTCACACCCTAATATAACCTTTGATGCACCCACTCTAAAATACAGACTACCATTTTTGAAACCATAGACACACCAATATCAGTTACTACATACCCACTCACTGATTCCTAGGTCTACACACACGTCCACTCATTCACCTATACAGTCACTCATACATGCAGTCACTTATCAATACATCACTATCATTTGCACTCATACACCTATACAGACACTCACACATCACCAGTCATCCATAGAGTTACTCACACACCTAGTCAATCATGCAAAAAATCATTCACACTCCCATTTACTCACCTATACAGTTATACACACACCACCTCACTTATTCATACAGATACTAACACATACTTACTCTCTTATACAATCACTGATACAAGCACACACTCATCCATACAGCCACTCTCAAATTCACCCACTCTCATATATAGTGATTTATATACTCCAACACTCACATATACTGCCTTTCACATATGTAATAACTCACACATGTACCACTGAGACATCCATTCACTCACCAACACACCCATACACTTACTCACCCACCCATACAGCCCTTCACAGATACACTCTTGAACCCATACACCCAGTGAATTACCTATTCACACATCTATGCACAGAGTCACACACCACCCACCCACCCACACAAACACCCAGGCACCCATACAGATATTCAGACAACCAATCAATAAGCCATATAAACACTCATGTAGCTACTCACCAACCATGAAGCCACTTACACACCAACTGACAGACTGATACAGATATTTACACAGTTTACTTACTAACCCATGCATTCAGTAAGACACATTTAATCAGTCACTTATACAGTCAGTCACGCACCTACTAAATCATCTATTCAGACACTCATACACCCACTCATTCTTCAATACACCTTGGCATATATATATATATAAAACATATTTAAACTTTACAGAAACACACAGTCACTGGATGATGTCATCAGTGATGTCATCAGTGATGTCATTTCAGATGTCATCAGTGATGTCATCAGTGATGTCACTGACCATGTCATGAATGATGTAATATGTGATGTCATCAGCAGTGCATTGCGGGGGCGCAAGTTATAGTTAGCTCAACTAACTATAACGGCTGAATTTCTCTGGTTTTGTACGAGTGAAATGTCCCACTAACTATAACGTCCCTGAAACCTATGGTTTTTTCAGTGAATATATATATATATATATATATATCAACAGTAGATTATCCCGGGAGGGAGATGCACTCTCAAAACAAACTTCAATCCTTTATTGCTGCCGGAAGAACTCCAAAAGGTCTATGCCGCCCCTATGCGTTTCGGTCCTTGTTGATCTTGATCACGGGACATGTGGAATTCCATCATTGATGTTCACACCACCAGGTAATTCCACATTTTATAATTGATAACCATGAGCCTCCCCAAATAGGATACAAATGCCTTATGGTCTTGGTAGTTTAACATACAATCCTTGTAGCCCTTCCATGGGCATTTGGCACACCAACCGTACTTTTATTCCTTTACTGTTTGGCAGCATGCTCGTAGTTCCATTATAGTCCTGGTCATAAGGGCTGAAGATACCCCCAATACCGCAGAAATCTGCGGGGGCACACAGCACTTTTTTGACAAGGTGGTGCGTGCCTGGAAGCGGCAGGGACATGCCGCGACAATCAACAGTAGACCATCATGTGAACCCCGGGAGGGAGACGCACTCTCACAACAAGCTTCAATCCTTTATTCCTTTATTGCTGCCAAAAGAACTCCAAAAGGTCTGTGCCGCCCCTACGCATTTTGGTCCTTGATGACCTTGATCACGGGGCATATGGCAGTCCATCATTTACGTTCACACCACCAGGTAATTCCACAATTTATAATTGATAACCATGAGCCTCCCCAAATAGGATACAAAAGCATTGTGATCCTAGTAGTTCAACATACAATCCTTGCCGCCCTTCCATGTGTGTTTGGAAGACCAGGCATGCTTTTATTACTTTCCTCTTTGGCAGCATGCTTGTTGTCCTGTTATAGTCCTGGTCATAAAGGCTGAACGGACCCTCAGTACTGCAGAAATCTGCGGCAGCACACAGCATTTTTTTGATGAGGTGGTGCGGCCCAAAAAGCGGCAGGGACACGCAGGAAAAGTCAACAGTAGACCATCCCGAGAACCCCTGGGAGGAAGGCGCACTCTCAAAACAAGCTTCAATCCTTTATTTCTTTATTGCTGCTGAAAGAACTCCAAAAGGTCTGTGCCTCCCTCACGCATTTCGGTCCTTGTTGACTTTGATCACGGAACATATGGCAGTCCATCATTGATGTTCACACCACCAGGTATGTCCGCATTTTGTAATTGAAACCATGAGCCTCCCCAAATAGGATCCAAATGCATTGTGGTCCTGGTAGTTCAACGTACAATCCTTGTAGCCCTTCCATGGGCATTTGGCAAAGCACCCATACTTTTATTCCTTTACTTTTCGGCAGCATGCTTGTTGTTACTTTATAGTCCTGGTCATAAGGGCTAAACGGACCCTCAATACTGGAAAAATCTGCAGCGGCACACAGCACTTTTAAAACAAATTGGGTGTATGAGTGCTTCTACGGAGGAGTGAGTGGGTGTGTGAGTATTGGTATGGGTCTTTGCATGGGTATGTGAGTGGTTGTGTGGGAATCGGCGTACAAAAGGTTATATGGGGTGTAAGTGGGTGTATGCATGGTTCTGTGGATGATGCCATCAATGATGTCATGAGTGATGTCATCTGAGATGTCATCAGTGATTTCACTGACCATGTCATGAGTGATGTAATATGTGAGGCCATAAGCAGTGCATTTCGGGCGTAAGTTATAGTTAGCTGAAGTAACTATTACTACTGAATTTCACTGGTTTTGTTCGAGTGAAATCTGAGCCCACTGCCTAACTATATCATCCTGCAACCTTTGGTTTTTATATATATATTCACTGAAAAAACCAAAGGTTGCAGGGACGTTATAGTTAGGCAAAAAGGAGACAAAGCTGCACTCCCGGGGGCTCCAATAGGCACATCCTTTTATTTAGCAGACTGCATTTTGTACAGCAATGCTTTTCAACATCCGTCTTTATCAAGTGGTGCCGAACTCATGTTGCTCTAATGAACATGCCTTAAAATGAAGGGCATTCTGGGAAATGTAGTTTCTTTGGTTAACACGCCTAGAAGTCCTTGAGTAATTAAGGAGTTCAAATGCACAGTAAGCCTGGGCGGTAAATTCTGCTCCGCTCGCGGAATTTGCGGAATTTTGGCAATTCCGCATTCCGCGGAGTACGCGGAATTGCCGAAAATTCCGCGATCCGCGGTGTAGCAGAATTTTTTCATTGTTCGTGCTTTAAAAATGCGTTTTCGTGCGTGCGGTAGCGACTTACCGGGATCCCTGTGTTCGCCGACGAGTTTTCCTATCCGTTCGCGTGCGCCAAGAGATTTTGGTAGCCGGCCGCGCGATCCCGCGAGAGTGTGCGATCGCGAACACATCATTCGGACACGCCATCGGACACCGCGAGAGTGTGCGATCGCGAACACGTCATTTCGAACGCGCCATCGGACACCGCGAGAGTGTGCGATCGTGAACACGTCATTCGGACGCGCCATCAGACATCCAGCGGAAGTTTGGTGAAGCTCGCGATGCCGAACATGCAAAATTTGCAATCTGGAGAAGAAGAATATCTGGAGCAGCATAAAACTTTCTCGAAAATGATGATTTGGATGAAAAAAACTCCTCAGATTGACATTTGGCTGTACTTTTTGGTGCAAGGAGTCCTTTTTTTAAAAACTTTTTTTTGGGAGAGGAAGGAAGTGCCCCAGAGTCTCCAACTTCCTGTTCCTGTCCAGCAGGCTCCTCCCAGTGCTTTGTCCATGTCCTGTTCACTTTCATTTGGATTTGGAGCTGGAAGGATCACTCTTTGTGTCTGCTGCATCATATAACATTGGATTTGAGGACTGTTGGATTTGAGGACTTTTGGATTTGAGATTTTACAAGTAAGTTGGTGTTGTTTGTTTGATTGGGGCATTGCAGTTGCTGCAACTACAATTTTGGTACTTTTCATCATTTAAAAAAAAAAAATTATTGTTAGTAGCAAGTAGGCCCAGAGCTAGTCATGGGTGCATGATGAAACAACTGTTCCTTTGGTGTGTGTTGAATTTATTTTAAACATCATTTAGGGCATGGATGGCATTGGATTGAATTGCAAAATGTGTATTTTTGGGGTATTTCAGTTTTTGGGTGTGTGTTAAATAAATGCCTTTGTTGTGTGTGTGTGTGGGTGTGGTTGTTGTGTAACTTGCACACCTTGTTTAGCCCTGTGAATTTTCATTTTTGCATTTTTGCATTAAAGCTGTGTTGTTTAGCATGCCTCCTTTGCCTGGCTATTATAGGCCTGTTTCAGTTCATTGTTTTCCAGGCCTCCTGCTTGTTGCTTGTGACTTTGAGTGTCCATGTGGCTGTTGGCCATTTTGTGGTGGTAGTTATAAGTGTGCTGCTTTTGCCATATAGGCCTGCATGTGTTTCCTTTGTTCATTTTTGGCCTAGGCTTCTTGTTGTTGTGGGCCTGGCCATGTGGCTGGTGGCCATTTTGAAGCCAGGCAGTGTGCTTTTGCCATAGGCCTGCAAGCTTGTGGCCTAGTCTGCCAACAGGCCTTTCATCCAGTAGGCTCAGAGGAAGTCATGGGTGCATGAAACAACTGTTTCTATGTGTTCTGTTGAATTTAAACATCATTTAGGGCATGGATGGCTTTGGATTGAATTGCAAAATGTGTTCTTTTGGGGTAGTTCACTTTTTTGGTGTGTGTTAAATAAATGCCTGTGTTGTGTGTGGTGTGTTTGTTGTGTAACTTGCACACCTTGTTTAGCCCTGTGGATTTTCGTTTTTGCATTTTATTGTATTAAAGCTGTGTTGTTTAGCATGCCTCCTTTGCCTGGCTATTACAGGCCTGTTTCAGTTCATTGTTCTCCAGGCCTCCTGCTTGTTGCTTGTGACTGTGAGTGTCCATGTGGCTGATGGCCATTTTGTGGTGGTAGTTATAAGTGTGCTACTTTTGCCATATAGGCCTGCATGTATTTCCTTTGTTCCTTTTTGGCCTAGGCTTCTTGTTGTTGTGGGCCTGGCCATGTGGCTGGCGGCCATTTTGAAGCCAGGCAGTGTGCTTTTGCCATAGGCCTGCATTGTCTGTCTTCGCTTTCTTGTTGTTGTTGTGGGCCTGGCCATGTGGCTGGTGGCCATTTTGAAGCCAGGCAGTGTGCTTTTGCCATAGGCCTGCAAGCTTGTGGCCTAGTCTGCCAACAGGCCTTTCATCCAGTAGGCTCAGAGGTAGTCATGGGTGCATGAAACAACTGTTTCTGTGTGTTCTGTTGAATTTAAACATCATTTAGGGCATGGATGGCATTGGATTGAATTGCAAAATGTGTTTTTGTGGGGTATTTCACTTTTTTGGTGTGTGTTAAATAAATGCCTTTGTTGTGTGTGGTGTGTTTGTTGTGTAACTTGTTCTACACAAATGAGGCCGCTCCCACTAAAAATGACCTAAACAGTGCTCAGGGGTGTTATGTGTATGTGAGTGTAGACATCTCACAAAAAGTTTAGACATCTCACAAAATGTTTAGGACTGACCTCACACACCACCTGGTGTCATGCTTCATCATCGGCTGTCCTCGCCCTCTAAAAACTTGGTTTGATAGAGGGCGGGCATGCACCTGACATCAGGGATGCACTTCTAAGCTAAGTGGGGGTTCAAAGTGAGTGAGTGAGATTAAAAAACATTAAAGTTACCTCACTAATTTTAATGGATTAGGTGACTGTATGGTATCTAAAAACAAGTGAACGGCGCTATGGGGAAGGTTATTAACCCCTCGCCGTATAGTAAAGGGTCGACATGTTTCTGCCTAGTGTCAACAGTGGTACATGGCATTCATCAGGACCTAACTTTATATTTTATAAAGGGCTCCACTCTTACCAACCATGTGGTTAGGAAATAAACTGTGGGGTGACCTTTGTCACTCTCCACTACCTGTGGGTCCTCTGTACCCTGTGAAGGAAAAAAGAAGAACGCACAAGACAACCGTAAGGATATTTAGGTCATTCATTTTAAAAGAAGGAACCACTCCACATATTTTAAGCGCGTGTGGTTAGGTGTGTAACACGTGTCTCTCATACGTGAACACACACATGAGAAAAACAAGGGGGAGAAATAACTCCCATGTCTTACCCACAGCTTTCACCCTACATGCTTCATGGGAGGGGGAATAAAGGGAAAGCCCCTGTAGTCAAACACTGGAAAATTCAAGCACAAAAAACCATGCTAGAGTATCAAAAGGTTTTAAGATTTGTCAGAAAACATAAGGTATTTACTCTTAAACATGCATCCTGCAGCCATTCTCACACAATTGCCTTACTTAATCAAGGTGCGCTTTCCGCTGCATCACCTAGTTGTATCCAGCTCTCCTCCCCGGTGATGAATGAACCTGGTGGAGCGAGCGCTATAAGTAGTGTGAATAATTGGTGGAATGGGCGGGAGGGGCGTGTAGTCATTGCTAGTTGGTACCACCTGAGTGATTTCCGGTGTCTCAGCGTGCACCCGTATCTGTAAGTCACAAAATAGCCTGACCTGCACCTAAGTTGTCGCTCTTGTGCGAGTGTATATCCGCTGTCACAGGCGGCCTTAGCATAAATCGCCTGGTGTACGCCTGATTGTAGGCGGGCCCCGCTGGTCATGAATGCCTCTAACCCAGAGGTGGGCTCCTCTTCCGAATGCGTGCGTATCCGGTGTCATAACCGGAAGTCAGGCACGATTTGCACCCATACTTAGGAGGGGTGCTGGGGGTGAGTGCCCAAGTTCAAAGGCAAAACATGGTATATCCCTGAAATTAAAGGGACATCTGATTGTATAAATGCGTGTTATCGTGTTAAGTTAACGCGTGAATGTATCCGGCTAAACAAAATGTATTCGAGCACAATGTCCCTCTTAAGTACAAATTTAATGAACTGCGTCTCATTTCTATGTGTGGAACTTAAAAGAAATGGTAGTGGCACAGGATACCCCTCCAAAAAATGGTTTGTGGGTGATAGGTTAAAGCAAGGGTTGTATTATAAACGCACCTAGATTGTGCACCGTAAGGTATGGCACAATGGTCCTCGTGGCCCGATTTATTCCCTTAAACTAAGTCGTGTTCTGGTACATGTTACTCCTGTAATTATTTTCCAGGAGCAGTACAGTGTCCACAGCTCTGCCAGACATGGGAGTTATTTCTCCCCCTTGTTTTTCTCATGTGTGTGTTCACCTATGAGAGACACGTGTTACACACCTAACCACGTGCGCTTAAAATATGTGGAGTGGTTCCTTCTTTTAAAATGAATGACCTAAATATCCTTACAGTTGTCTTGTGCGTTCTTCTTTTTTCCTTCACAGGGTACAGAGGACCCACAGGTAGTGGAGAGTGACACAGGTCACCCACAGATTATTTCCTAACCACATGGTTGGTAAGAGTGGAGCCCTTTATAAAATATAAAGTTAGGTCCTGATGAATGCCATGTACCACTGTTGTCACTAGGCAGAAACATGTTGACACTTTTCTATACGGCGAGGGGTTAATAACCTTCCCCATAGTGCCGTTCACTTGTTTTTAGATACCATACAGTCACCTAATCCATTAACATTAGTGAGGTAACTGTAATGTTTTTAATCTCACTCACTCACTTTGGGCCCCCACTTAGCTTAGAAGTGCATCCCTGTCGTCAGGTGCATGCCTGCCCTCTATCAAACCAAGTTTTTAGAGGGCGAGGACAGCCGATGATGAAGCATGACACCAGGTGGTGTGTGAGGCCAGTCCTAAACTTTTTGTGAGATGTCTACACTCACATACACATAACACCCCTGAGCACTGTTTAGGTCATTTTTAGTGGGAGCGGCCTCATTTGTGTAGAACAGTTTATGTTGGAGGCTGGCCGGCTCCTAACGCCCTGTTTTGCCTCTAGTTCCCTTCCCCAGCAGAGTCTGGGGTTAGTGTGGTCCTATTGTGGTATAGCCAACGGCTGTGGGAACGTATGTTAGGGCACCCATAACGAGCCTAGTGAGGCAATTGTACCAGATATTTGAGCTGGACGACTAGGGGCTCACCTTAAATAAGTGATCCCCGACACATACCTACTTGTTTACTCACTCACCAACACCCTACACCAAACATGGAGTCCGAATTAACATTCGGGGAGGAAACCTATGCCGAGATCCTAAGAACTCCATCACTCTTAGCAGAAACAGTAGTAGCACAAACACTGAAGAACTCAGATGAGTGGGAGGCACTCACAGCCAAAAAGAAAGAACAGATCCGAACAGCCCTCCACGGGGCCTTCATGACAGAATATTTCAGAAAAAACACCTCCCCTAGAGGCCTAGTTGTGACTAACGAACCGAGACTCTTTTTAAACAACAAAGAGTTTCGTATTAACTGGTCCAGCATTGCATGGAAATGCACGAAGGACTGGTTAGTTCTAATAATCAATACGGCCAGACAGCTAGCAGACGCACTACTAGTTGAAATACAACAGAGCGAAAGCTGATTGAAAACTCTTGTTCACATTACTGTCTACAAGAAAAAACTGGAGGAAATTAACAACGATCAGTCAGAATACAGAGAATACCTCACCCAGTCCAAAATCACGAAATTACAAAAGGATGTACAAAAATTCAATCGTGATACTGTGTATCCTTACACTACGGATGAGTATTATGACCAACCACAACAACCTAAAACAACGCGCAAACTACCCTTCAGACCTACCCCACAAAATTGGACATTCAGCTCAGGTGAAGAAAGGAGCAGCTCGGAAAGCAGTAGCGATGAAAGCACAGGAAGACAGTTCAAGAGAAAATATCAGAAACCACAACACTTGATGTAAGCACCACCGATGCACCCCTTTGGATTTTGGCAACAACCCTTCTACCCCCCAGGATACGGATTTCCACAGGGACCCCAGCCTTTTTTATCCAGAGGCCAAGGCAGGGTCAGGGGCAGACAAAAACAAAGAAGAAACACAAGAGTCCAGTGGGAAGATCAAACACTGAGTGCAATGGGGGCAGTAACATGGAGCAGGGGGAGAGGCAACGGCCCATCAACGAGCAAAGACTAACGAATCTGGTGAACCTCAGTGACCACACAATCACGAAGGATGAGGAGTCCGTTTTGTCGAAGGGCTTGGGCTTCGTTCCTACACCATTGAATGATCCCTTTCTCCTGAATACAGATCTGGCACAATTCTTCAGGAAGATTAAACTCAGAGATTTCTTCGGTGACAATGAAGAAGAAAACAGAGAGAACAACACCGGGCTCCGAAAAAATCCACTTTTTCACCACCATCCCAGAATGTACCATGCAACATACAGGCGTTCGAACAGGCAGTCCTCAAAGAAGTCGAGAAAACTGATTTCCAAAACACAAAAGGTTTTCAAAACTTGACGAAAGAAGTGCACTCCAATCCTTAAAAAACAACTGAGAACTGGTTATTAAACCAGCCGATAAGGGGGGCGCCATCGTGCTCATGAACCTTAGAATGTACCGGGAGGAATGCAACAGGCTGTTAAATGACACCAACAGCTATGAAGTGTACTACAGCGACCCTACAAGCCGACTCATGAATAAAATCAAGAGCATGGTGGATGAGGCGGTAACCAACGACTGGATCACGAGACACAAAGCCGAGTTTCTGACTAATGACAACCCTCGTACACCCAAGTTCTATACCCTCCCAAAAATCCACAAGGATAAAATGCCGCCACCAGGAAGACCAATTGTGACCGGTATAGGATCATTTTTGGAACCCTTATCGCAATTCTGCGACTGGTTCCTCAAACCAATTGTTCAGAAATCCCAGTCATACCTACGTGACACAAAAGATGTCCTATGCCATCTACGGGACCTGGAGATAAACAGCACAGAAGATGTATTCATAACTATGGATATAGAGGCGCTCTATACGAGTATCCCCCAAAGGCGCACTCTATCTGTGGTGGAACAGATCTTACTGAACATGGAGTGGGTATTCACTACCCCAGTACACTTCATCCTCGAATGTGCGGAAGTAGCCCTCACTGAAAATTTCTTTGAATTTGAGAACACGATATACCACCAGATCAAAGGCACGTCCATGGGCAGCACATTTGCGCCGAGCATGGCGTGCCTGTATGTACATCAGTTTGAAGAGGATTTTATCTTCAACCAGAGCAATCCCTATGTAGCACAACTAAAGACCTGGAAGCGCTTCATAGACGACGTGCTCATCATTTGGCACGGAACAGTGGAAGAGGCAACACTGTTTACACAATGGATCAACACCAAGGATGAACACTTGAAGTTCACATACTCTATAGATAAAGAATGTGCCATCTTTCTGGACCTGGAGATTTCGATCACCACAGAAGGGATATGTACCAAAGTACACAATAAACCAACTAACAAAAACAGTTTATTGTTGTACGAGAGCTACCACCCGAGGGCCCTACAACAAAATCTTCCGGTGGGTCAGTTCCTTCGAATACGTAGGAACTGCTCTAATATAGAAACATTCAAAGAGCAAGCTGACCAACTAGAGAAGAAATTGCTAGATCGCAATTACCCTGCAAAAATGGTGAAAAAGGCGAAGAAAAGAGCCCGGAACAACCATCGGGAAGGACTCCTGGAGACCACCAACAAAGAAAAAACAGACAGGGTAGTCTGTGTCACTACCTATACTCCGGTATCCAACCAAGTCCAGAACATCATCAGAAAGAAATGGTCTATTTTGAACAGTGCGGACAAACAATGGCCACCACCTCTATTCACGTTTAAACGAAGCAGGAGCCTACGCGATGATTTAGTCCAAGCACAGTTACAACAAAAAGAAACAACAGACCAAACCACACTCTGGAACCAATCAAGACCCTATGGACATTTTCCATGCGGGAGCTGTGTAGCATGCCCACAGACGTACACAACCAAGGAAGTGGATATAGGTACAGGCAACCCCTGGCGATTAAAAGACTTCAGCAACTGCAATACTGAGGGGGTTGTATATCTACTGACATGCCCATGTGACCTCAAATACGTGGGCATGACCACAAGAAAAATAAAGACTCGTATTAACGAACATCGCAGCACTATTAGGTGTAGGAAATCCAACACCAAGCTAACCAAACACTGCCTGGAAGCAAACCATAAAGACACTGACCTAAGATGGGTGGTCCTGGAGGTCATGAACAAACACAAACCTGACATAGCGAGAGCTCTGTTTATAAGAGAGCAACGTTGGGTGTTCCGTCTACGCTCATGGGAGATTGGACTTAACGATGAAATCCCCTGGCTACAAATGGGGCGTTAAAAGCAACCATCTTGATGTAGACTCCCCTGTTCTGGCAGAACTGTGGACACTGTACTTCTCCTGGAAAATAATTACAGGAGTACCATGTACCAGAACACGACTTAGTTTAAGGGAATAAATCGGGCTACGAAGACCATTGTGCCATACCTTAGGGTGCACAATCTAGGTGCGTTTATAATACAACCCTTGCTTTAACCTATCACCCACAAACCATTTTTTGGAAGGGTATCCTGTGCCACTACCATTTCTTTTAAGTACCACACATAGAAATGAGACGCCGTTCATTAAATTTGTACTTAAGAGGGACAATGTGCTCAAATACATTTTGTTTAGCCGGATACATTCACGCGTTAACTTAACACGATAACGCACATTTATACAATCAGATGTCCCTTTAATTTCAGGGATATACCATGTTTTGCCTTTGAACTTGGGCACTCACCCCCAGCACCCCTCCTAAGTACAGGTGCAAATCGTGCCTGACTTCCGGTTGTGACACCGGATACACACGCATTCGGAAGAGGAGCCCACCTCCGGGTCAGACGCATTCATGACCAGCGGGGCCCGCCCACAATCAGGCGTACACCAGGCGATTTATGCTAAGGCCGCCTGTGACAGCGGATATACACGCGCACCAGAGCGACAACTTAGGCGCAGGTCAGGCTATTTTGTGACTTACAGATTCGGGCGCACGCTGAGACACCGGAATTTACCCAGGTGGTACCAACTAGCAATGATTACATGCCACTCCCGCCCATTCCACCAATTATTCACACTACTTATAGCGCTCGCTCCACCAGGTTCATTCATCACCGGGGAGGAGAGCTGGATACAACTAGGTGATGCAGCGGAAAGCGCACCTTGATTAAGTAAGGCAATTGTGTGAGAATGGCTGCAGGATGCATGTTTAAGAGTAAATACCTTATGTTTTCTGACAAATCTTAAGACCTTTTGATACTCTAGCTTGGTTTTTGTGGTTGAATTTTCCAGTGTTTGACTACAGGGGCTTTCCCTTTATTCCCCCTCCCACGAAGCACGTAGGGTGAAAGCTGTGGGTAAGACATGGGAGTTATTTCTCCCCCTTGTTTTTCTCATGTGTGTGTTCACGTATGAGAGACACGTGTTACACACCTAACCACGCGCGCTTAAAATATGTGGAGTGGTTCCTTCTTTTAAAATAAATGACCTAAATATCCTTGCGGTTGTCTTGTGCGTTCTTCTTTTTTCCTTCACAGGGTACAGAGGACCCACAGGTAGTGGAGAGTGACAAAGGTCACCCCACAGTTTATTTCCTAACCACATGGTTGGTAAGAGTGGAGCCCTTTATAAAATATAAAGTTAGGTCCTGATGAATGCATTGTACCACTGTTGACACTAGGCAGAAACATGTCGACCCTTTTCTATACGGCGAGGGGTTAATAACCTTCCCCATAGCGCAGTTCACTTGTTTTTAGGTACCATACAGTCACCTAATCCATTAAAATTAGTGCGGTAACTGTAATGTTTTTTAATCTCACTCACTCACTTTGGGCCCCCACTTAGCTTAGAAGTGCATCCCTGTCGTCAGGTGCATGCCCACCCTCTATCAAACCAAGTTTTTAGAGGGCGAGGACGGCCGATGATGAAGCATGACACCAGGTGGTGTGTGAGGCCAGTCCTAAACTTTTTGTGAGATGTCTACACTCACATACACATAACACCCCTGAGCACTGTTTAGGTCATTTTTAGTGGGAGCAGCCTCATTTGTCTCTAGTTCCCTTCCCCAGCAGAGTCTGGGGTTAGTGTGGTCCTATTGTGGTACAGCCAACGGCTGTGGGAACGTATGTTAGGGCACCCATAACGAGCCTAGTGAGGCAATTGTACCAGATATTTGAGCTGGACGACTAGGGGCTCACCTTAAATAAGTGATCCCCGACACATACCTACTTGTTTACTCACTCACCAACACCCTACACCAAACATAGAGTCCGAATTAACATTCGGGAGGAAACCTATGCCGAGATCCTAAGAACTCCATCACTCTTAGCAGAAACAGTAGTAGCACAAATACTGAAGAACTCAGATGAGTGGGAGGCACTCACGGCCAAAAAGAAAGAACAGATCTGAACAGCCCTCCACGGGGCCTTCATGACAGAATATCTCAGAAAAACACTGCCCCTAGAGGCCTAGTTGTGACTAACGAACCGAGACTCTTTTTAAACAACAAAGAGTTTCGTATTAACTGGTCCAGCATTGCATGGAAAAGCACGAAGGACTGGTTAGTTCTAATAATCAATACGGCCAGACAGCTAGGAGACGCACTACTAGTTGAAATACAACAGAGCGAAAGCCGATTGAAAACTCTTGTTCACATTACTGTCTACAAGAAAAAACTGGAGGAAATTAACAACGATCAGTCAGAATACTGAGAATACCTCACACAGTCCAAAATCACGAAATTACAAAAGGATGTACAAAAATTCAATTGTGATACTGTGTATCCTTACACTACGGATGAGTATTATGACCAACTACAACAACCTAAAACAATGCGCAAACTACCCTTCAGACCTACCCCACAAAATTGGACATTCAGCTCAGGTGAAGAAAGGAGCAGCTCGGAAAGCAGTAGCGATGAAAGCACAGGAAGACATATCGGGAGAAAATATCAGAAACCACAACACTTGATGTACGCACCACCGATGCACCCCTTTGGATTTTGGCAACAACCCTTCTACCCCCCAGGATACGGATTTCCACAGGGACCCCAGCCTTTTTTATCCAGAGGCCAAGGCAGGGGCAGACAAAAACAAAGAAGAAACACAAGAGTCCAGTGGGAAGATCAAACACCGAGTGCAATGGGGGCAGAGGCAACGGCCCATCAACGAGCAAAGACTAACGAATGTGGTGAACCTCAGTGACCACACAATCACGAAGGATGAGGAGTCCGTTTTGTCGAAGGGCTTGGGCTTCGTTCCTACACCATTGAATGATCCATTTCTCCTGAATACAGAACTGGCACAATTCTTCAGGAAGATTAAACTCAGAGATTTCTTCGGTGACAATGAAGAAGAAAACAGAGAGAACAACACCGGGCTCCGGAAAAAATCCACTTTTTCACTACCATCCCAGAATGTACCATGCAACATACAGGCGTTCAAACAGGCAGTCCTCAAAGAAGTCGAGAAAATCGATTTCCAAAACAGAAAAGGTTTTCAAAACTTGACGAAAGGTGAAAGAAGTGCACTCCAATCCTTAAAAAACAACAGAGAACTGGTTATTAAACCAGCCGATAAGGGGGGCGCCATCGTGCTCATGAACCTTAGAATGTACAGGGAGGAATGCAACAGGCTGTTAAATGACACCAACAGCTATGAAGTGAACCACAGCGACCCTACAAGCCGACTCATGAATAAAATCAAGAGCATGGTGGATGAGGCGGTAACCAATGACTGGATCACGAGACACGAAGCCGAGTTTCTGACTAATGACAACCCTCGTACACCCAAGTTCTATACCCTCCCAAAAATCCACAAGGATAAAATGCTGCCACCAGGAAGACCAATTGTGTCCGGTATAGGATCACTTTTGGAACCCTTATCGCAATTCTGCGACTGGTTCCTCAAACCAATTGTTCAGAAATCCCAGTCATACCTACGTGACACAAAAGATGTACTATGCCATCTACGGGACCTGAGGATAAACAGCACAGAAGATGTATTCATAACTATGGATATCGAGGCGCTCTATACGAGTATCCCCCAAAGGCGCATTCTATCTGTGGTGGAAAAGATCTTACTGAACATGGAGTGGGTATTCACTACCCCGGTACACTTCATCCTCGAATGTGCGGAAGTAGCCCTCACTGAAAATTTCTTAGAATTTGAGAACACGATATACCACCAGATCAAAGGCACGTCCATGGGCAGCACATTTGCGCCGAGCATGGCGTGCCTGTATGTACATCAGTTTGAAGAGGATTTTATCTTCAACCAGAGCAATCCCTATGTAGCACAACTAAAGACCTGGAAGCGCTACATAGACGACGTGCTCATCATTTGGCACGGAACAGTGGAAGAGGCAACACTGTTTACACAATGGATCAACACCAAGGATGAACACTTGAAGTTCACATACTCTATAGATAAAGAATGTGCCATCTTTCTGGACCTGGAGATTTCGATCACCACAGAAGGGATATGTACCAAAGTACACAATAAACCAACTAACAAAAACAGTTTATTGTTGTACGAGAGCTACCACCCGAGGGCCCTACAACAAAATCTTCCGGTGGGTCAGTTCCTTCGAATACGTAGGAACTGCTCTAATATAGAAACATTCAAAGAGCAAGCTGACCAACTAGAGAAGAAATTGCTAGATCGCAATTACCCTGCAAAAATGGTGAAAAAGGCGAAGAAAAGAGCCCGGAACAACCATCGGGAAGGACTCCTGGAGACCACCAACAAAGAAAAAACAGACAGGGTAGTCTGTGTCACTACCTATACTCCGGTATCCAACCAAGTCCAGAACATCATCAGAAAGAAATGGTCTATTTTGAACAGTGCGGACAAACAATGGACACCACCTCTATTCACGTTTAAACAAAGCAGGAGCCTACGCGATGATTTAGTCCAAGCACAGTTACAACAAAAAGAAACAACAGACCAAACCACACTCTGGAACCAATCAAGACCCTATGGACATTTTCCATGCGGGAGCTGTGTAGCATGCCCACAGACGTACACAACCAAGGAAGTGGATATAGGTACAGGCAACCCCTGGCGATTAAAAGACTTCAGCAACTGCAATACTGAGGGGGTTGTATATCTACTGACATGCCCATGTGACCTCAAATACGTGGGCATGACCAAAAGAAAAATAAAGACTCGTATTAACGAACATCGCAGCACTATTAGGTGTAGGAAATCCAACACCAAGCTAACCAAACACTGCCTGGAAGCAAACCATAAAGACACTGACCTAAGATGGGTGGTCCTGGAGGTCATGAACAAACACAAACCTGACATAGCGAGAGCTCTGTTTATAAGAGAGCAACGTTGGGTGTTCCGTCTACGCTCATGGGAGATTGGACTTAACGATGAAATCCCCTGGCTACAAATGTGGCGTTAAAAGCAACCATCTTGATGTAGACTCCCCTGTTCTGGCAGAACTGTGGACACTGTACTGCTCCTGGAAAATAATTACAGGAGTACCATGTACCAGAACACGACTTAGTTTAAGGGAATAAATCGGGCTACGAAGTCCATTGTGCCATACCTTAGGGTGCACAATCTAGGTGCGTTTATAATACAACCCTTGCTTTAACCTATCACCCACAAACCATTTTTTGGAAGGGTATCCTGTGCCACTACCATTTCTTTTAAGTACCACACATAGAAATGAGACGCCGTTCATTAAATTTGTACTTAAGAGGGACAATGTGCTCAAATACATTTTGTTTAGCCGGATACATTCACGCGTTAACTTAACACGATAACGCACATTTATACAATCAGATGTACCTTTAATTTCAGGGATATACCATGTTTTGCCTTTGAACTTGGGCACTCACCCCCAGCACCCCTCCTAAGTACAGGTGCAAATCGTGCCTGACTTCCGGTTGTGACACCGGATACACACGCATTCGGAAGAGGAACCCACCTCCGGGTCAGACGCATTCATGACCAGCGGGGCCCGCCCACAATCAGGCGTACACCAGGCGATTTATGCTAAGGCCGCCTGTGACAGCGGATATACACGCGCACCAGAGCGACAACTTAGGCGCAGGTCAGGCTATTTTGTGACTTACAGATTCGGGCGCACGCTGAGACACCGGAAATCACCCAGGTGGTACCAACTAGCAATGATTACATGCCCCTCCCGCCCATTCCACCAATTATTCACACTACTTATAGCGCTCGCTCCACCAGGTTCATTCATCACCGGGGAGGAGAGCTGGATACAACTAGGTGATGCAGCGGAAAGCGCACCTTGATTAAGTAAGGCAATTGTGTGAGAATGGCTGCAGGATGCATGTTTAAGAGTAAATACCTTATGTTTTCTGACAAATCTTAAGACCTTTTGATACTCTAGCATGGTTTTTTGTGGTTGAATTTTCCAGTGTTTGACTACAGGGGCTTTCCCTTTATTCCCCCTCCCACGAAGCACGTAGGGTGAAAGCTGTGGGTAAGACATGGGAGTTATTTCTCCCCCTTGTTTTTCTCATGTGTGTGTTCACGTATGAGAGACACGTGTTACACACCTAACCACGCGCGCTTAAAATATGTGGAGTGGTTCCTTCTTTTAAAATAAATGACCTAAATATCCTTGCGGTTGTCTTGTGCGTTCTTCTTTTTTTCCTTCACAGGGTACAGAGGACCCACAGGTAGTGGAGAGTGACAAAGGTCACCCCACAGTTTATTTCCTAACCACATGGTTGGTAAGAGTGGAGCCCTTTATAAAATATAAAGTTAGGTCCTGATGAATGCATTGTACCACTGTTGACACTAGGCAGAAACATGTCGACCCTTTTCTATACGGCGAGGGGTTAATAACCTTCTCCATAGCGCAGTTCACTTGTTTTTAGGTACCATACAGTCACCTAATCCATTAAAATTAGTGCGGTAACTGTAATGTTTTTTAATCTCACTCACTCACTTTGGGCCCCCACTTAGCTTAGAAGTGCATCCCTGTCGTCAGGTGCATGCCCACCCTCTATCAAACCAAGTTTTTAGAGGGCGAGGACGGCCGATGATGAAGCATGACACCAGGTGGTGTGTGAGGCCAGTCCTAAACTTTTTGTTAGATGTCTACACTCACATACACATAACACCCCTGAGCACTGTTTAGGTCATTTTTAGTGGGAGCAGCCTCATTTGTCTCTAGTTCCCTTCCCCAGCAGAGTCTGGGGTTAGTGTGGTCCTATTGTGGTACAGCCAACGGCTGTGGGAACGTATGTTAGGGCACCCATAACGAGCCTAGTGAGGCAATTGTACCAGATATTTGAGCTGGACGACTAGGGGCTCACCTTAAATAAGTGATCCCCGACACATACCTACTTGTTTACTCACTCACCAACACCCTACACCAAACATAGAGTCCGAATTAACATTCGGGGAGGAAACCTATGCCGAGATCCTAAGAACTCCATCACTCTTAGCAGAAACAGTAGTAGCACAAATACTGAAGAACTCAGATGAGTGGGAGGCACTCACGGCCAAAAAGAAAGAACAGATCTGAACAGCCCTCCACGGGGCCTTCATGACAGAATATCTCAGAAAAAACACTGCCCCTAGAGGCCTAGTTGTGACTAACGAACCGAGACTCTTTTTAAACAACAAAGAGTTTCGTATTAACTGGTCCAGCATTGCATGGAAATGCACGAAGGACTGGTTAGTTCTAATAATCAATACGGCCAGACAGCTAGGAGACGCACTACTAGTTGAAATACAACAGAGCGAAAGCCGATTGAAAACTCTTGTTCACATTACTGTCTACAAGAAAAAACTGGAGGAAATTAACAACGATCAGTCAGAATACTGAGAATACCTCACACAGTCCAAAATCACGAAATTACAAAAGGATGTACAAAAATTCAATCGTGATACTGTGTATCCTTACACTACGGATGAGTATTATGACCAACTACAACAACCTAAAACAATGCGCAAACTACCCTTCAGACCTACCCCACAAAATTGGACATTCAGCTCAGGTGAAGAAAGGAGCAGCTCGGAAAGCAGTAGCGATGAAAGCACAGGAAGACATATCGGGAGAAAATATCAGAAACCACAACACTTGATGTACGCACCACCGATGCACCCCTTTGGATTTTGGCAACAACCCTTCTACCCCCAGGATACGGATTTCCACAGGGACCCCAGCCTTTTTATCCAGAGGCCAAGGCAGGGGCAGACAAAAACAAAGAAGAAACACAAGAGTCCAGTGGGAAGATCAAACACTGAGTGCAATGGGGGCAGAGGCAACGGCCCATCAACGAGCAAAGACTAACGAATGTGGTGAACCTCAGTGACCACACAATCACGAAGGATGAGGAGTCCGTTTTGTCGAAGGGCTTGGGCTTCGTTCCTACACCATTGAATGATCCATTTCTCCTGAATACAGAACTGGCACAATTCTTCAGGAAGATTAAACTCAGAGATTTCTTCGGTGACAATGAAGAAGAAAACAGAGAGAACAACACCGGGCTCCGGAAAAAATCCACTTTTTCACTACCATCCCAGAATGTACCATGCAACATACAGGCGTTCAAACAGGCAGTCCTCAAAGAAGTCGAGAAAATCGATTTCCAAAACAGAAAAGGTTTTCAAAACTTGACGAAAGGTGAAAGAAGTGCACTCCAATCCTTAAAAACAACAGAGAACTGGTTATTAAACCAGCCGATAAAGGGGCGCCATCGTGCTCATGAACCTTAGAATGTACCGGGAGGAATGCAACAGGCTGTTAAATGACACCAACAGCTATGAAGTGAACTACAGCGACCCTACAAGCCGACTCATGAATAAAATCAAGAGCATGGTGGATGAGGCGGTAACCAACGACTGGATCACGAGACACGAAGCCGAGTTTCTGACTAATGACAACCCTCGTACACCCAAGTTCTATACCCTCCCAAAAATCCACAAGGATAAAATGCTGCCACCAGGAAGACCAATTGTGTCCGGTATAGGATCACTTTTGGAACCCTTATCGCAATTCTGCGACTGGTTCCTCAAACCAATTGTTCAGAAATCCCAGTCATACCTACGTGACATAAAAGATGTCCTATGCCATCTACGGGACCTGAGGATAAACAGCACAGAAGATGTATTCATAACTATGGATATCGAGGCGCTCTATACGAGTATCCCCCAAAGGCGCACTCTATCTGTGGTGGAAAAGATCTTACTGAACATGGAGTGGGTATTCACTACCCCGGTACACTTCATCCTCGAATGTGCGGAAGTAGCCCTCACTGAAAATTTCTTAGAATTTGAGAACACGATATACCACCAGATCAAAGGCACGTCCTTGGGCAGCACATTTGCGCCGAGCATGGCGTGCCTGTATGTACATCAGTTTGAAGAGGATTTTATCTTCAACCAGAGCAATCCCTATGTAGCACAACTAAAGACCTGGAAGCGCTACATAGACGACGTGCTCATCATTTGGCACGGAACAGTGGAAGAGGCAACACTGTTTACACAATGGATCAACACCAAGGATGAACACTTGAAGTTCACATACTCTATAGATAAAGAATGTGCCATCTTTCTGGACCTGGAGATTTCGATCACCACAGAAGGGATATGTACCAAAGTACACAATAAACCAACTGACAAAAACAGTTTATTGTTGTACGAGACTACCACCCGAGGGCCCTACAACAAAATCTTCCGGTGGGTCAGTTCCTTCGAATACGTAGGAACTGCTCTAATATAGAAACATTCAAAGAGCAAGCTGACCAACTAGAGAAGAAATTGCTAGATCGCAATTACCCTGCAAAAATGGTGAAAAGGCGAAGAAAAGAGCCCGGAACAACCATCGGGAAGGACTCCTGGAGACCACCAACAAAGAAAAAACAGACAGGGTAGTCTGTGTCACTACCTATACTCCGGTATCCAACCAAGTCCAGAACATCATCAGAAAGAAATGGTCTATTTTGAACAGTGCGGACAAACAATGGACACCACCTCTATTCACGTTTAAACGAAGCAGGAGCCTACGCGATGATTTAGTCCAAGCACAGTTACAACAAAAAGAAACAACAGACCAAACCACACTCTGGAACCAATCAAGACCCTATGGACATTTTCCATGCGGGAGCTGTGTAGCATGCCCACAGACGTACACAACCAAGGAAGTGGATATAGGTACAGGCAACCCCTGGCGATTAAAAGACTTCAGCAACTGCAATACTGAGTGGGTTGTATATCTACTGACATGCCCATGTGACCCCAAATACGTGGGCATGACCACAAGAAAATAAAGACTCGTATTAACGAACATCGCAGCACTATTAGGTGTAGGAAATCCAACAACAAGCTAGCCAAACACTGCCTGGAAGCAAACCATAAAGACACTGACCTAAGATGGGTGGTCCTGGAGGTCATGAACAAACACAAACCTGACATAGCGAGAGCTCTGTTTATAAGAGAGCAACGTTGGGTGTTCCGTCTACGCTCATGGGAGATTGGACTTAACGACGAAATCCCCTGGCTACAAATGGGGCGTTAAAAGCAACCATCTTGATGTAGACTCCCATGTTCTGGCAGAACTGTGGACACTGTACTGCTCCTGGAAAATAATTACAGGAGTAACATGTACCAGAACACGACTTAGTTTAAGGGAATAAATCGGGCTACGAGGACCATTGTGCCATACCTTAGGGTGCACAATCTAGGTGCGTTTATAATACAACCCTTGCTTTAACCTATCACCCACAAACCATTTTTTGGAAGGGTATCATGTGCCACTACCATTTCTTTTAAGTACCACACATAGAAATGAGACGCCGTTCATTAAATTTGTACTTAAGAGGGACAATGTGCTCGAATACATTTTGTTTAGCCGGATACATTCACGCATTAACTTAACACGATAACCCGCATTTATACAATCAGATGTCCCTTTAATTTCAGGGATATGCCATGTTTTGCCTTTGAACTTGGGCACTCACCCCCAGCACTCCTCCTAAGTACGGGTGCAAATCGTGCCTGACTTCCGGTTGTGACACCGGATACGCACGCATTCGGAAGAGGAGCCCACCTCCGGGTCAGATGCATTCATGACCAGCGGAGCCCGCCTACAATCAGGCGTACACCAGGCGATTTATGCTAAGGCCACCTGTGACAGCGGATATACACGCGCACCAGAGCGACAACTTAGGCACAGGTCAGGCTATTTTGTGACTTACAGATACGGGCGCACGCTGAGACACTGGAAATCACCCAGGTGGTACCAACTAGCAATGATTACACGCCCCTCCCGCCCATTCCACCAATTATTCACACTACTTATAGCGCTCGCTCCACCAGGTTCATTCATCACCGGGGAGGAGAGCTGGATACAACTCGGTGATGCAGCGCAAAGCGCACCTTGAATAAGTAAGGCAAATGTGTGAGAATGGCTGCAGGATGCATGTTTAAGAGTAAATACCTTATGTTTTCTGACAAATCTTAAAACCTTTTAATACTCTAGCATGGATGGTTTTTTGTGCTTGAATTTTCCAGTGTTTGACTACAGGGGCTTTCTCTTTATTCCCCCTCCCATGAAGCACGTAGGGTGAAAGCTGTGGGTAAGACATGGGAGTTATTTCTCCCCCTTGTTTTTCTCATGTGTGTGTTCACGTGTGAGAGACACGTGTTACACACCTAACCACGCGCGCTTAAAATATGTGGAGTGGTTCCTTCTTTTAAAATGAATGACCTAAATATCCTTACGGTTGTCTTGTGCGTTCTTCTTTTTTCCTTCACAGGGTACAGAGGACCCACAGGTAGTGGAGAGTGACAAAGGTCACCCCACAGTTTATTTCCTAACCACATGGTTGGTAAGAGTGGAGCCCTTTATAAAATATAAAGTTAGGTCCTGATGAATGCCATGTACCACTGTTGACACTAGGCAGAAACATCTCGACCCTTTTCTATATGGCGAGGGGTTAATAACCTTCCCCATAGCGCCGTTCACTTGTTTTTAGATACCATACAGTCACCTAATCCATAAAAATTAGTGAGGTAACTGTAATGTTTTTTAATCTCACTCACTCACTTTTGGCCCCCACTTAGCTTAGAAGTGCATCCCTGTCGTCAGGTGCATGCCCGCCCTCTATCAAACCAAGTTTTTAGAGGGCGAGGACAGCCGATGATGAAGCATGACACCAGGTGTTGTGTGAGGCCAGTCCTAAACGTTTTGTGAGATGTCTACACTCACATACACATAACACCCCTGAGCACTGTTTAGGTCATTTTTAGTGGGAGCGGCCTCATTTGTGTAGAACAGTTTATGTTGGAGGCTGGCCGGCTCCTAACGCCCTGTTTTGCCTCTAGTTCCCTTCCCCAGCAGAGTCTGGGGTTAGTGTGGTCCTGTTGTGTAAATTGCACACCTTGTTTAGCCCTGTGGATTTTCGTTTTTGCATTTTATTGCATTAAAGCACTGTTGTTTAGCATGCCTCCTTTGCCTGGCTATTACAGGCCTGTTTCAGTTCATTGTTTTCCAGGCCTCCTGCTTGTTGCTTGTGACTGTGAGTGTCCATGTGGCTGGTGGCCATTTTGTGGTGGTACTTTAGTAGTGTGCAGCTTTTGCCATATATGCCTGCATGTCTTTCCTATGTTCCTCTTGGCTTACTGCTTCCATTCATCCCCTTTGCCAGCTGCAGCTCCCTGAATGACGTGATGAGAAAATAATTTAATGCCAAACAAACAGGTTCCACTTCCATTACATTTGTATTTTTGTTTTTGTTCTTCTTCTTTCCTATCCTTCCTGAGTTTACACAATATACCATGAAAGCCCTTGCTGTCAAAGTCTCACAAATGGCTACACTGTTATGTTTTTTTTTATAACTTAAACTGAGTTAATAAAATTTAATAATATAACACTAACAAGTGTGACCACCACACACTAAGTTATATATTATATTTGTTTGTTTGTACTAGTAGTAATTGAACCACAACAACAAATGCAACATTTCACTGATGTTCTTCTCCTGGCTTCTTTGCTTTTAGGTGCACAAAAAGACAGAGGAGGAGGTGTCATCATCACCCGTTGTACTGCCAGACAGAAGTCCTGCTGCACACAACATCATGTGACGTGTGGCCACAGACATCTCTGCAACTTGTGCACCAGCGTCCTGCTGACATCTGAAGAAGATGGCCCCAAAGAAAGTTACCAGGTCCTCCAGTATCAAGAAAGTTGCCAGTGAGAAGAAGGAACAGAAGAAGGAAGTGGCACTTACCAAGACTGGTGTGCCGCGCACGATGTTTTTTGGGAAACAAAAAATTACGCCTGCTGCAGCGGTGTCCGGGGACCAAGCTGGGAGCAGCACCTCCGCATCAGCGGGCCCACCCCACCAACCTAGGCCCAAGCCCATGTTTGTCGCAGAGGTAGCCAGTCTACTAACGAGCAGTGATGTTGAAATGTCATTATCGCAAAGTAGTACCCAATCAACGCAGGCAGAAACTCAGCAGATAAGTGGGCAACAACAGCTGCAATAACAGCCGCAACAACAGCTGCAACAACAGCCGCAACAACAGCCCACAATAGTAGTTGTTGCTCCTGAAGTAGGGGCAGTTCAGGAAATCGAGCTTCCTGCAGACGAAGAGGAGCAAGCCACTCTTTCAGAAGATCCATTGTCTTCCAGATCCCCAGCAAGGAAAAGGAGGGTTAGTCCATCAACTTCTTCTCCAAGCCCCGCTTCTGATGATCTAGATGCCACTTGGAATCCACCAACTCAGTCTGAGAGTGATGCACGCCACAAGACAAGGCTAGTGAAAAGGAAGGTTCCAGAAAGCCTTAGAGTTATGGAGGTAGATGTAGAAGAGGGGGATGATGATGATGACAAGCCAGTCATCATGAACATCACTGCCAGCCCAGAGGAGATGGAGACCAACATTATTACCCTATCCAAAACCGCTGGGAGGGATGTAGCACGGATACCACCAAGACAGGTAACACCACCTCCAGCTTCCATATTTGCATTTGCTAAGGCCCGGCAGGGACCTACATCAAGCTCAACCACCACCTCAGTACTAGGTAGTGGTACTGTAAGTGCACAGAGTCAAATTATACGCCCACCCTCCAGTTCATCTGGCATTGAAAGTGGCACCTCCAGCAGCACCAGAAAGTACACCTCCCCAGTTTGGGACTTCTTTTCGGTTAGCAGTACGGAGGAGAACATTGCTATATGCTCAATTTGTTGACACGCTGGTAAGCTTGGTACAAACTATGGTACCGGAGGCCAAACAAGTCATCTAAAAAAACACCACATCATCCAGTGGGAGGCTCACCTACTTCGCTTATAAAAAAGTAAAACTGCACCCATTGCTGTTGGTGGGGATGAAGAAGTAGAAGAAGATATGATCGCGGTGGAAGGTGAACAAGAGGGAGACATTTCTAGCCCTGTCCCCAGCAGTGTAGTGGTACCGCCCACATCCTCAGCAACATCTCAGTGGTACCGTAGTAAGAAGAGTCATACTCAGAGTCAGACTGAGACACCAAGGCAACCGAGTACTGCAATGAAAAAAAGTGCGTCGTTGAGCCTAACTGGGTTCAAGAAGACAGCTGCACCACAAAGGAAATTAATACAGCCTACCATTGACAGCATGCTTAGGTTGGAGGGGCAGTACGAATGCAACCACCCAACGGCACGTTTGTACAATGCGAAGCTGGCTAAAATGTTAGCGCTGGACCTTCTCCCTTTTTCTTTTGTGGAAGGGGTGGGTTTCCTTGAATTTGTGTCAGCCATCTGCCCTAAATGGAAGGTTCCCAGCTGGTCCTATTTCGTCAGAGTTGCTCTTCCAGCACTACATCACGATGTGCTGGAATTGCTTGGACAAGCTTTGCAGCAGAGTGCTGTTCACAATATCCACCTGACAGCAGACATGTGGACCAGTTGCCAAGCCACTGATTACATGTGCATCACTGCACACGGGATCTCTTTTGTGGGGGTTAGAGAAAAGATATCTGAAGCAGGTGCTGTTGACACTGCTGAGATTTTTAATGCTACTCGGAAACATGCAACTGTAGCCATGTTCGCCATTGAGAAATCTCATACTGCTGCAAACATTTTGGAAGAGTTTAACAGCAAGGTCTTTGAATGGCTGCGCCCAAGAGTGCTTAACATTGGTTTTGTTGCATGGATAATGGCAGTAATGTACTTAAGGCCATGGAGGATGGTGCCTATTTCAGGGTCCCGTGTTTGGCGCACTGCATTAACATTATTGTTAAAGACTTTCTGAAAAAAGAAGCCATAGTCAACAACTTACTGACCACCTGCCGAAGAATATGCACACATTTCAGCCATTCTTTTAAAGCCCGGAAGCAGCTGAGGATCATTCAACGTGAATATAGAATGCCAGTCAAAGCACTCATCCAGGAGGTGGCAACAGGTTGGAATTCAACTTATTACATGCTTGACCATCTGCTTGAGCAGTAGAGACCAATCAATGAATATGTCATGCAAAGAGAGGATGCTACTGTGAAAGGCATGACCCTTCAGATGGACCAATGGTGCCTAGTTAAATGCCTGACAGAGATGCTTCTTCCTTTCGAGGTCTTCACACATGAAGTCAGCAAGGAGGACTGTACTATGGGCCAAGCTATCCCATTGTTGCACATGCTACAGCAACAGCTGAAGGAGGTGTCTGAAGCGTACGTAGGTGTGGAGGAAAAAAATGAAGCATATGAGTTGCTGGAGAGCTTATCCCGTCGCTTAGCTGAAAATACAAGGGTGCAAACTAAGATTGTGTCAGAAAAACATTACATTTGTGCCACAATTCTGGATCCACGGTACAAATCGGTACTGAACAGTAAGACATTAATTCCTTTTTCAGAAGTGGACGTTGCCCGGTACAAAAGTTGGATAGCTGAGGTAGCCAGTCACTTTGAAAATGAACGGCTGGCAATTAAAGGCCTGCTACTCAAACCCACAACAAGTACTGCAGCAGGGCATCCGGCGTTAAGTTCCACTTTAGAGCCTGAGGGCAGTGCGTTTGGCTCAGAGCGGTCACCAACACTATCGACAACAACAGCAAGAACCGGATGATCAGCCCCAGTAAAATCGGCACAGGATTGGTATTTACAGCAAGGGCTTGCTAGGTCTAGTGCTGATGCACAGACAAAAGAGGCCAAACAAACTATAGCACCCCTGAACATTGAGCGGATGGTCCAGGCCTATCTGGATGACCCAACAGAGGTCTACATTGATCAAAACCCATTGCGGTATTGGTATGGGAAAAGGAACCAATGGCCAGTGCTCAGCAGGCTGGCGATAAACTATCTGGCTTGCCCTGTCGCAAGTGTCTCTTCTGAACGTGTTTTAAGTGCTGCTGGTGCCATTGTAACAGTGAAAAGGACCAGTCTCTTGCCCAAAAACGTGGAGAGGTTAACCATAATCAAAATGAATCAGCACTTTATACCATCGAATTACACAATACATGAATCAACGCAGGAAGATGAGGACAGCAACTTAGGTGACGGAAGTAGTGTGTTAGATGATGATTACCTACTTCTGGTTGAACCCCCAGAGTTTGAGGACGAGCTATACTTCCCTGACAACTAGGCTTGAACTTCTTACTTTCTTCCTCCCTTATTTACTTTTATTTGTGTGTGCCTGTCTTTCTGGTTAGAAACTTCGAATCACAACAAATCCATCACCACCGTCTTCTAGTCTTTTTATTGCCATATTGCAGTTGCAGCTGTCTGCATTTCACTGAAGTCCACTCCTCCGAGTCCTGCTCCTCCATCCTCCTGACTCCCCCTAAATCCATTCCCCTCAAGCCAGATGATGATTGGATGTAGAATAGAAGAAAAAGAAAATGTTGCCTCGTTGAGTCCCTCCAAAAGAAGTGGAACATGATGACTACTATAGCTATCCTCCTTTCCGAGCCGAGAGAGACTGCCCCTTAACTTAAGATGAGAAGGAACAGGTAATGAATGATGGCATGCATTGGACGCTGACTGAGTGATTTGTGTTGTTGTTGTTTGTTGTGCATGAAGTGAATTCATTGTGTACTATTATTTAATCTACACACTAAAAGTAACTCAAGTCAATGTTTCCCTTCTTGTTTTTTAATATCAAAATTGTACTTCTACTGCAGGCCGATCCATTGCATTTTGAATATGGAATGTGGAGTCACACTGTACACTGCACACTGAGTTGGACAACACCATGATGATGACCACAGTGACATAATATCTTCGCAGTCACTCAGTAGGATCGGAGATGATTGATGGAATAAGTCAGGGCCTTTCATGAGTGGCATAAAAGGTAAACAAGTCAACAACAACTACAGCAGACCTACATGTCTGTGTAGTGGTGGAGTTGAGTCGAGTTTAGTGGTATGACTGACAGCGGTGCATTGATTTAGTCACTTAATTTGTAAAATGCTATGTTGCTGTATATGTGCTTTGTCTGCCTCTGTCAAAAAATGTACGCTAAATGGAGGATGGGTCACGGGTGCTGTGGGCCTGCTCTGTCCTGTTGTTGTTGTTGTTGTAGGTTAATGCTGGAAACAGAGTAGACATGATGTATCCATGCCGCCACTGAAAGTGTTCTTGTTGCACTCCACCGTAATGTATGCATTTTTTTCCTCCTTGATTTTTCAATAACCCTTTTGTTTTTCCATCTACAATTACAGGCCGGCCCTTACCCTGTGCTATACTGGGAAAAACAACTCACACTTACCGTACCAATCCACATCCGCCAGGCAGGCAGTGGCGTCACCCAAGATTGATGGACGGAGCGTCCATGGAAGGGAGGACCAAGAGGAATGCTGAGATGCAACTCCCCAATTTGACCAGGATAAAAACATACAGTAACAGTATCAACATTCATCATCTTTTAAATAATTTCAGTAATTTTTTATCTTCAATCATTACGACTGTGTGTTGTTGTTATTATGTTTGCTCTCTGCTTATAATTCATCCCTACAGCTATTTTTTTATTATCTTTGCTATCTTTAAAATTAAGCCCAGTACAACAGAACAGAACCTGTATGTAATTTGGGTCTCTCTGAGAGCAGACAGGCAAGGCACATTGCATAATATACTGCTGCCCTGTACTGTCTAATTGTCTAGTAGTAGTTAGTAAGTACTACTTATCATTAACCATCAAGTTATCAATATCATCATCAGGCATGCATTTCCTTTTTCTCCCTTAACAGATTTATGGATATGGTCGTCTGCCAAGATTGTGTTTTGTTGTTTGTCCATGCGTAGTGTTTTTCTTTGTCAAACCTTTCCCCAAACCCCCCTTCCCAACCATTCATCAAACCCTAACCCTCTTCCCCTGGGCTGTGTGATTTATTGAGGTGTGACTAAATTAAATGTACACCAATAATTGATCACACGCTTGCTGGGGCGGATGTGGCGAAAGAAACACTAATTCAATTTCAAGGTAGGGCGAGGATCTTCTTCTGCTTGCCCACCCATGATCAGTATATTTGCAAGGTAATTTTTTTTTCTCCAAAGGAACCTAATCCATCATCATTAATTGCCGGCATCAATTGGATTTGTCATCCTCACACAGCACTAAAGGTTACGTTTGAGTTGGGTGTAGGCCTAGTCGAGTGACTCGACACAACTACAGTTTGTAACTTGTTGTACTAGGCTATCCCCGCCACCATTATGTTTTATTTTATTTTGGCATATTATTGTTTGGCAGTAAGTTCTGTACTGTACTTCGTTCTACTACTCCTCCCACAGTCTCTCTCAGGCGACTGACTGTCTCATTTTCTTTTTTTGCAAATGCTACTGCCAGTGTCTACTACTACCACCACAACCATGGCATGTTGGGAAACCAAACCATCATCACCATGCAGCCATCGCTGTGCCTAAGTTAAACATCAAGCACAGGTAAGAGAAGAAGTTTGGGGGAGGCATAATTAATAATGGAAATTTTTTCATCAATTCACACACCCCTTGAGTCCAGTTGCAGAATGCATAGACTAGGAGGAGAGACTGACAGTACTAGTAGGACAAGTCACTCAGTGAGGGGTACCGCATCTATCTGTTTGTGTCTTACAAAGGCAGCCGATTATTTAAATCAAGCACTGGCTGTGGCCCTGCAGCAGCAAGGAAACAGTGTGACGTAAAACAGTAACCCCACCCACAAAACATTAACAACATTGTATGTAAAGTATAAATATAATTTAATCCCCTAACAAAAATAAACTATGTAAAAAATCCCACAACACCTGACCCACCCCTCTCCCTAACCCCAACCAATGTCCGAAACGAAAAAGTCCAACCAATTGTCCATGTCCATAATAAACCCCAACGCCCAATTCCCACCCACCAAAAGAAACAATAAAAAAGGGGCAATCCAACAGGGTTTCAACTCATCGGCGGGCTCGCTTCTCCAGGACCTTAATTCACTCCTCTAGGCGGGCCATGTGGCGCTTCAGTGCGCGACAATTGCATCCACAGGGGGGGCAGCAGTGCTAGATAAAGAAGTGCGGCGGCTGCCAGACGGCGGCGCTGTAACACTGGAGGGGCCTGGCTGGGGCCCAGGGCATTGGAGGAGGCTGCAGCTGCTGCCTTCTCCTCCTCCTCCGCCAGAACCACCAGCTGCCGGTATTCAGTCTGTATGGCCTCCAGCTTCCGGCGCCGGACCATGGCTGCCAACTCCTTCCTGTCTGGTTTCCCTTTGGAAGGAGTAGCTATATCAAGAAGAAAAAACAAGACTATTGTAACAATATACTCTTAGCAAAACAGTAAGACAAATTAATTCTACACATAGTGGCACGGTAGCACTAGCAAGCACAGTACATAACATTTGTGGTATGTATCTATCCTCCCACTTCCTCGGCCTCTAACATTTGTGGGAGTTTCAGGCATTCAACCACCCATGCATCTGATTCCTATCAGCCACCTATGCATGCATCCCACGTATCCTTCTCTTCTCTGCCATTCATACATCTTGCACGTCCTTCCTCCTTCCACCCTTCTTTCCCTTTCCGTTCAACCCATCCATCAAGGTCATCTGATCTGACTTTTAGTCTTCTCCATAAAACTTTCACAGCTGAGTTGAAGTCAGATAGAAGAGGCCATTGGTTACTCAACACTCCCGCCGCTAATGCTATTGCTAATGCTAAGTAAAGGGTGTCTTCTCCAACCGTTCACAACAACCTCTTACTTACTAAGTCTCAACAGTACAGTGTACACCCTTGTAGCGAGTGTAATGTCAATAAGTAAGGAATATAACTTACCACCGCCCGCCACTGCTGCTGGCTCACCCCCTGCAGCTCCTGCAACTGCCGCATCTCCTCCTGCTCCCTCTGTGGCCGCGTCGCCATCGCTGCTGGCCCCGGCACTGGTGGTCGGTAGTATGCCTAGAAAAAACATTACACATTTTTTAGATGCCATATACACATCCCCCTATTTATTCTTTTTCACTAGCAAGATTGAAAAAAAAGTTAATACATACATATACAACATACATCACTAGTACAAATCGGGTACTAGTCTACTAGAGTACAGTAGACACTAGTAGTGTTATATCATGGTCCCTAGGGTCATTCTAGTCTTCGCTAAGTTAGCCTGAGCCATGCAACCATTTTAGCTTTGTGTCTTTTATTTTTGCGCATTTTACCTCGCAGCTTGTTGTGTAAGACGCCTTTGAGCCCACATGAGCTCATAGTACTGCTACTGTCTGAGTGCTGTGTACAAGGTCGAAAAACAAGCCACTTTGTTATGGAGTTCTGGTGGTCAGTCCGTATTGCTTAGCCATAACAAGCTACACTTTTTGGCAAGATTGAGAAATGCTTGCAATATACTAACGCACACCATTTTTCTCATAACAGACGGAAGATTCCCTTCTGCGCACCAGAGCTTTGCAGAGCTTATGATGTAACCAGTACTTCTAGGTTCTTCTAAGGTGAGGGGTCCCCCAGATTGGCTCAGAGATCTTCATTTATAATTTTATATAAACTATATTCCTACCAAGGGGAGGGTGGTTCTTCCACCACTGTTCAGTTATCATCATGATTGATTTCCCCTTTTGTCTTCTATGGACTTGTAGTTGTAACAATGTTTATTGTTTTAATCTTATGCATTTTGCTGTTGGTGCTGGCTCGTATACTGCATTATAGAACAACGTACAGAGCTTGTTAGTTGAAAATAAACCTTTTGAACTTACATAGACTCTGTGGTATTTGGTGTGGACTTAAACGAGTGAGTGAACGAAAGGGTGTGCATTGCTTCCACGACTCTGAGAGATCGGGAGTGTAGTGTTATGTTCTGGGTTGTCTAATCATTGGGTATCTTCGGGGGGTTCGGGGAGCTAATGAGACACTATAGCTAGTCGGTCAGGGGATTGTGGGTGAGGTGTGAGGAAGGTCCAACCTCCTATCACCAACGTCCTATTTTCTTGTGCATAGTTCTGTATGTGCAGAATCCCTACAACAGTAGTAGTATGTCCTATATATCCTATAAAAAATAGTAAAATATCTGGTTGGGCATTTTGTTGGTGGGAATTGTCGAAAAGCCTCAAGATTAAGAAGACTAGAAGAGGACAACCCAAAGGACTGGACTCAGTGGCTAGAGTGATTGGTGAATCTGAGTTTTATTTAAAACCTTTTACATAAAGAGTGGCCACCTGGGCAAGCTTAGCTACAGACAGACTAATAGTAGTAGTACAGAGAGTCCTAGCAGAGGCAGTTAGAGGCACGGATAACAAGAATTTAGAAACAGATTGTCTAGATCGAAGAAGATTTTGTAAAAAATAGAATTAGGAAATCGAAATAATAGTTCGGAAAAAATAAGTAAGGAAGTATAATTATTAATATTAACAACAGGAGGACTTACTGGGGCCAGCAACAGAGCCCTCGGTAGAGGAGAGTTCCTGGACCTGGGAGGCATCTTCTCCAGCTCCCGCCGACTCCGACCCCGTCTTCTTGCCCCTGGGTGCTGGTCATGAAAGATGTAAGAAAGAAAGAGACAAACATGGATGATTGGTGTGAAACAAATAAAATATTTTAAAAACGCTCAAAAAACATTTATGGAAACAACAATTGCAATAAAATTGACCTATCTAATCTGGTCGACTAGTATTGCGCGATTCGCGGTCCGTCTTGTTATTATTTATGAACACTAATCCAGTGTTCCATTCTGATTCCAGAATACTAACTAAGCCTAAGTACCACCTGACCTAGCCCACCTATTCCAGACGGGCCAATTGTTCACTAAGTCTGCATTTCCATTTATTTTAGTCCTCAAAAATGCATAGATGGAGGACACATGCATACATTTTTGCACCAAATTGTTGGTTGGTTGCTGCTGATGTTCTGCTAGTGATAAGCCTATTGCCACTCACTGAACAAACTACAAAAGGTTCTACTAAGGACTGGGGTAAGCAGCACTCAGCAACACGTGACGTGACAGAGGATGCGTCACGCACACCACTAAAAAATTACCTACTAATAAGTAACTAAACCTATCAATCCACCACTATCTCTTCTTAGTGGCAGGAGGACAAAGGAAGGACTAGAGTCTCTCTAGCATTTCCTAACTTAAGTTCTCTAAAGTAAACTCTTACATAATCATGCCAAGCGAGTGCAAAGTTGCAAACAAGTAAGATTAGAAGCGCCGAGCACCTGTGTCATAACAATCACAGAAGATTTGTAAACGTAATTTACCTGTAATGTAAGCAGCAGCATTCTTGCTGTTCGGGAAAAAAAATATATTCGCAATATATAACACAGAGCAGAAGAACACAAAGTAGTAATATTAAATAGCTACTCACCAAGCCCCGGGACCTCCACTCCTAGCAGGTCCAGCAGGTCCTGCTCCTGGTCCAGGATATCGGACCACCGGTGCGTCAACTGGTTAGGGGTGCGCCGGACCCCAGAGCAGCAAAACACTGCCCGGCGCACCTTTCCCCACCGCTGGCAATGCTCCCGGAGCCCGTACCCGGACCCAGGCCTGCCGCCTGCTGCCAGGGTTAAGGGGAGATGGTGCTGGACAAAAAAAACAAGTGCGGCCACCTCCGCCTCACTAAATAAGGCCCGTGCCTGCACCCCGGTCGCGGCTGCGGCTTCGAGCAGCCTTGCCCTTGGACTTGTCCACACCCTTGGCCATGGTTCTGGGACTCGGGGGGGCGGAAAAGAAAAGGGAGGAATTCGAAAAGTAAGTAAAAGAAATGAAAAAAGCAAGTTATAGAAAAAGAGTGAAAAAGTAGTAGAAAAAGTAACAAAAAGTAGAAAAAAAGTCAAAATATAGAATCAGGAAAATAGAGAGATAGATAATAAATAAAAAAGATTTTAAAAAAAGTGTACAGAAACAGAGGATTGCAAAGATAGAGGGAGGATAGAAAAGCAGGCCCAGAACCATAGCAATAGAGTGAAAAACAAGATGGCCGCGCCCATTGCGACCGCATGGGCAAGTTTGCGCGATATTTCCCCCCCGAGCGCCCCAAACACCTAATACGCGTTCCCGAACAGGAAATACTCATCGCGAACGGGCGGGAGCACGCAATACGTGACCCGGAACAGGAAATAAGCATCGCGAACGGGCGGGACAAGTGAAAAACAAGATGGCCGCGCCCATTAGCGAACGCATGGGCAAGTTAGCGAGATATTTGCCAGCGAGCACGCAAAAACACATCGCGAACGGGCGGGACAAGCAATTCCACGTGTTCGCGGAATTTCCGCGTGCTCGCGGAGATTTTTTACTGTTTAGCGGAACTTTGCGTAACGCGACTACGCAAATTCCGCCCACCCCTACTGCACAGTGCTCGTTCATATGCAGACATCCCTCCTGCCTCATTTTCCTGTGTGGCATATTTCAATAATAAAATGTCCTTTAAATTGTGTTACCAGCTCCCAGGCTCTTACTCCCAATAGTCACGAGCCCTAAGTTAACTATAACGTGTGCCCCCCGCTATGCACAGTTTTTCATCAATCATTTTACAGCAAATGCTGCACTACTATTATTAATAATGTCATAGAAGATGTTATGAGTGATGTGGGGTCATTAGCAATGCATGGCGAGAGTGCGAGGTATAGTTACTTAGGGCATGAGTTATAGTTTCTTCAGATAACTCTAACTGTAACAGCTGAATTTCTATGGTTTCGTGTGTGTAAAATCTGAACGTAATGATAATGTCCCTGTAACCTTTTATTTTTTTTGTGAATTTCTAAAGGTCTTTTTAATTCTATTTCCTAAGTATTACGTCTCTGTAACCTTTGGTTTATTCAGTGAATTTCAATGGTTTATTAATGGTATTTCCTAACTATAACATCCCTGAAACCTATGAATTTTTTCAGTGAATATCCAGGGATTTTTAACGTAAAGTAATATCTAATTACCATATGTTAATCAAACTGCTGCCGCTCATGGCCTTTGGCTGTGCGCGACGGGAGGTCAGCTGCAGGTCCTGCCCTGAGGCCAGGCCTTGTGTTAAACCCCTCAAAGGCAGTCAACCCGGGAAGAGGGCACGGAGTACCCCTCCCGAGGTCCGCCACATTTGTTTTTGGGAAGGGGGTACAAGGGCCCCCTCCCCAGGCTGTATTTGTCCCTGGGGAACCCATTCCTCTATGTATTTATTTATTCAGTGTTTTCTATAGCGCGAACATGACCCAGTCATGGGTGTCAGAGCACTTTACAATTCAACAGCAATCAGTTTCCTTCAATGTTTACAAATTTACAAATAATATACATATTAAGTCTTACTAGGCATCAACTCGGGTTACAGTAGTACATGTCAAAACATACTTACATTTAAAATGTAATACCTCTCCTAAAGAGAACGAGGAGTCAGCAACTGGATACACTGTTACAAGTCTAGTCAAATACCCATGTGGCTTGATAGAGGTACCTTTCATTAGCCATCATCCCTGAATCTTGCAAATGGACTTAAAGTAACCAAACAGAGCTGACTGTAGCCAATAGGTATGAATCGATGAAAGCCAACTGACTTGTGCTATCCCCGGAGTCATTGTTCTGAGATTAGCTGGACTATCATCCTGTTTACCGTCACCTACTAGCACAGCTGAATGTAGAAGATCCAGGATTGTTTGAAGGTCTCAAAAGGAGCCAAGAGTTGACCGCAGTTAGTTGAGGGAGGAATTTACTCATGAGAAAGGCCTTAGCCTCTTTTTTGAATCGCGCGATAGAGGTGATTCCTCTAATATTCGGTGGAAGCGCATTCTAAATTCTTGGTACAGCTCCCGAGAATGCTCTGGGCCTACTGCTTAATTTAAAGGGGAGGGGGTCATGCAGCCCCCCTTCCTGGGCCAATTTTGGCCCTACAAACCCCATCTCCCAGGGTCTGGCCATATAATAAAGGGGAGGAAGGCATGCAGCCCCCCTCCCCTAGCCAATATTGGCCACAGAGACCCCATCTCCCATGGCCTAGTTAATTAGTTATGGGCAGGGGGTCTCCCCTACTCAGGCCGATTTTGGCTCTGGAGAGCCTATCCCTGGCACCCCGCCAATAAAGAGTGGGTCCCCTGGAGCCCCCCAGGGTGCTCACTTCACCATTGTAAGGGCTGTGGGGGGAGCCCCAATGCCCCGCAGCCCCAGCCACCTCCCCACCTCCAGCCAGAGCCAACATTGCTCCTGCCCACAGACAGCAGCTAAAATTGCTGCTCCATGCGGGCGAGAGCAATGTTTTCATCTGTTTACCTGCCTGCTTCACAGCAGTCAGGGAAACAGAGGAAAACTCCGCTCCAAGCTGGCAAGAGCATTTTTGAAGCTCCTGCCAGCTGAGAGCAAGTTTATTTAAAGTTTAAAATTGCTCCCACCAAGCGAGACCAAACACAGGTTTCCCTGTCCGCTGCAGTGTGAGTAGGAAATCTGCTATGTCCGGGGGTGGGTACCCTGGGACATAGCAGGAGCCGACCCTGGGGAATGGGGTCACCAGGACAATTAATGGTTCTAGGAGGGTGGCTGCATGGCCCCTCTCCCTCTTTAAAGCACAACTGGGCTCTGGGGATGCGGTCCCTCTGGCTGAAATCAGCAGGGGGGCAGCATGCCCTCTCCCAATTTTTTGAAAGGCCAAGCCCCAGGGATGGGGTCCCCAGGGCCACAATCGGCGAGGGGAGGGGTCCACCTCCCCTTCTTTTTTTTTACCAAGCCCGGGGTATGGGCCCCTGGTGCCTAAAGTGGCCCAGGGAGGGGGGGCACGTGTGCCCCTCCCCTATCTATATGTAATTCATTGCCCCCAGGACTGGCCCACCTGGGAGGCTAGTAAAACACTGCAAGGGAAATCATGATTGTGTTTTTAAAAAAGAAGTCCAGCGGATTCGCAGATCGTCTACGAATTTCGGGAAAATGTAAGAAAAAATATGTTTTGGCCCCCGCCACCAGGACTAGAGGGTTAGGGTATTCCTACCCTGCTCCCTTATCTTGTTTATAAAAGTTTTTTCTTGGGACTCAGCCTGGTTGAAGTTTTGGCAGCCAATGACAGCATTTCTGGTGGCACCTGAATTCACAGATCCACCGTTGTGGCTCCGCGTTCATAGATATCTATAAATATTTTTTCTTTAATAACTCCAAAACTACTGAACGGATATACACCAAATTACAAAAAGAGATCTTTCTGGACCAAGATATAGATTTCTGCCAAATTTGATATAATTCCAGCCAGTGTTTCAGGATGTAGTTATGTCTAAAATCCCAATGGGAAATTGCATGGGGAAAGCATATTTTGGGACCCCCTTTTTCTCAGCCCCCGCTTGATGAATCAACCCAAAACTTTCAAGACAGCTGCTGAAGTAAGTGGCAAACCAAATTTGAAATTTTCGTGAAGATTCGTCAAATGGCGCCAACGTCTATGGAAACTAGGTACCTAAATATAACTACCTACTGGCGACCGCCAGTAGGTAATATACACCCAAACACACACATATATACATATTAGGTAATATACACACACACATATATATATTACCTACTGGCGGTCACCAGTAGGAAGTTTTAGTTAGGACCTAGTTTCCATAGGAATAGTGTTTTTTGTTTTGACAATAACTTTGGCACCGATTGACAAATCTTCCCAAATTTCTAAAACTCGTATGCTAATTAATTCAGCTGCTGTATGGAAAGTCTCAGGGTGGTTTGTCAAACGGGTCTGAGAAAAAGGGGGGTCTCATAACGTGTTTTCCCCTTGCAATTTACCATAGGGATTTTGAACACAACTACAGCACGAACCACTGGATAGAATTACATCAAATTTGGCAGAAAGGGAACATTTGGTCCAGAAAGCGTGTCTTTTGTTATTCGGTGTAAATCCGTTCAGTAGTTTTTGAGATATTAAAAGAAAACCACATTTCTATATCCAGGGACGCATACCCTCTGGTGATCCATCCGCGGCGAATCCCTAGCACCATGCTCCAAAGCAAGGTCCTGATTGGCTGGCCACAACTTGACAGAAAAGTTGTGCCCGCAATTTTATATATCGGGAAACAGTCCCTGGGGCTGAAAAGTTGCTTGTTTACTAAATGAAGGGTCAGGTGACAGCTTACCTGACCCCTTGTGTAAGTTATAAATAAGGGGAAAGCATGTTTAATGGGTAGTCAAATGTAGAAAAATGTTTTTTGTTGCCACGCACAAGATCTGTGGAGCCTTTACGGGGTTCAGCGCGGCCCTCCCATGTAAATCCGCGAAGGATCCGCCAAGCTCGCCACAAATCAAAAAAATATATATATTCTCACACACCCACTCTGACACCCATATAGAAACTCTCACATCCACTGTGATACCCAAACAAACACTCTCACATCAAGACAGACGCTCTTATACCCCACTGTGATACCCAGACACTCCCACATCCACTCAGATACCCATACCAACACTCTCACACCCATACAGGCACTCATACCCACTCTGATACCCATAAAATCACTCTCACACTCAGTGACACACACAGACAGACACTCTCACACCCACACACACATCCAGAGAGACGCTCTCACACCCACTCTGATGTCCATACAAACTCTTGCACACTCACTCACACACAGAGACAGACACTCTGACACTCACTCACAAACACACACACACACAGACAATCCTACACCCTCTCATAGACTGACAGAGATAGTCAGACATCCATTCACAGACCCACTCAGATTCTCACTCACACACACAGACACTCTGATACTCACTCACACATACACACAGACAGTCAAACACCCTCTCATAGACTGACAGATATAGTAAAACATCCATTCACAGACCTACTCAGATTCTTGCACACCTGCTCACAGCCCCAGACACACCTACACACCTACTCACATATACACATATTCATTTACACACCTACTGTTAGAATGATGAACCACTCACATGTCCTTTAAGACATTCTGTAGTGTTACTGGTATGTATTGGGTGAGTGCTTTTGGTTTGTGAATCTGCAACAGATCTGTGGATCTGCATGAAATTTAAGGAATTGGATTTGAAAATTAAAAAAAGGGTTGGCTATGAAAAAAGAGCCTATGTGTTTATGATGTGTAGGTGATAACCACACATAATACAGGATGCAGTATGGAGGAGCCCCCTGTTGACTCTCCCTGTCAAGTGAACACCAAAATTTCTATATATGCCTTCCATGTCAAAGCGTAAATTGTTGTTGTAGATGGCGCCCATGTTGTGGTCTCTATGGAATGCAGAAACAGTTATATTGACATGTTTCCTGACTTTGTCCATCTGTGGACAGAATTCATTTGACCACTTCCATTTCTGCCTTTGACAAATGTTAGAGAACACCAAAGCAGTGTGATGGAAAAGTGCCATTATTGAGCAAAGGTATCCTTCATTAGGATTTCCAGTCCAACCCCAGTAAGCGTGCCTAGGTAATTTGCCAGCAAAATGCACAATCATGAGGTCTGGATGTTGGCAATCCACAATCCCTTCAACTAAATGCAGCAATTGATGTCACTTTAACCCTCTCTGGCCAACCCAAGTAATATCAACATTAGGCAAACCCACGTCCTTGTCAATGTTACTTTTTCTAGCTCATTCTCTAGCCCAAAACACAAAGCTATGACCCACAATCCACATGCTAACCATTTTGAAGGCAAGGAAGAGTAGGTGAAGGCTGGAGCTGAATGAGACAGTTTCCAAAATGAAAAGCAGCTAAAATGGAGGACAGCACCAAATAAACTAAACCTTTATTTTTCTTTCTGTCCCTTTCTTTCTTTTTCCGCACCTTTTTTCCTCTTTCTGCAGTTCTCTTGCTCGTTTCTACACTTTTGTTTTTTTATTTCTTAGGAATTGAATAGCAATGTAATTGTAAGTAATTGCTTAGTGGTTATTATGAATATTGACATGTAATTAATTTAAAATTGTTAATTGATGTAACAAACTATTGAAACTGTTCTTTGTTTTTTAGAAAATTATTTTATGTGGATCACAAATTGAAGATGGCAAGAAAACATGAAAAGAGAAGAGAACAAAAGGAAACAGTACTACTTAAAGAAAAGTAAAAAGAGTGCATTAGAAAAAGAGCAAAATGTTACTCAAGATAAAATCTCTTCTGGTAAGAGCACTTAACAGTTTCTTAAAACAGTTGCAGAGAGATTTAAAAAAGTCAATAATAATGAAAGGAAAAAGAAAAGTTTTACAACAAAGCAGAAGGAAAAGAAGAATTCTGATGGTAAAAAAAACATTAGTTTTTGGAAAAACAACACATGTTATAAAAAGGCAAAAACTATTTAAAGCGATACGTGTAAGAATGTTTAGAAGTAGAGTAATTCAAAATGTATTAATTGATTGTAAAACGTATAAAAAAAAAGATCAGCAGTGTATAAGAAGAAGCAACACATTAAAAGTGTAGTAGATACTGCTTTTGATTGAAACGAAAATTATTTGTATTAGTATTGAAGAGAATGAGAACATGATGAAACAATGGTGTTTCTGAAAGAGAAAAGCAAAGGAAAAAGACTTGTTAATAGAAGTAACTTTTGTAAAATCTTTACTGGTGAATGGAAGCACACTTCTAGTACTGAACCTGTCTTTAATGAAGAAAGCTATTTTCAACATAACACATTAGTACATGCAGTAGATACTAGTGGTCGATGCTGTGAGATGAAAGATGGTTGTCCCATTCCAAAAGAAAAAATGGTTGTTAGGAATGTGGAAGAAGTAATAGCTGAGGAAGTTCAAGGGAGGCTTACACAAGCTCCTGTATATAAGTGGTATTGTAGCAGTATTTGCAGTATTCGACAGGAATCTATTGACATATTATGAATTTTTTTACGAGAATATGCACAAAAAAGTGTTAACCCCTTCGCTGCTAGGCCTTTTCCCCCCCTGTGCTAAGCCTTTTTTTGGCTATTTGGGGTAGTGCGCGCTAAGGCCCCTGTAATTTTTTGACCACATAAGGTATCCACGCCAAATTTGCGTCCTTTTCTTCCAACATCATGGGGATTGTAAAGGTACCCAGGGTTTGTGGGTTACCCTGGAGGGGTCCCAGAAATTAGCTAAAATACAGCTAAATTTTTTTTGGGGGGGGGAAAAATTGGAAAATAGGGCTGCAAATGAAAGCGTCTGGGTTTTTCCCTGCAAATGGTATCAAAAAAGGGTTTGTGGGGATGAAATCACCATTTTCCCAGCTTTTAGGGAATGACAGACTTTTGTCAGAAAACCAACATTTTTTACACAGTTTTGGCATTTTTCTGGGACATAGCCTATTTTTGCTATTTTTTGTGCTTTCAACCTCCTTCCAGTTAATGGTAGAAATGGGTATGAAAGCAATAATGGATCCTGGAAAGCTATACATTTTAGAAAAGTCGACACAATTCTGAATTCAGCAAGGGGTCATTTGTGTAGATCCATCAAGGTTTCTTTATAGAAACTTACAGTTAAATATAGGAAAAATTGAAAATTAGTTGAAAAAAACAGCCTTTTGTGTCAACGTTTTCACCTGTAACTTCTTCTAATTATGACAGCTCTTTGAAAGCAATATACCGTTACATCCGCTGGACCTTACTGGTTGTGGGGATATATAGGACTTGTAGGTTCACCAAGAACCCGACGAACCCAGAGTCAAAAACTGAGCCACAATTTGCAATGGCTTTTTATTATGTACCGGGTATATAGCAATTATTGTGGGAAAATGTATACATGGAAAAATCGGTATGAAAGACACCTATGTATTTCTGACTTGGGAACAAATTATAGAGTTTAGAAACAGTAGATATTTGCACATTTTCGAAATTGGGAATACTCATACTAGCATGAGAATTATCGGTCATTTTTCAAAATGACTTCTTTTTACACAATGTCTTTCATTTGGAAGGCAGAAATGCATCAAAAGTCAATAGGTAATAACAGTTGCTTTACAAATCTGAATTACCCTAAGTCTCTCGATAAAAATGGTACCTCACTTGTGTGGGTAGGCATAGTGCCCACGACAGGAAATGGCTCAAAACCCAACGTGAACACACCACATTTTCTCAATGAAAAATTACCCCTTTTTTGCAAAGTGCCTAGCTGTAGTTTTTGAACCATAGCTCTCCCGGCACCAAGGGAAACCTAGCAAACCTATACATTTTTGAAAACTACACACCCAGGGGAATCCAGGATGGGGTGACTTGACTGCCTCCCACCAGGTTCTGTTACCCAGAATCCCTTGAAAACCTAAAAAATTGTCCAAAAAAACACATTTTCCCCAGATTTCTGTGGTGGAAAGTTCTGGAATATGCGTGGATCCACAAATTTCCACCCACCCCGCGTTCCTCAAAGTCTTCCGAGAAAAATGGTACCTCACTTGTGTGGGTCGGCCTAGTGCTCGCGACAGGAAACGGCGCAAAACGCAACGTGGACACACCTCAATTTCGCAGTGAAAAATAACCCTTTTTTGGCAAAGTGCCTAGCTGTAGTTTTTGAACCATAGCTCTGCCGGCACCTAGGGAAACCTAGCAAACCTATACATTTTTGAAAACTAGACACCCAGGGGAATTCAGGATGGGGTGACTTGACTGCCTCCCACCAGGTTCTGTTACCCAGAATCCCTTGCAAACCTAAACAATTGGCAAAAAAAACACATTTTCCCCACATTTCTGTGGTGGAAAGTTCTAGAATCTGCATGGATCCACAAATTTACACCCACCCCGCGTTCCCGAAAGTCTTCCGAGAAAAATGGTACCTCACTTGTGTGGGTCGGCCTAGTGCCCGTGACAGGAATCGGCGCAAAACGCAATGTGGACACACCTCAATTTCGCAGTGAAAAATGACCCTTTTTTGGCGACGTGCCTAACTGTAGTTTTTGAACCATAGCTCTGCCGGCACCTAGGGAAACCTAGCAAACCTATACATTTTTGAAAACTAGACACCCAGGGGAATCCAGGATGGGGTGACTTGACTGCCTCCCACCAGGTTCTGTTACCCAGAATCCCTTGCAAACCTAAAAAAGTGTCAAAAAAACCACATTTTCCATACATTTCTGTGGTGGAAAGTTCTGAAATCCGCGTGGATCCACAAATTTCCACCCACCCCGCGTTCCCCTAACTCTCCTAAGAAAATGGGTACCTCACTTGTGTGGGTCGGCCTTGTGCCCGCGACAGGAAACGGCGCAAAACGCAACGGGGGGACACCTCAATTTCGCAGTGAAAAATGACCCTTTTTTGGCAAAGTGCCTAGCTGTAGTTTTTGAACCATAGCTCTGCCGGCACCCAGGGAAACCTAGCAAACCTATACATTTGTGAAAACTAGACACCCAGTGGAATCCAGGATGGGGTGACTTGACTGCCTCCCACCAGGTTCTGTTACCCAGAATCCCTTGCAAACCTAAACAATTGGCAAAAAAAACACATTTTCCCCAAATTTCTGTGGTGGAAAGTTCTAGAATCTGCGTGGATCCACAAATTTACACCCACCCCGCGTTCCCGAAAGTCTTCCGAGAAAAATGGTACCTCACTTGTGTGGGTCGGCCTAGTGCCCGTGACAGGAATCGGCGCAAAACGCAATGTGGACACACCTCAATTTCGCAGTGAAAAATGACCCTTTTTTGGCAAAGTGCCTAACTGTAGTTTTTGAACCATAGCTCTGCCGGCACCTAGGGAAACCTAGCAAACCTATACATTTTTGAAAACTAGACACCCAGAGGAATCCAGGATGGGGTGACTTGACTGCCTCCCACCAGGTTCTGTTACCCAGAATCCCTTGCAAACCTAAAAAAGTGTCAAAAAAACCACATTTTCCCAACATTTCTGTGGTGGAAAGTTCTGAAATCCGCGTGGATCCACAAATTTCCACCCACCCCGCGTTCCCCTAACTCTCCCGAGAAAACGGGTACCTCACTTGTGTGGGTCGGCCTAGTGCCCGCGACAGGAAACGGCGCAAAACGCAACGGGGGGACACCTCAATTTCACAGTGAAAAATGACCCTTTTTTGGCAAAGTGCCTAGCTGTAGTTTTTGAACCATAGCTCTGCCGGCACCCAGGGAAACCTAGCAAACCTATACATTTGTGAAAACTAGACACCCAGGGGAATCCAGGATGGGGTGACTTGACTGCCTCCCACCAGGTTCTGTTACCCAGAATCCCTTGCAAACCAACAAATTGGCAAAAAAACACATTTTCCCCACATTTCTGTGGTGGAAAGTTCTGGAATCTGCGTGGATCCACAAATTTACACCCACCCCGCGTTCCCCAAAGTCTTCTGAGAAAAGTGGTACCTCACTTGTGTGGGTCGGCCTAGTGCCCGCGACAGGAAACGCGCAAAACGCAACGTGGGGACATCTCAATTTTGCAGTGAAATATGACCCTTTTTTGGCAAAGTGCCTAGCTGTAGTTTTTTAACCATAGCTCTGCCGGCACCTAGGAAAACCCAGCAAACCTATACATTTTTGAAAACTAGACACCCAGGGGAATCCAGGATGGGGTGACTTGACTGCCTCCCACCAGGTTCTGTTACCCAGAATCCCTTGCAAACCTAAAAAATTGGCAAAAAACACATTTTCCCCACATTTCTGTGGTGGAAAGTTCTGGAATCTGCGTGGATCCACAAATTTCCACCCACCCCACGTTCCCCAAAGTCTTCCGAGAAAAATGGTACCTCACTTGTGTGGGTCGGCCTAGTGCCCGCGACAGGAAACGTCGCAATACGCAACGTGGACACACCTCAATTTCGCAGTGAAAAATGACCCTTTTTTGGCAAAGTGCCTAGCTGTAGTTTTTTAACCTTAGCCCTGCCGGCACCTAGGGAAACCTAGCCAACCTATACATTTTTGAAAACTAGACACCCAGGGGAATCGAGGATGGGGTGATTTGACTGCCTCCCACCAGGTTCTGTTACCCAGAATCCCTTGCAAACCTAAAAAATTGGCAAAAAACCCACATTTTCCCCACATTTCTGTGGTGGAAAGTTCTGGAATCTGCGTGGATCCACAAATTTACACCCACCCCACATTCCCCAAAGTCTTCCGAGAAAAATGGTACCTCACTTGTGTGGGTCGGCCTAGTGCCCGCAACAGGAAACGGCGCAAAATGCAATGTGGACACACCTCAATTTCGCAGTAAAAATGACCCTTTTTTGGCAAAGTGCCTAGCTGTAGTTTTTTAACCATAGCTCTGCCGGCACCTAGGAAAACCTAGCAAACCTATACATTTTTGAAAACTAGACACCCAGGGGAATCCAGGATGGGGTGACTTGACTGCCTCCCACCAGGTTCTGTTACCCAGAATCCCTTGCAAACCTAAACAATTGGTAAAAAAACCACATTTTCCTCACATTTCTGTGGTGGAAAGTTCTGAAATCCACGTGGATCCACCTCAATTTCGCAGTGAAAAATGACCCTTTTTTGGCAAAGTGCCTAGCTGTAGTTTTTGAAACATAGCTCTGCCGGGACCTAGGGAAACCTAGGAAACCTATACATTTTTTAAATCTAGACACCCAGGGGAATCCAGGATGGGGTGACTTGACTGCCTCCACCAGGTTCTGTTAGCCAGAATCCCTTGCAAACCTAAAAAATTGGCAAAAAAAACACATTTTACCTATATTTCTGTGGTGGAAAGTTCTGGAATCTGCGTGGATCCACAAATTTCCACCCACCCCGCGTTCCCCAAAGTCTTCCGAGAAAAATGGTACCTCACTTGTGTGGGTCGGCCTAGTGCCCGCGACAGGAAACGGCGCAAAACGCAACGTGGACACACCTCAATTTCGCAGTGAAAAATAACCCTTTTTTGGCAAAGTGCCTAGCTGTAGTTTTTGAACCATAGCTCTGTCGGCACCTAGGAAAACCTAGCAAACCTATACATTTTTGAAAACTAGACACCCAGGGTAATCCAGGATGGGGTAACTTGACTGCCTCCCACCAGGTTCTGTTACCCAGAATCCCTTGCAAACCTAAACAATTGGCAAAAAACACATTTTCCCCACATTTCTGTGGTGGAAAGTTCTGGAATCTGCGTGGATCCACAAATTTCCACCCAACCCGCGTTCGCCAAAGTCTTCTGAGAAAAATGGTACCTCACTTGTGTGGGTCGGCCTAGTGCCCGCAACAGGAAACGGCGCAAAACGCAATGTGGACACACCTCAATTTCGCAGTGAAAAATGACCCTTTTTGGCAAAGTGCCTAGCTGTAGTTTTTGAACCATAGCTCTGCCGGCACCTAGGAAAACCTAGCAAACCTATACATTTTTGAAAACTAGACACCCAGGGTAATCCAGGATGGGGTAACTTGACTGCCTCCCACCAGGTTCTGTTACCCAGAATCCCTTGCAAACCTAAACAATTGGCAAAAAACACATTTTCCCCACATTTCTGTGGTGGAAAGTTCTGGAATCTGCGTGGATCCACAAATTTCCACCCAACCCGCGTTCGCCAAAGTCTTCTGAGAAAAATGGTACCTCACTTGTGTGGGTCGGCCTAGTGCCCGCAACAGGAAACGGCGCAAAACGCAATGTGGACACACCTCAATTTCGCAGTGAAAAATGACCCTTTTTTGGCAAAGTGCCTAGCTGTAGTTTTTGAACCATAGCTCTGTCGGCACCTAGGAAAACCTAGCAAACCTATACATTTTTAAAAACTAGACACCCAGGGTAATCCAGGATGGGGTAACTTGACTGCCTCCCACCAGGTTCTGTTACCCAGAATCCCTTGCAAACCTAAACAATTGGCAAAAAAAACACATTTTCTCCACATTTCTGTGGTGGAAAGTTCTGGAATCTGTGTGGATCCACAAATTTCCACCCACCCCGCGTTCCCCAAAGTCTTCCGAGAAAAATGGTACCTCACTTGTGTGGGTCGGCTTAGTGCCCGCAACAGGAAACGGCGCAAAACGCAACGTGGACACACCTCAATTTCGCGGTGAAAAATGACCCTTTTTTGGCAAAGTGCCTAGCTGTAGTTTTTGAACCATAGCTCTGTCGGCACCTAGGAAAACCTAGCAAACCTATACATTTTTGAAAACTAGACACCCAGGGTAATCCAGGATGGGGTAACTTGACTGCCTCCCACCAGGTTCTGTTACCCAGAATCCCTTGAAAACCTAAACAATTGTCCAAAAAAACACATTTTCCCCAGATTTCTGTGGTGGAAAGTTCTGGAATCTGCGTGGATCCACAAATTTCCACCCACCCCGCGTTCCTCAAAGTCTTCCGAGAAAAATGGTACCTCACTTGTGTGGGTCGGCCTAGTGCCCGCGACAGGAAACGGCGCAAAACGCAACGTGCACACACCTCAATTTCGCAGTGAAAAATAACCCTTTTTTGGCAAAGTGCCTAGCTGTAGTTTTTGAACCATAGCTCTGCCGGCACCTAGGGAAACCTAGCAAACCTATACATTTTTGAAAACTAGACACCCAGGGGAATCCAGGATGGGGTGACTTGACTGCCTCCCACCAGGTTCTGTTACCCAGAATCCCTTGCAAACCTAAACAATTGGCAAAAAAAACACATTTTCCCCACATTTCTGTGGTGGAAAGTTCTGGAATCTGCGTGGATCCACAAATTTCCACCCACCCCGAGTTCGCCAAAGTCTTCTGAGAAAAATGGTACCTCACTTGTGTGGGTCGGCCTAGTGCCCGCAACAGGAAACGGCGCAAAACGCAATGTGGACACACCTCAATTTCGCAGTGAAAAATGACCCTTTTTTGGCAAAGTGCCTAGCTGTAGTTTTTGAACCATAACTCTGTCGGCACCTAGGAAAACCTAGCAAACCTATACATTTTTGAAAACTAGACACCCAGGGGAATCCAGGATGGGGTGACTTGACTGCCTCCCACCAGGTTTTGTTACCCAGAATCCCTTGCAAACCTAATAAAATTGGCAAAAAAACACATTGTCCCCACATTTCTGTGGTGGAAAGTTCTGGAATCTGCGTGGATCCACAAATTTCCACCCACCCCACGTTCCCCAAAGTCTTCCGAGAAGAATGGTACCTCACTTGTGTGGGTCGGCCTAGTGCCCGCGACAGGAAACATCGCAATACGCAACGTGGACACACCTCAATGTTGCAGTGAAAAATGACCCTTTTTTGGCAAAGTGCCTAGCTGTAGTTTTTGAACCATAGCTCTGCCGGCACCTAGGAAAACCTAGCAAACCTATACATTTTTGAAAACTAGACACCCAGGGGAATCCAGGATGGGGTGACTTGACTGCCTCCCACCAGGTTCTGTTTCCCAGAATCCCTTGCAAACCTAAAAAAGTGTCCAAAAAACCACATTTTCCCCACATTTCTGTGGTGGAAAGATCTGAAATCCGCGTGGATCCACAAATTTCCACCCACCCCGCGTTCCCCTAACTCTCCCAAGAAAACGGGTACCTCACTTGTGTGGGTCGGCCTAGTGCCCGCGACAGGAAACGGCGCAAAACGCAACGGGGGGACACCTCAATTTTGCAGTGAAAAATTACCCTTTTTTGGCAAAGTGCCTAGCTGTAGTTTTTGAACCATAGCTCTGCCGGCACCTAGGGAAACCTAGCAAACCTATACATTTGTGAAAACTAGACACCCAGGGGAATCCAGGATGGGGTGACTTGACTGCCTCCCACCAGGTTCTGTTCCCCAGAATCCCTTGCAAACCAACAAATTGACAAAAAACCACATTTTCCCCACATTTCTGTGGTGGAAAGTTCTGGAATCTGCGTGGATCCACAAATTTACACCCACCCCGCGTTCCCCAAAGTCTTCCGAGAAAAGTGGTACCTCACTTGTGTGGGTCGGCCTAGTGCCCGCGACAGGAAACGGCGCAAAACGCAACGTGGGGACACCTCAATTTCGCAGTGAAAAATGACCCTTTTTTGGCAAAGTGCCTAGCAGTAGTTTTTGAAACATAGCTCTGCCGGCACCTAGGGAAACCTAGGAAACCTATACATTTTTGAAATCTAGACACCCAGGGTAATCCAGGATGAGGTAACTTGACTGCCTCCCACCAGGTTCTGTTACCCAGAATCCCTTGAAAACCTAAAAAATTGTCCAAAAAACACATTTTCCCCAGATTTCTGTGGTGGAAAGTTCTGGAATCTGCGTGGATCCACAAATTTCCACCCACCCCGCGTTCCTCAAAGTCTTCCGAGACAAATGGTACCTCACTTGTGTGGGTCGGCCTAGTGCCCGCGACAGGAAACGGCGCAAAACGCAACGTGGACACACCTCAATTTCGCAGTGAAAAATAACCCTTTTTTGGCAAAGTGCCTAGCTGTAGTTTTTGAACCATAGCTCTGCCGGCACCTAGGGAAACCTAGCAAACCTATACATTTTTGAAAACTAGACACCCAGGGGAATCCAGGATGGGGTGACTTGACTGCCTCCCACCAGGTTCTGTTACCCAGAATCCCTTGCAAACCTAAACAATTGGCAAAAAAACACATTTTCCCCACATTTCTGTGGTGAAAAGTTCTGGAATCTGCGTGGATCCACAAATTTCCACCCACCCCGCGTTCCCCAAAGTCTTCCGAGAAAAATGGTACCTCACTTGTGTGGGTCGGCCTAGTGCCCGCGACAGGAAACGGCGCAAAACGCAACGTGGACACACCTCAAGTTCGCAGTGAAAAATAACCCTTTTTTGGCAAAGTGCCTAGCTGTAGTTTTTGAACCATAGCTCTGCCGGCACCTAGGGAAACCTAGCAAACCTATACATTTTTGAAAACTAGACACCCAGGGGAATCCAGGATGGGGTGACTTGACTGCCTCCCACCAGGTTCTGTTACCCAGAATCCCTTGCAAACCTAAACAATTGGCAAAAAAACACATTTTCCCCACATTTCTGTGGTGGAAAGTTCTGGAATCTGTGTGGATCCACAAATTTCCACCCACCCCGCATTCCCCAAAGTCTTCCGAGAAAAATGGTACCTCAGTTGTGTGGGTCGGCCTAGTGCCCGCGACAGGAAACGGCACAAAACGCAACGTGGACGCACCTCAATTTCGCAGTGAAAAATGACCCTTTTTTGGCAAAGTGCCTAGCTGTAGTTTTTTAACCATAGCTCTGTCGGCACCTAGGAAAACCTAGCAAACCTATACATTTTTGAAAACTAGACACCCAGGGTAATCCAGGATGGGGTAACTTGACTGCCTCCCACCAGGTTCTGTTACCCAGAATCCCTTGAAACCTAAACAATTGTCCAAAAAACACATTTTCCCCAGATTTCTGTGGTGAAAAGTTCTGGAATCTGCGTGGATCCACAAATTTCCACCCACCCCGTGTTCCTCAAAGTCTTCCGAGAAAAATGGTACCTCACTTGTGTGGGTCGGCCTAGTGCCCGCGACAGGAAACGGCGCAAAACGCAACGTGGACACACCTCAATTTCGCAGTGAAAAATAACCCTTTTTTGGCAAAGTGCCTAGCTGTAGTTTTTTAACCATAGCTCTGCCGGCACCTAGGGAAACCTAGCAAACCTATACATTTTTGAAAACTAGACACCCAGGGGAATCTAGGATGGGGTGACTTGACTGCCTCCCACCAGGTTCTGTTACCCAGAATCCCTTGCAAACCTAAACAATTGGCAAAAAAACACATTTTCCCCACATTTCTGTGGTGGAAAGTTCTGGAATCTGCGTGGATCCACAAATTTACACCCACCCCACGTTCCCCAAAGTCTTCCGAGAAAAATGGTACCTCACTTGTGTGGGTCGGCCTAGTGCCCGCAACAGGAAACGGCGCAAAACGCAACGTGGACACACCTCAATTTCGCAGTGAAAAATGACCCTTTTTTGGCAAAGTGCCTAGCTGTAGTTTTTGAACCATAGCTCTGTCGGCACCCAGGAAAACCTGGCAAACCTATACAGTTTTGAAAACTAGACACCCAGGGTAATTCAGGATGGGGTAACTTGACTGCCTCCCACCAGGTTCTGTTACCCAGAATCCCTTGCAAACCTAAACAATTGGCAAAAAAACCACATTTTCCCCACATTTCTGTGGTGGAAAGTTCTGGAATCTGTGTGGATCCACAAATTTCCACCCACCCCGCGTTCCCCAAAGTCTTCCGAGAAAAATGGTACCTCACTTGTGTGGGTCGGCCTAGTGCCCGCGACAGGAAACGGCGCAAAACGCAACGTGGACGCACCTCAATTTCGCAGTGAAAAATGACCCTTTTTTGGCAAAGTGCCTAGCTGTAGTTTTTTAACCATAGCTCTGCCGGCACCTAGGGAAACCTAGCAAACCTATACATTTTTGAAAACTAGACACCCAGGGGAATCTAGGATGGGGTGACTTGACTGCCTCCCACCAGGTTCTGTTACCCAGAATCCCTTGCAAACCTAAACAATTGGCAAAAAAAACACATTTTCCCCACATTTCTGTGGTGGAAAGTTCTGGAATCTGCGTGGATCCACAAATTTACACCCACCCCAAGTTCCCCAAAGTCTTCCGAGAAAAATGGTACCTCACTTGTGTGGGTCGGCCTAGTGCCCGCAACAGGAAACGGCGCAAAACGCAACGTGGACACACCTCAATTTCACAGTGAAAAATGACCCTTTTTTGGCAAAGTGCCTAGCTGTAGTTTTTGAACCATAGCTCTGTCGGCACCCAGGAAAACCTGGCAAACCTATACATTTTTGAAAACTAGACACCCAGGGTAATTCAGGATGGGGTAACTTGACTGCCTCCCACCAGGTTCTGTTACCCAGAATCCCTTGCAAACCTAAACAATTGGCAAAAAAAACACATTTTCCCCACATTTCTGTGGTGGAAAGTTCTGGAATCTGTGTGGATCCACAAATTTCCACCCACCCCGCGTTCCCCAAAGTCTTCCGAGAAAAATGGTACCTCACTTGTGTGGGTCGGCCTAGTGCCCGCGACAGGAAACGGCGCAAAACGCAACGTGGACGCACCTCAATTTCGCAGTGAAAAATGACCCTTTTTTGGCAAAGTGCCTAGCTGTAGTTTTTGAACCATAGCCCTGTCGGCACCCAGGAAAACCTGGCAAACCTATAGATTTTTGAAAACTAGACACCCAGGGGAATCCACGATGGGGTGATTTGACTGCCTCCCACCAGGTTCTGTTATTCAGAATCCCTTGCAAACCTAAACAATTGGCAAAAAACCACATTTTCCCCAGATTTCTGTGGTGGAAAGTTCTGGAATCTGCGTGGATCCACAAATTTCCACCCACCCCGCGTTCCTCAAAGTCTTCCGAGAAAAATGGTACCTCACTTGTGTGGGTCGGCCTAGTGCCCGCGACAGGAAACGGCGCAAAACGCAACGTGGACACACCTCAATTTCGCATTTAAAAATAACCCTTTTTTGGCAAAGTGCCTTGCTGTCGTTTTTGAACCATAGCTCTGCCGGCACCTAGGGAAACCTAGCAAACCTATACATTTTTGAAAACTAGACACCCAGGGGAATCCAGGATGGGGTGACTTGACTGCCTCCCACCAGGTTCTGTTACCCAGAATCCCTTGCAAACCTAAACAATTGGCAAAAAAAACACATTTTCCCCACATTTCTGTGGTGGAAAGTTCTGGAATCTGTGTGGATCCACAAATTTCCACCCACCCCGCGTTCCCCAAAGTCTTCCGAGAAAAATGGTACCTCAGTTGTGTGGGTCGGCCTAGTGCCCGCGACAGGAAACGGCACAAAACACAACGTGGACGCACCTCAATTTCGCAGTGAAAAATGACCCTTTTTTGGCAAAGTGCCTAGCTGTAGTTTTTAACCATAGCTCTGTCGGCACCTAGGAAAACCTAGCAAACCTATACATTTTTGAAAACTAGACACCCAGGGTAATCCAGGATGGGGTAACTTGACTGCCTCCCACCAGGTTCTGTTACCCAGAATCCCTTGAAACCTAAACAATTGTCCAAAAAACACATTTTCCCCAGATTTCTGTGGTGAAAAGTTCTGGAATCTGCGTGGATCCACAAATTTCCACCCACCCCGCGTTCCTCAAAGTCTTCCGAGAAAAATGGTACCTCACTTGTGTGGGTCGGCCTAGTGCCCGCGACAGGAAACGGCGCAAAACGCAACGTGGACACACCTCAATTTCGCAGTGAAAAATAACCCTTTTTTGGCAAAGTGCCTAGCTGTAGTTTTTAACCATAGCTCTGCCGGCACCTAGGGAAACCTAGCAAACCTATACATTTTTGAAAACTAGACACCCAGGGGAATCTAGGATGGGGTGACTTGACTGCCTCCCACCAGGTTCTGTTACCCAGAATCCCTTGCAAACCTAAACAATTGGCAAAAAAACACATTTTCCCCACATTTCTGTGGTGGAAAGTTCTGGAATCTGCGTGGATCCACAAATTTACACCCACCCCACGTTCCCCAAAGTCTTCCGAGAAAAATGGTACCTCACTTGTGTGGGTCGGCCTAGTGCCCGCAACAGGAAACGGCGCAAAACGCAACGTGGACACACCTCAATTTCGCAGTGAAAAATGACCCTTTTTTGGCAAAGTGCCTAGCTGTAGTTTTTGAACCATAGCTCTGTCGGCACCCAGGAAAACCTGGTAAACCTATACATTTTTGAAAACTAGACACCCAGGGTAATTCAGGATGGGGTAACTTGACTGCCTCCCACCAGGTTCTGTTACCCAGAATCCCTTGCAAACCTAAACAATTGGCAAAAAAACACATTTTCCCCACATTTCTGTGGTGGAAAGTTCTGGAATCTGCGTGGATCCACAAATTTACACCCACCCCACGTTCCCCAAAGTCTTCCGAGAAAAATGGTACCTCACTTGTGTGGGTCGGCCTAGTGCCCGCAACAGGAAACGGCGCAAAACGCAACGTGGACACACCTCAATTTCGCAGTGAAAAATGACCCTTTTTGGCAAAGTGCCTAGCTGTAGTTTTTGAACCATAGCTCTGTCGGCACCCAGGAAAACCTGGCAAACCTATACATTTTTGAAAACTAGACACCCAGGGTAATTCAGGATGGGGTAACTTGACTGCCTCCCACCAGGTTCTGTTACCCAGAATCCCTTGCAAACCTAAACAATTGGCAAAAAACCACATTTTCCCCACATTTCTGTGGTGGAAAGTTCTGGAATCTGTGTGGATCCACAAATTTCCACCCACCCCGCGTTCCCCAAAGTCTTCCGAGAAAAATGGTACCTCACTTGTGTGGGTCGGCCTAGTGCCCGCGACAGGAAACGGCGCAAAACGCAACGTGGACGCACCTCAATTTCGCAGTGAAAAATGACCCTTTTTGGCAAAGTGCCTAGCTGTAGTTTTTAACCATAGCTCTGCCGGCACCTAGGGAAACCTAGCAAACCTATACATTTTTGAAAACTAGACACCCAGGGGAATCTAGGATGGGGTGACTTGACTGCCTCCCACCAGGTTCTGTTACCCAGAATCCCTTGCAAACCTAAACAATTGGCAAAAAAACACATTTTCCCCACATTTCTGTGGTGGAAAGTTCTGGAATCTGCGTGGATCCACAAATTTACACCCACCCCACGTTCCCCAAAGTCTTCCGAGAAAAATGGTACCTCACTTGTGTGGGTCGGCCTAGTGCCCGCAACAGGAAACGGCGCAAAACGCAACGTGGACACACCTCAATTTCGCAGTGAAAAATGACCCTTTTTGGCAAAGTGCCTAGCTGTAGTTTTTGAACCATAGCTCTGTCGGCACCCAGGAAAACCTGGCAAACCTATACATTTTTGAAAACTAGACACCCAGGGTAATTCAGGATGGGGTAACTTGACTGCCTCCCACCAGGTTCTGTTACCCAGAATCCCTTGCAAACCTAAACAATTGGCAAAAAAACCACATTTTCCCCACATTTCTGTGGTGGAAAGTTCTGGAATCTGTGTGGATCCACAAATTTCCACCCACCCCGCGTTCCCCAAAGTCTTCCGAGAAAAATGGTACCTCACTTGTGTGGGTCGGCCTAGTGCCCGCAACAGGAAACGGCGCAAAACGCAACGTGGACGCACCTCAATTTCGCAGTGAAAAATGACCCTTTTTGGCAAAGTGCCTAGCTGTAGTTTTTAACCATAGCCCTGCCGGCACCTAGGGAAACCTAGCCAACCTATACATTTTTGAAAACTAGACACCCAGGGGAATCCACGATGGGGTTATTTTGACTGCCTCCCACCAGGTTCTGTTATTCAGAATCCCTTGCAAACCTAAACAATTGGCAAAAAACCACATTTTCCCCACATTTCTGTGGTGGAAAGTTCTGGAATCTGCGTGGATCCACAAATTTACACCCACCCCACGTTCCCCAAAGTCTTCCGAGAAAAATGGTACCTCACTTGTGTGGGTCGGCCTAGTGCCCGCAACAGGAAACGGCGCAAAACGCAAAGTGGACACACCTCAATTTCGCAGTAAAAATGACCCTTTTTTGGCAAAGTGCCTAGCTGTAGTTTTTGAACCATAGCTCTGCCGGCACCTAGGAAAACCTAGCAAACCTATACATTTTTGAAAACTAGACACCCAGGGGAATCCAGGATGGGGTGACTTGACTGCCTCCCACCAGGTTCTATTACCCAGAATCCTTTGCAAACCTAAAAAAGTGTCAAACAAAACACATTTTCCCCACATTTCTGTGGTGGAAAGTTCTGAAATCCGCGTGGATCCACAAATTTCCACCCACCCCGCGTTCCCCTGACTCTCCCGAGAAAACGGGTACCTCACTTGTGTGGGTCGGCCTAGTGCCCGCGACAGGAAACGGCGCAAAACGCAACGGGGGGACACCTCAATTTCGCAGTGAAAAATGACCCTTTTTTGGCAAAGTGCCTAGCTGTAGTTTTTGAACCATAGCTCTGCCGGCACCTAGGGAAACCTAGCAAACCTATACATTTGTGAAAACTAGACACCCAGGGGAATCCAGGATGGGGTGACTTGACTGCCTCCCACCAGGTTCTGTTCCCCAGAATCCCTTGCAAACCAACAAATTGACAAAAAAACACATTTTCCCCACATTTCTGTGGTGGAAAGTTCTGGAATCTGCGTGGATCCACAAATTTATACCCACCCGCGTTCCCCAAAGTCTTCCGAGAAAAGTGGTACCTCACTTGTGTGGGTCGGCCTAGTGCCCGCGACAGGAAACGGCGCAAAACGCAACGTGGGGACACCTCAATTTCGCAGTGAAAAATGACCCTTTTTTGGCAAAGTGCCTAGCTGTAGTTTTTTAACCATAGCTCTGCCGGCACCTAGGAAAACCTAGCAAACTTATACATTTTTGAAAACTAGACACCCAGGGGAATCCAGGATGGGGTGACTTGACTGCCTCCCACCAGGTTCTGTTACCCAGAATCCCTTGCAAACCTAATAAAATTGGCAAAAAAACACATTGTCCCCACATTTCTGTGGTGGAAAGTTCTGGAATCTGTGTGGATCCACAAATTTCCACCCACCCCGCGTTCCCCAAAGTCTTCTGAGAAAAATGGTACCTCACTTGTGTGGGTCGGCCTAGTGCCCGCGACAGGAAACAGCGCAAAACGCAACGTGGACGCACCTCAATTTCGCAGTGAAAAATGACCCTTTTTTGGCAAAGTGCCTAGCTGTAGTTTTTAACCATAGCCCTGCCGGCACCTAGGGAAACCTAGCCAACCTATACATTTTTGAAAACTAGACACCCAGGGGAATCCAGGATGGGGTGATTTGACTGCCTCCCACCAGGTTCTGTTACCCAGAATCCCTTGCAAACCTAAACAATTGGCAAAAAAACACATTTTCCCCACATTTCTGTGGTGGAAAGTTCTGGAATCTGCGTGGATCCACAAATTTACACCCACCCCACGTTCCCCAAAGTCTTCCGAGAAAAATGGTACCTCACTTGTGTGGGTCGGCCGTGTGCTCGCAACAGGAAACGGCGCAAACGCAACGTGGACACACTTCAATTTTGCAGTAAAAATGACCCTTTTTTGGCAAAGTGCCTAGCTGTAGTTTTTGAACCATAGCTCTGCCGGCACCTAGGAAAACCTAGCAAACCTATACATTTTTGAAAACTAGACACCCAGGGGAATCCAGGATGGGGTGACTTGACTGCCTCCCACCAGGTTCTGTTACCCAGAATCCCTTGCAAACCTAAAAAAGTGTCAAAAAAACACATTTTCCCCACATTTCTGTGGTGGAAAGTTCTGAAATCCGCGTGGATTTACAAATTTCCACCCACCCCGCGTTCCCCTAACTCTCCCGAGAAAACGGGTACCTCACTTGTGTGGGTCGGCCTAGTGCCTGCGACAGGAAACGGCGCAAAACGCAACGGGGGACACCTCAATTTCGCAGTGAAAAATGACCCTTTTTTGGCAAAGTGCCTAGCTGTAGTTTTTGAACCATAGCTCTGCCGGCACCTAGGGAAACCTAGCAAACCTATACATTTGTGAAAACTAGACACCCAGGGGAATCCAGGATGGGGTGACTTGACTGCCTCCCACCAGGTTCTGTTCCCCAGAATCCCTTGCAAACCAACAAATTGACAAAAAAAAACATTTTCCCCACATTTCTGTGGTGGAAAGTTCTGGAATCTACGTGGATCCACAAATTTACACCCACCCCGCGTTCCCCAAAGTCTTCCGAGAAAAGTGGTACCTCACTTGTGTGGGTCGGCCTAGTGCCCGCGACAGGAAACGGCGCAAAACGCAACGTGGGGACACCTCAATTTCGCAGTGAAAAATGACCCTTTTTTGGCAAAGTGCCTAGCTGTAGTTTTTGAACCATAGCTCTGCCGGCACCTAGGAAAACCTAGCAAACCTATACATTTTTGAAAACTAGACACCCAGGGAATCCAGGATGGGGTGACTTGACTGCCTCCCACCAGGTTCTGTTACCCAGAATCCCTTGCAAACCTAAAAAAGTGTCAAAAAAACACATTTTCCCCACATTTCTGTGGTGGAAAGTTCTGAAATCCGCGTGGATTTACAAATTTCCACCCACCCCGCGTTCCCCTAACTCTCCCGAGAAAACGGGTACCTCACTTGTGTGGGTCGGCCTAGTGCCCGCGACAGGAAACGGCGCAAAACGCCACGGGGGACACCTCAATTTCGCAGTGAAAAATGACCCTTTTTTGGCAAAGTGCCTAGCTGTAGTTTTTGAACCATAGCTCTGCCGGCACCTAGGGAAACCTAGCAAACCTATACATTTGTGAAAACTAGACACCCAGGGGAATCCAGGATGGGGTGACTTGACTGCCTCCCACCAGGTTCTGTTACCCAGAATCCCTTGCAAACCTAAACAATTGGCAAAAAAAACACATTTTCCTCACATTTCTGTGGTGGAAACTTCTGAAATCCACGTGGATCCACAAATTTACACCCACCCCACGTTCCCCAAAGTCTTCCGAGAAAAATGGTACCTCACTTGTGTGGGTCGGCCTAGTGCCCGCAACAGGAAACGGCGCAAAACGCAATGTGGACACACCTCAATTTCGCAGTAAAAATGACCCTTTTTGGCAAAGTGCCTAGCTGTAGTTTTTGAACCATAGCTCTGCCGGCACCTAGGAAAACCTAGCAAACCTATACATTTTTGAAAACTAGACACCCAGGGGAATCCAGGATGGGGTGACTTGACTGCCTCCCACCAGGTTCTGTTACCCAGAATCCCTTGCAAACCTAAACAATTGGCAAAAAAACCACATTTTCCTCACATTTCTGTGGTGGAAACTTCTGAAATCCACGTGGATCCACAAATTTCCACCCACCCCACGTTCCCCTAAGTCTTCCGAGAAAAGTGGTACCTCACTTGTGTGGGTAGGCCTAGTGCCCGTGACAGGAAATGGCAAAAAAACAACGTGGGGACACCTCAATTTCGCAGTGAAAAATGACCCTTTTTTGGCAAAGTGCCTAGCTGTAGTTTTTGAAACATAGCTCTGCCGGCACCTAGGGAAACCTAGGAAACCTATACATTTTTGAAATCTAGACACCCAGGGTAATCCAGGATGAGGTAACTTGACTGCCTCCCACCAGGTTCTGTTACCCAGAATCCCTTGAAAACCTAAAAAATTGTCCAAAAAAACACATTTTCCCCAGATTTCTGTGGTGGAAAGTTCTGGAATCTGCGTGGATCCACAAATGTCCACCCACCCCGCGTTCCTCAAAGTCTTCCGAGAAAAATGGTACCTCACTTGTGTGGGTCGGCCTAGTGCCCGCGACAGGAAACGGCGCAAAACGCAAAGTGGACACACCTCAATTTCGCAGTGAAAAATGACCCTTTTTGGCAAAGTGCCTAGCTGTAGTTTTTGAACCATAGCTCTGCCGGCACCTAGGGAAACCTAGCAAACCTATACATTTTTGAAAACTAGACACCCAGGGGAATCCAGGATGGGGTGACTTGACTGCCTCCCACCAGGTTCTGTTACCCAGAATCCCTTGCAAACCTAAACAATTGGCAAAAAAACCACATTTTCCCCACATTTCTGTGGTGGAAAGTTCTGGAGTCTGCGTGGATCCACAAATTTACACCCACCCCACGTTCCCCAAAGTCTTCCGAGAAAAGTGGTACCTCACTTGTGTGGGTCGGCCTAGTGCCCGCAACAGGAAACGGCGCAAAACGCAACGTGGACACACCTCAATTTCGCAGTGAAAAATGACCCTTTTTTGGCAAAGTGCCTAGCTGTAGTTTTTGAACCATAGCTCTGCCGGCACCTAGGAAAACCTAGCAAACCTATACATTTTTGAAAACTAGACACCCAGGGTAATCCAGGATGGGGTAACTTGACTGCCTCCCACCAGGTTCTGTTACCCAGAATCCCTTGCAAACCTAAACAATTGGCAAAAAACCACATTTTCCCCACATTTCTGTGGTGGAAAGTTCTGGAATCTGCGTGGATCCACAAATTTCCACCCACCCCGCGTTCCCCAAAGTCTTCCGAGAAAAATGGTACCTCACTTGTGTGGGTCGGCCTAGTGCCCGCGACAGGAAACGGCGCAAAACGCAACGTAGACGCACCTCAATTTCACAGTGAAAAATGACCCTTTTTTGGCAAAGTGCCTAGCTGTAGTTTTTAAACCATAGCTCTGCCGGCACCTAGGGAAACCTAGCCAACCTATACATTTTTGAAAACTAGACACCCAGGGGAATCCAGGATGGGGTGATCTTGACTGCCTCCCACCAGGTTCTGTTATCCAGAATCCCTTGCAAACCTAAACAATTGGCAAAAAACCACATTTTCCCCACATTTCTGTGGTGGAAAGTTCTGGAATCTGCGTGGATCCACAAATTTACACCCACCCCACGTTCCCCAAAGTCTTCCGAGAAAAATGGTACCTCACTTGTGTGGGTCGGCCTAGTGCCCGCAACAGGAAACGGCGCAAAACGCAACGTGGACACACCTCAATTTCGCAGTGAAAAATGACCCTTTTTTGGCAAAGTGCCTAGCTGTAGTTTTTGAACCATAGCTCTGCCGGCACCTAGGAAAACCTAGCAAACCTATACATTTTTGAAAACTAGACACCCAGGGGAATCCAGGATGGGGTGACTTGACTGCCTCCCACCAGGTTCTGTTACCCAGAATCCCTTGCAAACCTAAACAATTGGCAAACAAAACACATTTTCCCCACATTTCTGTGGTGGAAAGTTCTGAAATCTGCGTGGATCCACAAATTTCCACCCACCCCGCGTTCCCCAAAGTCTTCCGAGAAAACGTGGTACCTCACTTGTGTGGGTCGGCCTAGTGCCCGCGACAGGAAACGGCGCAAAACGCAACGTGGGACACACCTCAATTTCGCAGTGAAAAATGACCCTTTTTTGGCAAAGTGCCTAGCTGTAGTTTTTGAACCATAGCTCTGCCGGCACCTAGGGAAACCTAGCAAACCTATACATTTGTGAAAACTAGACACCCAGGGGAATCCAGGATGGGGTGACTTGACTGCCTCCCACCAGGTTCTGTTACCCAGAATCCCTTGCAAACCTAACACAATTGGCAAAAAAACACATTTTCCCCACATTTCTGTGGTGGAAAGTTCTGGAATCTGCGTGGATCCACAAATTTCCACCCACCCCGCGTTCCCCAAAGTCTTCCGAGAAAAGTGGTACCTCACTTGTGTGGGTCGGCCTAGTGCCCGCGACAGGAAACGGCGCAAAACGCAACGTGGGCACACCTCAATTTCGCAGTGAAAAATGACCCTTTTTTGGCAAAGTGCCTAGCTGTAGTTTTTAACCATAGCTCTGCCGGCACCTAGGAAAACCTAGCAAACCTATACATTTTTGAAAACTAGACACCCAGGGGAATCCAGGATGGGGTGATTTGACTGCCTCCCACCAGGTTCTGTTACCCAGAATCCCTTGCAAACCTAAAAAATTGGCAAAAAACCCACATTTTCCCCACATTTCTGTGGTGGAAAGTTCTGGAATCTGCGTGGATCCACAAATTTACACCCACCCCACGTTCCCCAAAGTCTTCCGAGAAAAATGGTACCTCACTTGTGTGGGTCGGCCTAGTGCCCGCAACAGGAAACGGCGCAAAACGCAATGTGGACACACCTCAATTTCGCAGTGAAAAATGACCCTTTTTTGGCAAAGTGCCTAGCTGTAATTTTTGAACCATAGCTCTGCCGGCACCTAGGAAAACCTAGCAAACCTATACATTTCTAAAAACTAGACACCCAGGGAAATCCAGGAGGGGGTGACTTGACTGCCTCCCACCAGGTTCTGTTACTCAGAATCCCTTGCAAACCTAAACAATTGGCAAAAAAACCACATTTTCCTCACATTTCTGTGGTGGAAACTTCTGAAATCTACGTGGATCCACAAATTTCCACCCACCCCACGTTCCCCTAAGTCTTCCGAGAAAAGTGGTACCTCACTTGTGTGGGTAGGCCTAGTGCCCGTGACAGGAAATGGCACAAAACGCAACGTGGGCGACACCTCAATTTCGCAGTGAAAAATGACCCTTTTTTGGCAAAGTGCCTAGCTGTAGTTTTTGAACCATAGCTCTGCCGGCACCTAGGAAAACCTAGCAAACCTATACATTTTTGAAATCTAGACACCCAGGGTAATCCAGGATGGGGTAACTTGACTGCCTCCCACCAGGTTCTGTTACCCAGAATCCCTTGAAACCTAAACAATTGTCCAAAAAACACATTTTCCCCAGATTTCTGTGGTGAAAAGTTCTGGAATCTGCGTGGATCCACAAATTTCCACCCACCCCGCGTTCCTCAAAGTCTTCCGAGAAAAATGGTACCTCACTTGTGTGGGTCGGCCTAGTGCCCGCGACAGGAAACGGCGCAAAACGCAACGTGGACACACCTCAATTTCGCAGTGAAAAATGACCCTTTTTTGGCAAAGTGCCTAGCTGTAGTTTTTGAACCATAGCTCTGCCGGCACCTAGGGAAACCTAGCAAACCTATACATTTTTGAAAACTAGACACCCAGGGGAATCCAGGATGGGGTGACTTGACTGCCTCCCACCAGGTTCTGTTACCCAGAATCCCTTGCAAACCTAAACAATTGGCAAAAAAACACATTTTCCCCACATTTCTGTGGTGGAAAGTTCTGGAATCTGCGTGGATCCACAAATTTACACCCACCCCACGTTCCCCAAAGTCTTCCGAGAAAAATGGTACCTCACTTGTGTGGGTCGGCCTAGTGCCCGCAACAGGAAACGGCGCAAAACGCAACGTGGACACACCTCAATTTCACAGTGAAAAATGACCCTTTTTTGGCAAAGTGCCTAGCTGTAGTTTTTGAACCATAGCTCTGTCGGCACCCAGGAAAACCTGGCAAACCTATAGATTTTTGAAAACTAGACACCCAGGGTAATTCAGGATGGGGTAACTTGACTGCCTCCCACCAGGTTCTGTTACCCAGAATCCCTTGCAAACCTAAACAATTGGCAAAAAAAACACATTTTCCCCACATTTCTGTGGTGGAAAGTTCTGGAATCTGTGTGGATCCACAAATTTCCACCCACCCCGCGTTCCCCAAAGTCTTCTGAGAAAAATGGTACCTCACTTGTGTGGGTCGGCCTAGTGCCCGCGACAGGAAACGGCGCAAAACGCAACGTGGACGCACCTCAATTTCGCAGTGAAAAATGACCCTTTTTTGGGAAAGTGCCTAGCTGTAGTTTTTTAACCATAGCCCTGCCGGCACCTAGGGAAACCTAGCCAACCTATACATTTTTGAAGACTAGACACCCAGGGGAATCCACGATGGGGTGATTTGACTGCCTCCCACCAGGTTCTGTTATTCAGAATCCCTTGCAAACCTAAACAATTGGCAAAAAAACACATTTTCCCCAGATTTCTGTGGTGGAAAGTTCTGGAATCTGCGTGGATCCACAAATTTCCACCCACCCCGCGTTCCTCAAAGTCTTCCGAGAAAAATGGTACCTCACTTGTGTGGGTCGGCCTAGTGCCCGCGACAGGAAACGGCGCAAAACGCAACGTGGACACACCTCAATTTCGCAGTGAAAAATAACCCTTTTTTGGCAAAGTGCCTAGCTGTAGTTTTTGAACCATAGCTCTGCCGGCACCTAGGGAAACCTAGCAAACCTATCCATTTTTGAAAACTAGACACCCAGGGGAATCCAGGATGGGGTGACTTGGCTGCCTCCCACCAGGTTCTGTTACCCAGAATCCCTTGCAAACCTAAACAATTGGCAAAAAAAACACATTTTCCCCACATTTCTGTGGTGGAAAGTTCTGGAATCTGTGTGGATCCACAAATTTCCACCCACCCCGCGTTCCCCAAAGTCTTCCGAGAAAAATGGTACCTCAGTTGTGTGGGTCGGCCTAGTGCCCGCGACAGGAAACGGCACAAAACGCAACGTGGACGCACCTCAATTTCGCAGTGAAAAATGACCCTTTTTTGGCAAAGTGCCTAGCTGTAGTTTTTTAACCATAGCTCTGTCGGCACCTAGGAAAACCTAGCAAACCTATACATTTTTGAAAACTAGACACCCAGGGTAATCCAGGATGGGGTAACTTGACTGCCTCCCACCAGGTTCTGTTACCCAGAATCCCTTGAAACCTAAACAATTGTCCAAAAAAACACATTATCCCCAGATTTCTGTGGTGAAAAGTTCTGGAATCTGCGTGGATCCACAAATTTCCACCCACCCCGCGTTCCTCAAAGTCTTCCGAGAAAAATGGTACCTCACTTGTGTGGGTCGGCCTAGTGCCCGCGACAGGAAACGGCGCAAAACGCAACGTGGACACACCTCAATTTCGCAGTGAAAAATGACCCTTTTTTGGCAAAGTGCCTAGCTGTAGTTTTTGAACCATAGCTCTGTCGGCACCCAGGAAAACCTGGTAAACCTATACATTTTTGAAAACTAGACACCCAGGGTAATTCAGGATGGGGTAACTTGACTGCCTCCCACCAGGTTCTGTTACCCAGAATCCCTTGCAAACCTAAAAAATTGGCAAAAAAAACACATTTTCCCCACATTTCTGTGGTGGAAAGTTCTGGAATCTGCGTGGATCCACAAATTTACACCCACCCCGCGTTCCCCAAAGTCTTCCGAGAAAAATGGTACCTCACTTGTGTGGGTCGGCCTAGTGCCCGCAACAGGAAACGGCGCAAAACGCAACGTGGACACACCTCAATTTCGCAGTGAAAAATGACCCTTTTTTGGCAAAGTGCCTAACTGTAGTTTTTGAACCATAGCTCTGCCGGCACCTAGGAAAACCTGGCAAACCTATACATTTTTGAAAACTAGACACCCAGGGTAATCCAGGATGGGGTGACTTGACTGCCTCCCACCAGGTTCTGTTACCCAGAATCCCTTGCAAACCTAAACAATTGGCAAAAAAACCACATTTTCCCCACATTTCTGTGGTGGAAAGTTCTGGAATCTGCGTGGATCCACAAATTTCCACCCACCCCGCGTTCCCCAAAGTCTGCCGAGAAAAATGGTACCTCATTTGTGTGGGTCGGCCTAGTGCCCGCAACAGGAAACGGCTCAAAACGCAACGTAGACGCACCTCAATTTCACAGTGAAAAATGACCCTTTTTTGGCAAAGTGCCTAGCTGTAGTTTTTAACCATAGCTCTGCCGGCACCTAGGGAAACCTAGCAAACCTATACATTTTTGAAAACTAGACACCCAGGGGAATCTAGGATGGGGTGACTTGACTGCCTCCCACCAGGTTCTGTTACCCAGAATCCCTTGCAAACCTAAACAATTGGCAAAAAAAACACATTTTCCCCACATTTCTGTGGTGGAAAGTTCTGGAATCTGCGTGGATCCACAAATTTACACCCTCCCCACGTTCCCCAAAGTCTTCCGAGAAAAATGGTACCTCACTTGTGTGGGTCGGCCTAGTGCCCGCAACAGGAAACGGCGCAAAACGCAACGTGGACACACCTCAATTTCGCAGTGAAAAATGACCCTTTTTTGGCAAAGTGCCTAGCTGTAGTTTTTGAACCATAGCTCTGTCGGCACCCAGGAAAACCTGGCAAACCTATACATTTTTGAAAACTAGACACCCAGGGTAATTCAGGATGGGGTAACTTGACTGCCTCCCACCAGGTTCTGTTACCCAGAATCCCTTGCAAACCTAAACAATTGGCAAAAAAACCACATTTTCCCCACATTTCTGTGGTGGAAAGTTCTGGAATCTGTGTGGATCCACAAATTTCCACCCACCCCGCGTTCCCCAAAGTCTTCCGAGAAAAATGGTACCTCACTTGTGTGGGTCGGCCTAGTGCCCGCAACAGGAAACGGCGCAAAACGCAACGTGGACGCACCTCAATTTCGCAGTGAAAAATGACCCTTTTTTGGCAAAGTGCCTAGCTGTAGTTTTTAACCATAGCCCTGCCGGCACCTAGGGAAACCTAGCCAACCTATACATTTTTGAAAACTAGACACCCAGGGGAATCCACGATGGGGTTATTTTGACTGCCTCCCACCAGGTTCTGTTATTCAGAATCCCTTGCAAACCTAAACAATTGGCAAAAAAACCACATTTTCCCCACATTTCTGTGGTGGAAAGTTCTGGAATCTGCGTGGATCCACAAATTTACACCCACCCCACGTTCCCCAAAGTCTTCCGAGAAAAATGGTACCTCACTTGTGTGGGTCGGCCTAGTGCCCGCAACAGGAAACGGCGCAAAACGCAAAGTGGACACACCTCAATTTCGCAGTAAAAATGACCCTTTTTTGGCAAAGTGCCTAGCTGTAGTTTTTGAACCATAGCTCTGCCGGCACCTAGGAAAACCTAGCAAACCTATACATTTTTGAAAACTAGACACCCAGGGGAATCCAGGATGGGGTGACTTGACTGCCTCCCACCAGGTTCTGTTACCCAGAATCCTTTGCAAACCTAAAAAAGTGTCAAACAAAACACATTTTCCCCACATTTCTGTGGTGGAAAGTTCTGAAATCCGCGTGGATCCACAAATTTCCACCCACCCCGCGTTCCCCTGACTCTCCCGAGAAAACGGGTACCTCACTTGTGTGGGTCGGCCTAGTGCCCGCGACAGGAAACGGCGCAAAACGCAACGGGGGGACACCTCAATTTCACAGTGAAAAATGACCCTTTTTTGGCAAAGTGCCTAGCTGTAGTTTTTGAACCATAGCTCTGCCGGCACCTAGGGAAACCTAGCAAACCTATACATTTGTGAAAACTAGACACCCAGGGGAATCCAGGATGGGGTGACTTGACTGCCTCCCACCAGGTTCTGTTCCCCAGAATCCCTTGCAAACCAACAAATTGACAAAAAAACACATTTTCCCCACATTTCTGTGGTGGAAAGTTCTGGAATCTGCGTGGATCCACAAATTTACACCCACCCCGCGTTCCCCAAAGTCTTCCGAGAAAAGTGGTACCTCACTTGTGTGGGTCGGCCTAGTGCCCGCGACAGGAAACGGCGCAAAACGCAACGTGGGGACACCTCAATTTCGCAGTGAAAAATGACCCTTTTTTGGCAAAGTGCCTAGCTGTAGTTTTTTAACCATAGCTCTGCCGGCACCTAGGAAAACCTAGCAAACTTATACATTTTTGAAAACTAGACACCCAGGGGAATCCAGGATGGGGTGACTTGACTGCCTCCCACCAGGTTCTGTTACCCAGAATCCCTTGCAAACCTAATAAAATTGGCAAAAAAACACATTGTCCCCACATTTCTGTGGTGGAAAGTTCTGGAATCTGTGTGGATCCACAAATTTCCACCCACCCCGCGTTCCCCAAAGTCTTCTGAGAAAAATGGTACCTCACTTGTGTGGGTCGGCCTAGTGCCCGCGACAGGAAACAGCGCAAAACGCAACGTGGACGCACCTCAATTTCGCAGTGAAAAATGACCCTTTTTTGGCAAAGTGCCTAGCTGTAGTTTTTTAACCATAGCCCTGCCGGCACCTAGGGAAACCTAGCCAACCTATACATTTTTGAAAACTAGACACCCAGGGGAATCCAGGATGGGGTGATTTGACTGCCTCCCACCAGGTTCTGTTACCCAGAATCCCTTGCAAACCTAAACAATTGGCAAAAAAAACACATTTTCCCCACATTTCTGTGGTGGAAAGTTCTGGAATCTGCGTGGATCCACAAATTTACACCCACCCCACGTTCCCCAAAGTCTTCCGATAAAAATGGTACCTCACTTGTGTGGGTCGGCCGTGTGCTCGCAACAGGAAACGGCGCAAAACGCAACGTGGACACACTTCAATTTTGCAGTAAAAATGACCCTTTTTTGGCAAAGTGCCTAGCTGTAGTTTTTGAACCATAGCTCTGCCGGCACCTAGGAAAACCTAGCAAACCTATACATTTTTGAAAACTAGACACCCAGGGGAATCCAGGATGGGGTGACTTGACTGCCTCCCACCAGGTTCTGTTACCCAGAATCCCTTGCAAACCTAAAAAGTGTCAAAAAAAACACATTTTCCCCACATTTCTGTGGTGGAAAGTTCTGAAATCCGCGTGGATTTACAAATTTCCACCCACCCCGCGTTCCCCTAACTCTCCCGAGAAAACGGGTACCTCACTTGTGTGGGTCGGCCTAGTGCCTGCGACAGGAAACGGCGCAAAACGCAACGGGGGACACCTCAATTTCGCAGTGAAAAATGACCCTTTTTTGGCAAAGTGCCTAGCTGTAGTTTTTGAACCATAGCTCTGCCGGCACCTAGGGAAACCTAGCAAACCTATACATTTGTGAAAACTAGACACCCAGGGGAATCCAGGATGGGGTGACTTGACTGCCTCCCACCAGGTTCTGTTCCCCAGAATCCCTTGCAAACCAACAAATTGACAAAAAAAACATTTTCCCCACATTTCTGTGGTGGAAAGTTCTGGAATCTACGTGGATCCACAAATTTACACCCACCCCGCGTTCCCCAAAGTCTTCCGAGAAAAGTGGTACCTCACTTGTGTGGGTCGGCCTAGTGCCCGTGACAGGAATCGGCGCAAAACGCAACGTGGGGACACCTCAATTTCGCAGTGAAAAATGACCCTTTTTTGGCAAAGTGCCTAGCTGTAGTTTTTGAACCATAGCTCTGCCGGCACCTAGGAAAACCTAGCAAACCTATACATTTTTGAAAACTAGACACCCAGGGGAATCCAGGATGGGGTGACTTGACTGCCTCCCACCAGGTTCTGTTACCCAGAATCCCTTGCAAACCTAAAAAAGTGTCAAAAAAAACACATTTTCCCCACATTTCTGTGGTGGAAAGTTCTGAAATCCGCGTGGATTTACAAATTTCCACCCACCCCGCGTTCCCCTAACTCTCCCGAGAAAACGGGTACCTCACTTGTGTGGGTCGGCCTAGTGCCCGCGACAGGAAACGGCGCAAAACGCAACGTGGAGACACCTCAATTTCGCAGTGAAAAATGACCCTTTTTTGGCAAAGTGCCTAGCTGTAGTTTTTGAACCATAGCTCTGCCAGCACCTAGGGAAACCTAGCAAACCTATACATTTGTGAAAACTAGACACCCAGGGGAATCCAGGATGGGGTGACTTGACTGCCTCCCACCAGGTTCTGTTACCCAGAATCCCTTGCAAACCTAAACAATTGGCAAAAAAACCACATTTTCCTCACATTTCTGTGGTGGAAACTTCTGAAATCCACGTGGATCCACAAATTTACACCCACCCCACGTTCCCCAAAGTCTTCCGAGAAAAATGGTACCTCACTTGTGTGGGTCGGCCTAGTGCCCGCAACAGGAAACGGCGCAAAACGCAATGTGGACACACCTCAATTTCGCAGTAAAAATGACCCTTTTTTGGCAAAGTGCCTAGCTGTAGTTTTTGAACCATAGCTCTGCCGGCACCTAGGAAAACCTAGCAAACCTATACATTTTTGAAAACTAGACACCCAGGGGAATCCAGGATGGGGTGACTTGACTGCCTCCCACCAGGTTCTGTTACCCAGAATCCCTTGCAAACCTAAACAATTGGCAAAAAACCACATTTTCCTCACATTTCTGTGGTGGAAACTTCTGAAATCCACGTGGATCCACAAATTTCCACCCACCCCACGTTCCCCTAAGTCTTCCGAGAAAAGTGGTACCTCACTTGTGTGGGTAGGCCTAGTGCCCGTGACAGGAAATGGCAAAAAAGCAACGTGGGGACACCTCAATTTCGCAGTGAAAAATGACCCTTTTTTGGCAAAGTGCCTAGCTGTAGTTTTTGAAACATAGCTCTGCCGGCACCTAGGGAAACCTAGGAAACCTATACATTTTTGAAATCTAGACACCCAGGGTAATCCAGGATGAGGTAACTTGACTGCCTCCCACCAGGTTCTGTTACCCAGAATCCCTTGAAAACCTAAAAAATTGTCCAAAAAAACACATTTTCCCCAGATTTCTGTGGTGGAAAGTTCTGGAATCTGCGTGGATCCACAAATGTCCACCCACCCCGCGTTCCTCAAAGTCTTCCGAGAAAAATGGTACCTCACTTGTGTGGGTCGGCCTAGTGCCCGCGACAGGAAACGGCGCAAAACGCAAAGTGGACGCACCTCAATTTCGCAGTGAAAAATGACCCTTTTTTGGCAAAGTGCCTAGGTGTAGTTTTTTAACCATAGCTCTGCCGGCACCTAGGAAAACCTAGCAAACCTATACATTTTTGAAAACTAGACACCCAGGGGAATCCAGGATGGGGTGATTTGACTGCCTCCCAACAGGTTCTGTTACCCAGAATCCCTTGCAAACCTAAAAAATTGGCAAAAAACCCACATTTTCCCCACATTTCTGTGGTGGAAAGTTCTGGAATCTGCGTGGATCCACAAATTTTACACCCACCCCACGTTCCCCTAAGTCTTCCGAGAAAAGTGGTACCTCACTTGTGTGGGTAGGCCTAGTGCCCGTGACAGGAAATGGCAAAAAAGCAACGTGGGGACACCTCAATTTCGCAGTGAAAAATGACCCTTTTTTGGCAAAGTGCCTAGCTGTAGTTTTTGAAACATAGCTCTGCCGGCACCTAGGAAAACCTAGCAAACCTATACATTTTTGAAAACTAGACACCCAGGGTAATCCAGGATGGGGTAACTTGACTGCCTCCCACCAGGTTCTGTTACCCAGAATCCCTTGAAACCTAAACAATTGTCCAAAAAAACACATTTTCCCCAGATTTCTGTGGTGAAAAGTTCTGGAATCTGCGTGGATCCACAAATTTCCACCCACCCCGCGTTCCTCAAAGTCTTCCGAGAAAAATGGTACCTCACTTGTGTGGGTCGGCCTAGTGCCCGCGACAGGAAACGGCGCAAAACGCAACGTGGACACACCTCAATTTCGCAGTGAAAAATAACCCTTTTTTGGCAAAGTGCCTAGCTGTAGTTTTTTAACCATAGCTCTGCCGGCACCTAGGGAAACCTAGCAAACCTATACATTTTTGAAAACTAGACACCCAGGGGAATCTAGGATGGGGTGACTTGACTGCCTCCCACCAGGTTCTGTTACCCAGAATCCCTTGCAAACCTAAACAATTGGCAAAAAAACACATTTTCCCCACATTTCTGTGGTGGAAAGTTCTGGAATCTGCGTGGATCCACAAATTTACACCCACCCCACGTTCCCCAAAGTCTTCCGAGAAAAATGGTACCTCACTTGTGTGGGTCGGCCTAGTGCCCGCAACAGGAAACGGCGCAAAACGCAACGTGGACACACCTCAATTTCGCAGTGAAAAATGACCCTTTTTTGGCAAAGTGCCTAGCTGTAGTTTTTGAACCATAGCTCTGTCGGCACCCAGGAAAACCTGGTAAACCTATACATTTTTGAAAACTAGACACCCAGGGTAATTCAGGATGGGGTAACTTGACTGCCTCCCACCAGGTTCTGTTACCCAGAATCCCTTGCAAACCTAAACAATTGGCAAAAAAACACATTTTCCCCACATTTCTGTGGTGGAAAGTTCTGGAATCTGCGTGGATCCACAAATTTACACCCACCCCACGTTCCCCAAAGTCTTCCGAGAAAAATGGTACCTCACTTGTGTGGGTCGGCCTAGTGCCCGCGACAGGAAACGGCGCAAAACGCAACGTGGACACACCTCAATTTCGCAGTGAAAAATGACCCTTTTTTGGCAAAGTGCCTAGCTGTAGTTTTGAACCATAGCTCTGTCGGCACCCAGGAAAACCTGGCAAACCTATACATTTTTGAAAACTAGACACCCAGGGTAATTCAGGATGGGGTAACTTGACTGCCTCCCACCAGGTTCTGTTACCCAGAATCCCTTGCAAACCTAAACAATTGGCAAAAAAACCACATTTTCCCCACATTTCTGTGGTGGAAAGTTCTGGAATCTGTGTGGATCCACAAATTTCCACCCACCCCGCGTTCCCCAAAGTCTTCCGAGAAAAATGGTACCTCACTTGTGTGGGTCGGCCTAGTGCCCGCGACAGGAAACAGCGCAAAACGCAACGTGGACGCACCTCAATTTCGCAGTGAAAAATGACCCTTTTTGGCAAAGTGCCTAGCTGTAGTTTTTAACCATAGCTCTGCCGGCACCTAGGGAAACCTAGCAAACCTATACATTTTTGAAAACTAGACACCCAGGGGAATCTAGGATGGGGTGACTTGACTGCCTCCCACCAGGTTCTGTTACCCAGAATCCCTTGCAAACCTAAACAATTGGCAAAAAAAACACATTTTCCCCACATTTCTGTGGTGGAAAGTTCTGGAATCTGCGTGGATCCACAAATTTACACCCACCCCACGTTCCCCAAAGTCTTCCGAGAAAAATGGTACCTCACTTGTGTGGGTCGGCCTAGTGCCCGCAACAGGAAACGGCGCAAAACGCAACGTGGACACACCTCAATTTCGCAGTGAAAAATGACCCTTTTTTGGCAAAGTGCCTAGCTGTAGTTTTTGAACCATAGCTCTGTCGGCACCCAGGAAAACCTGGCAAACCTATACATTTTTGAAAACTAGACACCCAGGGTAATTCAGGATGGGGTAACTTGACTGCCTCCCACCAGGTTCTGTTACCCAGAATCCCTTGCAAACCTAAACAATTGGCAAAAAAACCACATTTTCCCCACATTTCTGTGGTGGAAAGTTCTGGAATCTGTGTGGATCCACAAATTTCCACCCACCCCGCGTTCCCCAAAGTCTTCCGAGAAAAATGGTACCTCACTTGTGTGGGTCGGCCTAGTGCCCGCAACAGGAAACGGCGCAAAACGCAACGTGGACGCACCTCAATTTCGCAGTGAAAAATGACCCTTTTTTGGCAAAGTGCCTAGCTGTAGTTTTTAACCATAGCCCTGCCGGCACCTAGGGAAACCTAGCCAACCTATACATTTTTGAAAACTAGACACCCAGGGGAATCCACGATGGGGTTATTTTGACTGCCTCCCACCAGGTTCTGTTATTCAGAATCCCTTGCAAACCTAAACAATTGGCAAAAAAACCACATTTTCCCCACATTTCTGTGGTGGAAAGTTCTGGAATCTGCGTGGATCCACAAATTTACACCCACCCCACGTTCCCCAAAGTCTTCCGAGAAAAATGGTACCTCACTTGTGTGGGTCGGCCTAGTGCCCGCAACAGGAAACGGCGCAAAACGCAAAGTGGACACACCTCAATTTCGCAGTAAAAATGACCCTTTTTTGGCAAAGTGCCTAGCTGTAGTTTTTGAACCATAGCTCTGCCGGCACCTAGGAAAACCTAGCAAACCTATACATTTTTGAAAACTAGACACCCAGGGGAATCCAGGATGGGGTGACTTGACTGCCTCCCACCAGGTTCTGTTACCCAGAATCCTTTGCAAACCTAAAAAGTGTCAAACAAAACACATTTTCCCCACATTTCTGTGGTGGAAAGTTCTGAAATCCGCGTGGATCCACAAATTTCCACCCACCCCGCGTTCCCCTGACTCTCCCGAGAAAACGGGTACCTCACTTGTGTGGGTCGGCCTAGTGCCCGCGACAGGAAACGGCGCAAAACGCAACGGGGGACACCTCAATTTCGCAGTGAAAAATGACCCTTTTTTGGCAAAGTGCCTAGCTGTAGTTTTTGAACCATAGCTCTGCCAGCACCTAGGGAAACCTAGCAAACCTATACATTTGTGAAAACTAGACACCCAGGGGAATCCAGGATGGGGTGACTTGACTGCCTCCCACCAGGTTCTGTTCCCCAGAATCCCTTGCAAACCAACAAATTGACAAAAAAACACATTTTCCCCACATTTCTGTGGTGGAAAGTTCTGGAATCTGCGTGGATCCACAAATTTACACCCACCCCGCGTTCCCCAAAGTCTTCCGAGAAAAGTGGTACCTCACTTGTGTGGGTCGGCCTAGTGCCCGCGACAGGAAACGGCGCAAAACGCAACGTGGGGACACCTCAATTTCGCAGTGAAAAATGACCCTTTTTTGGCAAAGTGCCTAGCTGTAGTTTTTAACCATAGCTCTGCCGGCACCTAGGAAAACCTAGCAAACTTATACATTTTTGAAAACTAGACACCCAGGGGAATCCAGGATGGGGTGACTTGACTGCCTCCCACCAGGTTCTGTTACCCAGAATCCCTTGCAAACCTAATAAAATTGGCAAAAAAACACATTGTCCCCACATTTCTGTGGTGGAAAGTTCTGGAATCTGTGTGGATCCACAAATTTCCACCCACCCGCGTTCCCCAAAGTCTTCTGAGAAAAATGGTACCTCACTTGTGTGGGTCGGCCTAGTGCCCGCGACAGGAAACAGCGCAAAACGCAACGTGGACGCACCTCAATTTCGCAGTGAAAAATGACCCTTTTTTGGCAAAGTGCCTAGCTGTAGTTTTTAACCATAGCCCTGCCGGCACCTAGGGAAACCTAGCCAACCTATACATTTTTGAAAACTAGACACCCAGGGGAATCCAGGATGGGGTGATTTGACTGCCTCCCACCAGGTTCTGTTACCCAGAATCCCTTGCAAACCTAAACAATTGGCAAAAAAAACACATTTTCCCCACATTTCTGTGGTGGAAAGTTCTGGAATCTGCGTGGATCCACAAATTTACACCCACCCCACGTTCCCCAAAGTCTTCCGAGAAAAATGGTACCTCACTTGTGTGGGTCGGCCGTGTGCTCGCAACAGGAAACGGCGCAAAACGCAACGTGGACACACTTCAATTTTGCAGTAAAAATGACCCTTTTTTGGCAAAGTGCCTAGCTGTAGTTTTTGAACCATAGCTCTGCCGGCACCTAGGAAAACCTAGCAAACCTATACATTTTTGAAAACTAGACACCCAGGGGAATCCAGGATGGGGTGACTTGACTGCCTCCCACCAGGTTCTGTTACCCAGAATCCCTTGCAAACCTAAAAAAGTGTCAAAAAAACACATTTTCCCCACATTTCTGTGGTGGAAAGTTCTGAAATCCGCGTGGATTTACAAATTTCCACCCACCCCGCGTTCCCCTAACTCTCCCGAGAAAACGGGTACCTCACTTGTGTGGGTCGGCCTAGTGCCTGCGACAGGAAACGGCGCAAAACGCAACGGGGGACACCTCAATTTCGCAGTGAAAAATGACCCTTTTTTGGCAAAGTGCCTAGCTGTAGTTTTTGAACCATAGCTCTGCCGGCACCTAGGGAAACCTAGCAAACCTATACATTTGTGAAAACTAGACACCCAGGGGAATCCAGGATGGGGTGACTTGACTGCCTCCCACCAGGTTCTGTTCCCCAGAATCCCTTGCAAACCAACAAATTGACAAAAAAAACATTTTCCCCACATTTCTGTGGTGGAAAGTTCTGGAATCTACGTGGATCCACAAATTTACACCCACCCCGCGTTCCCCAAAGTCTTCCGAGAAAAGTGGTACCTCACTTGTGTGGGTCGGCCTAGTGCCCGCGACAGGAAACGGCGCAAAACGCAACGTGGGGACACCTCAATTTCGCAGTGAAAAATGACCCTTTTTTGGCAAAGTGCCTAGCTGTAGTTTTTGAACCATAGCTCTGCCGGCACCTAGGAAAACCTAGCAAACCTATACATTTTTGAAAACTAGACACCCAGGGGAATCCAGGATGGGGTGACTTGACTGCCTCCCACCAGGTTCTGTTACCCAGAATCCCTTGCAAACCTAAAAAAGTGTCAAAAAAACACATTTTCCCCACATTTCTGTGGTGGAAAGTTCTGAAATCCGCGTGGATTTACAAATTTCCACCCACCCCGCGTTCCCCTAACTCTCCCGAGAAAACGGGTACCTCACTTGTGTGGGTCGGCCTAGTGCCCGCGACAGGAAACGGCGCAAAACGCCACGGGGGACACCTCAATTTCGCAGTGAAAAATGACCCTTTTTTGGCAAAGTGCCTAGCTGTAGTTTTTGAACCATAGCTCTGCCGGCACCTAGGAAACCTAGCAAACCTATACATTTGTGAAAACTAGACACCCAGGGAATCCAGGATGGGGTGACTTGACTGCCTCCCACCAGGTTCTGTTACCCAGAATCCCTTGCAAACCTAAACAATTGGCAAAAAAAACACATTTTCCTCACATTTCTGTGGTGGAAACTTCTGAAATCCACGTGGATCCACAAATTTACACCCACCCCACGTTCCCCAAAGTCTTCCGAGAAAAATGGTACCTCACTTGTGTGGGTCGGCCTAGTGCCCGCAACAGGAAACGGCGCAAAACGCAATGTGGACACACCTCAATTTCGCAGTAAAAATGACCCTTTTTTGGCAAAGTGCCTAGCTGTAGTTTTTGAACCATAGCTCTGCCGGCACCTAGGAAAACCTAGCAAACCTATACATTTTTGAAAACTAGACACCCAGGGGAATCCAGGATGGGGTGACTTGACTGCCTCCCACCAGGTTCTGTTACCCAGAATCCCTTGCAAACCTAAACAATTGGCAAAAAAACCACATTTTCCTCACATTTCTGTGGTGGAAACTTCTGAAATC